>CM059613.1:6000000-6600000 GCA_030412105.1 Cyclura pinguis
TGAATGGTTTCCCTGTCCCTGCATGTTTTCCCTTTCCAATAAGTCAAAACGCCTCCCAAAGGCTTGGCTATTGACCACCTACAACACGGTGGAGGTTTTGCTCACACCTGCCTTGCCTGTGGACTCAGCCACTACTCGAAAGCAAACTCCCACTCCCACCCACGAATTTCTTTCAAACTGAATTTGATTCACCCTCTTCTTAGAAAAAAAGGCAGAATGAGCTCCCAGCCTCTTGGGTTAGTCTGTGCCTCGTATTGCTCTGTTCTTTGCAAAAGGAGATGCTTGATTTTGCATGCCTTCCACCCCCAGCCTCTCTCTCTCTCTCTCTCTCTCTCTTCTTTGGCAAGAATGAGACAGTCAAATTTTAAATGCTTCTCCTAGGATTTGCAAGAAGAGAGCTGCGAATTGAACCACCCCGACCTCTTCCTCGCTTCATCATTTGATTGGCCATCTGGAGACTCCGTTTCCCTTTAACAGCTTCAGCCACCCACGTCAAATGCAAGAGCAGGGGAAAGATGGTGAGGCCAGTCAATTACAAGAATAAGGAATAACCTCGTGCCGAAGCATTTGCAGCGAGCAGCTGTTGCTTGCTGCAAAGGCTTTGTGGGCAACTGAGCTAGCCCTGACACTGGGACTATGAGAGACAGCCATTAAGAGTCTAACAGCAATGCTAAGTCATATCTAAGGGTGGGGAGAGGAGCAGGGGAAGTCATAACAGACGAAAGCAGAAAGGTCCTCGTGTTTTTTCAGAGAGCCTTCAGATGGAGCAAATGTGCCAAGAGATTGCAGTAACTGTTTCTGCACTGCTCAGAGGATTTCTTTTTTTTCCAATCCCAATGATGCTTCTGTTGTTCCAAACTACTTTCTGACACTTCCCAGCCCCAGCTGCAACATTTTATTCCCACCCAGAAGTGGCTTTTCTTTTCCAAATCAAAGATATGTTGTAACAATATGTTTCCTTCTCTTTTCCTCCTTCCCTTTCAGATTTATTTATTTAAATGTTGCAGCCTCATAATTATCAGCTGAAAGGGCACTTTTGCATTTATACAGTCGCAAGTTTACAAGTTCACTGCAAAACGGCTGCTCAAAAGGATCGAACAAGCCAACGCAGGAGTTGCAAGAACCAGCAAAACTCTCCAAAGTTTGGGAGGCTCACAGCAAACTATGCCCTTAACTTAAACTTAAGTTAACTTAAACTTAAAAAAAAATTAAAACTTAAAAAAAAAAACTACTTTTGGAAGAATCCTTGTACAGATTCAAGAAATCACGACAAACAGCAGCTCAAAAAGAGACGGCAACAACTGGTTAGATTGCAACCAAGGAACTCTATTGCCAGAACTTGCACTTTTTAGATAAATGTGGAAGAGCCCTCGGTCAACCTCGTCCGGGGAGAGTTACGAGATGGAAGGGTCAAGGGTGAGCCAAACAGGATGTTCCGCGAAGCCAAAAGACCAAACAGAAACTGCAAGGCGAGAAATCGACAAGCCGTCCGGGGCGTCTTCAGAACCAGGCAAGCCCAAGACGTTTGTTGCCTGAGGCAGACAAGTCCCTGCCTCCCTCCGTGCCCAGAAATTTCCGTACAGATCTCTGCTTCTGGTCCTCCCAGTATCCTGGCTTGGGATGCTTCTGACTCTAAACCTGGCAACAGTGAAGGAAGATGAAGCTGGACATCTGATTCAGCCAAGCAGCCAAGTCCCCTTCAATTCTGTCTTGCGATTTGCACAGCCTTGTGAACTGCAGGCCTGTTGGTTTAATTGATTTCTTATCACTGTGGTTATAAACACACACACACAAACCCAAGGTCGGTCCTCCACATTTGCAGGTTTCACTTGCACAGAGTCGATCCTTTGCAAGGTTCTCCAATCCCTGCCCCCAAACCTCAAGCACTTATTTCCTGGGGGAAACTCCTCTCGAACCAGCCTGTGCCGCCCTCTAAAATACACCTCTGGTCCTCCTGCTCCTCCATCAGCCGCAGCCTAGCCAGCTAAGCAAGGCTCAGGGCCCAGTTTCTCAGCACCCCAAACCTTCCCCTGGTGCCTCCCCACACCCAAGGAAGGAGATGGGCAAGAGAGGAAATATAGGGCTACCGTGCCAAGCCGTCCGTTTCCCTCTCCTTTCCCTGACCTGCTTTGGACCCCATTATCCCCACTGTGCCTTGGCTACCTTCCCGCACGCACACATTTTGATATTTGGGGTTTTTCCCCCCAATTTTGTGGGATTCCTGCACCCCTAACCCTAGTGAATGTGGACGGCCGACCGTATAAAGTTCTGCATGCCATTTCCTCTGCCCGATCTCTCTCCACGGTGGAAAGGGGTTTCGGTTGCTCCCCAATCTGAGCTGTTCATGGATTAACACCAGAAGCATGTAGACCGAAATAAAAGGAGCACTGACCTGAGCGTAATTATATTAGGAAAGGTAATTATCTCTTCTTACATCAAACTTTGTGCTCTCCTCTCTGTAACTAAGGCTGCAAATCCAAACCACTAGGGAGTGACACTCACTGAACTCCCTGGGACTTCTTTCTGAGTAAACGTCCTTTAATAATATTGCATTCCGCTATCAGTTTGTAGCTGGGAATTTGCAGTGACAACCGAACTGCCTCCAGCAAGCACAACTAAATTATTATATTTATTTATAGCCCACTTTTTCCCAATACTGGGGACCCAAGAGAGGTTGTAAAATACTCAGACCAGAGCAAATTCAGGCACACACAAAAAATTGTACGTACATACGTACCCACATATATACACATACCGGTACGTATAAAACCAGCTATAGTATTAAAACCATTTAAAAATGTGTTAAAAGATAGGATACTTAAAACAACAAACCCGGCAAAGAATAAGTCCTGAACTGTGAATAGGCTTCCAAAACGGTGTGTTTTTTTGAAACCTTTCTTGCAGTAGGAAAAAAGATTGCTAAAATTACCCTGTTCTTTCTTTCCAAAGGAAAATTAGTGATGAATTACATCCCTGGTTTGTATCTCTTTTCAATTAACTAAATGATAACGGTGGTCCATCGTTTAAAAACGTAATGACTGTAGCTATTATATCTGATTGTATGGAGTGTTTTGCACCTACAGTAAACTCCCTGTACCTATGAGGGGTACATTCCCTTCCTTACCGTGGATAATAAAAAAAAACATGGATAACAGTGAATGCAATTTTTTTTTCAATGAGATGAATGACGCAGGTATCAAGATGAGTGCGCAGCTTGGGGAAGAGGCCCTGAAACTGGGCAGAACCTTAGAATTTAAAGGAAAGAAGGATTTGCAATCATTTTTTGCAGCCCTGCTAAGCAAACAGATATACACAGCATGTATATACAGCAAGAAAATGCAAGACAGCTTGGAAAAGGCGAGGCAGCGTGAGAGCACGAGAGAACGGCACACCGTTCCCTTCCATTTTCCATGTAATACCGGACAGGAATTTCCATTCTGCTTATGCACTTCCCCTGATTGAATTTCCATTTAATCTACTATATAAAAGTCAAAGTTTGCCTGTCTGTCTGCGTCACGCAGGCGAAGACCTCATGTGATTGGCTGTGTGAGGCGAGAGGACCTCATATGATTGGCTGGCTGTGAAGATTCCATGGAATCCTGGGGTTCGCAGTTTAGGGAAGGGCCTTTAGAATTCTCAGCCAGAGAGCTCTTGGGCCTGGCCAGTTGCTATTGAGATGAGGCCTAGCAGCAAGGAGGAGGGCAGTGTACTCCCTCAGAAACCAAACCCTCTGTATGTTAACAGCTCTGAATACAGATTGGATTGAGGAATATGGGTATAAGTTCCAGGTGCTGGAATAGGCCAGTTGCTACGGAGACGAGGCCTAGCAGCAGCAAGAAGGAAGACGGTGTATTCCCTCAGGAACTCAAACTGTGTATGTAAATAACTCTGAATACAGACTGCATTGGGAAATATGGGGAAAAGTTACAGGTACTGAAGAAGACAGTTTGGTGAGTTCTCAAGAGGCAAATAAAGTCTTGGGCAATGCTGGGTTAATATGCTAGTTTCAATTAAATTCAAATTAATATTCTCAGACTGCATATCAGCATGGGTAAGTGAAATTGAATATACCATTCACATGGATATGGGGGATGTACTATATGCATATACACACAAAGAAACAGACAGGCACACACACACACACACACACACAAAATAGAGAGAGAGAGAGAGAGAGAGAGAGAGAGAACGCATTCTATAGTGGTTTGAGAATTGGACTACAACCCCAGAGACCAGGATTCGATTCTCCGCTCGGCCACGGAAACCCGCTGGATGACCTTGGGCATGTCACACACTCTCAGCCCCCAGAAAACCCCATGATAGGTTCACCTTAGGGTCTTCATGCATCAGAAATGACTCGAAGGCACACAACAACAACAACAACAACACAAGCGCACACATAGGCATTTTTCTTCTTTGCAACCAATTCCATGACCTATTTTGTAAACCAAGGCTTTCTGCCCAATCGAGTACCGGACGAATTCGCGGAACGCAGGAAAGCCAGCAAAAAACCTGGACGGGAATCCACCACGGGAAACTTCGGAGCCACCCCCCCGCTAGTATTTTGAGTGAGGGGTCCAGAACCTCCCTCTAAGACCCTCAAGCAAGGACAGCGAGGGGCACAATGATGAACTGTTGGTCTTCGGTGGAGATGGGACAGTCTGTACCCATCAAGACAAGCAATTGCGGAGCTACAGATGTGGGCACCGATTGTTTTAACAAATCCTTCCACATCCCCCGAGACTATTGTTCAAAGCAATTAATTACTGTCGGAGGCAGTTAATTGTACTAATTATGTTCATTTTCAGACTGGGTGGCTTAATTGCCATCTTCTACTTCCAAGGAACTGGCGGCAAGATCTTCCGAGCGCTTGCCCTCTAACCCTCTGTTCTCCACTGAACCCGTCCACACACCACAATTCGCCACCTGCAACTCTCTCAAAAATTACAATGGTGGGTCGGACCTCTTCATCCCTCCCTGCCCCCCGCAGTGCAAGAACAGATCCCCCAAAGAAAAAGCTCCAGGACCAAGAAGAGAGTGGCTTTTTTCATGTCACCGATCTGGCAGAATGGGAAGGAACCCGTAGCAGAACCCTTATGGCTGAACTGGTGGAAGATTTAGACCTCTCCACACAAGAAAATGCATCTCTAATTGGTGTCGGGTCAAGTGATGTTACTGACACCCAGAGGAATTAGACTCAGGCTGCCAGCCACAGGGTAATAGATTGAAATAGAGAAATCACAGAAGCATAGAGGTGGAAGAGACCCCGGGGGCCCTCCAGTCCAACCCCCTGCCATGCAGGAACACCCATCAATGCATTCCCAACAGATGGCCATCCAGCCTCTGGTTCAAAACCTCCAAAGAGGGAGTCTCCACCACGCTCCATGGAGGCAGCCGATTCCACTGCCGCCACCGAGCAGATTGATCACCCCAGAAATGCCACAGCTATCACTCTTCACAGGAAGAAAAAAGGAGAAAAGAAGAGTCTCTGCCGCTCCAGAGACCAGGACAAGGAGCAATGGATTCCAGTTGCAGGAAAGGAGATTCCACCTGAACCTCAGGAAGAACTTCCTGACGGTCAGGGCTGTCCGGCAGTGGAATAGGCTGCCTCGGAGTGTAGTGGAGTCTCCTTCCTTGGAGGTTTTTAAGCAGAGGCTGGATGGCCGTCTGTGGGGAGTGCTTTGAGGGTGTTCCTGCATGGCAGGGGGTTGGACTGGATGGCCCGTGTGGTCTCTTCCAACTCTACATTTCTATGATTCTATGAGACCAACAACAGCAACGTGAGTCTATAGGGCCCAACTCCTTGCCTGACCCGTGCCTGGAAAAGCAGAGACCGAGCAGGGCCAGCCGCGTGGACCTGACTTAGATCTGCCCTGCCTGCCCTCGACCGGTAGCGGCATCTAACTCCGCCACAAGCTCCCACGGAACACGTTTTCGTACCCCCTGTGCTGTCTGGGCAGAGAGAGAGGAACCCACAAAGCCGCCCTTCCTCCTCCTCCCCAGTCATTCCCTCTTCTTATTAATCACGCAACTCGACAGCGAGATCCTTTTGCTGTCATCCCGGCCCTGCCTTATTGATGGGCTCTAATGAGCAGCTCCTGCTCCGGGCCCATATTTCACCGCCAGACAGACACACTGCCAGCGGGGCCTGGCGCTTTGTCAGGGGGCCGTCTCGCAACCGGAAAACAAACACCGGCTCCTCTCCTCCCTCCCTGACACCCCTCCGGCTCATTTCTCCTTGTCAGAGCACGGGAGCCCTCCTTCGTTTGGGGGGAAGGCACGGGCCCCTCTCCCTCTTCCCGTCTCCGGGAAAGAGGGGAGGATGATCTAACAGACCCATCCGTCAGATCCTGGAGATTAAACAAAGGCACCCGAGAAGCAGGAGGGAGACAGATGGAAGCTGCTGCCTCAGCTAATCCATCACGGCCAGCTCAGGCAACAACCCGAGCACTGCTTTCGCCCATGCAATCTCCTTTCTTTCTTCACCACGGTTGTTTTTTGTCCCCCAGATGGTTTTTCTGGACTTGCAACTTCCCTAGCCCCTCATGGTTGGGTCTACCAGCTAGGGCTGTCGGGAGGCGTAGGCCAAATAAACCACCGGTGCTCAGGCCTGCACTGCAGCTGAAAACTAAGAAGTCCATGGGGCAGAGCCAACCCCATGTGTATGCATGTGCCTTGCAGTCGCCTATTGACTTACGGTGACACCATGAATTTTCATAGTTTTCCTAAGCAAGGAATACTCAGAGGTGGTTTTCCCAGGTAACTTCCTCTGACAGGTAGCCTTCGGCACCCAGTATTCATTGGCAATCTCTCATCCAAGTACTACCGACACCTGGTATTCATGGTTGGACTCCCATCCAAGTACAAAACCTGGTTAGCTTCCAAGATGAGATGGGATCTGGAGCTATTTGGGATTACTCTCCGTATATGTATGTGTGTGGCCAGGTGGGGAGTCAGAGAGGGGAACTGGCCCCAATCCCAATACATTTGCCCATTCTGCTGAGGATGCCCTAGCTGAAGTTTGTGCAAAGGAGTGAGGTTTGGACCAAAAGGCCTAGGGCGCTCCTTCCAACTCTTGATTCCATGGAGCATCTTGACACCAACACGGATGAGTCTCAGCTTAATTTGGCACCCCTCGTTGTGCCTGTCTGCAAGCCAGAATGTGCCCAGAGGAGGGCGACCAAAATGCTGAAGGGTCTGGAAACCATGCCCTATGAGGAGCGGCTTAGAGAGCTAGATGAAAAGAACGTTAAGAGGTGACACGATAGCCAGGTTTAAATATGTGAAGGGATGCCATGTTGAAGATGGAGCAAGCTTGTTTCCTGCTGCTCCAGAGACTAGGACAAGGAGCAATGGCTTCAAACTTCAGAAAAAGAGATTCCACCTAAACATCAGGAAGAACTTCCCGGTGGTAACAGCCATTCCACAGTGGAATACGCTGCCTCGATGGAGTGTGGTGGAGTCACCTTCTTTGGAGGTTTCTAAATAGAGCCTGGATGGCCATTTGCTGAGGGTGCCTTAAGTGCGTGTCCCTGCACGGTGGGGAGCTGGACTCGATGGTCATTGTGGTCTCTCCCAACTCTATGATTTTATGATTCTATAATTCTATGAGCCCTGGGAGGTGTTTGGCTTTAAATTAGCCCTCTGTGAAGCAAAGATGTTCTTTTCTTTTCTCTTCTTAATCACATCGGAGAAGGAGATGCATGGCCTTTAAAAAAAAATGTACCCGAGATAAGAGCAAAAAAGCACACTGTTCTCTTACACCTAGGGGAAAAGAAATTAATTGATTCGGGTCAAACTGGCGGCAAGGCCCTGGGAGTGATTTGACAATAATTACTGTAATAAAAGATCAGAATTAGGGAGCAGCCAGCTTCGGCTGGTTCAGCCGGCGCATTAGCAGCAAGAGAAATCTGATAATGGGTGCACTAATAGGCAAAGGCTGGAAAGTTGGAAAGGTTGGGAAGTTACGTCTTAAACGGGATTCACCGCGGTTCCAAAGTGATCCAAAAGGAGGGAATGATTGTCGCTGGCTGTGGTTGTCACACGCCTTTTAGTAGATTCCAGTCAAAACGTTTTATGATTTATTTTTTATAATTTGATGCGCCGATTTCTCATAAATGTCATTCTCAAACTTTTCCGTTTCTTCTCCTATTGGTCATGGAGGGTTAAATGTAAGCCACAGACAACAGGGTGGTGCTTCGTCAGTGCGGGGAATTCACTTAAGTGTAATTTTGTTAATTGTCCATATTGTGGGTTTATGTTGTTGTATATAATATTTGTATATTGAATGTTAAGTATATGTTTTGTATATGTTTTGCTTCGTTTCGTCGTATTTACTCACAGTGATTGTTGTATTCCTTCTTGTTTCTCCTTATCGTAATAAAAATATATTTTTTTAAAAAAAGAAGTAATGGAAAAAGGTTATATACAATGTACTGAAGGAGTAACTGGGGGAGAAACGTAATTGTTTGATTTGAACAGCATGGTTAGAAACTTTATAGCAGAACAGAAATTATCGGGCAAGTACGAGTGTAGATAAATTTCATATAATCTTTTATAGTAGACTTGGAGTAATACCAATTAGCTACAATTTCTTTATTGAACTTTGAAGAAGTATAACAAACGAGGGAATAAATAACCTTTCTCTGGAGAGCCGGAAGTCGTGTGTGTAATCTTTTTATCCCCTCTGGGTTTGTTTGTCGGCTTGCTTGTACAGCTTAGTTCTTCGTTTAGATAGTTTGTGTCAGGTATTTTTGTCTGCCTTTGTCTGAAGCTGAGAGTATGTGGCTTGCCGGAGGTTACTCTGTGGGTTTCCATGGCCAAGCAGGGATTCCAGAGTCAAAGGACCTTTCCGCCCTACCCTGTTATAGTGCAATTATTCCACTTTCAACCTCCTGTGGAATTCTGGGGTTTGTAGTTTACCGAGGTCAAAGAGGTCTCTGCTGCGAATTCTAAAGGCCCCTCCCTAAACGGCAGACCCCAGGGTTCCATAGGAGGTTGAAAGTGGAATAATAGCATTATAACAGTGCAGTGCGGAAATGGCCATAGCCCCTGGCAAAAGGAGAGACAGAGACAGGCGTGTGCGCATGCCCAAACTGCTCCCTGGGTTGCAAATGGGGGAGCAGTTTTGGCGCCCACAACCCCTTGCCATGCGTCCCAGTTGCTGCCATTGCTTCAGGGCCCACCTAAGAGGGCTCCGTGGTACTCGCCGATTTATGGCCCAATCCCTTTGCTGTTGCACTGTGCCAGCACGCAAAGCACGAAAGTTTCCCATCTCCGCCTCCCGCCTTAACTTATGGCGCAAGTCCTTTCCAAAGAAAACACAGACCAAACACCATTCTTTAAGGACGTTTGTGTGTCCTTCCAAGCTACCGTCTAGTCCGCCATGCTGCCAACCATGCTGGATTCCCAAAGCAAGAGAGCTCTATTCGTTGCTGCAAGGTTACGCAAAATTTTAATGGGCCCACGGGGGGCAAACACACACGGCACACCTTGCTTGGAAAAGTCAGGGGAGAAGCCAGGTCGTGCCAGGTTGTGCTTCTGCAACAACCTTTCCTCCCATGTGCTGAGGTTGTACAAACACATATTTAAATACATATGTTTATTTTGGTCAATGACCAGCATAACAAACAAGCAAACAAAAGGAGCAAAAAAAAAAAAAGATTAAAAACCCCCTGAATGAGATGCATTAAAAATAAATCAATAAATCTTTTTCACTTTCTAGAATGTTTACATTTTCCTAAGCACTGCCATATTCCATTTCAGCTCCACATCAGCCTGAAGAGATATTTTTTCCCAGTCCACATTTTGCGTATGTTTATGTGAATGAAGATCCATACCTATTTTTGCATTAGTGTATATAGTTTTGACAAACATCTTCCCCTAATATACCTTCTTCTTTGCATGCAATATTCTTTCGAATGCACATTTTTACATCCATTTCTTTTAAAATCACAAAATCATCCCAAAAGCAGAGAAGAGGGGAACAACTCAGAGACAGAATGGTGGTTTGAACGCTGGACTACGACCCTGAAGACCGGCATTTGATTCCCTGCTCGGCCATGGAAAACCCCTGGGTGACTTTGAGTGCTTCACACACTCTCAGCCCCAAAAACCCCTGTGATAGGTTTGCTTTATGGTTGCCGTAAGTTGGAAATGACTTGAATGTACAGTATAAGAACAACAGTTAATCCAAATGGAGCCTTGCAGCTAGGAAAGAAGGAGATAAAACCCTAAAAGGTAAAGTCCTATAAAGAATCAGTGCAACATATGCTTTGAGCATCGGAGACCAGAGTGCAAATCCCTGCTTGGCCACAGAAACCCCCTGGGTGACTTTGGGCAAGTCACACTCTCTGGGCTTCAAAGACCAAGCTCCTCTGAACAGACCGTGCCAAGAAAACTCCACAACAGCTTCACCTTAGGGTTACTATACGTCGGAAATTTACTAGAAGCCACACCGCAACAGCAAAACAACAATGTCGCACCACTGAATACCAAAGTTGGGATTATGCCATCCTGATATCCAAGTGCGATTGCGGCTGTTGGACAGTGAGAAAAGTTGAGAGGAAGAAAATGAAGTCGTTTGAAAGGCGGTGGAAGAGAGTTCTACAGACACTGTAGACTGCTAAAAAAAAACAAAAAAAACAAGTGGGTCCAAGAAGAAACCAACCCTGAGCTGTTGCCAGAGGCCTAAATGACTAAAGTGAGGCTATTGTGCTTTGGACACATCATGAGATGACATACGAACAAGCTGGAATGTGTCCAGAGGAGGGCAACCAAAAGGGCCGGAAAGCCATGCCCGATGAGGAGCGTCTTAGGGAGCTGGGGAGGTTTAGTCTGCAGAAGAGAAGGTTAGGAGGGGACATAATAGCCATGTTTAAATATTCGAAGGAACGTCATATGGTGGATGGAGCAAGCCTGTTTCTGCTGCTCCGGAGACTAGGACAAGGAGCAATGGATTCAAGCTGCAGGAAAGGAGATTCCACCTGAACCTCAGGAAAACTTTCTCACAGTCGGAGCTGTCCGGCAGTGGACTCTGCTGCCTCCATGGAATGTGGTGGAATCTCCTTCTTTGGAGGTTTCTAAGCAGAGGCTGGATGGCCATCTGTCGGGAGTGCTTTGACGCGTGTTCCTGCATAGCAGGGAGTTGGACTGGAGGGCCCCTGGGGTCTCTTCCGACTCTACGACTCTATGTCAAATTGGGAAAGATGATAATGCTCAGTAAAGTGTGTGAACTAGATTAGCCTCTCTTATGATATGAAGCAGGCCTCTTTCTTCCCTGTTCTCATTTATCCAATGGGTACGCTCCAAGGAAAACACGCTTCTTAAAGTTCCAGTTTTTACATCGCAAGGGACACTGAGTCGACAACCTACGATTCAAAAGAAGAGCTTCACATTTCCCACCCTCCAGTGGGAATTCTAGTCACAAATATGCTCAACGTTACTAGCTTAACCCTACGCATTAGAGCTAACTTGGCAACGCCAGCCGCCGCTGAAGGAAAGCCGTGGAATTTAACCCCAGAGCTGACTTGCAGCAAGGACTCTTGATCAGCAGTGCTTGCAGAAGCGAAAGGCATGCTAAAGCTGCTATAGAAAAAAACCAAACTGAACTCAGAAGCCTGTTGTCTGCAAAAACGGGGGCGGGGAGATGCAGCTCAGATTTTTAACACTTAATGGATCCAGCCCATTCGTTTGCAGAGAGCCACCGACACAGCAAGCGGCTTGTCCGTTCAAGCAGCCGAGCATCAAAGTGATGCGAAGCGACAACGCCAAATCGTCTAGATCCATTCCGCACCGGGTATACGTGGCGTATGCGTGGGGGTGTGGAAAGCAGGCAGAGCAAAAGAGGAGAGAAACACCCAAATGATAATAAGCAGCCAAAGCAATCGGTAAGGTTTTAAATATAATCTAAACCAATAATTAAATATAAACTTGCATTCCAAAATCCCTACATAGGAAAAGAAATTGCATGAGTTTAACATAAAGCTTCGGCCAGTCAGTGGCTAAGAACAGAGCTACGCCTTGGAGTCTCTCGCTGACCTTGCACATCAGAGAAGAAGCAGGAGATTTTATCTCCCCAGATTGCTGGCAGAACTACGCTGGTGGAAGTTGATGCTTTACCAACAGCCCTGTTTAATCTTGCCCGAGCAGCCTGGAGCTACCAGATACAGCTTCTGAGATGGAACTTTTCCGCCCCTTTCTCCGCGTGGAATGAGAAGAAGGGCAGTTGCACTCTGCCATTTTTGCTGAGCTCCAGGAAAACAAGTGTCCGCGCTTAAATCAAATGGAAATGTCTACGAGATCGGTATTAAATACTCTACAAGAAAGGGAAGCCTCCATTCCTGTGGGAAACCAAAGTGCTTTTTTAATTGAATCTGAAAGTTTATTATCTCTATAAAGAGGCCGAACAGGTTGTAATATTGGTAATAGGAAGCAGTAGATCTCCTTGACAGTTTTCAATAAAATAGCCATTTTCTTTAAAAAAAAAAAATACCGGAGCATCAACAATTTCCAGAAGCAGCAAAAAAAGTTGGTTCAAAGCCAAAGGGTTTGGAAAAGACTCTACTGTCCTCTTTGCAATTTGCAAGTGTCCCAAGCAGCTGGAATGCAATAAGTGTCGGGTAGTTACGCCAATCACAGGTTGTCCATCAGGACAAAAGGAGAAGCAAGAAGGCGGTCATCAACCCGTCTAGAAGTCACCCGGCAAATCAGCAGTCCAAATAAACACAGCCAGAATCACAAATGGTAGCCGGTCCAAAGAACACAAAACATCAAAGAGTCACCAGGATAAGACGGTTGTAGGCAACAGAGCTTTCTGCAAACTGCTGGAATATTTATAGCCAGGCGTCTCAAAGCACCAGGTGCTTAATGTCACACCCTGTCACTTCCTGTCACCGAATACCTCCATTTTCTTCTGCAATCCCTCTCCAAATGGTGACAGAAGGTCACATCCTTCCTACTGCCATTTTGAGAGGGACTATAGAGGAAAAGAGAGGTGTTTCTGGAATAGCAGGCGACTCCAGGGTGCTTGTGAGGTGGGAGTATTTTCAGTTGTTTTTGTGCATTCGGAGGGCTCTATGCAATCTTTTTTTTAAAAAATGGTGGTTGCGGGGATGGGGGGCCTTCAGGGGCCACAAAAGTGGGTTCCAGTGGCCACGCACAGCCTCCAGTCCACATTTTGTCCACCCATAAATAGAAACTTAGAGTTAGAAGGCCCCCTTATGCTACTGAATCCAACTCCCCTGTTCAATGCAGGATCTCCAGCAAAAACACCTCCACCAGGAAGCTGTCCAGACTGTTTTGGAAGCCATCCGGAAAAGGAGACCCCTCCATTGCCCTAGGCAATTGAACCACTCTTACTGGCAATCCGTTACTTCTAAAGTTCAACCAAATCCTATCCTCCTGTAACTTCAGATCATTAGACCTGGCCCAATTTCCTGGGGGCTGCAGAGAACGGTCTTCCCAATTCCTTATCTGTGACAACCCTTGAGGTATTTGGAGACTACAATCACGCCACTCCTCAGTCTACTCTTCACCAAGCTGAACGCGCCCGGCTCCTTCAACCTTTCCTCATCGGAAGCCTTTCTGAAGATCAGGGCATAAATGCAGAAGCCATCAGTATCTGCCTATTTATCAAAGAAACAATTAGACTCAGCTCTTGTTTTCGATGCTGTTTCTAATTTTCTTGATGCTTTCGCATTGATCTCAGGCTTGCTATTTATTGACGTGTCGGTTGCTTTCCCGCCATTCTTCAATCATACTCCACACTGGGAAGAGAATGCTGAGCTTCCAGTATGGTAAACACATGAGCCAATCTAGAGCACAAGATACAGAGGAACATAGAATTTTGCCCTAAACTACAAAGGCTATTCGGCCAGATCAGTATTATCTACACAAGAGGGTAGACAACCTGGTAACGGTCAGATTTTAAACATTTTTTTTTAATTTAATTTTTGGAGCAGACTCTCGGAAACTCCTGAGAACATGGGCGACAACCAGGGATTGTCCAAGATATACTGTTGGTGAGACCAACAAGCAAAGACCGGCGGCACAAAATGCATGGGAACTTGGCCCAAAGCCCATTGCTTATTCCCAACTCAAGTAGACCCTCTGAATCAATAGTTGGCAGATATATCGACATATAGGTAAATCTTATTGATTCAGTGGGTCTACTCTAGGTGGGATAATAATAGATTTGGGTCTTTGTTGATCAAGGGTCAAGATGTCAAGTGTCAAGATGCTCCTGTCATAGTATGCCTACTGAATGTGTATATATATACTATATATATATACTATATATATATATATATATATACACACACACACACACACACATACATACATACATACACACACACACATACACACACACACACACACACACACACACACACACACACGATATTACAAGTATATAGGGGTGCACTAGGCTAGCCAAAGCTCTGCAAAGCTTGTAGATAATTGACGATTGCAACAATGGCCATTTCTGCACTAAATTGTTATAGTGCTATTATTCCACTTTCAACTTCCTGTGGAATAATGGGGTATGTAGTTTCCTGAGGCCAAAGAACTCTCCGGCTGAGAATTCTAAATGCCCGTCCATAAACTGCAAACCCCAGAATTCCATAAGATGTCGAAAGTGGAATCATGCACTGTAACAGTGTAGAGTGGAAATGGCCAGTGTGCTGTTTGAAGCACGCTTGTGTATTCCCGGGTAGCAAATGGTTAATTGCTTTATTGTCCACTGCTATATTTTATCTGCTTAAGGGGGAGAAGATCAGATCAGGGCTTAAACGAAAGCACAAAAAGATCTTTTTCCAGGGTGTCTAGAGATAAGGGGCCTTCCTGCCCAGGAGTGAAAAGTGAACAACTGTAAGTCTGGGAAACGTCAAAAGAGATGATGTGATGTTAAACGTGTTATCCTTCTCCAACCACGGCAGCAGCACACCTAAATTTGTATGGATTGATATGAAACTTGCAGCTGCCACGTATGCTTCAGTCTCAGCAACTTTGGACAAAGTGCGCTGCATTGCTTGCTTTGCTACGAGTCAATACGGTTGTCTACCTCGGAGTGGAGTTTGCAGATTGCACGTTGTCCAGGGCATGACATCAAGTAAAGCTGAGACAAGAAGTCCTTGCGTACTACCTCCTGCTTAGCCTGGGAATAAACAGTCTAAAAGGTTCTTCATTGAGAGGTTATGCAAACTCTCTCACCACATGAAGCCACAGTTATCACAGAGGGCATCTAACAAGCTGTTAGTGGGACTTACCCCATGGGAGCTGCTCAGTGGTTCCTGTCCGCCTTGTTCTCCAATGATTGTCTTCTGCTCCCTTCCACAAACACCCCTACCCTGAGCAAAGCCCTTAAACAGAAGTCAGCTCCATCTGGATACTTTATTGTAGGCACATCATGCCTTCATCATGCCTCTTTGGCCACATCCTTTATTGGTTCTGGGTTCGTTCATGCACCGCTGTTCTTGTAACGCACATGAGCGATGGCTAAGAGTGATTCTTTCAGAGCACGAATGCGCTCACGTTTTAAGCTTGTTAGCAAGGAGTTGACGAGGTTATGAAGATGGGGAATGGGATCAAAGAAAGAATGCCGGCTTTCTTTTTGACCCTCATAATTGAATTAGGTTACTTAAAAGGAGAAAAAGTGCTCAGCGGATCTGCAATTTATATTACATCTGTTCCCTGCAGCAAAAGGATGTATTGCTGTTTATGGGAAATTGACGAAGGCTCCCCTGGGACTGGAGTAATTTTAAAAGATGTGCAAAACCAGAATTACTAATGCAACCAACTTACTCGACAAGGAATTGTTACAGCTCTGGATGAAATAAATTCATAGATTTCCGGAATCCCTGTTATCATGATATTCTTCAAGCATATGTTTGGGGAGTTTTTTCACCACGTTATGATTAATCTTAGGTTGGCATAGCAAGGTTAATTAAATGCACACATTCAGAGGTAATATTTACATTTGTAAATTTTCTGCTTTTAATGTGGGTGTCTGTTATTTTTACGTTAAAGATTGCTATATAAATAAGGACGGTGAGGAGATCACCAACCGAATTGAGTCTGGATTAATTTTATAGCAAACCATTCCAAGTCATATACCGCATCTCAAATAATTTCCAACATTGATTCCGTTCCTTGCAAGAGACAGAGTGAGGTTGCTCCGGATACCGTATGTGGAGTAGAGGCAGTTGGTGGTATCGTAGAATCATAGCCTTGGAAGAGGCTACAAGGCCGGAGATGTTAAAAAGCTGAATGGAGAACTAGATTTTGCTGAAACGGACAAATCAGCGATATTGATTAGAGAGGGAAAGGTGAGTAGGCTCAAGAAAGAATGGCATACAGTGATATAATATTTGAAAGATCATTGAGGGATAGTGTCAGCATTTGGTTTTTGAACATTGATAGTTCACATCCAGCTTGTTCAAATCTCAAGTCCTCACCATCCTCTGGATGAAAACATTTGTAAACTTAGGTGAGTTCTCAGTAAAACTCACACTAAATTCTCATCTGTCAGGATTGGCCAAATGCAAGGCTTACAGCTGATCCCGACCAGCCTTCCGCTGGATCTACTACACATAAAGGATTGAGTTTGACCTGTTTATTTCTAGGTATAATTAGATGGATTTTAATATTGATCAAGGTGCCCATTTGCAGCCAGAAAAAAACCCAAAGTCGTTCAGCTTAAATTCCAGGAAAAGTTCTACCATTTGGGGTACCCAACGAACCAAGCTAAGTGTAAGAAAAAGGATTGTCGTGGATGGGGAGGAACTGGCAGAATAAGGCTATCCATGCAGGAGGTAGGAAGAGCAACACAGAAGCAAGGATAGAAATAATCCCTTTTGTCAGTCAAGGTTGCTTTTGTGACAAAGCGCCACCAGGAATAAAAAAAAAAAACCACTACACACAGCATTGATGTTGGAGAGTCATCATGACACATAAGAACAAGCTGTTGTTTAAAAAAAAAAATCCATTTCCCCTTGTGCATGCTCCCACTCACTTCATTTTTCCAGCAAAACCTCCCAACGCAACATCCTTTCTATGGATGTGACGCAAAGTCCTCCCTCTTGGCGAGGATGAGAGCGGAACAGAGAAGGTTTTGCTGTGAAAAACTCGCACGTGGAGCACGGTGAGAGAAAGAGTGCTTGCTGCTCGGCGGCAAGGGCAGAGGGTGCAGCCGGGAGGAGCGTTGTAGGAGACGCAAAGAGTGAGGAGAGAATGAACGGCGTAAGAGAGAGAGAGATGGGGAGAAGATGCTCCAGGGCGTGGTCTGGAGGGGAAGGAAGCCACGCACTGCAGCAGCGGCAGACTCCCGAGTCGATTCGAGAGATGTAGTTCCTTCAATAATAGATGAGGCCTCTCTGTAGTAAACAAGGAAGGGCTTGGGAGTACGGTTCATCTCCTCTCGGCCGCCTAGCTCCAGAGAGCGTACAATAGGGAGAGCAGCACACAAATGCTATAAACCCCAGATCTTGTTTGTGACCCGCTTTTGCACAGCTTTTGGGCATTTGCTGAGGCCCATAATTCCATTGGGGGCCACATGGCAACCCTACCATGATTGTTACCATGCTGTACACCCCAGCTCCATGGTACATTGTAATTGGCAATGAACTGTATTTAACCGGCACAAAACGTAAGTCATACGTTCCTGGCTGGAAAGCCATGCTGGCAAAGAGGACTGCCTGGATCCATGTGCAGTGGGTTCAGAGGGGACCTCAAGGCATGCCCAGGTTGTAAGTCCACTGGGGGTTAGTCGGAGAAGATGATCCTCTCAGTGGTCCAAACCTAGAAGACAACGACCACCGAAACTCCCCGACGAGGCAACAACGACCAACATCCTGTAGCCTCCTTCCTGCCAGAACTTGCCCTTTGCTTCCACACCTGCCCAAACATTGAGAAGCTATCACAACTCCCATCGACGCTTGGCTGCCTAATGCGAAGACCATTAGCCCATTCCAGACCCCTTTGTTTGCTCTGCCAGAGACCCATTAACACCTTCCCCTCCAGGGTGGAAAAAGAGTATTTAAACCCTTGGCTCAGATCTCGACTTTTTGCTAGCACTTGGGCGTCACACTTTACCCCAGATCCTCGTTCCTCTGTGCTGCCCTCAAACTCTTGTTGTTTGAGCCGTCATTCCTCAACAACCTTCCCTTCAGGACTGGTAAATCTCACCCACTTCATCCCAACTCCTTGCTATCCAATTTTTTCCTTCCTTTCCCTCTGTTAGCCTCGTATGGTTGTGAGACTGCTTGCATCTTGCATGGGCTTGTGATTTTCCCCCCAATAAAACATTATTTTGACATCCAACTGGTGTTTCTACATTAGTACTGGTATACACAGGTGAAAATGTCGTGTGGTTACTCCCCTCTCGCAGACCTCTTTCGAGCTACAATTCCCACCGTTCCACGGAGGCACTGGCATTGTGGGTGGACCCCTGAGTCACCCACCTTTTGGGGTAACACCATCCTAGTTTAACAGCTTCTCCTACTCAACAATCGCTGAATTCATACTTCCCTTCCCACTGAGCACCAGGCTGGGCATGAAGCTAAATGCGTCTCTTTGCCACGCAATGGTGCGTGTGTCTTAAAATGCAAATTGAAACTGTGGGAAGGGGCACAAAAAAGACGGAAACCATGGCAAGTGCCAAATGCATTGTTAACCCTTTTGGCCTTCCTCACACACCCCAAAAAAATCTCTCCTTCCCACCACAGGGAGCACTAACTCCCACTAACACGAAATAGCATCTTCTCAGGGACAGGGATGGGAAGGGCTAAAGATTCATCATTTCCTACAATACCTGATTCAATGAACCGGACCAATAAATACCGAGAAAAGCATATCCCAGGTGCATGAAGATCACTTGGGGTGCTCAGTAGCATCTAAGTCCCTTCTTCATCCTTCCACACCTATAAGCACAAGAGCAAACCTCCTCGGAAACTGGGGTAGCTGAAAGAGGCAATGCAAAGGCCAATGTCCCCCATGTTTTCTTTTCCGGAGACCCCGTCACACCACACAATTAGAGCACTACAATTCCACTTTAACTGCCACGGCTGCATCCCTAAGGAATCCTGGGCTTTGACGTTTGTTACGGCCTTAGAACTCTCCGACTCGGAATTCTAAATACTCCCCTAAATGGCAAATTCTACACAGGTCCAAGTGGAAATGTTATTCTGTCATTGCGCAGTTTGGAAGGCTCCCCCGAATTGGAGAATTTGGGGGAAAAGGCAACCACCTGTGGCCCAGAGGTGACCATGCATTCGGATAGATCTTGCAACCCTCAGACGCACAATTCTCATCTCTGCGAATGCAAGCACACACTTGCAATCTCAACTTTCATTGTGAAAATCCTCTTGCGAGGCTGAAACGTGGAATTAGTAATCCTGCCAGCTTGGAAGGATAAGGCCCACCCAAAGCTAAAAGTCTAAAGCCAGATTTGACTGAGAAAGAACCCAGCACTAACCGGGACCACTTTCACGCCTGGAAAAATCCAGAATATCACAGCAGCTCTCAAACTTTTATTCCTGGCTTTTAAAAAATGGAAGGAGGACTGGAAGTGGGAAAGGGGGCAAGTATCTTCATCAAGATGATTAGATCAAACATTTGCTATTCCACCTACTCACCGGCTCCAGCTTTGACGTCAGCGCTCAAAATGCATTAACTATATTTGTCATCCCTGGTCTAAAAATATCCGTGCCATAAATTTTTTAAAAAAAAAGAAAAGAAGAGAAGGAACCAGGGACAGCTCAGCAGGATGCTTTGGGTCCCAGGGAAGATCAAAAGCACCTCAGAGCATCACCAGCTTCCCACCACATTTCCTAGGAAGGCATTGGTTATTCATGGAAGTATACACAGATTTTGGAAGTATTCATGGAAGTATACACAGATCTTAAGGAGCAAAGATGGCAGCCCAGGAAAGCCCGGGCTTCTAGCAAAGGGCACAGTGTGATCCTTCCAAACAACGCAACACATAAATGCCCCATTCAAGCTAACAGTGGATTGAAAATGTGACTATGGTAAAAGGAAAGGGTTATAGATAAAGAAGTATGTTAAAGTGTGACGCAGCAGCTAAAAACGCCAATGCAATTCTAGGCTGCATCAATAGGAGCATAGTGTCTAGGTCAAGCAAAGTGATGGTACCACTCTATTGTATTTTCATCTGACCTCTCCTGGAATCCTGTGTCCAGTTCTGGGCACCACAGTTCAAGGAGGGTATCGACAAGCTGGAACGTGTCCAGAGGAGGGCAACCAAAACGACAAAAGGCTAGAAACCATGCGCTATGAGGAGCGGCTTAGGGAGCTGGGGTGTTTAGCCTGGAGAAGAGAAGGTGAAGATGGGAGATGATAGCTACCTTTAAATATTTGAAAGGACATCACATAGAAGATGGAGCAAGACTGTTTTCTGCTGCTCCAGAGACTAGGACATGGAGCAATGGCTTCAAACTTCAGGATAAGAGACCCCACTTAAATATTAGGAAGAACATCCCGACGGTAAGAGCCACTCACTCAACAGTGGAATATGCTGCCGTGGAGTGTGGCGGAGTCTCCTTCTTTGGAGGTTTTTAAACAGAGGCCATCTGTTGGGAATGTTTTGATGGTGTATTTTTGCACGGCAGAATGGGGTTGGACTGGATGGCCTCTGGGGTCTGTTCCACCTCTATAATTCTGTGATTCTACGATAATGCATTCTAGCCGTGGCAGTTGGTGACTTCTATGTTAATAGAGCAGTTAATTTATTCCGGGATTTAATCTAAACTTCAAAGGAGCTGTCCCAAGTGCTGACCTTTATCCTCCCAATAGTTTCATCCCCCTGGGTTCAACTTGAACCATTTAAGGTTCAAATCCTGTGGTCTCTCCCCCACCTCTACGATTCCATGAACTCAGTCTTTGCAGATTCCGATATAAACTGACTCGATTATGTGACATCTGAGTGAGCGTTGAGGTTAGAACGTGGTTCTCCTTCAGTTTTCACACTTCCCAAATGTTCTGAGGAAATTCTCAGCTTTAAAAATGTCTCAGAATACATTTAAGAATACATCCACAGCTACCGAGAGAGAGAGAGAGAGAGAACGTGGCATAGTGGTTGAACATTGGACTAGACCTGGGTTCAAATCCTTCTCCCCACCCCCACCCCGGGCTGTGGAAACCCACTGGGTGACCTTGGGCAAGTCACACTCTCTCAGCCTGAGAGGAAGCTGAAGGAGAACCTCCTCTGAATAAATTGTGCTGAGAAAACTTTAGAGAGGGTCCCTTGATTTAAAGGCACATAACAACAATTCAGCTGTGAGCTTTCATTCAGATTTAAAAAGCAAGAAAATAATAATTGGGGAAAGGAATAGAATGGATTTACGAAATACAGCCCTGCAAACGAGTAGCCAGGAGAGAATGGGAGTTCATCAACATCTGGAGGGCTGTATATTAATACCTGTTGCACCCTACACCCAAAAATACACAGTATCGCCTCTAGAGGTTGCAAGAATGTTCTCCACTATTCATTCTCTGATTTTAAAAAGTGGGGTTTATGACAATCAGAAGTCCTATCGAGAAGAAAAACGGAACAATAAGACTCTGGCGCAATTTTCCTAATATTGCAATATCCCAATAACTTTTCTGTGCAGAGCAAAACTAAACAAGGACGTCATCAGCAGGGAAGTGTGAAGTAATCTCTGATTACAAACCACTGAAATACTATTTGGGAAGTTTATTACCTCTCATCCAAGGGGAAGCCAGGATGCTTGGATAAGGTATGAGTGTACGAATAGTGTTACTTATAAGAGGAACAGATTTTATACAAGATATATGAAGGTAAACTTTGTCTGTTTTAGTATAAATAAATAAAAAAAAAACATATTACCTGCACAGAAAATGTGGGGAGTTTTTTGCAGATACACAGAAAAACAAAACAAAAACCAGACAGTTTTCTGTACAGAAAAATTCCCCAGAACACTTTATGACAATTAAACCAGGGAAGAATTTTGCAAATATATATACATACATATCTATATCAATAGATACATATAGATATATGTTTTCATAAGCAGCCAGGGGAAAACTCCAGTAATTATTCATCCTTGGATGCCGGCATGAAATTACTGAGAATTTATAACCCTACTTTGTTCTTCACTCCAAACTATTAATCTGATCTAGCCAGGCTCTTTTTATATTCTTCTGCACTATGGAAGCTGCTCTCTAGTGCAGCCTAAATGTGTGTGCTTTTCTTTTTTTTTCTTTTTAATTTTAATTGATTGATCCAGCCCAGGAAATCTATTAGGCTTTCTTGCCCCAGGTAAGCTTGTTCCCGGCCGCAGTCTCAAGAGGCACGGTCCAGGAACAAACCTCCGCACGCATTCTGACATTTTCACAGACTCGCCCAGGCTTCGTTAGGCAAAGCAACAAATCCTTTCCCTTTGGAATTCTGGAAGGGGGGTCGGAAACCGATCGGCCAGCTTTGGAAAGGGCAAGAGACATCAAACGGAGGGGTCGGAGAAAGAGCACCTCTGAACGAAACATCCGCGCTTGACCCAGAGAAACGGTCGCATCGGTTTGATCCTAGGAAAAGGGCTTGCTTTGTAGATCAAACACACTCCTCACATCAATGTTTGGCTTTCATGCAGTCAAGCATTTCCTTTGGACAAAAAAAATATACGTCGTAAGGAGAAAGGATAGGCCAGCCATTAGGACGGCAGTTAAAAAAGCAGAAAGGGCTCTCCGACGAGGTGTACGGTCAGCCCTCCATATTTGCACGTTTCACTTTTGCAGATTTGATTAAACACGGATTAGTTGCTGTCCCCTCTGCTGCCTCTCTATGCCATTTTTAATAGGGACTGCAAGCCTCGTGAGGCTGAGAAACGGCAAACGAGGCTTGTAAGTCCCTCCTAAAAACGGTGTGGGGGCAGCCGTGGAGGTCGCAGTGAGCCCCAGCCAGCCTTGGGGCTGCAGTGAGCCCCACCAGCCACCGGACTTGTGAAGCAACCCTGATGCCTCAAAGTAATCCATGGTGATTGTGATGGAGATCATGCTTTTTTTGTGCATTAAATGTGGTTTGGGAGGGCCTAGAGTTATTCACAAACCAGGAGATAGACGTCAAAGCAGAAACAGGACGGGCCGTGCGAGGCGAGGGGAAGCTCTAGACCACTGGCCTGGTCTGGCCAGTAAGTGGTCCCAACTTGTTCTGCAGGTGGCCTGAAGGGTTTCCGCCCTCCATGCACACACACACACACACACGCATGCACACACACACACGCCCGGTCCCCAGGGTGGGAGACCTTCTGTATCGCAAAGCCAGGGAGAACAAGAGCATAAAGTGGTACGAATCCTGGCTTCTTTCTGCTACAGAGGGCTTGACTGAGGATATCTGGCATTTCAGTCCGCCCCAGCTCACCCCCAAGAAGCTCCCAACCTCAAGTCTATCCGAGGAATGAGAAAAGCGCGGCCCATCGGCCACACGCCGTCCGAGACCGCATATTTTTAGCACCTGAAGTTCTCCGCCGATTCCCACAACACCCTCCAAAATCTTTTTTATTAAAGTTCAGCATGATTCCGGGGCACTTTTTGTGCCAGGACCACACAGAAAATTCCAAAATACGTGAAAACCCTCTCCTCCCATTAGCACCCCAGAATCCCACATTGCTCCCCAGATACTTTCATCTTCCTTTGCAGTCCCTCTCAAAATGGCAACAGGTAGTGATGCAACGTCACGTCCCAGTTGGAATAATAAAGGCTTTGGGAGCCCAAGAGGGGCTAAACGCATGGTAAAAATTGTCCCATGACCTAGAGCAAAGCGTGGCCCTCTGCAGCCCCCTGGAGCCACTTTTGGGAGACCTAGGGGTCCCGCCAGTATCAATTATTTTCAGTTTTTCCCCTTAAAAAAACCTTCTTTGTCCCAAAATATCTCCAAACACATTCTAGGAGGCAGGAGGGTATTTTGACCTTCCCAGTTTTTTTTCAGCCCAGGAGAGGCCTTTTCAAAAATAGGAAGCGACTTCCCCGTCACTTCCTGTTTGGGGGAAAATGACTCATCTCTGCTTAAGTGGAATTTCTTTCCTAGAATCATGGCATCACAGAGGTGGAAGAGACCAACTCAAGTCCAACCCCACTCAGCCATGCAGAAACACCCATCAAGGCACTCCCGACAGATGGCCATCCAGCCTCTGCTTGAAAACCTCCAAGGAAGGAGACTCCACCACACTCCATGGAGGCAGCCCTTCCACTGCCGGACAGCTCTCACCATCAGGAAGTTCTTCCTGAGGTTCAGGTGGAATCTCCTTTCCTGCAGCTTGAATCCGTTGCTCCTTGTCCTAGTCTCTGGAGCAGCGGGAAACAAGCCCCTTCCCTCCTTGACGTGACATCCCTTCAAGTAGTTAAGCATGACTATCACGTCCCTTCTTAACCTTCTCTTCTTAAGACTAAAACTACCCAGCTCCCTAAGCCACTGCTCATAGGGCATGGCTTCCAGATCCTTCACCATTTTGGTCGCCATCCTCTGGACACGTTCCAGCTTGTCCATATCCTTCCTGAAACGAGGGGCCCAGAACCGGACACTTTATGAAATCCCAAAGCAAAAAGGTACGCTCATTCCAGCCCACAAGGCAGAAGAGAGTCAACCTGAGACATTTTGCAGCCTGAGGTAAAGAACAAGATATTGTCACCTTCCTCTTTCATGTACCAAAGCTCAGCACACCTAGCAGCTGAAGCTTACTTCATTGCTGGCTGCCCTCCAGCGTACCTGAAGGGAGCTAGCTAGTTTATATCGCACAAGGAAGGCTCTGTAGCACTCAACTCCCTCCTCCAGCCCTTTGCTGCAACCTCTAATATCTGCTGCTTACTCTGCCAAATGGCAGGGCTGGCCCTTCTTCAGGGATGGGTGTGTGTCTGTGTGCTGTTTTGCTGCAAAGCCATTGTCCCACCAGGATGAGCAAGGGATGAGCCTTCCAACATTTTGCAGAAGAAAACCGGGACGCCGCCAGCCAAGCAACGTTAGGGTGTGGCCAAGACGGCAACAGTTATTAATGAGGAAGGACCGGCAAGGAGAGACCGCAGCAGGTTGCTTTTGCTTGAGCCTTCTGGGAAGGGAAAGAGTTTAACCTCTCCTCTCCTCCTCTGTCATGCAAACTCCTTTTGCACCGTGAACTCACAAGCAACGGAAGAAAGCCAGGCTGAATGGGGATAGTGGCAGGAGGAGGAAAGAGAAACTGGGATATTTTAAAAGAAGTGGAAAACTGGGATGACAGAAAATTAAAAGTTGCAAAAGTTGGGGGCTGTGATTCTTGATTCAATCCAATACGCTGTGGTTGTCTGTCTGTCTGTCTGTCTGTCTTTCTTTCTCTTTCTTTCCCTCCCCCACCACATAGCATTTGAGGAAACAGGCAGACAAGGGGGGAAAAAACCTTGTTTTGGATGCTAATGAAAATTCCAGAAGACGCTCACATTTTTACTGGAAATCCAAAAGGCACTGCGCCTCCATTGACTCATTAGGCACCGGCACATCCTGCTTTGCTCCCTTTTATTCCCTCGCCACGGCAAAGCTACTACTATTACGAGCATTTGTCTCTTCCCATCCTCCATCATGCATAAACGTTGCTCTCCCCTCTGCATTTTTACCTCTGAATTATTTATCTCGAGTGCCAAAGCAGAGAGAAGTGCGGCTGCAGGAAGAGAGAGAGAGATTCAAGGAACTAGGCTTGGAAAGGGGCAAATTTAAAAAAAAAAAAAATCTTGTCCACTACAGTTCAAGACCTTCGATTCCTTCGCTCGGTCAAACTGTAGACGTCCTTCCCAGCTATCATCCAAGGGTTCAAGATACCGAACGTGAGGTTTGGGGGAAAGAGATGCCGTCCAAAGACAAGCAAAGGGCTGTGCCGGATTCAGAGAGACATAAAATATGAATGTCTACGCCCATCAAGATGGATGCGTGCCTGCACACTGCTTTTATATGGCTTCCAAGGGCTTTCTGGTCTCTAGATATCAAAGAAGCAATGTCCATATTTGATAAGCATTAAAAAAAGGGGGGGGGAACCTTTGGGAAATGGGCGTGAGTGGCTGTACAGAGCTGCCTGCCAAGATGCCCCAAGGAGGAGGTAAAATACAAACTCCTGGGTCTCTTGGGGCCGAGGGGCAGGATCGAGAACCTACTGCTCAAAACGCGCCGAGACAGGGATCTTTGAGAAATTACATCCCCCATTCATTTTTGATGAGCATTTCCCCAAATTCACGAACGTCTGCATAGTCAGGATGGAAAGATTTTTTTTTTTTTTTTAACGAATGTGGAGAAAAACAAAAGTGACAGATTCATTCATCGAGACCCAGTGCTTTGAATGCCGAACTTCTTTGACGGGCTTTTTTTATTATTACGAATTCAGAAAAAGAGAAGGGGAAAAGGGGTAAGAATACATCTGAGGATGTAATAATGAGCCACCATGCTCTCCGACTGTCCTCCTTTGGCAGGGAGAGTCCTGACTAGTTCAGCATCAATATGAGTAAAGTGTCTAGGCCAAGGGAAGTGATGATCCCACTCTATTCTGCTTTGGTCCTACCTCCATTTGGAATCCTGGATCCGGTTCTGGGTACCACAGTTCAGTTTTTAGCTGCCTCGTCACACTGTTGACTCCTGTTCAGCTTATGGTCCGCTAAGGCTCCTAGATCCCTTTCGCAGGTACTGTTTGCAAGCCAGGTGTCCTCCATCCTATATCTGTGCATTTCATTCTTTCCTCCTAAGTGTAGCGCCCTACATTTCTCCCCGTTGAAATTCATTTTGTTACTTTTGGCCCACCCCTCCAATCTTGTCGAGGTCATTTTGAATTCTGATCCTGTCCTCTGGGGTATTAGCAAACCCTCCCAATTTGGTTTCTTCTGCAAATTTGACGAGCAGGTCCCCTCTATTCCTTCATCCACGTCATTGATAAAGATGCTGAATAGCTCTGGGCCCAGGACACAACCCTGCAGCACCCCACTGGTCACTTCTTTTCCAGGATGAAGACCTTTGGGTTTGGTCAGCCAGCCAGCTACAAACCCACCTAACAGCAGCTTCATCTAACCCACCCTTTACTACGTTGTTTGCAACGTGTTTACTACGCTGCTTGCCAAAGGCCTGACTGAAATCAAGATACACTACATCCACTGAGTTCCCTTCATCCACCAAACTTGCAACTCTTTCAAAATTTCCACGACGGATAGGCTTCTAATGAGAGCCAGTGCAGTGGTTTGAGCATTGAACGACAACCCTGGAAACTAGGATTCGATTTCCCGCTCGGCCACGGAAACCTACTGGGTAACCTTGGTTCCATCACACTCTCTCAGCCCCAGAAAACTCCATGACAGGTTTGCCTTAGTGATGCCATAAGTCAGAAAGGACTTAAGAAGATGATACTTTGAGTCCCAGACTGGGGGAAAAGATGGGATAGGAATAACAAGAAAAGTAATAAGAAATAGCCAGCACTGCACATACAAGCATTGAAAACATCATTATTCTACCAACAAACCACCTGATCTCATTTGCATCCCTACTTCTGAGTAGACATGTCTACTAACTCTGTGCAAAAGGAGATAATTAAGCTTTCTGAATACTTTAAAGAGATTTCAGTGAATATTTCTCTCTCTCTCTCCTCTTCCCCCACCCACCTCTTAATTGCTGGTATTTTTCTCGAGAAAGAAAAGAAGCAACTTTTTATAACATGGCAGAGTGTAGCTGAAAGGACAGAGAAGAAAGCCTTCGTGGTATATTTCAGGCTTCCTATTTTTAATGCGGCACATTGAGTGTGATAAAAAGATTAGCAATTTGGTCATTTAGGCTCATTTTCTCAGCACCGAAAAACATTTCATTGGCACTGCTGTTCAAGAGGAATGTTAAATTGAGCATTCAGTCTCAGTCCTGGGCCTTTGGAAGCTGAATGTGACCTGTTGCAATAAATAAGACTGGACCGCCTGGTCTCCCAGTGCCAAGATATTCCTGCCAGGAAAAAGGAAGATAAAAGGATCTCAAAATATTAAAAACATTGATCTCTAAAAATGTCCTCAACTACCCTGAGCCACCTTGGGTTCTCCATTACAGCATTTTATAATAATCACAGAAGGTCAGTTTTAAGAAATAAACACTCAAACCACGACACCATTCTTGCTTTGTGCTTTATTCTTTTTATTCGTATGTTGATTTCTGTTCTGCATCTTTGGCGCTAAAAGGGGTCCTTGGAAAGACTGGCTACAGCTTAAATCCGGTTGCTAGCCCCAGCCAGAGTAGATCCATTGAATCAAAGGAATTTGCTTAAGTGTTGATGTGCAACTTTGCAATTAACTCAATAGTTAATAACCTACTCAAGTCGCAATTAGATCCAAGCCTACACAGACACACACATGGATTCCTATTAAAAGCAATGAGTAAGCATTTACAGTAGTCGCAATCTCCAGTATTACTTAGGCTAGTAGTCATTGTGGACGTAGCCAAAATGGCAGCACGGAGACACAAACACACACAAGGTATCAGCCAGGGACAGACAGATCAAGCTACTTTCAGTCTGCTTCAGCCATAATTTTTTTTTTAACGTCACATTTCCACATCTACACACAAAGTAAAATTGGAATATATAGTTCTCCTTCACATTTTGGATGCAATTTCTCATAACACGCACGCAGATTTTTGGATACCATTTTTGTGTCAAGACCTATCGTCACAAAATGTAGGGAAAACGGCAATTCAGAGGATAACTGTGTTCATATAAGTCCAAAAATGAGTTTCTCCCCCAGGATCAATATTATTAGGCATGTTGGTGTTATTGCTGTTACTTTGTTGTTTTAACTTCCTTACAAGGGCAGGAATGACTTGGCCTTCCAGGTGATATTGGACTGCAAGTCTTTGCAACCAGAGGTTCTCCACCTTTGTCTTAAGCCATGATCCTATTGGGTGGCATAATGACATTGGCAAGTGGCTTCGGAGTCAGTTAAACCATTCCAGGTTTTTGCTTGCTTCGAAAGACCTATCCACGGTCCTGAATCTATTTCAGAGATAGGGCTGAGCAACTTGGAGAGTTTCTTTAAAGTCAAGATTAATATAAAGAGTGAATTGACACCGTAGGCCGTGGGGGGAACATAAAGGTAAAATGGTACCAGTTGCTGCAACGACAAGGGAGATGGCACTGAAGGCTGCTTGTGCCGGAAAGGAAAGCTGCCCTGGCAATTTGCAAGCCGCTCATGAGCTGGTAGGCCAGCTTTCTTCGGCACTCCAGAGGCTCTCTCTTGCTACGCATCGCACCAAAAAAAATAAAATGCCTTATGCTTTACCATGACGCCAGCTTAAGATTCTGATCATAATCACAGTGTTGGAAAAGACCACAATGGCCGTTGAGTCCAACCCCCTTCCGTGCGGGAACACAAATGCAAAGCACCCCCTGCAAATGGCCATCCAGCCTCTATTTAAAAACCTCCAAGCAGGAGACTCCACCACACTCTGAGGCATATTCCACCGTCGAGCAGCTCTTAACGTCAGGAAGTTCTTCTCGATGTTTAGGCGAAATCTCTTTTCCTGTGGTTTGAATCGATTGCTCCGTGTCCTAGTCTCCCGAGCAGCAGAAAACAAGCTCGCTCCACCTTCAACCATCTTTCTATGTATGTGTGTTGTTGACAAATGCTACGGACAAAGCATATCCAGTCCCTACCCAGAGATCTGTCTGAGAAGGGAACTGGACTTTGAAGAACCACCATCGACTCTGCTTTCCACTTTAACAAAATGAGGATGAGGCACTTCCAGTATGAAAAGAAAAAACAAGTTCAGGGATCAGAAGACAGGGGCAGGTGGAATATTGTACCAACTTCTAAAGACTACCTCAATCAAAACTCATCACATACCCCTCCTTCCTTCCTTCCTTCCTTCCTTCCTATGACAAGTGAGTGAGCTGCACACCATCAAGGAAGCCAGAAAAAAGCAGGGGAGAACATATATTTCCTTCCTAGACCCTCCAGGCAATTATCTTACTCCCTGAAGCATGAGATTTGATTATTGCTCATGGTTTGTCAAGACCCCAAATATCCCATTAAAAAAAAGGAGCGGGGGCCGATCCGTTAAGAGTCGGGGCAATGAAGAAGCTACCTTGAAATCATTAGGAGGACAGGGAGAGGTAGAAGGGGAATGCCCATTTAGGGTCTGAATCCATTTAATAATGGCAATACCTGGGAAGGATAAATCAAGAGAGGGAAGGAAGGAAGATCCGTTCCAGAACGAAATATACTGAACGCTACAGCTTATTTCATAAAAATGACAGCATTGGACATCTAGTCCAACTCCTTGCCATGCAACAATACACAGCTAAAGCACTCTCAAAAGACGGCCACCCAACCTCTGCTTAGACCTCAAAACACTGTTAAGAAATGAACCAATAGATATACATACAGATTGTCACAAAGAGAGTGGACGCTATCGTCCTGCAGCACAGAAGAGGACTGGCTGTGCTAATTTATAGCCAGCTGCAACTCAGCACAGCTGGCAGCACCTATCCCAGCATTTGTTTTTTAAGGGAAGTCCCTCTCCCTGTCTTCAAGGTCAGCGTGCGATGGTCCGGACTCTAATTCCAGAGCAGGATTGCCTGTCCCCTCTGCTACAAGGCAGAACTGTCGGTCTCCTCTGGGTCTGGCTGGAGCCTGCTATTTAGGCGTACCTCTCCGCCTTTCTCATCTGAGAAGGCATGCTCCAGGTAGCACGTGAGGTCACGACAGAGCTGCTCACTCCAGTCAGAGAGGGAGAACAGGTACAGGAAGGAAGAGAGCTACCACTTCCAGAGTCTAGTTACATTTCCTCTCATCTCTTGGATCTCCTGCTGAGACGAGCACCCAGCCAAACCACCCCCCGGCTCCGACCCGGCCTCCAAAATCCGTAACGGATCAGCCAGAGATCCTGAACTTGATCCCTGGCTAGCGCGTGAAACCGTTTTAGAAACATCTGTGTCCTGAGGCTACCCAGAAAAAGGTTATGCAAGTATCCCCCACCTTCCTTTCTAGACTCTGGCAACCTCTGTGGTTTTGTCATGCCAATGTAATCATATTAAGATGGACGGAACTGTTAAAAAAAATGCACCTAATGGGAAAGTTATATTTGGCGCTGGAACGCTTTGCCTTTCATCACGCTCATCAGCATTCCTGGAAGTTGCATGAATAAGACACCATGTTCAAGAGAGAGGGAGCGGCCAAACTGGCCGGTGACTGCAATGTCAACGGGATAGTAAATCTACTGTGAGTTTCGGCCTGAATGTAAAGCAGCTCTCGGAGATGCTGAACCTATTCGGGGTATGGTTTCGGCCCCTTGGAGAGTTCCTTTAATGTTTGGACAGCTCCTCGAAGAGATTCCAGCAGCACAGTATGGTGAATTTGCGATGCAACTGTACGGTGATTTGGCTACCGGCCCACACACCCCGCAGGTTTGACATGGTTTAATTGGCGAAATATGATTTAATTGGCCAAACACACTAATTGGCATTGATATAAAATGGCTCATGAAGTGACTGTAAGGTCAAGCTGGGCAGAGGAAAATTACTGACTGAACACATTGGCTGCAAAGTAGCTCAGAAGATCCCCTCTAGGCATAGCCAAGGTCATTGTCAGGCAGATTACCAGGGTACTCCAGAAATAACGGGCTTAAGCTGAAATCGCAACATTTCTGATACCACACAATCGCAAAGGGAAATTCCCACCCAAACGCTGGTTGTTTCAGCCCTTCTTCTTAGCATCTGGGCATTTCCCCCATTGTCTTCACACCCCTCCACCATTAAGGGGGTATTACAACAGCCATTACCTTTTTCCACCTAACAATAAGACCATTAACTCTGTCTGGATCCCATCGTCCATCTTGAGCGCTGCTCCCTCACACCATTAATAACCAGAATAGCAGAAACTCCCCATCCTCTCTGAAACCTACTCCTGAAGCCAGGTGGACTAGACGCTTTGAAGGAAGACGAGATCCCCAAAGGTATGGTTTCAGCTGCAAGTGTCAATTTTGCTGATCTCCTATATGGTCATGAATTAAATATAGACCTTATCGGAATGCCAAAACAATAACCTAAAAACCATAAGAATGGCTTCTCACTTTTGTTTATTCCAGTATATCTCAAACTGTCCAACACAATGGCATTTTCCTCCCAATATGCCACTGACCAGCACCGTATTTTGACTCATTGGCTACAACTCTTTCTTTCCTTCCTGGAGACTTGCCAGGGACTGTCGGTTAATGGCTCATTGAGTAGCACTCATGATGGACCTTGAGCAGCACTCATGATGATTATTATGATCACTCAGAATCATAGAGTTGGAAAAGGCCACAAGAGACCAGCCTCCTGCCATGCAGGAATACACCATCAAAGCATTCCCAATTTATGACCATCTAGCCTCTGTTTAAAAACCTCCAAAGAAGGAGACTCCACCACACTCTGAGACAGCGTATTCCACTGCCAACTTGCTCTTACCATCAGGAAGTTCTTCCTAATGTTTATATGGAATCTCTTTTCCTGAAGTGTGAAGCCATTGCTCCATGTCCTAGTCTCTGGAGCAGCAGAAAACAGGCTTGCTCCATCTTCCATATGACATCCCTTCAAATGTTTAAACATGGCTATCATGTCACCTCTTAACCTTCTCTTGTCCAGGCTGAATATCACCAGTTCCCTAAGCCGCTCTTCATAGGTCATAGTTTCCAGGCCTTCTACCATTTTGGTCGCCCTCCTCTGGACATGTTCCAGCTTGTCAATCTCCTTCCTGAACTGCAGGTGCCCAGAACTGGACTCAGTATTCCAGCTGTGATCTGACCAAGGCGGAATAGAGTGGTACCATCACTTCCCTCGACCCAGACATTATGCTTTTATTGATGTGGCCCTGAATCACATTGGCTTTTTTAGCTGCTGCATCTCACTGCTGACTCATGATCAGCTTGTGGTCTACTAAAATTCCTAGACCCTAAGTCTTCTAGATCCACTCTTCTTAGCAATGAATAGCATGTATACTATTAGGATGCAAAGGTGGATAATTCCCTCCTTCCCTGTGGCAAGAAGTTTGCAGCTTGCTTCTTTACCTGCCTGCCTTCCTGGCTGGGCTGAGAAGGGAATAGTACTCGGTGTCCTATTCTCACTGTTGCTGCTGCAACTGTAAAGCTTGCTCACGGAAACGAGCAACTGTGACTAAGGATGCTCAAGCAAGGCAAGGGAAAGGAGAAAGAGAAGAGATTAAGAGGGAAGGAAGGAGAAAGACAGCACACCCCAGAGTGTGCTGCAGTACCAAGGGGCCAATTCTGCCAAGCTGCTTGTCTAACCAGAGCCACACGTCAAGCACAGTTCCAGCGGCGCCCCATTAATGTAATTGACTTCTAATGGCGTCTTCAAAGTGATGATGTTAATGTTTTAACAGGGATCTGAGACAAATTGAAACGCGGCCTCGCCCTGCCTTCCTCCTCTGGAAGAAGAAAGGGCTCGAAGGAGGGAAGTTTATGCGACAGCTACTCAAGGGAAGGATGGCCTGCCCAGCATCAGAATGGTCCTTTCTTCCACACCTGATATTAAAGCTCTGCTCCCTCTCTTCTCCCAACAACCCATTCAGAGCCATTCTTTGGGTTTAATCAGATTAATTTCACTCCCCAGCTTGGGTCCATTTTTCAAGCAACCTTGGAATCCATTAAAGAGGCACATCGTCCAAGGATTAAGCTTATCGAAAGCAAACCTGGGAGGGAGAGACTTCCATTTCTCCATAGGCCTTCAAAGTCTCCCAGCTGCTGGTCTTCAGAAATGTCTGTCCAGCTGTTAGGAGGTGCAGAAAGGGAAAGAAGTAGGTCAGGAGTGGGGAAACTGTAGCTTTCCAGATGTGGTTGGACTCAGAAGTGGAATTTCTTCTCCCACTCACAACCAGGAAAGCTCAGTGATCCATGGTGCTGAATCAAGGATCCACCTTTATTTAGAGAAAGAAATGCATTTCTATCTCCCGCCCTCACAGTCCTCAGTCAGAATGGGCCACAAGCTCATACACTCTAATGTAGGCCATTTCCACACTACACTGTTACAGTGCTATTATTCCACTTTCAACACCCTACGGAATCCTGGGGCTTGCAGTCGAGGGAGGGGCATTTAGGATTCTCAGCCAGAGAGCCCTTTGGCCTCAGGAAACTACAAACCCCAGAATTCAACAGGACGTTCAAAGTGGAATAATAGCACTAGAACAGTGTAGGTCAGAAATGGTCATAGTTTGCCAAGGTTTTCAGGTCACTGCTGCAAAACCCACATCTGGGGAAAATTCCATCAAGCTAACAAATTCAATGAGAATTTTTGACTATAGGCTAGGTTTCATACCATGCTCCCATCCCAGGACCCAAGCAGGACCCTTCCAAACAGCCACCACACAGAGACAAGAGAAGGACAATACTTACAGCTGCTTGTATAGGTGGAAAAAGGAGAGGCCAGGAGTCTCAGAACATTTATATACTAAGGACTCATTAATTAGGCAAACAGCTGGGAGAGGCTCTCTGCTTATATAAAGAGGGACCAGAATGGGAAGAAGCTGTTGCAGTCAACTGTTCCTATAGGCGGAAGCAACCTGGCTTACATTCGGATTCCTTGCTTGTGCTCCTAGAAACCTTGATCTTTGCCTTGTGTAAGGATTTCGCTACTGGACTGTCACTCTGGATTTACTGTGGACTTGCAAATGATGACCAGTAATTTGCTAACAAACTATTACAAACCTTGCTTGCAGCTGCTGATCAGAGGCTTTGCTTAGAGAAGGTCAAGGTTTCCAGGAATACAAGAAAGGGATCCAAACATGAGGCCAGCTGCTTCCACCGATAAGATCAGTTGTCTGTAACGGCTTCTTCCCATCCCTTTCCCTGTTCATCTAGGCTGACAGCCTCCCCCAGCTGTTTGCCTAATTGATGCATTCTTACTATATAAATGCTCCGAGTCTTGTGAGCTCTCCCTTTTCCATCTACACTGGCTACCATAAGTATTGTCCCATTCATGTCTCTGTGTTGTGGCTGTTGGGAAGGGGTCGTGTCTGTGTCCTGAGAAGGGGGGCACGACAGGGAGAAAGAAGGGGCAGGCAGTCATTTTGGCGTCACCCCCCTGATGGTGACACCCGCTGCGGTCTCCAGCCCCCGAACCTCCCTAGGGACACCACTGTAGCATATTGCCTTGACCAATGTGACACAGAGGGTGGCCCTTTGATAGGATAAAGAGGAGGGGTGCGGAAGTTGTGCCCCTTTCCCCTGCAGCGTGCTCATAAAATTCAGCTAAGAAGATGCAAACGTCTCTTACGTAGCAGGAACGTTTCTCATCTCTCGTCCCACTGAGATGATAACATAAGAGCTAACACCATCAGTTGCTTTGCTCTAGCTTGGAGCAAATAATGCCTTGAATTATACCTTGGCCAGGCAGACAAATAACACCACCAATTACTTTGGCTAGCAAAATCGCATGGGCCTGATTCAATGGGTTAACTCAGTATAAATCAAGCTCCCTGCATTTCTCCGCCCAAGGTTGGACAGGCAAATGAACTGCAAGCCACCTGCAGAAAAAGCCAGAGCTTATGCTGCCACTTGCTTAGCAAAGCACCCTAGCACAGACGATACTCTTGTTTCCCCAGCATTCTGTTTTAATTGCACCGAAACGTGTAAAACCAATGCCTTGATTAATGAGCCTGTCTGGTGTTACTCGCTCTATTAAGGACCCTACTGTTGCTAAGAAAATGCTGGCCGCCTCCTGTCTTTTAAATCTCTCCCCCCTCCACTCCATCCCCGGCCCCCCAGGCGGTCAAACTGCAGAGTTTGCAGACCATACTCTGCAATGATGTCACAGGTGAAATGCCGATAACTTCTTCCTGCTTAACATTACCGAAAAGAACAAGGAAGGAGCTGTTAAATCGGCACCGTATATACAGAAAACAGCAGGAGACGGGGAGAGAGAAAGAGAATGGAAAAATGCTGCTGTCACATTCTCTCCCCCTCTGGTTTCTTTTCCCGGGCCTTTGTTGCATAATGACCATTTGTTTTATTTCTCTCCCGCAGCCGAGGGAGCAACCACAGCTTTTACGTCTCTCTCTTTTTCTATTGCTAACAGAATCAACACTTAAGATTCTGACCGTCACAGACTTCTTGGCTATCTGAGCTTCAGACCGTGGTAGCCGGTGGCTGATGTTAGGGGGATGGTGAATCTACTCAAGGTTTTAATCCAGATTTGATAGGAGCTCCTGGGAGAAGTGCCCCTGCCTTTGGGTTCTCTGTTGACTTATGCCAACCCTATCAATACCATAGGGTTTTCTTAGGCAAGAAATACACAGAGGCGGTCTTGCCAGTTCCTTCCCCTGAAAGATAGCCTTGTTGCTGTTGCGTGCCTTCAAGTTGTTTCCAACTTATGGCAACCCTATCATGCGGTTTTCTGGGGGCTGAGAGTGTGTGACATACCCAAGGTCACCCAGTGGGTTTCCATGGCCGAGCGGGGAATTGAACCCTGCTCTCCAGTCCAATGCGCAAGCTACCCCCCCGTGCTGGCTCTCCACTTCAATCATTTGAAAGCTGATCTTAGGAACATAGAAAGTTGCCCTGTTAACACTGCACAGAGCACTTTTAACTGTCATGGCGGTACCCTTTAGAATCCTGGGATCTGTAGTTTGCTAAAGCTCTCTTTCCGAGAAATCTAAATGCCTCCCACTAACTTGCAAACCCCAGTTTGCCTCTCCCCAAGGTCACCCAGTGGATTTCCAAAGCCGAGCAGGGAATCAAACCTGGGGTCACAGTCCAATGCTCAGACCGCAACATTATGTTGGCTCTTGGGAATGTGGACTACAAGCACCTGATCGGGAAATCAGCACCTGATTTTCATTGGTGGTCTCAGAGGCCATTTCCGCATTACACTGTTTAGAGTGCTATTATTCCACTTTCAACCTCCTATGGAATCCTGGGGTTTTGCAGTTTAGGGAAGGGCATTTAGAATTCTCAGCCAGAGAGCTCTTGGGCCTCCGGAAACGACAAACCTCAGAATTCCACAGGATGTTGAAAGTGGACTCATAACACTATAACAGTGTGGTGTGGAAATGGCCAGAGCCAAGTACTAATCCAGGCTGACCCTGCTTAGCTTCAAAACCCAGATGGGATCTGGTGTTCTGAGCCTTTTTCTTCAACAGGTCCAGCCCCCTTAATAGCTCACTTAAAACCAACCAAAATGTGGAATGGATCCACCGTCCACCAGACGGCGAACAGCCACCACTGGCTTAAAAGAAACTTTTGCAGCCAGTCGTGTATTCCTGCATGGCAAGGGGTTGGCCTCTTGAGATCCCTTCCAATTTTAGGATTCTATGATTCTAGGAATGTCGAGAAAAGCAAAACCCATCAGCTCTGGAAAGGAACATTAAATTGAACAAGAACCAATTTAGCTGTCATCCAGGGAGATGACACATTTTCGTCCCCCGGAATCACATTTTATTGCAGACTCTACACGGAATGAGAAGTACGAAGTAGGCATATTTTATGACATTTGTTGCCTAGAGAGTTATAAGCAAGGGCCACGATCCTACATCACAGTCTACGGCTTATACAAATCCATACAAATGCCCTCAAGACTTAACTCAAGATTTAAATATTTAAATTTAGATTTCAATATTCAAATACGTATTTATTTGTTTATTAAATGCTTCTGGAGACTTAAGCCATTTCTGCACTACACTGTTATAGTGCTATTATACCACTTTCAGCATCCTACAGAATCCTGGGCTTTGCAGTTTAGAGAGCTCTTTGGCCTCAGGAAACGACAAACCCAAGAATTCCACAAGAGGTTGAAAGTGGAATAATAGCACTGTAACAGTGTAGTGCGGAAATGGCGTAAGAGTTAAATCCCTGCTCAGACGCTCAGGCAAATCTCTGTTGCTGCCGCAGCTGTTTATATCCAGCAGCAGGGCTTTGTGGACCCCCTTTGAGGGCTCAGGGACCCCCAGGGGTCCCCAGACCCCAGGTTAAGAACCACCGGTTTAAACGAAATGCACCATTTTTCTCTTTCTTCCTCAACGTCAAAGCTGAAGTCAAAGTAGCTCAGTGGTCAGAGACAGCTAAAGAAATTGCAAAATACGGTTGGAAAAATAATCTACTGGTAGCAAGGAGTCTATTTGTCTCTTTTGCTGTTACTTAATCATCAAGCTAGTTTCCCCGAAAGTAAACGGGAAAATGGCAAGCGGCGTTTCCATTCAGCAAAGCCAAGCAAGTGCTTTCTGGAAAGCTAAAACAAGCCATTTTAAGCAGCAAACGATGAGGCTCAAGTTTAGCTCGATACGATATTGATCCTGGAGGAAAGATACCAGATGCACTCGATTTAGTTATATATATATATATTTTGGCCAATTAACAAGTTCTAATGCCTGGGTCTGGTAGCCAAAAACGCCAGGCCCCAAATTGCGGCTGCCAGCACGACTGTTGCAGGCTTCGAATTAGGGAGACGAGGGGGCCCAAGGAAAGGGAGAGATGCAGAATTAATTTGGAGAATTTGGGGATGGAGAGAATGGGGGAAGAGAGAAAAACTAGTTAAAGCAAAAACCCTTCCTGTTGCTGGTTCCAGGACTAGAAGCTCAGGATGCTGCTGGGCTTTTCGGTTGCTTGGTTTGGAAGGATGACTCTCGGTGATTCGTGAACCTCACCTAAGACAAGGAAGGGTACCCAGCGGAGCCAGCGCAGTGGGGTGCAAGGGCGAGGATAATGTGGGCTGTGGTCCTCGTGCAGCCCAACACATCACTTTTGCAGCTCCTGAAGCTCCTCACCAGTTCCCAAATGCCCCCAACACCCTCTTTTTTCAAAAAAATAGCACAATTTTTCAGCCAATTCGGCTCCAAACTCATACAGAAATCCCCCCAAATGCATGAAAACATCCCTCCCAAAAAAAATCCCTCTGTGCCAGTCTCAAATACTCTTTTCCTCTACAGTCCCTCTCAAAATGGTGACAGGAAGTGAAGCAGCCTCACTTCCTGGGGCCACTTTGAGAGGGGCGACAGAGGAATACAGAGGTTATCTAGGCTTACCGGGGGGGAATACAGCCAACTAAGAGGTCTGAAGGAAGAAACCAGCCCCTGGCCCATGGAGTTCCCCATCCCTGGGGCAACGATCAGAGTGTTGGGCTGGGAGAAACCAGGAGACCTGGTTTCAAGTCCCCACTCAGCCATGGAAACCCACTGGGTGACCTTGGTCAAGTCACACTTTCTCAGCCTAAGACGAAGACACTAGCAAGCCTCCTCTGAATGAATCTTGCCAAAAAAAACAACAACAACCCAACGATCGGGTTGCCAAAAAAAGAACACTAGTTCTTCTCTGATTTAGCGCCTTTCCGCACTTCACTGTTATAGCGTTATTATTCCACTTTCAACCTCCTGTGGAATCCTAGGGTTTGGGGCTTATGGAGGGACATTTATAATTCTCAGCCAGAGAGCTCTTTGGCCAAAGGAGACTACAAAGCCCAGAATTCCACAGGAGGTTGAAAGTGAGATAATAGCACTATAACAGTGTAGTGCGGAAATAGCTATCAAGGTCTGTTACTAGGCACTTCACTCCATGCATCTGGCAAAGCAGACTTAAGTCTACGAAAGCTTATGCTACCAATTCCTTTCTATATGATAGCACTATGACAGTGGAGTGCGGAAAGCCACTTGGATAGTAATTTGAACCAAGAAAGGTCCCATCCACTGCTATCTGAATTCAGGTCTAGCTGAAGGTATTTTGCTACTCGAAGCAATGGTGTTTCCCGTTTTCATGGTTAAAGTACATGGAAACTATAGAACTGGACTCACGGAAAGCAAAGCAATGCTGTTCCTAGAGGCTTCCATGAGTGGCATTTTTTCGCGTTCCGCAGTACAGGGCGGTGTCCCCGCTCCAAAACCAAATAAATCAAAAGTGGAAGTAGACATCCAGTCCCTTCTAGTTTTATTTTCAATCCTTTTTCTTGCCAGAGGAGGGTGACCAAAATGGTAGAAGGCCTGGAAATCCTGACGCCCTGTGAGAAGCAGCCTAGGGAGCTGTGAATGTTTGGCCAGGAGAAGAGAAACTTAAGAGGTGACATGATAGCTATGTTTCAATATTTGAAGGGATGTCATTACAGCTAAACTGGCACAGTTGCACTGGCCTGGATGCCCCATGTCTAACCATCCCATCGCAACTGTCTCCTGACAAAACTGTCCAAACTTTGCACTTGAGTCCCTCTTCTGCCAAAATACCAGCGTAGGAAAAGTAATTTCATATATGCAATTTCATCAATCTGTACTGGATGCAATGCAAAGGGAGGGAGGGAAGGAGGACAGGAGGGATGAGTCTTAAGAACTACCTGCATTAAATGCTACATCAGCAGCAAATTTACCACCATAGATCATTTTGCCATTTTTATCTCTCACAGCTGGAGAGGACGAACAAATTGGTTTGATGCCACCTTGCATTGCAAAAAAGGCAATCAGAACAGAATACATCTTCCCCAACAGCCAGCACACGTACGCATTCCTTTCGCTTCAGGCGCCATCCAAGTTGTTGCGCCCAAACATTTTCTCCCTAGCTCAAGAAAATAAACACACTGCACCAGCCTCTTTCTAACCAAGTCCCTGGTTAAGAACTCTACACTTAAAAAAAAAAAAAAAATGATCTTGGGCGGGGAAATGGTTGAACGTGAACTTTTGTACGTACAAAAGTGATTTTTAAGTTTAAAAAGAATGGGTTGATACAGTTGTAAAAAGAGTAGGGGTGTTAACTAAGGAAGAGGCAAAATGAGGGCACTCCCCCTAATAAGAATTCTGCCCACCCATGAAATTTGCCTTCGGTCCCCAAATTTCTAGCATCGCAGAGAATAAAACATTAACAGTACTTTGCACCTAGAACAACTTTACTGCTTGCAATCACATCTCCTTGGCAATACTGGCTGCCTTCTGTCTTTGCTCACCTAACTGTACAGTTGGCCCTCCCCATTTGCTAGGGTTGGGGCTCAGGACGCTCACAAAAGTAGAAAAATTGCAAATAGCAAAATGGGTGTATCTGTAGGAAGGAGGGCGAGGCAAGGCAGAGAGAACGGGCAAGCCAGGTCAGGGAAAGGGAAGAGAAGGAAGACGGCATGGTGGCCCTAGACTTGCCCATCTCCTTCCTTGGGTGTGGAATGGCACTGGGAGAAGATTGGTGTGAGCAGCCCTTAGCTGGCCAGGCTAAGGAAGACCAGAGGCGAGTTTTTAAAGGACTGCAAGGCCTGATTGAAGCTACCGAGAAGGAAGGTTGCCCCAGAAAAAGCAGCATTTGAGGTGGAGGGTGGGCAGGGGTTGGAGAAACTTGCAAATAATCAAATCCATGAAGGTCGAGCCTGCCCATGTGGAGGGCCAACTGTGTTTCTAAATGCTCAGCTGACGTTTGAAGTTGCTGCAATACTAATAATATGGGGGTTGGAGGAAAATTTCATTGGTGAGTGGAATTCCTTGTCACTGTTGTGCACCTCCACGTCAGTATGGCAACCCGAAGGAGAACCGATCACGGGGTTTTCCTAGCTGCATTTCCTCAGAGAGAGTTTGCCTTTGCCTTCCGCTAAGGTTTTTGGCTCGCCCAGTGGGTTTCCACGGCTGAGCCAGTCACAGCCCCTGTAGTCCAGAAATGATTTGGAAGCACACCACAGCGCCAAACGCCTGGCGTTTGCATCTCGTTCATGAAGAAATCTGCAAATTTGGGGAAGCTTGGTTGAAGGCAGAGTGACTTACAGAGCTCTCATTCATAGTGTCACCCTAAGTCAAAGTCAACGCAACGGCAGTGAACAAGTACAATTTCCCAAGAAGGGACTGCATTAAATGCTTTCCCCTGTCATGTGCTGGCTAATCTTTTACTCTCACGAAAACACTTAGAGTTTCTCAGCAGTGTTTAATGAGGTATACGAAAGTAGCATTATAATGGTTGCCAAAGCTAACATTCTGCAATACACACTTGCTTATATAGTGGATGCACACTTTTATGCATGCACAATTACTCTCGGGGGATTCTCAAGGTCTTCCCCTTCCCCAAATTCTCAACAGTTCCCAGGGGACCTTGTTTGTTCCCATACTTTGAGCTTGCCAATCACAAACCTCCTTGGGTTTCCCCAAGTCGTGGTCCTGACGCATCTCTGGTGTTGCTCTATCTCAGTCCTCCGTGTTTCCATCGAAACACCGGCCTTGGGAACGCATCTCCCAAACTACCCTCTATGATCCACCGGAATAAGATGCAATGACTCTTTCCTTTGACATACATTGTTTCCCCCATTTCTAGCATAGTTTATCTTACCTTTGCAAAATGTCCTAATGCTATCGCATAGTCAATCACCTGGCAATTGCTATGGTGTCTGAGCAAACCGAGCTACACCTTCATGGCAGGGCTGAGTCCCTGACGTCCTCCGCCCTGACTCACGATTGGAATAAGTCATCATCTTCTGATTCTTTCATCCAGACGTGGCAGGAGGTAGACGGAGGGAGAGACTTCTGTTCTGATCTCGGGTCTTACAAGTTGAAACGGCAGCCTCTAAGAGGAGCACGCAAGCTCTTCCCCGCGGAGGCCTTCTACCAAGAAATGTCACCGAGGCCATATAAAGTCTTCTCCTGCTGCCTGCCCGGTGGGACGCCCGTGTACAAGACAGGCTCAATGCAACCCAGCGAGGATCGCCGGCCGAAGCCAGAAGCCCCGACGGTAACTGTCGTGTACTTCAAAAGGATGCTCGTGTTTGATGACAAGTGACAAGGCTCCTTATTACAGCTGTCTAATCAAAACGGCGATTGTGCAATTATATTCCAAAGATCAAACGGCCGACGAGGAGAAGCCGGCAATAAAAACTGGTCCACGTCGCATGTAGAAACACCGCGTCTTCATTTATGATCCTCGCAGCCGTGACAGGGCTCGTAAATAGCGCGCCGCCAAACTTTTGGGCGAAGCAGCCAATCGCTTTGGGGTGGAAGCGGGAAGAATCGCCATCTTCCAACAAGGGAGGGAAGGAATCAGCCCCCAAACTGCCAACTCTCCTTTACCCTCTGAAAATGCCCCCTCCAAAATGAGGTGAGAGAAAGGACATTTCCACACTACACTGTTATAGTGCTATGATTCCACTGCCAACATCCGGTAGGATTCTGGGATTTGTAGTTTCCTGAGGCCCAAGAGAATTCTAAAGGCTCCTCCCTAAACCGCAAACCCCAGGATTCCATAGGAGGTTGAAAGTGGAATAATAGCACCGTAAGAGTGTAGTGCGGAAATGGCCTCTGTCATGATGGAATGCCTGATCAAAGTTTTTACTATTCGTAAAGCTAGGAACCTTCCTCCTCAAAGAGTGCGCGCGCAAACAAACTAGGGTTGCCATATGCAAACCAGGGCAGGGCTCCTGTACTTCATAGTTATGCAAAAGAGGGAATTTTCAGGAGAAATTGCTTATCAATACCTCCCTGTTAATACTTCCACACAACCATTAAAGGTACGGGAAAATCGTCTTACTTTTCACACACACCTTATCTTCAGTATCAAAACATTGATTGGAATCTAATGGTACCCATATATATACATCCAAAAGAACAGAGATAAGTAAAATCCTTCAGTCACCCAAATTATGAATATAACTCACTGATGAAGGGATTAAAAGGTCAGCCATTGGTGTTGAGCCAACAAGGTCAGTTTAAACTGGCTGCCTTCAATTAACCTAGAAAACGTTCTGCCCCGAGTTTGGCCCAGCCTGTAGAAATGCTAAATTGCAAATCTAAGTGAATTTTCTTGGAAGTAAGTCCCACTGAACCCAACACACCTTAGACCTGAGTCAATAGGATTGCACTGTTTATTCAGTGTATAAACACTATATTTTACTCACGTGGATCCATTTGCGTGCGAATAAACCCATTTTTATGCAAGGTATTAAAAAGCATGATACATTTGGTTTAATGACTTTTCTCATATAACACGTGTAAGATGTATCATATTAGAAGAGGCATTTCCTTTGGTGAGATAGGAAAATACATCCCACACTTTACAAAAACATAGTATATCTATTTGCAGATTTTTAAATATGTGTGTGTGTGTGTGTGTGTGTAAATAATCATCTTTTTTATAAAAAAAAATGGGTTGCCTGACTAACAGGGCAGCTGTTTGGTTAATCAAAAGGTTTCCAATTGATTCGTAATGAAAAGGAACAGAAGTATTAATAACCATTGCTGGGAAATCCGAGGAGGAGTGTTTTATTACACTCAAGTCTTACTCACAGCAGGGTAACTGGTGGCTTCCATGTCAGCGTGGCAGTCAATCCGCTCCAGGTTTCGCAGAGGTTTAAATGAACCGTCCAAGGTACTGAATCTATCTGTGCAATACAGTTCAGCACCCCGGACAGATCCTTTAAAACATGGCTTAAAACAGGGAGCGAATTCACCGCCCCATCGTCTGCCATTGGCTCAGTCTCCCCACAGCCATCAGCCGGACCACTGTAAGAGAAGAACACTGGACTAAATAGGCCCTCGTTCTCGTCTTCCAGGGCTTTTCTGTTGTTCACAGAACCCATTTACCAACAGAAGGTTTTATTTTTATATATACAGTCCTCCCTCCACATTTGCAGGTTTGACCTTCATGAACTTGATTATTCATGAGGCATGTGCTTGTCTCCACTCTTCGTTTCTCTCCTCCTAGTCTCTTGCATTCCTCACCCCAGGTTTACAAGGCTTGTGTTTAAAATGGACTTTTTTTCCTTTTGGGTGAATAAAGCCCCCCCTCCCACTGCTGGAAGCGTGTCCTCTCTGCCATGTGGCTGCACGTTCTGCTACGTAATGGCTGCTGATTGGTCGGATGATCTCTTTGCTCCTACCCCTCCTTTCTCAAGACAGCCACTGGGAATAGCTAGAGTGCCAAAACTTTGCTCTTCTCCATATGTTGGGAAAGTACCAGTAAGCCCTTTATGGGAGCGGGGAGCTCTGGAGGGGAACCATTGGGGGGTTATTCACTGTTTTTCTACTTGCACGGGGGTTCTGCACCCCAAACCCCCACAAACATGGAAGGGCTACTGTAATATGACTGGCAGAGCTTAAAAGTGATACGTTACAAATGTCAGTATTCACAGTATTACTCTTTTGGATAACAACATTACAAATATTATTGCCTTTAAATCTATCCATCTGTCTATATATGTATGTAAAAAATTTTGTAAAATCATTCCTTTTTTCGTACACCGAGCAACATTTATTTCTTACTCCAGAAAGTTTGGCTAGATGCTTGGGTGCTGGACATTTTATATTTATATAAAATAAATTTATATTTAATTTTTTCTAAATGCATGCTTTAAAAGTACTTCAAAGTGACTAAAAGTAACTCAGCTGTAATTAGTAAGTTAGTCTTTGAATAAGAATTAACAATTTTTAAAAAAAAATATTGCAAACTCTGAAAGTCACTTTTCAGTCCACATAGCTTTTACTCCAAGATAAAGGATGCCATTATAAAGTAAAGAAGGAGACGTAGAAATATAAGAGAGGGAGGGAGGATATAGGACTCAGTGAGAACAAACCCCTATGAGCCCCAGTAAATTGACCTTGACCTACAAAATAAGCAAGATCCACCATTCAGATTGACTGCAAAATGAGCAAGATATACCATTCGGACTGACTGCAAAATAAGCAAGATATACTATTTGAAATGACTACAAAATAAGCAAGATATGCCATTTGGACTGACCTCAAAACAAGCAAGATATACCATTTTGACTGTCTGCAAAATAAGCAAGATATACCATTCACATTCACTGCAAAACAGACAAGTTATGCCGTTCAGATTGACCGCAAAATAAGCAAAATATACCATTCGGATTAAATGCAACCAAGAAATCAAAAGAAGACTAGGACTTGGAAGGAAAGCTGTGAAGGAACTAGACAGGGTCCCAAGGTATAAAGATAGAGCATTGAATACTAAAATTAGGATGGTCCATGCCACCATACTTTCAGTTTCTATGCATGGGTGTGAAACCATTCTATGCATGGACAGTGAAGAAAGTTCATAGGAAAAGGACCAACTCATTTGAAATGTGGGGCTGGAGAAGAGTGTTACAGATACCCCGGACTGCTAAAAAGACAAATGAACGGATCCCAGAGCAAATCGAGCCTGAACTCTCCCTAGAAGCCAAGATGACTAAACTGAGGCTGTCGTACTTTGGCCACATCACGAGAAGACATGAGTCACTAGAAAAGACAATAATACTTGCCAAGGTAGAAGGCAGTAGGAAAAGAGGAAGACCATGTTACAGATGGATAGATTTAATCAAAGAAGACACATCCCAGAATCTGCAAGACCTGAAGAGGGCAGTTGAGGATAAGGGTACATTGGAGCTCTCTCATCCAAAGGATCGCCATAAGTGGAAGTCAACTTGATGGCGGTTTAACAACCACCACCGTTTGGACGTTTCAGCTCAACCTCCCAACAAGAACAAGAGCTTGGAAATAATACATTACCTTTCGGGACAACAACAACATATTTTGCAAAATGGAGGAACAACACTACGTCTTGAAATGACACACTTTTTGCAAAATGGCATAACAAAGCAGTGTCATTAGCCACTTTGCAACAGGCAGCGTTTATTAATTACGTCTGCAGATCATTATTTTTTTTTTAGTTTATTATTTTGGCTATTTCTGCATTTTTAAATATGTTTGCATCTACCCACCGAAACGTACAAACACGGCTTTAAAAGGAAGCATCAGCGACAGGCACTCTTAAAGTGAAAGGGAACAGCAACAAGTTAAAAGTAACAAATCGCTTTTTAAAAGACATCAGTCCAACATTAACAGATAACAAAGTCCGTCTTAAAAGATAATGTTCCAACTTCTGTCCAGAATTATGTGTTAGGGAACTGATATATACTTCTGTCACAAACACACCCTTGCATTAGCCCCAATGGGGCAAAGACAAACAACTGGGAATCAAATGCAGTTGCTAATTTCTCTGTATTTTCTCTGCACATTAGAAATGTTTTCTGTTGACTCTTAATATGAAGGACACAGATTATTGTCTAAGCAACCTGCCACCTTCTTGGGCTTCCTACCTGGCATACCAATGCAAAACCAACAAGTCAAGGTTTTCTCCATATTTTGCCTCATCCCATTGTTCTCGAAAAAGCCACTCTTGCTTTAAAACCATTCTGCCGTTATCAGAAGAAGCTTTGTATTCAAAAAGGAGAAAGAAGCACCTTGCCATCCGGGTAACATTCATCAACATTTCAGCCCAAAGCAAATATTAAAGTCCATTATAAGCTCACATTGAACAATGCATGCCCCAAATTTACTACTCCGAACAACAGAAGTTCTTTAAAAATAAAGGTCTTTTTATCGGCAGCTTTGCTATAACACCTTGAGAGGATCATACCCTTTTCTTTGCCTCTCTGATAAGGGTGAGCGCGACGGCGGCTGAACTCTCATCAAATTTACTAAGACATTTAGAGAAAGGAGAGAGAAGGGGCAAAGAAAATCACTTACCCTGTAAGGACGACAACAAAATCCATCACGTTCCAGCCATTTCGGAGATAAGAGCCTTTGTGAAAGACAAACCCCAGGGCAATGATTTTTATGCCGGCTTCAAAGCAAAATATTCCAATAAAGTACGGCTCGGTGTCGTCCTGAAAGGAAGGAAATGTTCGTGGTTTATTCATTTATTTATTTATTTATTTATTTAATGCCTTTCTTCAGTGCCTTTCAGGAGAAAGGTCTACCCAAAAAAGGTGGCTTTGTTGTTCGTCTGTGCCTTTCGTTTGTCTCCGACTTGTGGCAAATCGGCCGTAAGGTCTTCTTGGCATGATTTATTCAGAGGGGCCGTGCCCTTGCCTTCCCCTGAGGCTGAGACAGTGTGACTCGCCCACGGTTGTGCAACGGGGATTCAAGCCCTGGTCTCCCAAATTCCTAGTCCAGCATTCAAGCCACCGCACAATGCGTGCCCCAAGGTTTAGCCAGAGGCATTTTGCCACTGCCTTCCCGTGAGGTTGAGAGAGTGTGACTTGCCCAAGGTCACCCAGTGGGTTTTTCCATGGCTGAGCACGGACTGGAACCCCAGTCTCTCAGAGCCCTGGTCCCACACTCCGACAATTGCTCCACACTGGCCCCCTAAACGGTGGCTTATAATGCAAAACATACAAGGCAATCCTGGACTACAGTCAGTGGAATGGCAGACGGTATCAGAAGGGTGGGCTCCCATCTTACTGTAGCACCTTGTGCCCACCCAAAGATTGTCTTTGGGGCCTGAGTTTTCAGGCCTTGTGGAGGGCTGAAAGGGGAAGCAAAGCGAAAGAGGTCCTGCCATTGTAATGTTCATTTTAGGCGACGATGTCCAGATTTTCAGGGGGCCCGGCGCTCGTGAGAAGAAGGACAAGGTATTTATCGATATCAAGATGATCGTCTTTATTTATACCCCACTTGTTTCCCAGATGGGGACTCAGAGCAGCTTACAACAATTACATAGTTAAAACCCATAGACTACAGAAGCTAAAATGTAATTAAACAATCGAAAGGAATTAAAACAATGTTAAAATACACAGTTGAAAACTCAAAACACTCATCAGCAACACGCTGTCCAGCATGTTGCATCAGACAGGCCACATACAATCGCACTTTGGGTGCCTGTCTGAATACAAGCATCTTTAGTCGATTGTGGAAGGATGGGAGGGAGGGTGGCAGTCCGACTTCTCCGGGAAGGGAGGTCCGGAGCCTGGGGGCGGCCACCGAGAAGGCCCTCTCCCGTGTCCCCACCGGGTGTACCCGTGAGGGCGGTGGGACGGAGAGAAGGGCCTCCCCAGCAGATCTCAAAGCCCGGGCTGGTTCGTAGGGGAAAATACGGTCCTTCAAATAGCCCGGACCTGAGCCGTGTAAGGCTTTAGAGGTCATCACCTCCACTTTGAATTGTGCCCAGAAATGGACTGGCAGCCAGTGGAGCTGTTGCAATAGGAGAGTTGTGTGATCCCTGTAGCCACCGTATACACTGAATTGTTATCGTTGCTGGCCTTATTGTTGCAGTTTGGCTGCATTTCTGACTTCCATGGACCCTAAGACGAACCCATTTTAGCTCTGGCTTTGTTCCCACAACAAGTTACCTCTTTTAAGCACACGCAGGACCTTTCCGCCCTACACTGTTGTAGTGCTATTATTCCATTTTCAACCTCCTGTGGAATTCTGGGGTTCATAGTTTCCTGAGGCTGAAGAGCTCTCTGGCTGAGAATGGTGAAGGCCCCTCCCTAAACTGCAAAGCCCAGGATTCCCTGGGAGGCTGAAAGTGGAATGATAGCACTAGAACAGTCTAGTGTCAAAAGGCCCTCCTTCTTTGCCAGCCTGCTCATCCCCATCCCTCCAATAACTTCTTTTTTCCATCCCTGATTGTAAGTTCCTGGAAAGAGAGACCTAGTCCTTGCACTGCTTCTGTAACTTCACACAATAGCAGTACTGTTAAAACACAACAAACAGTCCCTGTTCCCACTGGATGCCTGTCCAGAAATCCAGAAGGGTGGATTAATTGAGGCAGCAAACCAGGATGACATATCTATGCCTTAGAATCATAGAATTACAGAGCTGGAAGAGACCCCAGGGGCCATCGAGTCCAACCCCCTGCTATGCAGGAACACCCATCAAAGCACTCCCAACAGATGGCCCGCCAGCCTCTGCTTAAAAGCCTCCAAAGAAGGAGACTCCACCACACTCCATGGAGGCAGCAGATTCCACTGCCGGACAGCTCTGACCCTCAGGAAGTTCTTCCTGAGGTTCAGATGGAATCTCCTTTCCTGTAGAAATTAACCCTGGTTTTGAGACACTCACCAGCGCTCATCACAACTGGTTCCTTAAACATGCTGTTTGCTGTCTCCAAAAGACCATCCTAACCGGTTTAGGTGTATTGAGGAAAGAAAGACTTGGGGGAGGGTTAACAAGAGTTAATAGCAACGACGCATGCACGGCTGCTCGGAGAGCCCGTGGTTAGGCTAGAGAACCAGAGCCATTAGCCGAGTGAAAAAGCTGTCAAGTCAGATAAGGGAGAGACCCACTCTGCCCTGCCGCCATGTCAGAAGCATCTGCAAAAGCCGGGCAAACTGAGCCTCGGGATGACAAGCCGTGCTTCGCTGCAAACAAAAACCTTTCTGCAGGAATTGGTTACACCCAAGACCATGCGTTCCTGCCTCTTCTCCTCTACCGAGAAACACAAGCACGGTGGTGATGCGCAAAGGCAGGTGGGGCTGCCTGACTAAGCAGCGGGAAGGAAATCCAAGAAGCAGTCGCTTTGGGCCAAAGGAAGCGCTTCATCGGCCAGCATCCGAGCTGCCCCGAAAGGCAACGTTTGCTTCCCGGAGTGGAAATCGAAATGCCCTACAAGAGCACCAGGGAGGGGCAACCTGCAGCACTTGGCTGGATTTGGAAAGCCTTTGGCAGGTGATCGGTTCAGACCTTCGGGGAACAGACCCGGCCCAGCCCTGCTGAAAAACCCCATCTGGAATATAACCTCAAGCTTCCTAGGCTTACAGAAGGATAGGGAAGAACAGCCTCCATTTGTGTCACCTTTTCTTTCTGGGCAGTGATGCAGATTGTGCCTGGGGAAGATGGCAAATAAACGGACAGGGGACAGTGAGGGGGCACTACTCCAAGACAGGGCTTTTAAGGGCATTTGGAACCGGTCCCATTTGGCCTAAGGCGGGGCTGCTTGGGTTGTCCGATGTGGAGAACAAGCAATCCTCCCACACCCGCACACACATAAGGCGTGCCAAAGACCGGTAGCAAATTTGTACCCAATGCTTAGCAGTGTTTCTTCTTGCCTGGAAACTCTCCAGAGACTGGCAGCAGATGGCCCAGGGACCGGCACAGGTCCAAGGACCCAGTATCTGGAGTAGCACTGGGCTAAGGGATGTCAGAGACCAAGATATGCTCCACTGGATTCAAATTGCAAAAAAAAAAGAGGTAGATCTGCCTAATCATTAGGAAGAACTTTTTGACTGCAAGAGTTGTTTGACAGTGGCATGGACTGTCCTTCTTTGGAGGTATTTAAACAGAGGTTAGATGGGTGTTTCAGGAGTTCTTTAGTTGGACAGTGGGCCCTCCACTTCCGTGAGTTCAGATTTGATTACTCGTGAGTTATTTTGTTTTATTTTATTTAAAAAAAAGTCTTACTCTGTTTGCCCCCTATCACCAGCAGGATTCTATGGTCCACTTCCACCAGCAGGGGACTATACAGTCATAGAATCATAGAATCATAGAAATGTAGAGTTGGAAGAGACCCCAGGGGCCATCCAGTCCAACCCCCTGCCATGCAGGACCACCCTCAAAGCACTCTGGACGGATGCCCATCCAGCCTCTGCTTAAAAACCTCCAAAGAAGGAGACCCCACCACACTCCATGGAGGCAGCAGATTCCACTGCCGGACAGCCCTGACCCTCAGGAAGTTCTTCCTGAGGTTCAGGTAGAATCTCCTTTCCTGCAGCTTGAATCCATTGCTCCTCGTCCTAGAGAGAACACTTCTCGTCCTCCAGGGCAACTCTCTGGTTCACTTCCACCAAAAGTGGACCGTGGAATCGCACTGGTGGACAATAGTTACGGCATAAAAGAAAGGATTTAATACCTAGGTGTAATTCTTCAAGTACAATGGGCTGTTTTGCAATGGTGCAGGAGCCAACTTTTTAAAATTATTTCTAGCTACATTGTGTTACGTTGCATCATGCATTGTTAATATTGTTAGTTTTCGTTTTAGCAATGTGTGGATTATAGGCTTGTTAGGGTTTTTTTTCTTGCCTGATATGTTTGCGTTCAATAAAATACAAATTTATTGCAAAAAGAAAAAAGAAAGAAAGAATTGCACCGGAGGACCTAGAGAAGTGTTCTTCAGTTTTTTAAAAAAATCATTCATTAGTCTTATGTTTACTGGAGTTTTCTCCACATTCTAGGGGTCTTGCACTCTAACTCCCATGAAAGTGGAAGGCTCACAGTCTGTCCCTCCGTGGCTTGTTTGTTTGTTCTAGGCTGTCCTTGTGCTCCCATCCAATTCTAAGGGCCTTTCCACACAACACTGCTATAGCGCTACGATTCCACTTTCAACCTCCTATGGCATCCTGGGGTTTGCAGCTTAGGGAGGGGCATTGGGAATCCTCAACCAGAGAGCTCTTTGGCCTCCCTAAACTACAAACCCCAGAATTCCACAGGAGGTTGAAAGTGGAATAATAGCACCGTGACAGTGTCGTGCGGAAATGTCCTTAGATTCTACGATTTGATGAAAGACCACTTCCTCTCAGCTCCCCTCTCCCGTCCTTCCTTTACAGACAAAGGTTTTGCAAGGCCAGGAGCCGCTGCCACTCTGCGGTTTCAACCTCAGCAGGGTACCCCTGGCACGTGCACAGCCTGGCACATCCCGGCTATTGACCTGAACGTGAAGTCTATGACTAATCTACTCAGTCAGGAGGATCACGAGGCCGCGCTCCTGGGATGGGCCAATCTGCTTCACTTTCTCCCACATTCAGATGCCGCAAAGGCTGCTGAATCCTTAAGTCAAAGTGAACAGGAGGGACGGATAAGGAGGGACAAATCTGCCAGTTTCACTCCCGCCCCCCCCGGCCCCCCCCCAGTGTGGTAATTCACCTTGGAGCCCCTCTAGAAGCAACATACAACGCCCTCATATAAATAAATTCACTAAAAATCGGAGCCAAAATGGAATGGAAACAAAAGTTCTCAGCCATCCATAGGCCGAGATTTCCTTTGCTCTTCTGGTGTCTTTCTACGTTGGTCTTCCAACACTGGACCAAAGAGAGATGTTTCTCAGGGCCCTTCCACACTACACCGCTATAGCGCTGTTATTCCACTTTCAACCTCCTATGGAATCCAGGGATTTTCAGTTTAGAGAGGCACGTTGAGAATTCTCAGCCGGAGAGCTCTTGGCCCTTAGTAAACTGCAAACCCCAGAATTCCACAGGAGGTTGAAAGTGTCCACAAACTGTTTGGTGGTGGAAACCATCTTTTGGAACCCCTGGGTTTTTCCCTAGATCATTTCCGATTCTTTCTTATTACGTTGTCATTCTTGCTGCTGTTGCGAAACTTTGGGATTTCGTGCCAACGAGCAGAAGTACAGAAATACAGCCATTTTTAATAAAAAGAAAAACAAAGAAAATATTGCCCTTCTTCCTCCCCATCCCCACCAACATCCCACCACGTAAGTGACACTCACCAGCCTCTCCGACATGGGAGTCTTGTCTCCATCTGGCAAATGTTGCTCCAAAGCCAGAACAATACAATTAGCTATAATCGTAGCCAAGATCATGTACTCGAACGGAGTGGAGTCAACAGTTAAAGAAAAGAAAACTGAGCTCCTCGGCAGAAGAAAAACGTCAGCGACGTCAGCAATCGCACAGATTGATGCAACTTTCGCCAGCTTCCAGTCTTTTCAGAGACCATCCATCTCCCAGAACCATGCATTATTCTCTCTATTAAGCCACAAGCGCATTCACAGTTTGTAAAAATTAAGGCTTCGGCTTCTAGTTCAGTAACCAGTGCAATGGAAACCCTTTGGATTAAAAAAAATGCCTTCGATTAATCTGACAGCAGGATTCATAGGTGTTTTTTTTAATTATTAACTTAAAACAGGCCTATGAATATTTCAAATATTTTGAAAAGTGGAAAGAAATTGGTTATCCATTTGATGCCTCTTCCCCATTTTGGTAACACTTTCCGACTAAATCTTGTGACTTGAAATTGATGGCAGGGGGCATGAGGTAGAATGCAGTTTTTAACTCCCCTTATTGAAAGATTTGGAGATTTCTGTAATCTCTCTCTGTCCCCATCCTCCGTTGCCTTAGCTGCTTGTAAAACTAGAAAATAATCTCCTTGTCGAATGAGGGTGAGAACAAACAAGAGAGCAATTAACGGCTTGCAAAAAGAATATTAACAAAGATAAGATCCAAAATATCAGTCTTCTATAGCATCCCCCCCCCCAACTTGGAAACTCCCCTCCATGGAAGGCCAAGGCTGCCTTCATCCCTCCTGTGTTTCTTGCGAGGAGTGAAGATGATGCTTTTTCACTTGGCCTTCGGTTCAAATTAGAGGTGTGTTTGTACTGTTTTTAATGGCCTTTAAAACTATTTTAAAGAAGAGGTTTCAGGGTTTTTTTGAAATGAGAGGTATGATCGTGGGTGCTAAGCAGGGTCAGGCCTGGTTAGTACTTGGATGGGAGACCGTCAATGAACTCCAGGTGTTGTAGGCTATAGCAAAACCACTTCTGAGTATTCCTTGCCTGTTCTTTTGCTATTATTCCACTTCAACTGCCATGGCATCATTGTATGGAACCCTGGGATTTGCAGTTTGGGGAGGGGCACTGAGAATTCCCAGCTAGGCAGCTCTGGGGCCTCACTGAACTACAAACCCCAGAATTCCACAGGATGTTGCAATGGCAAAGTTGAGTAATAGCACTGTAACAGTGTTGTGTGATAAGGCCTGCTGTTGTTGTGTGTCTTCGAGTCATTTCCAACTTATAGCGACACTAAGGGGTATTCCCATGGGGTTTGCTTGGGCTGAGAGTGTGTGATACACCCAGTGGCTGAGCAGGGAATCAAACCCTGGTCTCCAGGGTTGAAGTCCAGTGCTCAGACCACTACGCAATGCTGGTTCTCTCTTTCCTGTGGTCCAATTGTCCAAAAATCCTGAACACACCAGATCCTGTCTAATTTCAGAAGATAAATGGAGTCACACTGACTCTCATATTATAATGATGAAGGGTATATAATGGTGAGAAGTCTATTAAGTATTGAAATATTTTGTGCATATACACTTGCATAAAAGATAAAAAGAAAACCTCTTCTCCCCTTCACACAACATATACTTAAGTTGTGGAACTGTTAACTGCCTTCACGTCAGCTTGCCCTACGGTGACCCTATCCTTTCTTGGCAAGATTTCTTCTGAGGAGGTTTCCCACTGCCTTCCCCTTGGGCTGAGAAAGTGTGACTCGCCTAAGGTCACCCCTTGGGATTCCACAGCTGAGCAGAGATTCAAACCCTGCTCTCGGAGTCCTCATCCAAGGCTCAAAGCACTTCCCAAAATTATGAGACAAAACTGTGGGACCACACTATCACAAAGCTGCAAAAGACACAACCGCAAAATCTGGCTGGGCTTTAACAGAGTGTCACAGATTTACAAAAGCTACCCATAAGGCAAGTAAGTAGTCACGATCACTCTACTTCACTTCCAAGACGAGAAGCACTATGTCTCAGAGTACTGTTTGCTGGGGATCACATGCAGGAAGATATTGGGCACTTAGGTCCTGCTTGTGAGCTTTCTAGATGCACCAGATTGGCCCGTTGCAAGTCTGATTTGACCCGGAAGGACTCTTCCTATGATCTCAAGACTCATGAAAACCCCATGAGGTAGACAAGGGGGAAGGGGGAACAGCTTCCATCCAGAGGAAGCTCTGGACAGACTGCCACCCAACCAATGCTGAGCTGTGCTGAAAAATCCAAACTCGGGGATTCCATTTCCCGATCGGAAACCAGAGTGCCATGCCAGGATGCCAAGCCCACCGTATGGCACAAGATCTTTGGTGCCTTTGGGGAACAGGGTTCCCCTGCTTTCATCGCTACAGGGTTCGGATTTTATTCCTCTGAGTACTAGACTCTCTCTCTCTCTCTCCCCGCTCTGATGCAAGCGAGCCACGCTCCGTCTCCGCATGACTCCAAGCCAAGGCCCAGATGGCAGAAAAGTGCTTCAGCGCCACGGAGAGCTTCCCTGGGGATCAGCTGCGCTTTGATTTAAACCTTGCACCAGTCCGCCCTCGTAGGCTCGCAGACACACTAGCGCACACCCAGGGCTCCGGAAAATTGCTGCACTGGAAAAGCGACCCTTTCCTTGCTGGCCTAGCCAAAAAACAAACCAAAAAAACCCCCCAGCCAAATAAAGCCCACTTTGCAAATGTCATGGGTGTGTCACCGGACCATATCTTAAGTTTCCAAAAGCCAGTTTTCCTCCCCGTTTTCCCCCCCTGACAAATACAGTGAGAGGGAGAGTCAGCAGCAGCTCTTCCAAAATGCAACACCTTCCTTGCCATAGGATCCTCCGGGTTGCTTGTTTATCCCAAGCTTGGCTACAGCAGTCTCTAAGCTCGCAGATGGATGCTTCTCCACCTCCTCTCCTCCTCATCGTCTTCCCTATGCATTTCATAATGCTAACACAGACAGCCATCTATCAACAGATTCTATTTACCCTACCAATGCACTCCCCTCCCTCCCCTCTTCCCTGCGCACACATTGTTTCAGCTGGGAAGGCAGGAGGAAAGCGGGGGGAGCAGTTTGCCGTGTTGCTAAGAACAGGTCTGGTTGCTGGTTCCGTGCGGGTTATTAGCTCTGTGATTTCAGATAAAAAGAAAACAACAGGGGGGCCCTTGGGAAGGCTGGTTGCATGCTCTTGACTCTGATACAAACCAGCCAGTGCACATTTATATCCACGTACACACACATGTACACAAGGAGAGCCTCTTTAGCAACCTAACCCTAAGCCCAGCTTGGAAGAGGCTTCAGCTTTGCTCGTTCCATTGAGGAATGCCACGGCCGCCCACCTCGGCTGCACGCAAGGCAAGGAGGGACAGCCTGTCTCTCCTCCAACCAAGACCCGGGATTCTTCAGAAGGCTAGATGGCTCAAGAGGGTGGGAGCCCCACGCCTCTCCGGTCATTCCAGCTTCCCAAAGCATGGACAAGAAGGTCCAGTTGGGCCACAAAGCCCAAGACACTCCCAACGGAGCCCGTCTGTGGCCGATGAAATACGAAGATGAAATACGAAGCCCCGTTGGGATGGAAGGGGTAACGTGATCAGGTGGAAAGAGTTCTCTTTTGTACAGAGAGCCAAGCCTATAACCACCCTCCATCAGGAAAGGGTAGCCAGGGTTGCCTCCTGACATTTAGGCCTTTTCCGCACTACACTGTTATAGTGCTATGATTCCACTTCCATGGAATTCTGGGGTTTGTAGTTTTACTGAGACTAAAGAGCTCCCCAGCTAAGCATTCTCAATGCCCCTCCTTAAACTGCAAACCCCAAGCTTCCATAGGAAGTTGAAAGTGGAATAATAGCACTGTAACAGGGTAGTGTGGAAATGGCCTTGGCCGCCTGAGGCAAAGAGAAAGACGGCACCAGTTCCGTCACCCTGTCGTTCCGTGTACAGGAACCGGTCTGGCAATCAGATCTTTCTTCCACAGTGGAGATGCTGAATGTCATGCCTCTCCTAACCCCAAAGCATCCTCCTTCCCCACACCTGGAGGCAGCAGCCTAAGCCAAGGGGCAAGGGGCAAGCACATGTGTCTTTCTCCTGCAACGTCTTTGGTATGCCACCTGCCTTATGCTTATGCCAGGGTGGGCCCCAGATTCAGCCTTCTCAACCCACTCGCACGAATTGGTACTCATGTGGAAGAGCTACAGGGACACAGCAAACCGCATTCGCCTGTGCACTTGTTTCAACGAATGGGAAAGCGGGTATATTTTCTACCTTCGGAGTTAAAGCTACACCCACACAATGGCACGGCACAGAAAGTGGGGACAGTGAGGTGCAAAGAAGGGGGTCTCTTCCCTTTTTAGCTACACTGGTACATAACTTCTCTCACTCTGGAGCGTAGCCTGGCATTTTGGGGTACTTAACTTTTCGCCCCTAAAAAGGCAGGCCTTTGAGCCTGGAAAGGCGTCAAGATTTCACCAGCGGTGTACAATCCAGCGTTCGAAACAAACAAACAAAAAAATGTGCCCATTAAAGAACAGCAGCAGCAAAAGCAAGCATGGACCCAATCAATCCATTCCTTACCACTCCTTGCGACAGGCTTCATCCACCTCCCCAAAGCCTTTCACAACCTGACTGGCTTATCCAGATAAAAGAACAAAGCGGTGTATTGACGCTGGGTGGCTCACCCCAACATACCACAGCATAGAAAGCTAGTGAATGGAAGCAGGGATTGGACAAAGCTATCAGGATTACGCTCAAATCTGTAGGAAGACAAGTCCTTCTGCAATACCATAGCCAAACATGCAAAACTCAGGCAGAGCCTCACCACTCCCGTAACTACCTTCACGCCAAAAGTAAACCGACAGAAACGCCACCCCTTCCAAGACCAGCTTTCTCCATCACCCGGTCGCTAATACGGATGTGACAGATTTGACACACACTTTGATGCACGACCACTGCGTCTGACAGACAAGAGAGCTCAACTTTGTGAGAAATGACTCCTTTCAGTTGGTAACCATATTGCGAGAAAGCTTGTGAGCCTTTAAGTCACCTGTCGACTCATGGCAGCCCCATGAATGTCATAGTCAAGGAGTACTCGGAGGTGGTTTTGCCAGTTCCTTCCTTTGAAATACCTCCCCCGTGGGGAGGTATTCATTGGGGGTCTCCCATCCACTAACTAGGGCTGACCCAGCTTAGCTTCCACGATCAGCCGGGATCTGGTGCGCTTAAGGCGGGATACAAATTTATATGTTTAGATCTTCTACCGGAGGGAAGGAAAAGGCTAACCGCTTGCTGGATACGAAGCCCAATGGCACCCATATCACCCCTAGGCTGAAATCCCGGCCCTCCACATCCAACTGTCACAGACACACTCAGGTGGTTAAATGGCTCTTTGGGATGTTAGGCAAAGATGTTCCAGAGAGGAGAGACCCCTAAACGCTCCCTCGGTCCCGGGGAGAGAAAAGGCGTCCACGGGTGGTCCTGATCCCCCCACTCTCACAAAAAAACCCACACACACAGAGGAAGAAGTGGCTGCCTCTCCTCTCTTCCAAGCCGGGCAGCCCACTGTCTACAGACAGGCGATGGAGCCTTTCGACCACGCCAGGCGCCTCTCCTCGGAAGCCACCCCGCGAGACCACAGCCCGGCCGGAGAGACCCCCCGATCGCCCTCCCTTCCCAGGTGGAGGCATTCACACCCCCACGCGGGTCCGCCGGGCCGGCTCTGCACCCCTCTCGGGGCAGGGGATTGCTTCGGGAAGCGGGGGAGAAAGAGACGGAGGACGTCTCCCTCCTCCACGCTCGGGGACCCTCCTCTTCTCGAACATCGCCACCCCGGCCCCCCTCCCCCCCAAAAAAACAACCCCCATCCATACCGACCACCCCCACCGCCCCCGGGAAAGGATATGGCCACTCGGTGATGCGCTTGGCGTATTTGCGGATCACGTTGTCCTCGCTGAAGACGAAGAGGGAGCGGTTGACGGTGAAGCAGTTCTGCTTGACGGGGATGGGGTTGTAGAGGGCCATGGTCCGCGCCCGCTGGGCCTTGGACTGCTTGTAGATCTGGGGCCGGGCCCCGGGCTGGCCCGGGGGGACCTGGCGGCCGCTGCTCCCCCGGCCCCCGCCGGGCCCCGCCGGGCCCCCGACGCCGCCGCCGCCGCCGCCGACCCCTCCATAGCGGCCGCTGGGCAGGTCCTCTCCGAAGCGAGCCATCTCTCCGCCGCCGCTGGTCCTGCTGCTTCTCCAGAGGGAGGAAGACGCATCCCAGCAGCGCCAGGGAGGGAGGCTGGGCGGCTGCGATCCTGGCCGGGGCTGGCGGGCTGCGGCTGGACCTTGGAGGAGGAGGAAGAGGAGGAAGAGGAGGAGGAGGAGGAGAGCGCGGCGCCCTCGGCGGCGGCTGGTGATGCTGGCGCTGGCGCGCAGGGGCGAGGCTGGGCGACCGGGAGGAGCGCCGGAGGCGGGGGCGAGGCTCAACCCCCCGGATGGAGGATCTGGGGGCGAGCAGGAGGAGGAGCCGGCTCGACTTCCCACCGAGCCCCCTTCCTCCCGACGCCCGCCCGTGGCTCCTTGGGCCGGAGAAGCGGGGATGCGCTAAGGCGGGAAGAGGACAAAAAAGAGGGGACCCGTTTATTCCCCCCTCTCTGTTCTCCCACCCTTTTCTGCACCCCTCCCCCGAGGTGGGGGAATTCAGGGTGCCAAGAGCAGGAGGAGGAGGAGGAGGAGGAGGAAGACGAAGAGGAGCCCGGCGTTTCTCTGCCCTCCGGCTTGGGACGGAGGGAAACGGGAGAGGCGCCGAGCGCAACCGGTTTGTGAACCTCGCCCCTCCGGGGGAGGGGAAAAAAAAAAGGGGGCAGAAAAAAAGGGAGCGAGGAAAAAGAGGGCGAGAGAGCGCGCACCCAGGCAGCTGACAGCCCGGCAGCCAATCAGCGGCGCCCTTGCTCCACCCAGCCCTCCGAGGCTTTCCCCACCCAGCCCCACGTCGGTACTTGTGGGGTGGCGGGAGGTGGAAGGGGAGGGAGGAGATAGGACGAAGAGGGAGGGCAGGCGCCCCTCAAAGGCCCGGGGTTTGGAGGGGCGATGCTGAGAAAATAAAGGGGGCGGCGGCGGCTGCAGGGTGGGTGGGGAGCTGAGTGCAAATCCTCCACCCCTCTTCGCCTCCCGCTTACGTGCCAGGCTTGGGGGCTGGCTTCTAGGAAAGGGAAGGTGGTCCCTGAAGCATCGATCCCGGCCGGGGCTGGGAAGGGGCTGGCAGGTGGGCGGGGGCGGGGCGGGAACTCGGGTTGCGGAGAGGGGGAAGGAGGGGAAGGAGGGAGGAAACGCCGGGCTCGGTGGCGGGAAAGCGGCGCCCGGGAGGCGTCGCGGCGGCGGCGGCGGCGGAGCCCGGAACGGAGCCGGGAAGCGGCGGGCACCTCCGCGCTGGGCGCTGTCCAGGTGCTGAAAGCAGGGTTGGGGAGCTCCCGGAAGGAAGCGGCTCTGACTCGTCGTTGCTGGGGGCCTTCAAGTCCCTCTCCGACCCCGAGGCCAACCTATCCCCCGGTTTTCCGGCGGCTGAGAGAGCGTGACACGCCCTGATCCCCCAGTGGCTTCCCATTGCTGAGCGGGGACTCGAACCCCGGCCTGAAGCGTCCTAGTCCACTGCTCCCAGAATTCCCGACTGTTAACCGAGTGGCTAGAGGTTCTGGGAGCTGAAGTCCCAAAGCCCTGGAGGAGCAAAAGTTGGACACCACCGGACGACTCCGTGCCAAATCAACTTTTAGGTAAACCCAAAGGGTCCATTCCAGTCGGGACTGGCAGTGAGAGTCTGGCCCCACGACCGCTTGCGAGGCAGAGGCACGTGAAAAGGGCTGTTCGAGTTCGGCCTTCAAGTCATTTCCCAAGCCTGGCGACCCGAAGGAGACCCCCTATCCCGGGGTTTTCTTGGCAAGATTTGTTTGCTTCTCGGTGTCATCGGGCTCCTCCTCGGGATCAGAAGCTGCCCAGAGCTGAGAGGGAGAGAGGCCGGAAGGCTTGGCTTTACTCCGTCTGTTTGGGTAGCGAGAGAGCCATGCCTTTCTCACACACAAGAGGAACGCTGTTCCTAATCTCTCTTTATCCAACCTCTCTCTATCCTCTTCCAGATAGCCTTATATAGTTCTTAAGAGCGTCTGATTTCTGGTATGGTGGTCAACTCAAATAAAATACTTTCTTTAACTTTAACCGGAGTCCTCTCTATAGTTAGTACTGGTAGACACAGGTGAAAAGATCTTACCATTACCTTCTTCTCACAGGCCTCCTTTGAGCTATAATTCTCCCAAATTCTAAGAAGACGCCGGCACTGCGGGTGGACCCCAACGTCCCCGACCTCTTGGCGTAACACAGGGACCTTGGAGGTCTCTAATTCATGGTGCCACCATTAGTCGAGACTGATTTGACACCATATAGCAACAATGTTCATTATCACAATTCCTATAGCCAACCCGATAGCCAAAGAGAACCTTAAAATGCCAACAGCCGCATTGAACCGTAGCAAGAAATCCAGTCTAGCAACTTTCAGGCTTATAAAGAGCAAGACTCTTGTACACTAAAAGGTTCTTCGTTTATTTTTAATTCGTATTTTACTGTTTATATAGGGTTTTTTTAAAAACTAATTCTAATGTTTTCAGTGCTTTGATTCTATAAAATGTGTAATGGCTTTTTAAATAACTCATATATAACTCTTATATGTCTTTAGTATATCCTATCTATCTATCTATCCATCCATCCATAAAGATAAAAGGTCCAAATTATGTCCTGTCCTTCGCAGGTTCAAATTATATTCTTGTCACGCCCCAGTTCTCGGACCCAGAAACCCAGAAAGGATCTTCCCCAACAACCACAACACGCAGCCATAAACAGGACAATGCTTACTACAGCCCAGGACAGACAGGAAAAGGAGATCCCACAAGCCTCAGAGCAGATATATAGGGAAGTCTCCTTAACCGGGCAAACAGCTGGGGGAGGCTACTGGCCCATAAATATCAGCGGCAGGGCGGGGAGAAGTCCATTGCAGATAACTACCAGTTCTAGCAGAAGCAACATGTTGTTCTTTTGAACCTTGGCTCATGTTCCTGAAAAACCTTGACCCTTGCTTTGTGTGCCGACTACGCTGCCGGATGCCCCCTGGAACTGACGCCCTGAATTTATTGCAGATCTGGACTGCTGAAACAAGAATGGTAATGGACTGAGAAGTCTCTGTAAACCTTGGCTTGGGGCTGCTACTGTAGACTATCTGAGGACTAGGAACTGTGGCTGGCTTTCTAAGCAGGACAATTCTGTTTTAGTAGCATATACTTCAATGATTTAACAATTGCTGCTTGCTTCTCAGTTGTTACTGTATAAACCAGTTTCTATTTATGAGCCGTTTTCTTGGAAATCCGTTTTATTGATATTTTAAATTAGCATTATTATATGTGATAGTGCATTCCGTACTGTTTCGAATGGGAAAACAACACAGCTATCTTTCAGCAGCATAAACATGAATGCCATTTCACAAAATTCTTGCACGGTCCTGCATGTTCAATGAACGCAACGTGTTTGTTTGCTCGAGTGTGGGATTGCAGGAGCTTTTCGAAGCCGTTCGGTTGTTCGTTGGCGTCACCTTTGTGTGGGGTAATCTCGTATTGTAGCGGGGAAAAAACACAACAATAAAGCCATTGGAAAAACCCATGCAAACACACACACATACGCTCCTTTGTACTCGGTGCAGAGATTGATTTCCAATAGTGGGACAAAACTCTTTTTCGCTACCACTGCAAGATTAAAGATTAATTTCTTTCTCGATTTATCCGCAATTGCTGATAACGCATTTCAGAGAATTGTTAAAGCATTTTTATGATCGCACCAGTTACCTGAACGGTTATATCTTCTGCTGCCGATATTCCTAGCCCCAAGAACATATCGTATGTGGTACAAGCCATCATTTCAAGCCACACTCTTCCAACATCTCTAAATATAAACCCAGAATATGTATACAGTTTGCTAAAATCCAACCGAAATGAAGCTTTTAGACAAGGAGGAAGGAGATATAACCAGCATGAAAAGAGCAATACAAATCATTATAAAAATTTGAGTGGTGGTTAATAAAGAGACCCAAAACCCTACAGCCTAGGGCTAGTTCAGACTAAAATAACTTTTTGAATGATCAGTCCACACGTGCCTAAATCCTATGGATCCAAAAGGGTCTTGAAACAATTACAGTCCTTCCTCCACATTTGTGGGTTTGATCTTTGCAGCTTTGATCATTTGCAAGGTCTATGTGTGCCTCCTGCTCTGCCATTCTCCTCCTCCCGCTCCTTTGCTTTTTGCCTTTGCCGGGGAAGAAGGCAAGGAAATGGGAGAGGCACGGAGAAGGAAAGAACGCACGTGCCTTCCGTCACATTTCCCTTGCCTTTTGGCCCGGCGGGGGATCTCCGAGCGGAGGCAAAAGGCACGGGAACGAGAGGGCAAAAGGCACACGTATGCTTTTCTTCTCCACGTGTGGTTCTCCCCCTTCTATTTCCTTGCCTTTTGCCTTGGCACAGAAAATGCCCACCGGGCCAAGAGGCATGCACGCCTTGCCCCCTCGCTGTTCGTGAAGAACACGCCGTGGCCAAAGGCAAGGGAATAGGAGGGGGACGGATGCTCGCAAAGAAGGCACACCAGGGCAAAAAGCAAGGGAATGGGAAGAGGCAGCAGAGCAGACGGAGACAGAAAGCACATGCATGTCTTCCCTGCTCAAATTCTATTGCCTTTTGCTGGAGCGCAGAGGAGGTAGGCATGCGTGCCAGGGCAAAAAGCAAGGGAACGCAAGAGGAGAGCCCCAGAAGGAAATGGGAAGGGGAGCACGGGGGTGAGTTATTTGCATTTTTTCCACTTTGGCAAAGGTTCTGCTCCCCGAGCCCTCATGAAAGTGGAGGGACCACTGTATTCTCCTATTTATGGTGGTGGCTCCGTGCCCTTGTTAGAAGCTACGTTGGAATTCCGTGCTGGACTCGAGTCTCTAATTTTTATCAATATTTACAGACCACTTAAGCTAGAAGAACGACCGATCCCTCTAACGGTTTTGTGGGTTGTCATCACCAGCTCCCGCCATCATGAAGACAAGAGGAAAAGCAATTCCGTCCCCCCTCCTTCCGAAAGGGATGCTTCCCGTCTCATTCTTTGATACTTAGCCATTCTGTTTTTTACAGGTTTTAATGATTTTAAGTCTCCAGCATACAAAGGTTTGTCTGCTCTCAATCCATTGTATTGCCTTCTGGTTCATGTTTTTTGTGATTAGTCATTAACCTTCCAAACAGCGACTATTGCTTTTCGGCATAGATTATCGTCTTTGGTGTACGTCAACATTTTTAATTATTTCCCTGCCATGCAACACCTAATTGCCAGCACACTAAATACATTCATTAAATGAGCGTCTAACCCCGGGGCAGTCGTCTCATCACCTGACAAGCATCTTGGATTAGAGAACTCTTCAACAGCTTGGAATTACACCTTTCGACAAAATATTTCCAGAATGAGGAAAGATGCCAGTATGAAACGGAACGCAAGGTTTTGAACCCTTCCTCTCTTCAATTCTCTGGATCATTGTTGCCAAAATTTCCACTCCTGTCTGAAAGACGAAAGACGAGGAGCTTTCCGCACTACACTGTTATAGTGCTATTATTCCACTTTCAACATCCTGTGGAATTCTGGGGTTTGTAGTTTCCTGAGGGCCAAGAGCTCTCTGGCTGAGAACCCTAAATGCCCTTCCCTAAACTGCAAACCTCAGGATTCCATAGGACGCTGAAAGTGGAACGATACCACTATAAACAGTGTAGTGCGGAAAGGCCCTAAGCCACACACTAATTTGTATCACAAAGCACAAGCTCCATGCATATTGGAATTCCATGGTGCAACAGTATTGTACATCATCGTCACCGTCTCTATTTCCAATAGCCAGTCTGGAGATTTGAACTTGGGACCCGTCCACACCAGATAATTATAGCACTGTTATTCCTCTTTAACCGCCGCGGTTGCGTCCTATCGGATCCTGGACTGGCAGTGCAGGAATCATCATCATCACCATCCTCACTACGCACCTCTCCCCAAGGCTCGAGACGGGACGCAACTGTCATGTGCTGACTAAACACTCAGAATTTAGCAGCAATGTTTTATTGAAGCATAACTGATGCGTAGCAGCTTGAAAAGTTGCTAAGGCCGAAGTACCCCAGCAATCAGTTTGTATAGACAGCAAATACTTTTGTGCATGGATAGTTTCAACTGGTGAGCTCATAAACGCCACTCCGTCTCCCCAACCTTCCCAAGGAAGGCGGATGCTTATATACTTTGCACATTTTGATCTTGGGAACCCAACCACTTCCCAAGTTTCCTTACCTCTCGTCTATTATCTGTCCCTGACGATTTCTCATTCTATTGACCAGATGCCCCCCGGGTTGTTACAGCTTCATCCCCGGTGGCTTTGATTCCCCAAACTGGAACTTCTCCACCATCGAAACGCAATACTTTGTCACAGACCGATTCGTAAGAATTGATTACCTTGGGACGACAAAGCGATCTGTCTCCAAAGCCAAGCTAAGCCAAAAACACCCAAAATGCTTTCACAACAGGGCCGAGTCCCTGACAACAACATAGATTAAAATACAACTAAAGACACATAAAATCATTTAAAAATACACCAACCGGGACCCAAACCACGTGGGTCACAAGAACCAACACTTTGTCCCTTGCTTGGAAACCAGTTGGCAGCCAGAAGAGTGATTTTAATCCCAATTTTAGAAACTGACTAGGGTAGACCTTTAATACTGTGTAACCAAAGTGGAAAATCCAGGAGTCAGAGGTCAGTAGCTATCAAAAGCAACTTTGGAAAGTACAAAAAAATTTAAGGTCTGTATGTGGCCTTTTAATGAATTTTAATATTTTTAATGCCTAATGTTTTTAACTCGATAAACAGCTTATTTAAAAAGTTCTCTTTAGAATTTTAAATTACTCAGGTACACAATGCTACATTAGATCAATGCAAACCAAAAACCTACCAGACGCTACAGTTGTTTTAAGTAACTTAATTTTCAAGTAACTTCCTTACTTATCCTTTCAGTGCAGGTGTTGCAGAGTTTTAACCCGGATTGCTTTAAATATATGGTTAGCTGCTTTGAATCACATTATTGAGAGAAAGACGGGATATAAATGGATTAATAAGAAGGAGAACAACAATCAATATTATGCCACTTAAATCCAGGCCTTTATATAAAGTCAAGTTTCAAAATGCAAATAAAAAAGAGTACTTTTACCATTACACTGATCACACAGTTGGGTAAGACGACACAACAGTCCTGTTCCGCTCAGTACAGTTTGGGTGAATAAGCAGCTTGGGAAAATGAGCCTTTATCTTTCGGAGGAGAAACCACGGCAATTCTTCCCCACGGCCTAAAGATGCACAAAGACAACAAAAGCAAACAGGGAGAGATAACGCTACCATTTCGAACAGGGGCCGAAAAATAAATGAAATGAAGTCGGCTCCGGGAACTACAGAAATTGTACGAGCGATGGCTGGGTTTTGAAATCTGCCCACAATGAAAGGTTGGCACACCTGGGTTCAGCCTTCAATTTTATACGATTTTGCATCCTTGCTCCAGAACGCTCTGCCGAGAACTCACTCGGCTTCTTTTACTTTCTTGCAAGCTTCCAGAGTAAGAACAAGGCTATATATATTTTTTTTTTCCCTTTAAGTGTTTGAATTGGCTTTTACAGTGCAATCCTATGCAAGTGAATGTCAAAAAGGGGCAGAAGATGTTTGAACAAACCCTGGAGGAAAACTAACAGGAGCTGGTGAGCATCCAGTTTGGTTTGATTTATTCCGAGGTAGTGGAAATGAACCGGTCTGGAGCAAAATGGAAAGACCAGGAGGGCGCGGTGTAACTTTTCAGCTCCTCCACAGCTTGGGGCAGCCCTCGTCTAAAGAAGCCGGTCAAAGAGCCTTCCGCACTACACTGTTATAATGCTATTATTCCACTTTCAGCGCCCTCTGGAATTCTGGGGTTTGTAGTTTCCTGAGGCCAAAGAGCTCCCTGGCTGAGAAGGCTAAAGACCCCTCCCTAAACTTCGAACCTTGGGATTCCATAGGCAGTTGAAAGTGGAATAATAGCACTGTAACAGTGTAGTGCGGAAAGGCCCAAAAAGAGCAAAGGACCAAAGTGGAAAATCCAGGAGTCAGAGGTCAGTAGCTATCAAAAGCAACTTTGGAAAGTACAAAAAAAAAATTAATTGTAGTTTTTAAATATTGCGCTGTATTTTTAGTTTTATGCATTGATATCTAGTGTTGCTAATTGTTTTGTTCTTTGTCCAATAATTTTTTTTAAAAAATGCAACTTTGAAAAGTAAAGCCTTTAAAATCTGCCAGAAATCTGAAGGGAGAGGGTCAAGATGTAAGTCTCAGGCCTAACGAGTTTTTGAGTTGTGTGCCTTCAAGTTGTTTCTGATTTATCAACCTACAACTGGATTTTCTGGGGCTGAGAGAGTGTGACGCACTCAAGGCCAGCATGGTGTAGTGGTCTGAGCATTTGACTATGAACCTGGACACCAGGGTTCAATTCCCCGCTCAACCACGGAAACCCACTGGGTGACCTTGGGTGCGCTACAGACTCTCAGCCTCAGAAAACCCCATGATAAGTTCACCTTAGGCTCACCATAAGCCGGAAACCCCTCAAAGGCACACAACAGCAACAGAAACCGGTTGCTTACAGAATCCACCTCACCTCCACGTCCCAATGAGCCAAGTTGCCTGGCTGCTCTGATTTCTTGCAAGCAGGCAGAACTCAGCCCTCCTTTTGCACAAATGAATGAACCTAAGAAAATCAACCACGCCTAAAGATCTTACCGATCTCGGCTTGTCGTTCTGGAGCCACCCTTGGGAAGCAAACAACTGCTTTATTGTTATGTGTGCATGCTTCCCCCTTTTGCCTATTAACATAGCCGTAAAGTGAAGGGAATGGCAGATAGAAACTTTATTCCGTTGAGTTTCCACCTGCCAGCTCCCCGTGCATGGCCACACCTTTGGTGTTTGAACAGAAAAAGCAAGATGCCTAACAAAAGCAACAATAAGGAAATGGGCAGCCAGTTGATGCCCCCTGCAAGGATCTGACCGTATCTCCTTTTGTGCTTTTCTTGGGCAACCGCCAGAGGTTGAGTCATATTATTCCAGCTCAGGCTGATTAATTGGTTTAAATATTTATATCCCACCCTCTATCATACAAGAGAGCCAGCATAGCACAGTGATTGGAGCATTGGGCTACAACCCTGGAGACCAGGCTTCGATTCCCCGCTCAGGCATGGAAACGCACTGGGCGACCTTGGCTGTGTCACACACTCTCAGCCCCAGAAAACCTCATGATGCAAAGGCAACTCGAAGGCACACAACAACAGCAATAGGTATCTATTATAGGTATATGGCAGGTATACGTTCCTAACTCTGGAAACTTACACATGTGCAAACATGCACAGTTTGAGAACCAGCATGGTGGAGAGATTTGAGCATTGGACTATGACAAATACGGTGCCAGTCCCTGAAACACTGAAGGGAAAAAACCCCGCTAGTCCCCCTCAGGGAGCTTAAGAAACACTAGGCTACAGTTGGTATTCCTTGGTCTCCTTTCCAAGTACTAACCACCGGGACCCCACTTAGCTTCTGAGATCAGACAGGATTTGATGCCTTCAGGATATTTGGGCAACGGAAGGAGATAGCCGGCGTGTCCACCAGACATGGAGTAAAAGACTTAAATGCATCACTGCTCCATGCTAGCCTTGGGGTCACTTAAGTCTGGAAGGCACACTGCAGCAAACCGCAAAGAGGATCCACCTGGCTTTTAAGAATCACTTTACCCTCCCCGCCTTCAGAGTTCCTGCCTCTTCCTTGTGTTTCTTTTTTTGGGGCAGAGTTGTGGCATTTTGTGCATCGAGCATCCCTCGCCTTGCAGCTAGTGCTGCTTTGGTTCATCATCCTCTAGTGCCCTCTACTCCAACGCTGAGAGTACTGACACGTTCTTTGCCTCTTTCGCCATTCAGATTCCAGCCTTGCTCACAAAAGCCGGCAGCTGTTCGCTCTTTCCCTCCCTCTTCCCTTCTTCCCCCCACTCTCTGCCGCGCCGTCGCGAAGGAAGAGATTATGACTCTTGATGGCTCAATAAGAAGCAAAGGGACCAAGCTGGAAACTTGGCTCCTTGCACGGAGACACCCTTTCCAGCCTGGGGATGGAAAGGAAAAGTAACTTTAATGGAGCTCTCTTCTCTTGCTGAGGAGGGCAGACACAAAAAGGGCTCTTTTCTGACATAACCTGTAGCTATTGCTTGTGTTTATCGTCACCGACGACAACAACTGGACATACCTGCGGTTGGCTTAGTGCACTTTTTGGATGGTTTTTGGAGCAAGGGCTGCTTTAAAAATGAAGGTAAAAGGAAAGCCTACAGAACTATTAAGGCCTTCTTTCAAGAGCCTTCAAAATTCCAGAACCCCTCCACACTACACATTTATAGCACCACGATTCCACTTTAGCCGCTACGGTTAGATCCTACGGAATGCTGGGATTTGCAGTTTATTGACCCAGCGTGGCACAGTGGTTTCAGCCCTGGACTAGGAACCTGGAAACCAGGGTTCAGTTATCTGCTCAGCCAAGAAAACCTACCAGGTGGGTCACACTCTCTCAGCCCCCCAAAAAAATTCCACAACTGGTTCACCGGAGGGTGGCCATAAATTGGAAACTACTTGAAAACACACGACAACCGCAATAGTTTTTAATGTATTTAATATTTTTAATATTTACTGTTTTTAACTCTCTAAATTGTTCAATTGTGTTTTTTTTAAATTATATCTATACTTTTATGTTTTAACTTGTACTGCTTAATGTTACCTCCCTTGAGTCCCATTGTCAGAAGAAAGGCAGGATGCAAATAAATAAAATACTAATCATAACAACAATAGTAGCAACAATAATAAATTATAGCAGCTTTGCCCTAAAGGACTTACATGTTTACTGAGGCCAATAACTTTACTTGGAAAGATTTTAAAAGACTTTTCTGCACATGCTAATAGATATTGCACTTAGCTAGTTCCACTAGTTAACGCTGATTTTTCTCATTTTTTTTATTATTAATTTATCATCGTTTTCCTGTGGTTTTTAAATACTCTTGTATGCCAGGATTTACTCTAAAAAGCAGCTTCATCTAACCATTTTAAAGAAATAACATCTGAGTAGCCAGAATAATCCCCCCCCCTAAAAAAAATTGCAAGTTCCGTATAGCCTTTGCATTTTACAAACCCACAAAGGAGGCGCCCAAGACATTTTGCTGCCTGAGGCAGAATAGCAAAGGGTGTCACCCCTCGAAATCAGGGTGCACGGTGCCCAATACTGGCTAAAGTTGTTTTGGCAAGAAAATCCTCCAAGCACCTCTCCCTACCCGTGACAGCAACAGACAAAATATTTTAAAAATGCATTATCCTTCCTTGAGAACCAAAATAAGGTGGCCGTGATGGTGGCATCACGCTGCCCAGAAGCAAGGCTAGGCTTGCCTAGAGGAAAATAGATTTGGTGGATTGGGCATGGGAGGGATGGAGGTCAGCCCCACACTTTCCTGGAGGGTGCGGAAAAGTGCCATATCGGTAGCCACAGAGCTGCTGAAACTCGGATAAAAAAATCTCACCACGGAAAAGCTTTCTGTGACGCCGGAATGGGGGGTGCGTGTGCCCGCGTACCAGCCGGCGCTCCAGTGCCAAGGAATAAAGTGTCCCTAAATTGAATTCCTTCCATTTAAACAGCGCCGAACGCTCCATTGAAACCTAACCATTCGGCTCTAGTTCATCCCACTTGGCAACGGTGCCCATGGATGGAATACCTTTTAATGAGCCTTGCCCACCTTTCCCCATCCTTCTTCTTCTGGGAACCGGGCTGGAAGCTAACCCGGCTGCCTGAGCGATAAGACAGCTCCGTTTCCCCGGGGCGGAATCCATGGTCCAGCGGTAGACAATGAGATCAGGCTAAAATGCAAGAGCCGAAATGTGCCTGGAGAGGCGGGCAGCAAACAGGAACTTCCCCTGGGCACCAAATCCGTCTCAGCCGCTGCCGTTTATTGCTTCCAGCGCTCATCGGCCAGGAAAGGAGAAAGAGCGTGCGGCAGACGGAACCACAGGCCGCTCCTTCCACAAACTCCTCCACCCGTGATTCTCAGGGCCTTTCTGCACTACACTGCTATAGCGCTATTGTTCCGCTTTCGACATCCTGCGGAATCCTGGGTTTGCCGTTCAAAATTCTCAGCCAGGGAGCTCTTTGACCTCAGCAAACTACAAACCCCAGAATTCCACAGGATGTTCAAAGTGGGATAATGCCACTATAGCAGCGTAGTGCAGAAAGGCCCTGAGAATCACAGGTGTTGGAGTAATCTCACACTCACTCTCTCACATAACACACACACACACACACACACACCTTGATCTGTCGTACAACCTTGTTCTGAGGATAAAGTCAATAAGAGGACAGACACGGATGTCATCTCGAGACCCGCAGGGAAAAATCTAAGATGCAATGACGAATACGTACCTCAAAATAATAGCCGCAACTTCATTAAAACCAGAAAAGGCCCCCCAAAAAATAGATCATTATTTTAAAAGGACAAGAAGAAGCGACACCGCTAAAAAGAAGTCGAAAGGCTAATTTAGATTCCCGCTGAGCCATGGAGACCCGCTGGGCGCGTCACACGCTCTCAGCCCCAGAACGCCCCGTGATATGGTGACTCTAAGTCAGAAATAACCCGAAGGCACACGACGACAAAGTTATCAGAAGCGGAGAATTTAGGCCAAGCCGGCTGGGGCTTCCGGGAGCTGAAGTCCAAAACGCCTGGAGATTCTGGGAACGGTCGTCTTATATCGTTTGTGATCCTTTATTGTGCCCTTAAATTTCAACCGTAACCTTGCTTTTAGATTTCAAAAGCGGGTGTTTTGGGGGGTGGAAACAAGCTTGGATGGGTAGTTTCTTGTGTGTTTATTATCGACATCTCACCGTTCCTCCAGTGAGTTCAGGAATATACCTTAACGCTCACAACAACCCTGCGAGGTAGGACTGGCTGGCTGACTTTGACCCAGAGAATTCCCAGGGCGGGGTAGGACTTCATAGTGGCTTTTCCTAAATCCCAGTGCATCCCTCTAACCATTATACCAGACTGCCTCTGGTTTGCCTTTCTCTCCCATCTGCTGTTCCCTTCCTCTTCCAGCCGCCAACAACCCCCTTTTCCTTTTAACCGTCTCCTCCGGTTTATTTAAGTGTGAGTTGATATACTAGCATGCATCAGCCGTATTTCTTCTCCTTCTCCCGTCCTTCCACCCTGCAGGCATTCTGCCCGTGAAGAATGCTCTCCTGCTTAACAGCAGCAAACGGAGTGGCAGTAATACAGGATCGTAGCAGATGGAGGGTTGCAAGAAATTTATGCCCGCAATAATACTACAAAAGAAAGATGGAAACGGCCATTCCCCCTTTGCCTTCAGAAGAGCGAGCGGAGGAAGGGAGAGACTCTAATTTGATTTTGTTTTTAATTTATTGCACAAAAATGTAGGGCATTTAGGGGACATTCTTATCAAATTTGCAGAGGACCCGAAATTAGGAGGAGTAGCTAATACCCTTGAGGACAGGATCAGAATTAAATATGACCTTAGAGAGCTGGGCCGTACCTAGCAAAATGAATTTCAACAGGGCAACATATAAGATACTACACTCAGGCAGAAAAAAAAAATGAAATGCAGAGATACAAGATGGGAGATACATGCTCCAACCACAATATATGTGAAAGAGATCCCGGAGTCTTAGTAGACCCCAAGCTGCACAAGAGTCAGCAGTGTGATGCGGCAGCTAAAAAGGCTAATGCAATTCTGGGCTGCATCAACAGAGTATAGTGTTTGGGTCAAGGGAAGTGATGGTACCACTCTATTCTGCTTTGGTCAGACCCCACCTGGAATACTGTGTTCAGTTCTGGGCACCACAGTTCAAGAAGGATATGGAAAAGCTGGAACACGTCCAGAGGAGGGCAACCAAAACGGCAGAAGGCCTGGAAACCATGAAGCCCTATGGGGAAAAGGCTCAGCATTGCTGGGTATGTTTAGCCCGGAGAAGACAAGTTTAAGAGCCATATTTAAATATTCAAAAGGATGTCATACGGAGGACGGACCAAGCTTTTTTTCGGCTACTCCAGACACTAGGACACAGAGCAATGGCTTCAAACTACAGGAAAAGAGATTCCACCTGAACCTCAGAAGAACTTCCTGATGGTCAGAGCTGTCTAAACAAACTTCCTGACAGTAAGAGTAGTTCAACAGCGGAATACTCTGCCTGGGAATGTGGTGGAGTCTCCTTCTCTGGAGGTTTTTAAACAGAAGCTGGATGGCCATCTGTCAGGAATCCTTTGATAGTGTATTCTGTTTAAAAACCTCCACATAGAGGCATTGATTGCTGGGACCCACCGATCACATGGATTTGTGTAATCCCCTTGCAATATTCTCCAACGTGACAGCTACCACTGCATCTCACGGCAGTAAATTCCATATTTTCACTATGCTCTGCCTGATGAAGTGTCTCCATTTTTTTTTTTTAGCCCTGAATCTCCCACGATTCAATTGCAGGCCCCTCCCTAAACGGCAAACCCCAGCATTCCACAGGACGTTGAAAGTGGAATGATAGCGCTATAACAGTCTAGTGCGGAAATGGCTGCAGTGGATGATTACCGGAGAGCTCCAGCACCACAAGAGAAGGAAGACAGCGCGGATGTTTTTCCCACCCCGAGGATCATTTTGGACACCTTTCACCCATTCCCCTCTCACGCGTCCTATCTCCCAGCGAACAAAACCCAAGACCTTGCAACCTGGTCTTGACAGGAGAGCTTCTTGCTTCGGCCTCCCATGCATCTCAGCGGCAGCTCTTCATCTGGTTTTCCTGGCCAAAGGCAACCGGCGGTGCGAGTGGACCAGTACTCACGATGAAACCCCACGGCGGGTGTGTTTGTTTAAAAAAAATTTTCCGCGCCGCTCTCCATCACAAGAGACGTTCATTTGGAAGGAAGCCCCACTGTGCTGCTCACAAGTCGGGTCTGAGCAGAATTGCATCCCCAAATGTTCCGAACCGGAGCCGAAACCAATTATTCCAGTTCTCAGTTCCCCTGAACTCAGGGGGCTCCACTGGGTTATAAGCGGCAAAACATGGCTTGTCGTGAATGAAAAATGAGAGGCCGCAAGCTTTGATCTCACAGATTCCGTTCTCAACAGATCAAGAGTTTATCCATCAACACTTGATGGAAACCCCAGGATTCCACAGGATGTTGAAAGTGGAATAATAGCACTATAACGATCTACTGCGGAAAGGGCCCTAGTCTTCTGATTTCTTGACTCCAGTCTCCATTCTGATTGATGCCCGAGCAAAGATATACCTTGTGGGGTTTTTCTTAAAGTGCTGTAGCCCACTTTAAAACCCAGATGGAGAACGGCAGGACACATCTCAAACGAAGAAAGAAATTAATAATAAATCTCCCTGATCCTGATGCAACTTTACACCGCACCGGCTTTCCCCCCTCCTTTCCAGCAAAGAACGAGAGGCACCCATGCCTCCCTCCCAAGGCCTTTTGCTTTCTTTGAAAAGATAGCAATCCCCGGATATATTTCCTTCGCCTGCCCCTGATCCTGGGTAATAGGCCTGCGGAGCCGCCGAGAGGAAATTAAAAAAGACGATAGCCGGTCTCTCTCTTTCGGAGGGCGAGGGGGTGGAATACAAGCCGCCGTTGGAGAAATGGACAGATATGTCTCGCCAAGCCTTTTGGAAAGGGCCCTGCAGAGGCAGGGTGAACTGTTCTCATCCGCCAGTCACGAAAGCAAAACTCCTTCCTCCCCTTTCTCATAACACACCAGCCTCCGATAAGGATCCTCTACCGGCATCTTAGATCTAGGCTGGAAATCAGCTTCGTGCAGAAGCCGGCCTTAGCTCACAGGTAAGGGACACCAAGTATTTCTTTTTTAAAGTAAACAAATGGCTTTCAGCGGCTCCATGAAGCAGCTTGGCCAAAACATAACCGTTCTCTCTGTATTTCTCAAATACATGATAGGGGAAGAGAGGGAAAGGAAAGCACAGCTTTCTAAGGAATGGCCATAAACAATACAAAAACTTTTTTCATACTTAGGAAGCTGGTCCTCTGAGAACAAGCAGGGCCGGTCCTGCTGTTAGGTGGGGATTCTCTGGCTCTCCGGTTGGACCGCAGCTCCCAGCGTAGCCCATGGTGGGGAAGCTGGGAGTTGCTGGGTGTTGCTGTCCAGCAACATCTGGAGTGCCAAGCTAGCCTCTTGCCACTTCCTAGACGACACGGATCTAGGGGTCCTGGGGTTTGTAGTTTACGGAAAAAAGAAAGGAAGAAAAAAGAAAGAAAAAAGCAAAAAGAAAACGGAAGAAAGAAGAATGGAAAATGGAAGGAAGGAAGGAAGGAAGGAAGGAAGGAAGGAAGGTAGATGGACAGCCAGCCAGAAAGCCCTACATTGATCTCAAGAAGCAAGAGTCTTTTCCCAGTGATAGGCATCACTGCATAAATTTTCATTGCAGTATCTCAAATCATTCAAAAACTTTTCTTTTAAAAAAAAAGTTTGATGCACTTTAGAATTAAGTGCATCAAATTGAATTCAGTCTTGGTAGTCTGCAGCCATAAAGGATACTTAAACGGAGACCTTGGTAAAGAAAAGGGTTAAGAACTTCTGACTGTTAACCCTGATCAAACCCAGCCAGGTTGCCGGAGAGCACCTTCTGTCTTCGGCCTGCTTTGCGTCGCTCGTGGCTGCTGGGTCTTGTGAGCCGCACTTCCTCCCCAATCCTTTGCGGGAGCCTTTTATGCAGGCGAAAAGGAACCGCTAAAAGAACTTCAGGCTTTCTCGGAATGCTATCTGAATGGTAAACGATACCTGGAGGCAGAATCCCTCTTCTCCCTACAGCGATGAGCAGTTTGCACCCTTTTTGTTGCTTTGTTCAAGCTCTTTCAAAAAAGAAAAGTCTCCCAACAACTCTGGTAAACTTCAGACTTGCTCAGAGCTAGCAAGTGAGCCTTAGGGCTGAAAAGACATGGGAACCTGAACTCTTACAAAGAGAATAAGAAAATGATATTAAGAGGCACTCCTCAATGCTAAAGAAAAGCTGAGTATGGGGTCATCTCCAAACTATTTCCATCTGTGCTTTCTGGCTCTCTTTCTGGTTCTTGCCCACACACGCCATTTCTGCACTAGACTGTTATAGTGCTATTATTCCACTTTCAACATCCTGTGGAATCCTGAGATTTGCAGTTTAGGGAGGGGCATTTAGGTTTCTGAGGCAGAGAGCTCTCGGGCCTCGGGAAACAACAAACCCCAGAATTCCACAGGAGGTTGAAAGTGGAATAATGGCACTGTAACAATGGAGTGTGGAAATAGCCACAAGACTGGAGTTTTAGTCCACGATACCCTTCCCTTGAAGGGAACAATTCAACCCTCCCATTCCTTGGAAGTCCATACATTCATCCTGTAGTTCAGAAAATGGCTTCCTGACAGTGGCTGATGGGTTGTCAGGTGTGCCTTGTTAAAAGGAGCATCCCTTGGCTGAAGGCTACGAAGCTTGCTCTTCTAGGGCTAGGGGCAGTCCCTTGTTTCAAAAGTTCTCCCCGGTCTGAGGGTCAGAAAGCCTTTTTATATAGACTGAGAGAGACGGGAAAAACTGGGGGCGCATGGGCTTTTCATAAAGCAAAACATTCCACACATAGTTAACGTGGAGAATACATTCATTTTGCCCTTTTACGTGGCTGCGTTAACCGCTGCAACCAGGACTTCCATTTGGTGTTAAGGCAAAGCACAAACTTGTTCCTCGCTGCTTCTTAATTGCAAGAGGCAGCACGATATAGTGGTTAGAGCACTGGACTACAACTCCTCCGGAGGCCAAGGTTCAAAGGGAGGTACTGGTACCACTCTACTCTGCTTTGGTTAGACCTCATCTTGAATACTGTGTCCAGTTCTGGGCACCCCAATTCAAGAAGGACATGGTCAGGCTGGAGCAGGTCCAGAGGAGGGCGACCAAAATGGTGAAGGGCCTGGAAGCCAAGCGCTATGAGGATAGACTTAGAGAGCTGGGTATGTTCAGTCTGCAGAAGAGAAGGTTAAGAGGGGACATGACAGCCATGTTTAAATATCTGAAGGGATGCCAGGAGGGAGAGGGCTTGTTTTCTGCCTCTCCAGAGACCAGGACAAGGAGCAATGAATTCAAGCTGCAGGAAAGGAGATTCCACCTGAACCTCAGGAAGAACTTCCTGACGGTCAGGGCTGTCTGGCAGTGGAATATGCTGCCTCCATGGAATGTGGTGGAGTCTCCTTCTTTGGAGGTTTTTAAGCAGAGGCTGGATGGCCATCTGTCGGGAGTGCTTTGAGGGTATTCCTGCATGGTAGGGGGTTGGACTGGATGGCCCGTGTGGTCTCTTCCAACTCTACATTTCTATGATTCTATGATTCTATGAAATCAGAGACCAGGAATCTGCATTTGGGAGTAATTGCATAGCTCCCTTACGTCGTCCCAAACTGTATTTCCTGCAGGAGCAGCCAGGGGTGGTAGTGCATTGAGCCTTGGACTTGGACATTGGAGAACAGGCTTCAAAACCCCACTTAGCCATGGAAGCCCATTGGGCAACCTTGGGCAAGCTGCCCTCTCTGAGCCTCAGAGGAAGGCAAAAGCAAAAACGTCCATGTACAAAACTTGCCAATAAAACCCCACGGTAGGTTCACCTTAGGGTCAGTCAGAAATGACTGGAAAGCACACAGCAGCAATGTCACGGGCGATACCTTCCGCGCACGTCACGGATAGTCCAGTATTGCTACTTGGAAGACCTGGCCACATGCCTGCAGACCCCATTAACGCTTCAAGAGGGTTATATCACTCCTTACATCACTCTCTTTCCTTCCTCCTCTCAAGGCAAGCTTCGCCGACGCTCAGGGACATCTCCTTCAGGGGCCTACGATCCCTGGGCGTCTGGGTATGCTTTCAGCTAGGAGCTGGCTGGGTCCCCCATGCAAAGAGCGGGACGTTCCTACACGCACACCCCGGCCAGGTCTAGACATTCAGCCAGCCCTCTCCATCCTCTAGGGTGAGGGGTGCAGGACCCTCACAAATGTGGGGAAACACTAAATATCAAACTGTGCATGTGGGAAGGCGGCTGAGGCACGGTGGGGAGGACAAGCATCTCAGCTCCAAACAAAGGAGAGGGAAAGGGAGTGGCCCTATACTTCCCTTCTCTTGCCCATCTCCTTCCTTGGGTGCGGTGGGGGCGTCAGGAGAGAGTTTGCGGTGCGGAGAAATCGGCCCGTGAGCCTTCCTTAGCCCGCCGGAAGGAAAAGGAGGAGAAGAGGTAATTTTTTAAAAGGCTGGACAACCCAACCGGAGCCACTGAGAGGGCAGTTTCCCCCAGAAAAGCTCTTGGAGGAGGAGGCGGGGATGGGAGAAATCCACAAATAACAAAAACCATGAAAGCAAAAACCACAAAGGTGGAAGGCCACCCATGGTCCCCCCCAGTCGCAACCAGGAAAGGAGCATTGAGAGAAGGCTAGCTTAAATTGCACCTACCTGAATCCTGGGACTGCAGCATCAGTCCCACCGCCACTGAGCAAGGACTCGCCCAGCCAGGCCACTCAACCCAAGCTTCTCTTGCTCGCTCTGCACAAATTTCCGGCTAGTTTTTAGCAGCCTGCTTGCTGCTGCCCCCATCCTCTCTCCCAGCTGTTGCCAATCGGCCCACTCAGGCCAGGAGACAGGTGAGCTGCAGGCTAATGTATAGAGCACGGCCGGTGTTAATCGGTTTCTTCTTACGGCTGAGAAAGTGTTGCCTGACCTTCCAAGCTCCGCCCTGGTCCTTCCAACTTCTTCACAGGCCAGCCCTGTCTTATGGGACGGGTCGGCTCTAAGCGCCTTTCCCCACTACGCCGCTGTAGTGCTCTTATTCCACTTTCAGGAATTCTGGGGTTTGCAGTTTACGGAAGCCCAAGAGCTCTCAGGCCGAGCATTCTGCAAGCCCCAGGACTCCAGAGTCAAAGCGAGTTGCCAAAGCTTGGATGCAAATACCTTCTGATTGGAATGGCGGACGAATAGCTACAAGGACGTGGTCTTTCCAACGGCGGCTCGAGAAATGGCCCTTCTGTGTGTCTTTGTCCCCCCATCACTGTCTAAAAGCCTTTTTAAAAATGAGAAAAAGAGCCATCCGGTGTGTCTCGATCACGTACTCGTCGTAAGCAGGGTTATTTTTCATGCCACCTCTTTCCTCACCCCAATTTGCCCATCCTTCTGGCATGTAAACCTTTCTGAAAACGGCTTTTCAATAAGTCAAAAATGGCATTCTTATTACCGTGGCTTTTTTTTTTATTTTTAAGAACACCAACCTTCCTACTATGGGTAAGTACAGAGCCAGAATGGTGTAGCGGCTTGGGTGCTGGGCACCAAAGTTCAAATCCTCACTCAGCCATGGAACCCCGCTGGATAAAGTCACACTCTCTCATCCTCGGAGGAAAGCAAAGGCAAGCCCCTGCGCCAAGCAAATCTTGCCAAGAGAGCCCCAGTACTAGGTCCACCTTAGAGTTGCCGTAAGCCAGAAACGACTCACAACAAAATCCAAGGGCCTTTCCACACGACACTGTTATAGTGCTATTATTCCACTTTCAACCTCCGGTGGAATTCTGGGCTTTGTAGTTTCCTGAGGCCCAAGGGCTCTCTGGCTGAGAAGTCTAAATGCCCCTCCCTAAACTGCAAACCCCGGGATGCCACAGGAGGTTGAAAGCAGAATAAAATCGCTCTAACAGCGTAGTGCGGAAACGGTCTACGCATACAGTGAGCTGGGTTTTTGCCGTCAGTCAGATGGGTTGCGGAGTCCTTGTTAGCCTCACCGCTGAATATTAACACCTGCCTGGCGACATGAAAGGGTTCATTTCTACTAATGACCTTGCTGGAGCCTTTTCTTTTTTCTTTCCCATTTGCTTTGCAGTTTGAACCTGGGAAGATATGAAAGTGAAAATGGGTGGCGGGAAGGGGGGAAATGGATTTTTCTTTATTGCTAATCCGCTTGCACAGTTCTCAGAGCCTTCGTAGAGGAAGGATGAGTCACCTGCACACTTTTTCTTTGCTTTTGCAACCCATGGGAGCCCATCTTTCTTCAGCCTTGCTGCGCTCCAGCCCAGGGCCCCCCTTACGCCGGTGATGGATTTAAGTCTTTTACTCCAAATCCCAAGTCAAGTCTCAAGTTTCTACCTTCGAGGCATTTCTGCACTAGACTGTTACAGTGCTATTATTCCACTTCAAACCTCCTATGGAATCCTGGGGGTTTGCAGTTTAGGGAGGGGCCGTTCGCATTCTTAGCCAGAGAGCTCTTGGGCCTCGGGAAACTACAAAGCCCAGAATTCCACTGGAGGACGAAAGTGGAATAATGGCATTATAACCATCCGGTGTGGAAATGGCCCAAGTCTCAAGCAGAGCCCGACACGGTATTATTGCTCCCGGCTCCTAGTTTAGCTAGAATAAAAATGGTCTTCGTTTAGGGAGCAGAAGACAGGGGAAAAGATTACCCTTTTTATTCAACCACTGTCTTTCTCTTCTGACATATCTGTGGCACTATTTACCAAAAAAAAAAAAATTAAATCCACTTGAGATCCAACAGGGCAGGCCAAAACCCCTATTTTAAAGCACTTTTTTTTTTTTATTGATCTCATTGAAAACAGAACAAGGAAATGACAAGAGCCAAAAGATGGCACCCTTTAAAACTGTCAAAAACATATACCGGGAGCAGGGGAGAAAATCCGAAACAAAAACGAACCCAAAAAAAAAAAATCCACCGGGCAATATGAATGAGTTTAGAAGAGATGCACTGGGGAAAAAAAAAGAATATAGAGAAAAAAAGAGAGAGAGAGAGAGAGAGAGAGAGAGAGAGAGAGACCCCAAACCTGGTACTGCCTAATTACAGTATTTAAAGATATAGGAAAGGAAAATCAAAATGACCTGCTTTGCCACCACAGAAAAGGTGATGACAGATTTATTCTCACTACAATACTAACAATTCTTTTTTTAAAAAAAGTTCTGTGGGGTTTTGTCCCTGCATTTTATACTAAAATCGCTTTGTTCTTTTATTTTTTTTTTCTCCCTCCCTGCCCCGTCTTATTATACAACTGAAATTTATATTCACGCAGTGAGTAAAAATCACACTAGAATCAGCACCGTTTAATTGCTCAGGTGGGGGGCGGCGGGTCTGTGTGGGAGGGGGCTCCGACGTTCAAGCCCCTCCTCACTCCGCCGCCCCGCCGAAGACGGTAAATAATAAAATCAGTTCAGTCCAGCTTCAACGTTGCAACGCGCAGCTTGAGAGGAGGAGGAACGGAGCCGCCAACCGGGAGGAAAGGAAAAGCAAGGGATGGCACAGATCCAACCGTTCCTGACGCCACCTCCTTGGGCTGCCCGGTTTGGGCGTCTCCTTCAGAAATGCCCAGAAGAGGGTCTCCGAAAAGGCCGGTTCTCTCTCCCCAAAGCCTCCGTTCGGCTTTTCTCTTTAGGAGTTTACGTCTCACCGAAGACACGTCCCTGTGAGCTTTCTAGCGGGACAGAGTTAGGAAAAGAAGGAGAAGAAGAACGAGGAGGAGAAAGGAAAAAAGGAGGAGGAGGAGGAGAGGTAGAAGGAGAGCAGGAGGAAGAAGAGGAGGAAGGAAGAGAAGACGTGGTGGGCAGAGAGGAAGAGGAAGGAGGAAGAAAAGAACAGCAGGAGGGGGAAGAAAAGGGGGAAGGAGAGGAAGAAGGAAGAGAAGGTGGAAGGAGAAGAGAAGGAAGGGGAGAAGAAAAGGAGAATGGAGAGGAAGAGGAGTAGAAAGAAGAAGAGGTGGAAGGAAAGGAGGAAGAAGAGGGAGAGCAGGAGGAAGGAGAGAAGGAGGAGGAGCAAGAAAGGGTGGAGAGGAAGAGGAAGGGGAGAAGAAAAGGAGAAAGTCGAGGAAGAGGAGTAGAAAGAAAAGAGGAGAAGAAGAGGTGGAAGGGCAGGAGATAGAAGAGAAGGAGGAGGAGGAAAAGGTGGAAGGAGAGGAAGAAGAAGAGGAAGGAAGAGACAAAGAGGTGGAAGGAGAGGAGGAGGAAGGGGAGAAGGAAAGGAGAAAGGAAAGGAGGAAAAGAAAGAGAGGAGGTGGGAGAACAGGAGGACAAGGAAGGAAGGAAGACAGCAGGAGAAAGAAGAGGAGGAGGAGGAAGAAGAAAAGGTGGAAGAAGAGGAGGAAGCAGAAGGAAAAGAAGAGGTGGAAAGAAAGGAGGAGGAAGAAGAGGTGGAAGGAGAGAAGGAGGAAATAGGGGAACAGAAGGAGAAAGAAGAGGCAAAAGGAGCGGAGGAGGAAGGATGAGAAGAGGTGGAAAGAGAGAAGGAGGAAGGAAAGAGGAGATGAGAGAAGGAAGGAGAGAAGGAGAAGAAAAGGAGGAGGAAGAAAAAGAAGAGGAGGAAGAGACCAAAAAACAGCACTGGGGGAGGAAGGGCAAGAAATACACCGAAGAGCTGGTCTGTAACGGAGGAGCCCTGATAGGGAACTTCAGGAAAAATGTCTGCCAGGCCTAGACAAATTAAGAGCTGGGAAAGAGGCCAGCAAGTAAGAGAGGCAAGCTGCTAATTCTGGGCAGGCACGTTTTTCAACAGAAGACACCATTTTCAATCCTCCGATGGTTAAGCAAAAGGAAAGTAAGGTCCGGCGGTAAGCAAAGGCCGCCCCGCTGAGCTGTGTGCCAAAGGGGGAGTTTTGGCTTGGAAAAAGAATCAGCATCATCAAGTATTCAGAGTTTTTATTACAAGTTAATTGGAGAGAGACATGGCGGGGAGGCCTCCATTCAACCTTCAACCTTCCAAAGGGGAGGTGGGTGGCGGGTGTGGAAAGAGGCACCTCTCCCTTGGCTCGGTGAACACTTTAATCACATTGAGGAGAGGCCGCGAGGGGTCCTTCGGTGTGAGAAAGAGGAGAATCAGCCGCCCCAAGATTCCTGCCCTCGTCGAGACAGCCGTTTCCGTCTCGACGGCCGCGGCAGGAGACGGCCACGAGGCTTCCGTCCATCCCACCCGTAACAGTTACGGCACCGCCGCGCAGGGCCCAAGGGCTCTTGGATTCTCTCAGGGCTTCTTTTCTTGAGGAGCGAAAAATGGAAGTTCATTTAATCTGTGGCCTTCTTTACTTTGTTTTTGGTAGTGGCAGGGCACAGTCACGGCATAGGGGAAGGAAGGGGAGTCAAGAAAGCCCTCAAAAGGCTGTGGGGACTGCTACTGTTGCTGTCGCCGAGCTGGTGTCGGGAAGTCTGTTTTCTAGGGCCTCCTGGGAGAGCGATGTGTTCGCCAGCCGCTGAGCCAAGGCGGCGCTGGTGTGCCTGCACTTCGGGGAGCTGCAGAGGCAACTGAAGTACTTGCCCTTGATGTTCCAGAACCTTTCTCCATAGTCAAATCTGGGAGGGAGAAAAAGAGAGGCCTTCTCAGTTCGGAAAATAGATGGGGATCGGGCTCTACGAAAAGACGCAATTAAAAAGGAGTACAGTCAGCCCTCCACGTCTGCTGGGGTCAGGAGCACAAGACCCCCCCACCAAGGAGGAAAAACCGTAAATATCCAAACTTGTGTGTATGCTTTGGGCAGGGATTTGATAATATTGCATGTTTAATTATATTATCTTAGTAGTTAAGAGACCGGATTTGCAGAAATTACATAACATTATTAAAGCGCTTAGGATAAAATATAAGAGTCACAACGTATTCCTTGGACGCAATGTCATTTTTTGAAGGAAGGTTAAGCGTAACCAGTATTTGAAGAGCTGTTTGCAATAAGTGTGAGAACTGATTTTTAATTAATGTGCATTTTTCGTGTGGTTGTTTTTGATTAAAGGGAGATTAGCGTTGGGTAGTTTTAATATGTAACGCTTTGTGTCTGGTATTGGGTGTTGATTTGTATTTTTTGATTTGTTTTTTTCCCCTTTTTTTTCTGTGTCAATTTGTGATTGTGTTAATTAGTGATCTTATTTTACCTTAAAAATAATAATTAAAAAAGAAGTGTGTGTATGCATGTCTCCAGCAAGGGGACAGAATACTGTAGGGAAACGGAGTGGGCTGGTATGGTACTCCTGTACTTTCTCTCTTGCTCATTTCCTTCCTTGAGGAGAGGCATCGGGGAAGCATTTGTGATGCTGAGAAACCAGGCTGACCTGATATGGACCGTGGGTGCCCCCTCACCCCATTTCCATAGACACACACACACACACACACACACACACACAGATTTTGGTATTTGTGATTTTCCCCCTTCTGCAAGAGTGCTGCACCCCCAACCCTAGTGAACGTGGAAGGCTACCAATAACAATAGCAATAGCACGTGTATTTCTATACTGCCTGTCAGCTGAGCGCTCTCTAAGTGGTTTACAATGTATGTTAGCTAATTGCCCCCAACAAGGTGGATACTCATTTTACCGACCTGCGAAAGGGCGGAGGGCTGGGTCAACCTGGAGCCCGGCAGGATTGAACTCACAGCCTTGTGGCTGCAGTACCGGCATTTAGCCACTGTGCCCCCAACCCGAAGGACTGGAATTTAGGGACAGATATTTAAAATCCTCAGCCAAGGAACTCTAGACCATCGTCAAACAAGAAGCCCCCGAGTTCCACAGGATGTTGCCATGGCAGTTAAAATGGAATCACGGTGATATAACCATGTAGTGTGAAAGAGTGTTAGGTCATACAAGAGATCCAACAAAGCTTTTTTGCTTTAGTATCTTAAATGGCTTTAACAGGCGGCTAGATGGTCCCCTGGATGAGGGGTGTGGAATCTATCCAGGGCTCTATGCCCTACTCCTTCATATTCTCTTCTCCGGTCAAGACATACCCAATTTCTTCTCCCGCCTGGATGTGTCTGCTGCTGAAGAAGGCAATTCTGGGAAAGCGAAGGTCCTGGTGGGACATGAACACTCGTACGGCGATGAGGTTTGGCTCACAGAAATGGTTGATGAAGCGGCTGATATTGCCGTAGAAGCGGGCATCTATGCAGTAGATCTCTCTGTCCTAAGGAACATGCGGGGAAAAGCAAAGATCATCAGACTCAAAACTCTTCTGGACCAGGGGCAACACTTTCAACCAATTTGTTTCAGTGATGCAGCTAACAACTTTTAAACAGAGAGAGTTCAAATTCACTGCAAGTTAAAGCAGCCTCCCCTAACCGGCTGAGTTGGACTACAATGCCCATCACACCCACACAGTCCGCTGGTGACAGGAGTTACAACCCAGCCCAGAACCTTTGGTGAGCACCAGGCTGGGGAAGACAAAGCTAGAAAATAGCAAACAAAATTCTAAGAAAACAATGCTTCATATTTCTTTATTAATTTTTAAAATAAAAACCACATCAAGAAGGATATTGACAAGCTGGAATATGTTTCATTGTGTTTCTCCTTGTTTTTAAATGAATATCTTAAAGTAGTGTTTTAAATGGATTGGTTACTTAATGCTTTTTAAAATGTTGGTATCGCATGTCGTTCTAAGCAGTTTTGCCTTAACTTGTATTGTAAGCCACTTTGGCTCGTACTTTAGGAGAAGGTGGGATATACATCAAATAAATAAATAAATACTTAGGTTAGCTCCCTGCAAATACTTTTTTTTTTTAAATTTAGGAAGACTTTGCTGAGGAAGCGCTAATAGGAATGGAGAGAGTACAGTACATTTTTATTGATGCATTCTTAATTTTTCTTTTAATGCTGTTTTTTTTAAAAAATATGTTAATCTGTTTGATTGCTTCCATATTATACCTGAATGTCTTTTTAAAAAAATCATCTTGCAAGCTGCCTTAAGGCCAATTTTGGGAGAAAGGCAGGACAGAAATAACATAAAATTAAAAATAAAAACAAATTCCAGTAGTTGATTACTATTGCAAAATAAAGGACCACGTGGAATAGGAAAGATGGCAGATGATCCCCAAATTAAGACTGGCTACAAAAAAAAATTTGTAAGCATGGGGGTGGCAGGTAAGCACTAACAAACAAATCTGTTTTGGTTTCTTTTTCTCCCCATTTCAAGCTCATTCTGCTTCATTTCTGCGTCAGTTTGTGACTTAAGAAAAAAAAAGATTTGTGCACCAACACTCATACACATTTTTGTGAGCAGATTTTTTTCTTCCTAACATATTTTTTCCACATGGGTTTTGCAAGTCTCCCTTCATGAAAGCCATTTTCCTGAAGATAACTATCCTACATGCATAACCATGTAGCAAGTTTCTCCAAGGTACACTTTTGAGTACACAGCACCGGAAAATTCCAAAAATACCCACAGGACACCTGCATTCCGATTCACCTATTGACTCAAGAAGTGTGGGATTTGGTTAAGTTCTTATTGCAAAGCAAATTAAACAAAAGTGCTCTGCTATCCCTACGGAGGAGAGGGGACTGCTGAGGCCTTTGGCTATCAGAGACGACGGTAGATTTCACTCTCTCCCCCTGGTTAGGAGCCGTCTTCAGCAAAGTATGAATCCAGGCTACTTCTGAACCATCAGCCTAAGACAGCCCATCTCTACACAAATGCACACAAGTTCCCGCCACCCCCCCCGCCCTTGCCACACCAGTTTTGCTTCTTCTAAAGGTGAGAAGAGCTTTTCCTTGCAGGCTGCTCTGTCCAGTGTTAACAGGGAGCCAAGGGCAGAGAGAATTCATTTTAGCACTTCCGTAATTCCCCGGGAGTCCTTAGTTTATTTATTTATTTATTTATTTTTAAATACTACCTTGTTGCCAAGGTCAAAAAGATAGCAGTCTTCTTCACGTACGTTTGCCTCCGAGTCAGAAATCAGCTCGCCGACGTACCTGGGGAACAACAGAAAAGCAAAAGAGGAAATTAGGCTTAAGAACTGCCTTGGGTCATCTCAAAGGCATACCGAGTCCACTGTGTCGATATGGATGCCCCTGGAAGTTGTCAGCAGGACGTGAGCCTAAAAGCACTTGGTGCTTCCCAGCAGAGTGTCTCTGACCTTGAAGGTTAACACACTGAAATCCATCACGATTAGTAACCATTGATAGCATTCCACTCCACGATCTCAATAAAGCTGTTCCAAGTTGCCCGTCATCACCCCATCTCACGGAATCAAACTCAATTGTTTGGCCCTTTTCGCTGCCTCCAGCAACAGCATCTTCCAGCAAAGACTCTCAAGATCGCAAAGATTCAAAAACACTTCACCCTGATTAGTTACCTCCTCACGTCCTCAGAGTCAGGAGCATAAGAACAAGTGGTCCTTCAGGTATCACTGGACTACAGCTCCCATTAACCCTCACTGCTAGCTACAAGGGATGGGACTTGCAGCCTCCCCACCAAAAATGGAAAGCCCCATGTTCCTCTGCTACAATTACATGGCCTTCCAGAGTTACTGTGAGAGATTTAAAAGGGGAATCTTCTCCAACACATGCACACACAAACACACACATAATGCACTATCGGTCCCTCCCTCCCTCCAAACACACACACACACACACACAAAATCCAGGATTGGGAACGGAGGAACAAAGAGCTGCAGCCATTCTACATAAGCTAAAATAGGCCCGAATGCTGACCCTGGGCTAAGACTGCTGGTCTAAAGCTGCCTTTATTGCCCGGTTCTTCCTCAGGTCTTCTCGAAGCTGTGACTTTGCATCTCATCACACAATTCTGTAGCATTGCAGAGGCAGTAAAAATCCACCTGAGCCGCTGAGAAAGAATTGCAGGCTGCTCTGGAGGTTCGGACTCACTTGGCCGGAGGGAAGAAACAAACAATTCCTGCCGCTAACCCCAGATGCCAGGGCACAGCAACCCAAAAAGCTACTGTGGATTTCTCTGCTCTCAGTACATTTCCTGATAATTAACTTTAAACTGCCTGACCCCTGGTCACTCTCTCCGAAATGAATCATTACTCCCCAAATCACAGAAAAACAGGTTCTGCATTTTCAACAGAGGCTATATCGTGTCTGGCTTGGCCTCGAAGACGGCCCTTAGAAAGAGACAGCAGCAATCCCGCTATGGTTCTTACACTTGAGACAAGGGCTCAGTCCTGAAATATCTCTTAAGATTTGTTTCAGGGCAGATTCCTTCTGATAATGAAGACTCTTCCTTCCTTCGTCACCTTCAGGATCCCAAGACCCCAATCCTAAACATCTGTGCTAACTACAAACTCAATGTACGGCCATTTCCGCCCATGTCCCATTCTTATTTGGCCAGAAGGATGGAACTCTATACTTTGTACCCCCTTGCCTTAGGACTCACCCTTACTTCTCCCTGCTACTTGGGCTGAAATCTTGTTAACCTAATTCTGGATCTTCCACGTCTGCATGAAGTCTCCCAAATATTTCCTGGCAGTCCCATTAAAGTGCTTTTAAAGCCCTGAGCCATTTAGGCCAGGTTATCTGAACCTCATGCTCATCTTCTGAAGCCTTCCTCTGGTTGCCAAAGCCAACCAAGGCTATTATTGTTATCATCCATAGCACCACAACCGTACATGGCACTTTACAAGTAAAAGACCAACCAAAATAACCTAATTCCCTGCCCGCAGGCTTAAAATTTAATTAATATATGACACAAAAGGAAAAGGGGATGGCAGTAGGGGAAGGTACCAGCAGGTACTTCTCTTCTTCTCTCCCTCCAAGGCCAGGGCAGCCACAATTGGGATGGAAGGAGGGCATTTCATTTGCTTCTGGGCCTGTACATGATGGAGGTGAGATCTATTGCCTACTAGAGGGCCTTTTTGATAGCAGCTCCTCAACCATTCAATGTCTTCTTCCCCGAATAGGCTTCCTTGGCACTCATGCCGCAGTCCTTTCAATGCCAGTGGGCAAACTCTTCACTTCTCAGGCTTTTCTTTCTGATAGCTTTCGGTGCTTCTTACGACGCTTTGCACTAACGCCATTCACAGGTGCTGCTTTTGTGTATGGTTCAGTTTTTATGTTTATGTTTTCCTTATTTCAGATTTCTTTTACAGTAAATTGACAAAGAACCTTAGTCCTTTGGCAGTAAAAAAAAATACGTATGTTGTGCCCACAGGCACATGGCAGGATACGGAATACTAAATTAAATAAGCAAATAAATAAATATATAATCAGCCCCCCTCCTGCACTACAACATTATCCCAGCTGCCTGCTCCAGCATTTTACAGATGGAGAAGGAAATCACAAACAACAATTTTTGTCACTCCCAAGCAAGAGGCAAGTAGAGGCAGGAGGCAGCCTTGAGAATCCAAGCAAAAATGATTTCACATTTCCCAGTTACCTGTTTTGATCCTATCTCGCTTTGATAAACTGATTGGTATACAGGCTTCCCCTAGTTATCTGACAGGCTAGGGATTGGAGCAGTGTCAGAACATGGAATTGGTGGAAAAGGGGAACCCATGTACTGTACTGTTAGGTGCACGAACAACTTACAGGGGCTCACTTGGGACTGACCGCACACATGCTGCTTGCAAAGTCTTTCACCTGGCTTGGTGCCTTTTTCCTCCTCTCATGCAAGCAGTTCCAAGCAAGCCTCTGTAAGCAACAAGAACTGATGAAACCCCTGTTGAATTAGTAGAACTTATCCTTCCCTTGGAAGTGTCAAAGGACCAAATCGTCAGGTAACGGGGTGTCAAAAAGATGCGGCCTTCCTTTATTTGGCCATTCTGCTGTCTACTGTTTTACAAGTTTAAATCTCCACGGTTTGTTTTTTTCAAAAAAAAAAATCCAAAATTGAACATCTGGAAGTCTGGAACCCTGGAATCAGTCTTTCAGCTCCTGGAAAACTGCTGCAATGAACACTGGGTGATAGCAATAAAAGGCATACTGAAATGAATGGAAGTTGTATTGATTCTATGTATTTTGTGTCTCCTGTTGCCAGGGGAGCGGCTAAAACACTGGTTTTGACGGGATGGAAGGAGACCCAGAGGTCACTCCTCTCCATTGCATGCTGAACGAACCAAACTCCTGCCTTTTCTCTTTGCACCTTGGTTCACACAGGAGACCCAAGGGAGCTTGATCCTACCCTTTTTAGCCTTGTCCTCTGGAAGCTGAAGTAACCCTCGGGTTACTCAACTGAAGCAATTTGTTTTCTCGGCCGCTTGTTCTAGAAATGCTGAGCTTCCCTCCCCTCCCCAAGAATGTTTCCTGTGATGTCACAGAGAAGATTATGACATCAAATGCAAACAAGAGATTAGCTGCAAAGCCAAAATCACCCTTGTGCTGAGGTGAAGGGCAGGAGCACAGAAAGACTGCTAATCATCAGGGCCAAGCCGGTTCGAGGCACTGACTCAATTAACCTCCAGCTCCACTGAAGAGGTCCAAAGAAGCAAAGTATTGCCTAGAAAGGCTTTCTAATATACTCACGATGAAAACACACTAATTCCTACTCCAGCAGAATCTATTTCTGAGATTGTGCTAAGGCATATTCTAAGAGGCTTTTTATATATTCAACACTTTCCCCTTTGGGTTGAAAGTGGGAGGGAAATTTAAGAACATTAAGAAGGACTCCTTGGATCCAATCTGGCTGGACACGCTGACTGCCCCAAGCGGTCATCCGCAACTCCCTCTGAGAAACCCACAAGTACGGCTTTCCAGCTCTTGCTGGGTCTCCGCGGTGGACCGCCTCTGAGCCTGTGAGTTCTGCTGAGCAGCGTTGCGTAGTGATTAGAGCACTGGAGACGGGGTGGGTCTAGTCTGTAGCCCCCACTGAGCCATGAAACTCAACTAAGTTCCCACGGGACCCTCTTTCTCATTCTCTCTCTCCCATTCTTGTGTACCTCTAGGAGCGCTGTGAGGATAAAGCCGTAGAGGGAGGGAAAGCCATGTTTGGAACCTCAAGCTCATTGTGGGATTACTTAACTAACCTTTGGAGTGAGTTAGTTATATTAATTAATTGGCTGTAACTAATAATGAGCAGGTTTCTCCCCCATGAATTTGTTTAAACTCTTTTAAAACCAGTGCCCATCCCATCCCAATGGACATTAGTTCCATATACTGATTGTGCATTTATAAGGGCCTGGAAATATCCTATTTGTCTACAGCAAATTTCAAAACCAACTCCAGACGAGGAAGTGGGTAAGCGTTCACAAGAAAGGTTGTTCGTTCCTTTCTTAGGGTGGAATCAAAGTGCTACAGCACTGCTGATGTATGAACAGACAGGATAGAAAATATAATCACGGGGCATAGAAATCTGTACCAAGATTTGATCTGCGCCATGAGTCAAAATGTCATCGTGCAGACAACAGTTTGCAAAACTCTGCATATGAACAGGCAGGATTGATCTTCAGGTGTAACACGGTGACACGGCGGCCTCCTTTAAAAGAGAAAGCACTCACTCGCACACGAAGGTCCCCAGCGGAATGTCTTGCATCGTCCGCACGCCCCAGCCCATCTTCTTTGTCCGAAAAAGCTGTAACCGAGCCCTGCAAGAGAGGAGAAACACACCTCCGTGCGTGTTTTTGCAGTCCAGACGGTTCATTCCAACTCAAGCTGAGTGTAAACAAAACATTCTACGTGTATCTATGGATATGGAGGTAATTAAAAACGCAAACCAATGGGTCTCCTGCCAAGTTTGTTCCAGATTCCAGAAGGATGCAGTTAATCGCTAAAAATATATGTGTCTTCTGAAGCAATTAACAAACAACTAAAGAATACATACAATGAGCCAAATGTTTTGCCTTCTGCCTTCGTCAGTTGCTAAAGTGATTGTGGGCGAGCGGCTGGCCTGCAGTCTGACCTAACCTGAACTGCTGTAAAGACAAATGAATGGCTCCTAGAGCAAATCAAGCCTGAACCCTCCCTAGAAGCCAAGATGACTAAACTGTTGCTGGCCATATCATGAGAAGACTTGACTCACTCAGACAATAATGCCTGGTAAGGTGGAAGGCAGTAGGAAGAAAGGAAGATCGCATGACACATGGACAGACCCAGTCGAGTCCCTGAATCTGCAAGACTTGAGCTGAAGATAGGGTGACTTGGAAGTTTCTTTTCCATAGGGTCGCCATAAGTCAAAGTCAACTTGATGGAAGTTAACCACCACCACCTGTATTTTTCAGCTCTGTTTGTTAACCCATGGATCCATGTTACTCCATGGATATGAATACTTTGACTATTTGCCAGTCTATATCCTAGAGGACTTCTATCAAACCAGGGAACACCCTCAGCAAACATTTGGAACTAGAATCCCCTTTCAGAAATCAACCCAGTCATTTGATGCCACCTCCCAAAAATGTTCCCTGATGTTCCTTCACTCTCCCGAATCCAATCCCGTCCCAGGGACTTAAAAGTTCTTCAAATATTTACAGCTCTTCACAGCAACACTCACGTATTTCCATCAGTATCATCACTTTCAAAAGCTACTGTGATGGCAGCGCTTCACCCTTCGCCCCCAGCCTTGCCAAAAGTAGCGTTTGGTTCATTCGTCATCCATCATTCACACACACGCAGATCTAGCAAACTCAGATGCTGAGTTATGACCGCCACGTAGCCAAAACTGCAGCTCACAGGGAAAGGAGGGGGAGGCACGGACACACTCAAGGGAGCCTCTTAGGTTTGCAAAACAATTAATTGGTGGACGAGTTCAAGAGGCACAGAAACACCCCCTTCAAACTAACAGCCGTACAAGTATAGTGAGTGGTGACAGAATTCTGAGCATCTGCTGTTGGGGGTATTTTGGAAAAGAGTACATCTGGCATACTAAAAAGGAGCACTCTGCAAGCTTATCTGCTGGCTTGGAGAGTAAGTCCCACTGCAGTCAATGGGAGTAAATCCCCAAAAAATACACATAAGATTGCACTGTAAAAATACACAGAACTTGTGATAAAAGGGGGAAAAATGATGCCCCAAGAAGCAGAAGGGAAGTGCTAAGACATCAGTATGCCAAAGCAAGGAAGAGGCAAGGAACCATAACAACAGTTCTCTGAAATCATCTGCTCTGCATCTCATCTTCAAACCAGATTTTAATGCCTCCTATTTGTATCTCGCTGGAAGAAGAATGGAGGGATCATCAAGGGGAGGTTTGGAGATGTTTCCATGAACTCTAAAACTTCTGACCAATTAAAAGAACTTTCGCATTAGAACTAGAGAAACCCCAGGAGGACTTTGTAAGCTACCTGCCCCTCGAGCCTTGAGTGCGACTGGAGGTGAGTTGCTACATCTCAGTCTGACTTACCAACAAAATAAACGTGAGAAGCAAAGGACGGATGCTTCCCCTGTCCCACGTTTTCTACTGTTAGTATGCTGGGATCTGCAGCAGCAAGACAGTGGCGGCTCCCATATCAGTGGGGTCTGAACATTAAGGAAGCTCTCCAAGGTGCTGAACCTATTGGGGGACCTTGGACACCTCCCATGAAGTTCAGCCTAAGATTCTGAGTGGATCCACCAACCTCGTAACAGAGAAGAAGCAGAAGCCGTAATGCTGGCGAGAACACATCATGATGGCTAGTGCCTTGTGCTAGGACAAGGGGAGAACTGGGTTCAAATGACCAGCTGGCCATGAAGATTACAAAGCCGGTTGTTCTCTCACAACCCTGTCTTAAAGTTGCTGTCAGGATGGAAGGGTAGGGAGGAGAAGAGCTGTGAGCTCTCTGGAGGTTAAAAAAAAACGGGTTAAGGATGTAAAATTGGGGATGGGCAACACTTGGCCTGTCCATCTTTGTAACTCTCCCCAAATGTTCTCACCAACAAGGCTAGGAACGCTCTGCGCTAATAAAAACGCCTTTGGTCATCTCACCGGAGCCCATTTTGTACCACGCGGTTCCGACAAGTCCTCCAACAGGAGCAGGCATGGTTACACTCAAAGATCAAGGGTGGTTCAGCGGTGTTGAATTCTGGCAAGAGCCGTCCATCCTGCAGAAAAGAGAAATGAGAGAGGGCTGTGTTAGTTCTACATCTGGGACAATGGAAAGATGCATTTTTTTTTTAACGGAAACTACTTAACACAGTTGCCACTCTGCTGAATTCCTTCTGGCCTGCCACATCCAATCCGCTGCCTAAGACACAAAGCCTCTGTGGACACAAACTCAGGAAAATGCTTTATATCTGAATTCTGGAAGTCTGAGTTATTTGTACTAGAACTCCCAGAACTGGCAAGAACCCAAAATCCAACGTGATCACTGCTGGCCATTTCAGACTTGATTTGAGGCATGCAGGTATCCCCCGACTGCAAGAAATGACCAGTTATTCCTTATAGGGTAGATTCTCAGAACTGTAGTCCAAAAATAATAATTTCCCCAAACTTTGCTCATGACAGGTACAACTATTTGTCTGTCTCATCCACGACTGTCTACTGCGGCTTTCTTAAATCTTCCAGATAGGGAGATGTCTAATATGCATGGAGGGCACCAGAGTGAGGATTGCTGGTCTAATTCTTGATGTGCAAAAGCACTCCAGAACTTAAGAAGGAGGAATAGCTTTCTCTTGGAATTAAAACTCCAGTTTTCCTGCATCCAACATGAGAGATGTGTCCCTAAGCCAGCAAGCCTTGATGATGAAACTTAGTTCTTTGTTGTAGCTCTAACATTTGGCCCTCTTGTTATTTTGGGCCTCAACTCCCAAACAGTTCAGCCGATAGTTGAAGTCCAAAACATCTGCAGGGTCAAAAGTTGGGAATCCATGGATTACAGTGTTCATAACAGGGCAGACAGAGCCAAAATGTAAAAGCTCGCTCCAAAATACGGTAATCTCCACCTGCTAGCCAAAACGACCACCTTTGCTTTTTTGCATAAAGCTAAGCCTATTTAGCACAGGGACAACAGCCAACCTCCCAAGCCCACCATTAAACTACAAAGCATGCAAAATCCTCACCCGGTCGTACCAGCAGCGCATACTTAATTGTCCACACATGCACTTACTGGAAGAGCAGTCATCTATACACACGCAGTACTGTAAGTCAGGAGGAGGAACAGAAAAAAAAGAAAAAAAATACATTACTTTTTTTTGGGTTAGGTGAGCAGCCAACGGACAGGGTGACACACTTGTGAGGGATGCTGGCTGGCCATTATATTTTGGCTCAGTATCACAGTAGATCTATGGCAAGGGGGGATGACTGTGAGAGACTAAGCGGACACAATTAATTAATTGATTTGCTATCCTATTAATTAATGTCCTGCCTTTCTCCTTATACGCAATCCAAGGCGGCTGGCTTCCAAACATATTAAAAACAGGGTACAGTTCTAAAAAATTCTTCACACAAAAGGGCCATTAAACAGGCAGTCCAATTGAAGAAAAAAAAAAGCACAAGGTTAAAGCAATATCATACAAAGCAATATTAAACAAGAGATTAAAAGCAGATTTTGAAAAGATAAAAACACCCGCAATTTTCACTACATTAAATTATAAAAACTTCTTTGCCTGTTGGTCAAAGGAAAAGAGAGAGGGGCCCAACCAAACCTCCTGAGAGAGAGAATTCCACCACATGGGAGCCACCACTGAGAAGGCCCTCTCCTGTGTCCTCACCAAATCGGCCTGCGATGGTGATAGGATCCAGAGAAAGCCTTTCCCTGAAGATCTTAAAACTCTAGGAAGTTCATTTGGGGAGATACGATATTGCAGATACGTAGACCGAAGCAATATAAGGGCTTTAAAAGTCATAATCAAAACTTTGAATTCAGCCCAGAAACACATCGGTAACCAGTTAAGCTGTTTCAACATGGGGGTTAAATGGTCCCTGTAACCCCGTACGGGCTCTCAGGAGACCTTGGAGGGCCACATCTTTGGGCAAAAGAAATCCTATTTTTGGCCCTGAAATTACCTCTAAGAACTTTGGGGGAGATATTTTTGCCATGGTGGTGAAAAAGCAGGGGGAGCTTTGGCCATTTGAAGCCCCTGAGCCTTTTTCGCAATAGGAAGCAACCTAGAAATGATTGCAGGTGGGACTTTGGAGCAAATAAAGACCAACTGGCCGCAGGAATGGCACCTTGCCCAGACTGCATTTTTCGCACCCCAGACCTATGGAAATGTCATGCACGAGGGGCTCTGCTTGTGACTAAGACACACAGTCTTAGTACAAGGGATACAAAAGCAGGCGGAAACCCTGGCATGAAAGCCGCTTCGGGCTGCTCGACAACCACTTGGTCGTGCAAATTTCCACCAGAAAGGTCTTGGCAAAGGAGCAACTTCGGAGGCAAGCGTGTGTGGAAAAGAAATCTACCCTGGGAGAAACATCCACAAGTGGAAAGAAATGCCTGCTTTGTATAGTCCAAGGGCACACGGCAGAGCAGGAGCAACGACTCTTTTGCTCAGCTGGACCGGCTCAGACGTCCTTATGCACTCAAACCCATCTGCGTGTGCAGAGCGGACAGCATCCTCTTTCACCCCAAGAGAAGAGGAGGAAACAAGGAAGGGGACCAGGGAGGCAAGAGTAGCAACAAACAGCCGGTCTCGACCTGCAAATGAGTGATGTTTCTGTCGATATTCATAGGGGAAGTCACGCAGTTCTGGGAAACGTATTTGTAGTTGCTAGGACAGGGCTCGCTGTCCACGGAATTGACGCAGGGGATTGGGATCCGCTCGTAACCCCGGGCGATGTCTCTGTCACAGCAGAGGAAAAATAAATAATCACTTTAAGACTACAATAAACAGAGAGAGAGAGACAGAGAGAGAGGGGGACACACAGAGAGCTTCCCTTCCACCCACCCATCCAGTCAGACGAAACATTTATCAAGCGACAGCCACACGGGCGCGAACCAGGCCCTCTTCTGCCTTTCATCTTAGCGCTTCCGAACTTGAAAGCAATTCTCAAGGCGCTCCGTGCACCCAGCGCCTTTGAGACTTTGCTAGGCTGCCAGAGTTCCCCCGCTTTCCGAACAACCAAGCAGTAAGGCTTTTTGGGAGTTGGAAATAAGCTGAGAGAACCAGAACCTGGAAAATTTCCTGTTTGGAAAAGCTGGGCTTTTTAAAAATTTTGATACTGAGGGTTTTTAACCTTTTAGAGGGGTCTGTAATGCTTTTATTGAATTGTTCTTAACTGGCAACTTTTTGCCAATTTTTAATTAAGGCTGAGACCTCATCATGGGGGGAAAACACAGATTTTTCCATGTTTTTGCTTTATTGTTATTGTTTCTGTTAGTAACCTGTACGTAATGATTTGTTCTGTATCGATGTTTTCCTCTTTTCTTTAGGTGCTTTTCTGTACATATCCTTTTGATTGCTGTCTCTTTTCCTGTGTCAATATACGCATTTCATAAAAATAAAATTTAAAAAAATTCCTTTCAGGTGTATCATTTTAAACTGTTCTGCCATTCTGGAATAGTTCAATCCGACTTTAATGTTGACTTTTGTATGGGTTTTTTTTTTCCAGCTATATTGTACGGCTTTTAAACTGTAAGCCACCTTGAGTCCCAATTTTTGGGAAAAGGTGGGCTATAAACGAAGAAGGAGGATCACCGAATCATATCGCTGGAAGCAGCCTCACGGGCCACCGAGTCCAACCCCCGGCTCCATCCAGGATCTCCGGCTAAAGAAAGAGAAGATGTTCTCTCAGTTGGACTGCACCTCCCAGAATCCACAGCTAGGATTGACCACTGCTGGCTAAGGAAACCCGGGAACTTTGGTGCAAAAAAAGAACATTTTTCCCAAGCTCTGGAAAGACGCTTTCAGACAGACAGGAGAGCTCAAGACAGGCATGTCAAGAACATCCGCTCACACCTGCTCAAGATCTTCTCCATCTGGACAGGTTTGTCGGGAGTTGATTCTTTGAGGGTCTTGTTCATCTGCAGAGCAACCCAGACTTGAGAATTGAGGCCTGAACACTGCAAGGGAGTCTCCCCCTCTTTGTTCTTCAAGGTGACATCCGAGCCACGAGAGAGAAAGAGGCTGCAAGGCAGAAGAAGGCAGAGAAGTGACACAGCTCCACTGCTTGGAAGAACGGTCATCACACTTTGCTTCTAAGAAGATCCCAGTTTCAGTCCCAAGAATCTCAAGTTAAAAGAATCCTGGACAACAGGCAAAACTGAGAAAATAACTAATTACAACTCACCGGCTACTTATAATGAATTTCTTTCTGCAAAACCGAACTCCACTCTTTTTTTTTTGCAATAAAATGATAATTTCTGGTATCAGTACTGGTATAGTTACAGGGTTGTCACCTCACTGAAAAGTGGAGGAAAAATCTCACACAGTGCAAATACTATCCCCCAGGCTATCCTTGTGCTGAAAAGATGAAAAAGTGAACAGGAAAAGAATGAAATCATTCTGAACAGGCCAGGGGTTTATAGCATTATGACTCATAATTATTTTAGTTTTGAGAAATGAGAACAAGCTATTTTTTAAAAACAGGAACTATAATGGCTTTTTTTAAAACCTTTTCAAAACAGGAGCTACAACAGAACTATGCTGGCAAGGAGTGATGGGAGATGCAATCCGGGAATGTCTGGACAGCCACCTCTCCTGACCTCTGTGGCTGGTAGACAAGGACTCTCACCTGGCATATGAGTAAGAATATAGCCCTGGAGGGTGCCGCATGGGATTCTAAGCAATGAACCCTGGAGTCTGCTTCACAAAGAGCTGGAGACTCTAGCCTCTAACTTCATCTACTGGCCAGACAGACACCAATGGGGAGCACCAAATCAGGCCATGAACCCGATTAAGACCTTCCCACTAGCGTTCACTAGTCAGGAAGTCCTTCCTAATGTCTAGATGGAATCTCTTTTCCTGAAGTTTGAAGCCATTGCTCCATGTCCTAGCCTCTGGGGCAGCAGAAAAGAGGCTTGCTCCATCCTCCACGTGACATCCCTTCAAATATTTAAACATAGCTATCACGTCACTGCTTAACCTTCTCTTCTTCATGTCGCCTCTTTACCTTCTCTTCTCCAGGCTAAACATACCCAGCTCCCTACGATGCTCCTCATAGGGCTTCAAGGTTTCCAGGCCTTCTACCATTTTGGTCGCCCTCCTCTGGACATATTCCAGCTTATCCATATCCTTCCTGAACTGTGGTGCCCAGAACTGGATGCAACATTCCAGGTGGGGTACGACAAAACAGAACAGAGTGGCATCCTCACTTCCCTAGACCGAGACACTGTACTCTTACTGACGCAGCCCAGAATTACATTGGCTTTTTTAGCTGCCGCATCACACTGCTGGCTCATGTTCAACTTCACTTAGAAGGGCATCTCCAACAATGCCCTCTCGGATGCAGAAGAGAGCAAGGATGAGGGAGTCAACCCACCGCTGGAGCCGTACTTACGCAACGCAGTCATAGCGGTTCTCTCGGGCTGCAATGTGCAAGGGCGAGTCTCCGTGGATGTTCACTGCATGCAAGTCGCACTTTGCAGCCAGCAAGATCCCGGCTATGTCGACGCACCCCGAGAAAGCCGCCCAGTGTAAACAAATGTTCTCCTCCTAGAATGTGAGGGAGGAAAAAAGGAAGGGGGAAAAAAAAGGAGTGTTTAGTGCATCCCAACCTAATGCTAGGGGGACTCCCTTTTCTCCCAGCAATCTTCTTTGGCAGTATGTGGGAGGCCTTCTCCAGACTGCTCAGCCGCCTCCGTGCTCTCCAAGGACAGGGGAAGCTGCGAGTGAGGGTTGCCCTCCTCGCCTTATAAAGACAGATGAGTCATTTGTTTGCAAGCCACAGCACGATCCGGACAAATCTACAGGGAGATGCCACAGACACGAAGGGAAGCAGCAGAGCTGTCTTGCCGAAGAGGCTGGGAACCAGTTGGAAAGAGAGTGACATTTAGCAGGAAGTGGCAAATCTGGACAAGATGGGAGAGGGAGAAGAGACCGGCAGCGTTCCCCCTTCGGATGCTCCATGCAGCTGCCTCTCCCTCTAGGCCCAGAAGGACTTGAATCAACCTGACACAGAAAACAACTTTTTTTTTTAATCATAAAAAGTCTTGGAATTTCTGAAGGACCCCTCCAAATTCTTTCAGAATGAAAAGATCACGGGAGACACTCTGGTAACGGGCAGGGTAGAGAAAGTAGCATGATTATCGGCCTTTACCGCAGTTGAGGAAACCGTAAGGTACTTCGCTATCCTTAAAATACATCTGCATTTAAAATATATTTGCATCACTAAAATACACTCATTTATTCAAAATACACTAAAAACCAAACTGTAATACTTAGTATCTTACAGGAATTCCATTGATATGTATTTCTTAGAGATCTAAAATGTATATCTCTAAAATATATATCTAAAATGTATATATCCTCTGGTAGAGCGTTAAATTCAGACCATCAAAATTGTCTAAATCGTATCATAGTCAATCACCTGTAATTAAGTAACCACCACTTCATAACAAACCAGGCCTGGGTTACTGTTATATTTGTAAAATTGCTTTAAGGGATTTAGCAGCTGATCCAAAGAATTTTGCTACTTCCTCAGTTACCCTTGATCAGAGTCATCCAATAAATAATTTAATTTTAAAAAAATAATTCCAGGATCTTCCTCGGTACTTTCTTAAAATGGGACTTATCGGTCTCAGTCGATCACCTCTGTAGAAGGAACATTCAGAGGATATGTCGTACAGATTCCACTTTTCCCTTCCCCACAAAGGCAAACGCGCTCATTATGCGCCTTTCTTTTTCATTCTCGGGTGGATCAAACTTAATGGCTGCCCTGGAAAAAGGAGACCCTTCTCCTCAAGGCTGGGGTTCCCACTCCTGAATCTTAATCGGTGTGATGGCAACCTGATGGGTGATGCCTGTCCGAGACTGGCAAAGCAGATTTAGTCTTGTTGTTACTAAAGTCAGGGGCCCAACAGAGAAATGTTCCATTCCGTGGGAGCTTAGCACTTCCACTCCAGGTTTTAGCTTGAGCTTTAATGAGTTAAACCAGTTCAGCACCTCGGATAGCTCCTGCAAAGTTGTGCTGCTAGAATTGGGGTCCGTGGGCCAGGGCTGGCTCGTGAATCATCAGTTGTTGGCCTGTGCTGAGCTTCCAGAAAAGTGAAGACAGTAATAATTTGGCATAGATACAGTACCAGCCCCTGATACACTGAGGGAAAAACTGCCAGTCTACCACTTTAAATCTCCTGAGATGACTTCATGCTAAAACCTGGTGCAGATCAGTCATCCCACTGACATGGACGCCACTGGCTACCACCAGTCCTCACGTTTGCTCTCCAACCAGGGAGTAAATACCCCCCCCTCAAACAGCCCTCTCCCTCCACAAAAAAACCCCATCTCCCTCAAATCGCCACAGAAGTGGATGGAAGTGATGTATTGAAAAGTGACACTACAGTCACCAAAATGGTTTCTGCAACAGAGCAGCTGCAGCCCTGGGAAACAACCATAAAATCCAGCAGTGCAACCTTCCAAATACTCACGTTGTCTCGGATGTTGATGTCAGACCCTTTGGCCAGTAGCAGCTTCACCAACTCGACGTGTTTGTATTCGGTGGCCCAGATCATTGGTGTCCACCCTCCGTCATCCTGGGAACGTAAGAGAAGCCAGGCCTCAGAACCAAGAGTTATCTGATCTAAGAGCATCCCGCTTTCCACAGCAGATAGCTGATGCTACCACAAGCAAAGCACCATGACAAGATCTGCTGAAGACTGGCTGTAATTCAAGGGGCTTAGGTTAATCATCAGTCCAGAAATGCATCTCTGAAATTGGGTAACTCTTCCTAAATACCTGCCATTCTAGGCACCTGGCAATGACAAGCACACCTATCATCCATGTGCTAGCATGGCTCTGTTTCAAGCAGCATGTTGGCCACATTCTACCCTCCGTGCCCAGTTTGGCAGCCCTCCTTTGCAACCTAAGTACCCTGCCCAAATCTGGCAGCAAATTGCAGTGCTAAAATTCAACAGCAATCCTCTAGTGGCCCTTTAAAACAAGTGTTTCAGGATTCTTTTCAGGGCTTCTTAAAACTCAGCAGCACACAACAGACCATCAAATGCTAGCAGTGAGTACAAGATAACTAGATTTACCAAAGTTACCCATTCCTGCTCTAGGGATATTGTGCATGCACATGTGGATATCTGTGCCAGTCCCTGCCTTCCTTGGGGGGTGAAAGAGAAGTGGATTGCGCGGGCAGGGGCTTACCTGGCAGTTGACATCCATCTGCTCGTTGGACAACAGGTACTGCACCACATCGTAATGGCCCTTCTTGGCTGCCAGGTGCAAACACGTGGAACCTTCTGCATCCTGAAAAGAAGCGTACAGTCAGGCCAAGATTATCACCTGAGCCACCTTTAAACTCACAATGTGGATTCTGGGATGATCCAAGAAAGTATATGGGAGACCAGTATCCGGCCCATAGAGTAGGACCCAGTGAGCTGAGAGCAGCTACCTGCCGTACACTGTGCCCTGCCAGTCGCTTCAGCAACCCCCTCTCCCCTAGCATCTTGTTTGTTAGTCGGTTTCTTTCTTTCGTTCGTATGCCACCTTCCTCCCGGAGGGGGACCCAAGACCACTCACAAAAAGAATAATTAAAAACCCAACAATAACATCTTAAGAACAATGAAAACCTTATATTGAAAACAGTATAAAACCGTTTAAAAGGCACACAAAAGTTAAAAAAAAAATAATGCACACCACTAACTTAGGATCTTTTCACATTACACTGTTACAGTGCTATTATTCCACTTTCAACCTCCAGTGGAATTCTGCAGTTTGTAGTTTCCTGAGGCCCAAGAGCTCTCTGGCTGAGAATTCTAAAGGCCCCTCCCTAAACTGCAAATCCCAGATTCCATAGGATGTTGAAAGTGGAATAATAGCACAATAACAGTGTAGTGCAGAATGGCCCTAAGTAACAATTCAAGGCACACAGATTTGCCAGCAGGGAGGAAAAGGAGAGGGAGGTAAGTATACCAAGAATCCCACTATATTTCAAAGATGATTGACATGTTACAGAAAAGGGGGAGGGATTAACTCCACAAATAAAAGAGTCTAGATTTCAGGTTCTGCTGTATAGCAATAGTAATCTGATACACCGAACACTAATTTCTCTTTGTAAAGATTCTCTGGTTTGCCCTTAAAAAAAAAAAAAGAAAGAAAAAGAAAACACAGCAATTCTTTTCCCCATTGGTCATTAATACTCTCAAGTGGGCCACTTTGGCACCGTGTTGAGATCTCTTCAGATCCCCAGCCAGCCCGGGAGTGAGAGCACATGCTCTCTGCCCACGGAGATTCTTGGGGTCTTGCCAAGGACCTCTGGCACGGTCTTTGGCTGCCAGGCAATGCCTGGCAAGGCAGTCTTTCAGCCACGGATACGCTGCCACGCCACTCCGCGAGGCAAGCTGAGCTCAGGAGACACCTGCCCTCTCGAGTGCCTTCCTCTGATTTATCTTACTAGCAAGCAATCGACGTGCTTCCCTGGGAAAGAGTTGACACCATCAGTTCTGGGCTGCTCAAATCCCTCGCAGCCAGCTGGAAAACCCTCTCTTGTCTTTGCAGAATATGAAAGCCCTCTCTTAAACCGGGATATCGGCTCTACATCCAAACATCTGTCTGGGTAGGCGCAAGGTTAAGAGGCATTTCCTTACACTGTCTCATTCTGAAGCACCTGTTTGGGAACAGTGATGGGGTTCTGGAATCCACATTTCTCTGTCTCCCGTTAGCAGTCTCCAAAAGCCTTGGTAGCTCTCTGATTACTGAAGGCAGATTCCCAAGGCAGGAAGGAACAAGGAGGAGATCTGTGCAGGAAGGCAGAACTCTCCCATTGATATCTGTATGCCAGGGGTGGGAAACCTCAGGCCTGGGGAGCAACTTGGCCCTCCGCAGCACCCAAATCTGGCCCTCTAGACTCGCCTGGATGGCCATAGCCTCTTTTCTATGATACCATCATTTGGTGGTTTCCCAGACTGCGTCCATCCTCTTCTCCGGATTCTAAAATGCCTCTCTGCAGGCTTGAGCTATTGGCAGTCAGAGCATTAATCTAAACCCAGTTCTTTGGTCCCCCTTTCTTGGACGCACCCTTGACTCAAACATGGCTAAGGCTCTCTCTGAACCATTGCCTGATACTGGCTGGACATCCAAACACCCACTGAAAACTTCTCTGAAAGTGGAAACGAGCTTAGTTTCCAAGATGAAAGTGCCCTTTGACAGCAACTCCTGAAACTCTGAAAATCTTTATTACGGTCATGGACCAGCGCAAAAGGGATACAGAGTTAAAAAGAGGGGTAAAAAACACAGGTTAAAAACAATATTTGAGACATCCTTCCAGGTTACGTAGCTCCAAGATAACAAAACAAGATCGGAACTGGTCTACTGCAGCGGTCATTGCCTGACAAATTTTAACCGCTGCTGCATAGAATCTAGGAACATTATATCTTATATCAGGGTATTTGAAAGCAACAGAGAAGTGTAGAATTGTCCAGTGTGTTCTTGATATTTATGCAATAAGAGCGGAACAAAGCTAAAGTGAATATCCCCGTAGTACAAGCACTGGAGTAATACATTCTTTGTTGTTTCTATTTGGCCAGAGTCACTGGGGCACAGTCTGTCTGAGGACAGCAGCCCCAATTTATGCTGAGGCCTGGCATGAGTAAACAAAGAGGAAAAAAATCAAAGGCTGTGACAATGGTGATAGGGTTAATAGATAAGTTTTGGTGTGGTACACCCACACCCAAAAGCACTGTTAATTCTCAGACAAAATTGTTGCCTTATCTAATTCTCGCCTTACATTTTGGGAATCTACCAACCCATCCCTTGTCAGCCCACTGGGACAGCTTGGATGAATTACTTTTTCAGAATTACAATTTCCCAAGCTGGCCATTAGGGCTGAGGGATTTGGGGACTTGCAAGTCCCGAAAAAAAGTAACCCTGTCCATTCCAAACAGGGCCACACTCTGCCTCCCTTAGAGACCAAAATGAAGATGCTGCAAATACCTTGGGGTCTACTAACGCTCCAGCCTTGATGAGGTATTTCACAGTTTCCAGATGGTTATTCTCTGCCGCTTCCATCAGGGGGGTCCTCTGGTCCTGAGAGCAGGTGTCTATATTAGCACCGGCCTGTGCCAAGACACACAAACACACAGAGAGACAATACCAACAATTACTCCCTGCATCAACCTCAAAGACCTCTCTCTAGCTACTGCCAAGCCCAACGGTACAAACGCGACTAACAAGAAAACAGCCTCGTGTCTTTCCCGCTGTACCCCACGCATCTGGCATCCTCTTCATACTTGGTAAATTTTTCTCTTGACGGTCTTTTATCGTCTGGCAGGTATTTAATCTTTGATTCACTGTTTTTGTATTATCCGGTTTGTTGCTGGGTTGTTTTTTTCACACCTTAATGTTGAAAAACAAGCCATCTTATTTTGTCGCGGCTGGTTTTACTGACTGCTTTGGATTTTTATGACTCTGCACTGGTCCAAGGGCACTTCCCAGCTACGCAAGACATTAATGTAATAAATACTGCAGAAAGTCACGCAGCGGGGCTTGCAACTCAATTGTTAACTCACCCTGTACCAATATGGGAATTGGAGTGTTAATGCTCCCATGTGCCTGAGCCCCAGCCTACGTAAGTGAGATCCAGGTCTCTGTAAGTCTTTACAGCAGGCAAATCCTTGACTTTTCCAGACAGAGACAGAAAGAGATTGTTCTAAACACTGGGCTTCAGACTAACATTACCTAATCCTTGTTTCTTTTTCCTTTTTGGGGTGGGGGTAGGGAATGTGTTGGACTAAAGCCTCTGCTCAGTCTAGAGGGTACAAGATTAGGCAAGGGTGATACAGACCAGTGCTACTCAAAGCGACTGGGACTGGTCCATGAGCCATCATCTGCTTTGGTCAGACCCCACCTGGAAGTCTCTGTCCAGTTCTGGGCACCACAGATCAGGAAGGATATTGATAAGCTGGAATATGTCCAGAGGAGGGCGACCAAAATGGTAGAAGGCCCAGAAACAACAAAGCCCTATGAGAAGAGGCTCAGGGAGTTGGGTGTGTTTAGCCTGAAGAAAAGAAGGTGAAGAAGGCAACATGATGGCTATGTTTAAATAGTTGAAGGGATGTCATACGGAGGATGGAGCGAGCCTGTTCCAGAGACTAGGACATGGAGCAATGGCTTCCAACTTCAGGAAAAGAGATTCCATTAGGAAGAACTTCCTAAGGGTAAGAGCACTTCAAAGTGGAATACACTCCCTGGGAGTATGGAGGAGTCTTCTTTGGAGGTTTTTAAAAAGAGGCTGGACAGTGGTCTGTCGGGAATGCTTTGATGATATATTACTACATGGCAGGGGACTGGACTCAACGGCCCTTGTGATCTCTTCCAAGTCTATGAATCTATGACCTGCTGGTCTTTGAGGAGCTTCCAGGAAAGATAACTGCAACCCGTGGTCACAAATACTGCTAGTCTGTGGCATGCTGGGAAAAAAAATGCCAGTCTCCCGTATCAGATAGCCTGAGATGCACTGGTGTAGACAGTACTTAACTAGATGGACCAGGAGATCACCTTGATATAAGGTAGTTTCTCATGTTCCTACCTTCTACATTCTATCCTTTAACACTGAGCAACAGTCTCAGATCAAAATTAGTCCCAGTAGAGGCATAGATCTTGCAATAAGTTTACTACGCAACAGAATAGGACCTGCAACTTCTTAGCAGTGGGCACAAATGCAGTGCCAGTCTGGTTGTCTCAGGAAGAGTTGGAACAGGAGTGCATGGATAGCACAGCAACGGACATTAAGCTACCCCGTATCTCCCAATTAATTTTTTTTAAAAAAATGTGGTGTGAACCTGAATCAGCATATGGCAAATGTCCACATGTCCGGATTCCGCTGCAGCATGAAGAGGGGTTCTCTTATTCTGGTGGTCCATCTTGAAGTTGGGATCAATCCCATCCACTGAACAAGAAAAACACAGAAGAAACATATGGCTGTGATACTGCCGAGTGACAAATGCCACACAAGGGGAGTTGAGAGGAAAAAGAGAAGCTTCTTGCCATGCATCATGGGCAGAGTCAGGAAACCAGTATCTTGAGATCTGTCGGATTTGCGCTGATGCACTCCACAGCTGATGAGAGCTTCTCACGCATCTCTCTCTCTCTCTCTCCGCCCCTCCCTGCTCCCATCTCTAATCAGCCCAGCCTTTGCTCCAGCCACTTGGCACTGCCATGAATAGCGCCTGAGGGGTACTCGAGCCACGAGCCTCACCGAGGCCAAATTAAGAGCGGGTCCCAGGGAGGGCCAGAATGACTAGGAAGAAGAAACAGCTGCGAGGCTGTTGTGGGTCTTCTGGGCTTTAAGGCCATGATCCTCTGAAGACGCCAGCCACAGAAGCAGGCAAAACGTCAGGAGAAAATACTAATAGCCTCAAAGCCCGGAAAACCCACAATAACCTACGGATTCTGGCCGTGAAAGCCTTCGACTTTACATCAAACAGCTGGAAATTGCACACGTAGCTTACAGAAGAAGAGGGGTAGAGAACTGGTAACAGCGATAAGCGACAAGAGAATTGACGGAGAGGTGTCTGTCGATGAGAGGAGGAGAAAAAGGACTCACCGAGCATGAGGAGAACCTTCTGTAACTCCCCTTGCCTGGCAGAGAAGTACAGCTGCTTGGAGTGAAACCGTAATTTCTTGGGCCTGCCGAAGGAGGAAGAAGGGTTACTGCTTAGTAGAGCAGCCAGAAGGAAAATCCTTTCATGTTTTCCTTCCCTGTTTTTTTTATGAGTTGTACATAAAAAGCACAACCAACCCCACCTAAATCAAAAGCAGTTTGCTTATTTCCCCAGACCTGGAACATTTGACAATAACTTGAAATCTCTTTCACACACAAAAACACACAGACACACAATAGCCGCTGAAACTTGGGCATATCCAAGTCTAACCTGGGCAGAGTGCTCTGATAGGTGTTCTTATGAGGTACCCCCAAGCTGTATTCAATTTATGGAGATCCTATGAATGAGAGAGCTTCCAAGAGAGCCTGTTACACGTTTCCCCCACTTATCTGACAGGTTAGGGACCAGAGCACTGTCCGAAAATGGAATTGCTTGAAATGCAGAATCCACGTACTGTACTGTAGGGAGCACAAAGGACTTATGGAGGCTCGCTTGGGACCAACTATGCATATGCCGCTTGCAAAGGCCACTTCTGTACTACACTGTTACAGTGCTATTATTCCACTTCCAACATCCTGTGGAATTCTGGGGTTTGTATTTCACTCAGGCCAAACGGCTCTCTGGCTGAGAATTCTAAAGACCCTTCCCTAAACTGCAAACCCCAGGATTGCATAGGATGTTGAAAGAGGAATAATAGCACTATAACAGTGTAGCGCAGAAATGGCCAAAGTCTCTCAGACAGCTCAGTGCCTTTTTCCCTCCTCTCAGATTACTTTGCAAGCAGGGCGTGCATGCACGCTATTCCGAGCGGGCCACCACAGGCAAGAAGTAGTAATGAAAAAGTGGAACCCCCGTCAAATTAATGGAACCTGTCTTAAATTTGGAAGCTTTGGTTTTTGGGAGATTTTCAGATTTCTGGGTTAGAGATGCTCAAGCAGTAGTAGGGCCAGCTCTGAACAAGAAATAAGACATGTGAGTATAAATGCACTATTTGAGATTCATGCATTATTGTGAGCCCTACTGTAAGTTGAGAGAAATCCCAGGCTCATACTCCTTAGTGGCAGACATATTCCAATGACTACAGCCCCAATCCCCAGCCATTCCCTGCTCTTACTTTTCTGAATCCAAGGCAATCAAGGCGCTTTCTAAGGTTTCTTTCACAGGCCCTTGGGACAGACCAGGCGGGGCAGGTTTGGGATAGGAAGACGTCCCAGCCAAGTCAAACCCTTCAGCAGATGAATTCTCAGACCTGCCTTCTTCGGATGCCTGCGTTCCGGTCCCACTGTGACAAAAACAAGCCAAACAAAGAGAAAGACACACGCAAAGTCAATGTCGATGTCCCAAGCAACGAAAAGATGTTGGCCTGCAATATGCAAATAGACGACGTTAGTTCCCCACAATGTCAAAGGGAATTTAACTCTCATACCAAAATGGTTTTGAGCAGACTGTAAACTTCAAGCAGGGGAATCTTTTCCCTGGATCTTTTCCTCACGCTCCCCCCGCAATACTTCCAGTAGCAAAAGGTTAAGTCAAGGAGTGGTGCTCAAAAACAGCATCCTCTTTAGCTTCCTGAGTTTGGGCATCAGGGAATTCTTAAGGTGGGGAGATGGGCACACTCAGACACAAAAGGTCTCTTCAAGTGGTATCCTTCAAGGAGAAAAGGCATCCATCTGCTTAGAGCAGAGATGAGGAAACTCTAGATGCCCAGAGGCTGATGAATTACTATTCCTGTCATGGTTCACCATCAGCCAGTCCACCTAGGTTGATGAGAACTGGGAATTCAACAAACATGCAGGGAGGTGTCACAGGATCCCCAGCTCTGGCCTACTGTATCCTACCCACAGACACCATGGCTGAAGTCCCAGTGCCACAATTCAGACTGGTCAGCCATGGCAGCCTGTTCCTGTTCCACCTTGGTTTCCCAAGGTCAACCTGGAAGTCTCGCCAAAACCAGTGTTGCAGTTCCCCAAATGGGCCATTTTTCTTCCAAGAGGCAAGTGTCTGTCATCCAGTGCAATGCTCTCTTCCATCAGGTACAAAAATTCATCTCAGTGGAGCCTCGCCTCACCTCTACCGCTGCTCCTTAGCAAATTAACTGGGGCACACCCACTGCTATTACCCAAGTGTTAAGTGATTTCCCTGCCAACAAGGCAAGATTTCTGTGTCAGCTCCAGATTCTGGGAAGGAGGGAAGGGCAAGGGCAGGATGCCTTCAGTATCACTTCACTCTTTCCACTGGAAGCTGCCACAGAGGTGCCCTCGCTCTCCTTGCTCTCGCTTGCCCTCATAGCTGAATTTGCACCACTGCTGAAAGGGAGAGGTATGATCAAGAGAGGGTACTGTCCCATCTCTTTGCCCCTGAGACTCTCAGGAGGAAAACGGGATGATAAAGAGGGCTGAAGAGCAGCAGTGTGGGCTGGTCACACCAGCCCCGGAACTTGCCTTCCTGTCGTCGTGTCCGCCCTGCCCTCCGAGGTGCCTGGTTTCTTCTGCTCGTAGCTCAGCGAGAGCGTGGACGTCGTGTCCGCTTTTGCCACAGTTACCTCTTTGGCCTTGGAGGCCTCCTCCCCACAGTGTGGGCAGTAGCTCATGCCTTTCACCTGGGAGGCACAGTCTTTGTGGAACCGGTGAGAGACGCTGCTTTCTGGCTGGCACTCCATGAACGTGCCCTGGAGGGAGTGAGGCACAGAAGAACATTTTCAAACATTTAAGAGTGGGGATGAGAAATGCCAGATTTGGCTGAACTGCAGTTTCCATAATCTCTTGGCTACACTTGCAAAAGCTGAAGGAAACTCCAATCCATCAGCCTCTGGAGAGCCACACATTTGCCCTCTCTTTCTTGTAGATCTCCATGCGGCGATTCATTTGGGAACTGGAAAGGAACACACAACATACACATATACACACACCTTTCAGACAGACACCATTTGGGGGCAGGCCGCTCAAAAAGCTCCAGCAAAATGACCTAGATTGGCACCTCCACTCCACAAGACTAGTAACTCTAACTTCTCAAATTCATCTTTTTTCATTTTTAAATACTACCAAGCTCACTTTGGAAGCGAATAGGCATTCACAGCCCAGGTTTTTAGAAACACAGTCATTAATTTTGATGGCAGAAATTAACAGAGGTCCTCCTTCCAAATGTTCCATTCTTCTCCCTGCATGCAAACCTGACTCAAGCAAAAGGGATAATAAAACAGCAAAAAGGTCTTCACACGAAATTCTAAGCACCCTGTTTTTACGTTTCGTCATTTGGAATCAGATCAAATGCCCAACTACAGTCAGCCCTCCGCATTTGTGGGTTTGATTTTCACAAATTTGATTATCTGAGAGTTTCTTCAGCCCCTGTTCCACCCCGTATCAGGTGCTTCTTTTCAGTGAAACCTTCTCTTTCGGTGGCTCTGCTCAGGCCACGCAGCCCTTCTAAAAACTCTTCTCCCACCATCCTCCTCCTCCACCAGCTGCTGCCTAGCCAGCTAAGGAAACTGCGGCTCAATTTCTCGAGAGAGAGAGAGAGAAAGAGAGAGAGAATATATAGGGCTACCACATCAACTAGCCCCCCCTTCCCTCTTCTTTCCCTGAGCTGGTTTGGACCCTGTGTGCCCATTTCCCCCACCAAACCTTGGCCCCTTTCCCACCCATCCATCCACCCACCCACCCGTTCTGATCTTTGTGATTTTTCCACTTTTGCGATGGTTCTGCACCCCCAACCCTAAAGAATGTCGCGGGGGTGACCGTGGTCTTGGCATTCTGTCCCCTCGGTTGCCAATAAGGCACCTCTCTGGAAGTTCAGAGGCAGGCCATGAAGGCAATACCAACTCAGGGAGACATTCATTCCCTTTCTAATAAAAAAAAAGGACAGCTACAAATCTGGATGGCTATAACAGGTAGCCAGTATCGGAGACAGTATGCCCAAAAATGCAAAACAGAATATGCTCTCTCTCCGAGACTGGAAGTTACGTCTGGCTAATAGTCACGATGATCAGGTATGTTAGAGGCACTATGCCTCTGAATATCAGTTACAGGAGAACGTAAAAAAGTTGGACTGTGAATTAGAAACTCGGGAAAGAGTGTGGAAAATAGATATAAAATTTACACCAAATTTAAGAGAAAACTTTTATAAAATGTTTTACAGACGGTACATGACCCCGGAAAGATTACAAAAAATAACGAAAAATGGGAATTCAAATTGTTGGAAGTGTGATGAAAAGATGGGGTCTTTTTTCCGTATGTGGTGGACATGAAAGACAGCAAAAAAATTTTCGAAGGGGGTACATGACGAAATCCAAAGAATCTGGAAGCCGAATTTTGAAAAGAAGCCGGAGCTTTATTTGTTAAATACGCTAGGGCAACAAAGGGAAATAAGAAGACACCAGAAGATATTATTATATCTAATAACTGCGGCAAGGTTGACATACGCGCAGCACTGGAAAGAAAAAAAACATATTGATATAGAAGAATGGAAGTTAAACGTTCTGGATATGATAGAGGTGGAAAAGTTAGCATTTCCTTTGAAGAATAAATCTATCCAGAACTTTGAGAAAGAATGGAAAAGAGTATTGGATTGAGTAAGGATATAAATGTATAAGAAATCAAAGAAGAAATAACGTAACTGTTCTTCTCTCTGTAAGACGGAAATTATGTTTGTAATGGGATGGAAATAAGCAATTTCAACTGGAAGATTTAAGCATGGAAGTGTGAGGGAGGGTTATTTCTGAGACAAATTTTCAATAAAAATTATATATAAAAAAAAGTTGGACTGGACCAAAGATATACCCAACGTGGCATTCTATCCACATCAGTTGAACCAGCGGCTTACGGGGAGCTCATCATCCAGACAAGAGCACACCTTTATCTTCCGCCTACATATTACACAAAAGCGTTACCAACTCCACTGTTTTAATCAGGAAGCTGGCACCGTTAAAGCTGGCAGAACTGAGGCGTGCTGACCAATCAGTATGAAATCTTGGGATGCTTTCTAATCCTTCAATGAAAGCTTTTGCAGAAAAAGATGTTTCTGATGATGCCACGGTTAAAGGGCGTAGCCAACACTGAACATCAAGCCATTAACACCCAACACAATGAGCCACGTATGGCTGTTCCCTTTGATAACGGTCAGCTTTGAACCAAGTCCCAAGCATCCACGGACCAGATAACGCCAGAGCTGCATCTGTCAGTCTAGCAATGCCAGCCACAAGAGTCGACGCATGTGTCATCCATTACAGTTCGCTCTCTCGGGCTTCTTTCCCTAATAAGCCAAATGATCTCTGGTGCTTCCCGCGGCTGTGCAATTTGTCCTCTGGGATTGCTGAGACAGAGTGGTACGACACAACGGCACCAGGACTTCCAGAACTTCGTTCCTCTATTAAACTGTTGAATCGGCTACCGTAGGATGCTGGGGATGACACCCAAGCGTGGGTTCGAGCGATAGACGCGTGGAGGAGAAGGTTATCAATGACCGGGAGTCACAACGGCCGTTTGTCATCTCCGGTGCCAGAGATACTGTGCCCCAGGACCAGTTTCTGGGGAGCGTTATCAGAAAATGCTACAGTTGGCCAGCCGCATTTGCCAGGATTAGGGCTGCAAAAGTGGGAAAACTGCAAATACAAAACTGGTCTGTGGGAACGGGGATAAGGCATGGTGGGGAGAATAGACGCCCAGCGTCCAAACCAGGCCAGGGAAAAGGAAGGAAAGGGGGTGTTTCAGCATGGTACTCCAATACTTTTTCTCTCTTGCCCATCTCCTTTCTTGGGTGTGAGGGGTGATCGGAGAGCGTGCTGAGAGATTGGGCTGCGAGCCACCCTTAGCGGGCTAGGCAGCAGCCGGCGGAGGAAGATGACCGGGAAAGGACCAGAGATGGGTTTTTAAAGGGCTGTGCGGCCTGATTGCGGAGTCGCTGAGAGGGAATGTTCCCTCAGAAAAGAAGCTCTTGAAGTTGGGGAGGCAGAGGTTGAAGAAACCCACAAATAATCAAATCCACCAAAGTCAACCCCGCAAATGTGGAGGGCCAATGGTACTGTGTTTGTGAGCCTCCCAGAAATATCTGGTTGGTTATTTGGGGACCAAAGCGCTGGAGCAGCTAGGTCTGATCCAGCCGGGCTGTGCATATATTCATCTTGTAATAATCATCGCAGGGAAAAAAGCTCAACCCAGACTTTTTGGCATGTCAACAGGCCTTGTTTTTTTTTTTAAATATCAACTGCATTTTAGGACCTTTTCATGCACAGGTGGGCAAAGTGAAGACCAGGAACTGCATGCACGCACGCACACACACACACACACAGGCTGCTGTTTATCTGCCACCCCAAAAAGTGAGCTTCCTGGTGTTTTCAGCAGCCTCCAGAAGGTTGCAGGGGCAGAAGACTGGCATTCAGACTTGCTGCAATGGCCAGCTCCTACATGAACAGCTCCTCCAATACTTGTCTCAGCTTTGCTAATGATGGTGGACAGAGGACAGGGGCAAGCAAGGCTCTTTAAAACCCGAATGCACGCTGTCTGAGCTTTGGACTAGGAAACCAAGGTTTGAATTCCAATCCAGCTACAGAAACCAGCTGCAAGATCTTGGACAAAAATCACACTCTCTCAGGCTAAGATGATGGCCATGGCAAGCCTCCTCTGAAGAAATCTGACCCTAGAACTAGATTGCCAGAATCAACTTGGAAGGGCCATAGCAACAGCTAAAGTTCTAGCTGACACGAGACAGAATCATATTCAAAAGCAAGACACAACGGGGGGAGTCACGTGTAATAAATGTGCCATACTTCTTCCCTTCAGTTCTAATGCAAGCTCAAGGAAACCCTTTGAGAGGTTCACCAGAGAGCAGAGGTTCCCAAATTTTCCTCCTCCAGGTGTTTTGGACTTTAACTCCCAGAAGCCCCAGCCAGCTTGGCTAAGTCAGTCAGGAATTCTGGGAGCTGAAGTCCAAAATAGCTGGAAGACCAATATTTTGGAACCACTGCCATAGGGTCACCGGAAGTTGGAAATGACCTGAAGGCACACGACAACAGCAGAAGGCATCACGCAACAACAACAGTTGGCATTAGGACAAAGCCACGAGACTCACTGGATGAATCTTGGGCCAATCACCTTCTCTTCTTAGCCTAGCCTACCTCACAGGATTGTTGTGAAGATAAACTAGGCACTCGGAAGAACAGACAACTTGAGATCGCTGGAGAAAAGGTGGAATATGAATGTAACCAAAAAAAAAAACCAACAACCAACAAATAGGCAGGTGAGGCCAGAGGCAAAAAAATACTCAGCTTATTTTAGCTTCATGTTCGTACTGCCACTCACTAAATGGTGGCAGTGCACTTCAACCTTTTAAAAAGGGGGAAAGGCTGTGCAAAAGCCACGATGCCACGAGGAAGAGTACGTGGCCATTTAGGGAAACCCAGAAGGCTTTGAGTGCCAGCGCGGTGTTGTCACATTGGACTACGAGCCTAGAGACCAAGATTCAGTTCCTCACATGGTCACAGAAACCCACAGGATTCCTTGGGTGCATCACATACTCTCAGCCTCAGAAAACCTTATGAACTTGAGGGTACACAAGAACAACAGAAGGCTATGCAAGAGCCAGTGTGATGCAGCAGTGTGACCTTTAGACTATGACCCTGGAGACCAGCATTTAATTCTCTGCTCAATTCCCACAGGGTGGCCTTGGGTGTATCATCCACTCCCAGCCCTACAAAGCCCCTTGGGGTCGCCGTAAGTTGGAAACAACTTGAAGGCACACAACAACAACAGTGGCAGCAACAACAAGGCGATGTTGTGCCCCCTGGAGAGCCAGCTCCTGTTGCAGGGCCTGGGATTTCCCACACCGTCCAAGATTCAGATCACGATGTGGGAACTACCTGCCCTATGGAGCACAAACCTCTGGCAACTCAAGGAGATTCTGAACCAGTTTGCGGAGGCTCCCTTCAGCACGTGCAGCTGACTTTTAAGAGTTAAAAGAAGGAGCGACAAAAGCAACCAGTGACAACCCTTAACATCCCCTTTATCCTTCTACTGTCTGTACGCACACACAAACACACACACACGCAGCCTGAAAGGCTTACCGCTGCGCAAAAGAAGCCACAACCGGGGCAGCACTGATGTTTCACCATCCTCCCTCTGTGATCCTCGCACAGCACCAAGAGCTGGACTTTGTTAGACGGGCGCATCAGCTCGTATTTCAGCACGCGGTTTGTGCATCGGCTCAGCTGGAAAAGGAAAGGAAAGGAAAACACCGTTCTTGGAGAAAGACTACGAGAGAGAGGGAAGGAACGGAGGGGAAGACCTGCTGCCACTTCTATGCACACTGAGAGCAATTTCACACACTGCCTTGGAACACACGGTGGCCTTCTTGGAGCCATTCGAATGCACACCCAGCAGCCTTGGGTAATGGACAAAATGCTTTCCCTTTCAATGCTGCGGCTTCAGCAAAGTAAAACCACACACCTTTAGAACCACAGACACAGATCAAGTGAGAGTCACATCTGGGTATCTTTTTCGGCCAAATGACAGAATATGGGTGCACTCAAATGGAAATACTTCAGAAGGGACACTGGAGAGAAGAAGGATCCTTTCTCCTCAAACAAAATTCATCCGCTCCTGGTTTTGCAAAGACAAGGCCCACCTCCTGGCTCCCTTCTCCAAAGGCTAGACCTCCAGTGCCCACATGAAAACTGGGTTTAGAGGAATCCTTTGCTCTTCGGCCCAAACTTCCACATTCATCTCCTTCCTCAGTCCTGCCATGGAAGCCTGCTCCTGTGCCTTGTTTTTTGCCACACCAAGACGTTTGCTTCACACACATGTGTGTGTACATCAGAGCTGTTCTCTGCATTTGACGTCTGGCAGCTGACTGTGTGAACTTAAATGGAGAGCAATGAATCTGAGAAGACACCATATCAAAATACTGGTGGCATCCCTGTCTGCAAGAGCACACTCAATCAAGTCATGGCTTGATGTTGCCACCACTGATTCCCACGTGCAAATCAACCCTACGATGACTCACCCACACACACTTGACTACCTAACCATGAATATCTTGCTCTGACACCGGGCAGGGATCTGCATACGGCCTTACAGAACAAGGCAGAGTGTTTTTCCACCCACTGTCTTGACACTCAAAAAGAAGTCTGGTTTTAAACAGAATACAGCTAAGGCAACAACACACTACACTTGATCTTAGCCAAAAGGCAACTAAAAATACTAATAATTAAAAAGTTAAAAAGCTTCCACTCAACGTTCCAAAACCAAAAAGAAACTTCTTTTTTTCCTTCTGCTAAGTAGGTAAAAACCACAAGGGTCTGGCCATCACCCACGAGGGTGAGGAGTTAAGCAGATATACAAAAAACACGGAAAAGCACCCAGTCTGATTTTTTTTTTTTTTTGGACCTTGCGTTGTCATCCCAAAGAAATGCCACGCAATTCCTCTGGCAGGAAAAGAATCTTCCAGTTATCTCCTGACCACAGGCACTCATTAGAGCTTGGCTGGTCCAGCAGTGGCTAATTGGAAAGCTACAGGGGTGTCTGCAGCGCCAGCAGCCGGCTTAAAACAGAATCTGTCGCAGCATCAGAGAGCTTCACTGGGCAACAGAACAGCTAGCGGGAGCGTCCTGGCGGAGGGACGGCAGCAGAGGCGGCACCAAGAGGGAATGAGAAAGAGAAGGGAGGTGGAGAGAAGGAGAGGACAAGACATAGGATCAGGGGTCGAGGAAAGCTGGAGGGGGGGACAGGGGAGTGACCTCACCGGGGACCTCCTGAAGAGCAGATGGCTGAAACGTGTCCCGGGGCCATAACATCTGTGTTGGAAAAAACAATAACACATCCCTATTCCCAACCACCCCTCACTTAATTTGCTCTGTTTTGTTGCATGTACACACAGAACAAAGCAAGCAAACACACACAAGAGGAGATGCATTCATTTTCAGCAACGATCTCCCCAAGTTTGTGACACTTCATGGACCAGTCTCCCTCTCCCCGTGGTTACTAATCTGCCGTTAATGCCGTAACTGCTTTTCCATTCTGGTCCTCTCTCTTAATAACTAATCCATTAATTATGCTCTTGTTCCCTGAACCATTTTTCTTCTCTACAGTTCTTACGAACCTTTGAGCACTTCTGTTCTGTGTCCCACCGTTCCTGAAAGTGTATATACATCACGGCCTTCTCTTCTGCAGGACTTTGGCTGTGGAAGCCCCTCCAAAAGAAAGTGGAGTGGGTTTCACCCTTATTAGGCTTCCAACAAGCACTCAAAATTGTGTTTTTGTCAGGGCTTTGGCTTTTAAAACTACTTTTAGTCTTTTTTAAAAAAAAAGAATGCTCTGTTATTATATTGTAATGTTACTGAACGTCACTTTGAGGGCTTTGGAAGACAGAAAAGACTTTTTTTATTTATAAATACAGTTGATGGGAACACAAGAGAGGGCCTTCTGCACAGCTGCCCCTAGACTCTCAAACTCCCTTCCTAGGGAGGCCAGACTGGCCCCTCCTTGTTGTCCTTCTGGCAGCAGTTTTTAAGTTAGGCAGGTATTTTAATACAGAAAGGTTTTAAAGAACGGTCTAGGGGGTATCTTAGTGTTTTAATTTTAATTGCTTCTTTTAATCTCTTTTATAGTTTAATTCTGTTTTAATACATATTAATTATATGTTTTTAAACTGTGTTGTTTTAATATGCAAGCTGCTTTGAGGCCCAACGCTGGGCAAAATGGGGGAAACAAACATGATGATGATTTGCATGGACAAACGGACAGATGAAGGGAAGCTGTCTTCTACTTTCCTTCTCTGTAGACCATCACTAGAGGCTATAGCATGAAAAAGTTAATTTTCTGGACTACAGCTCCCGCAATCCCTCAGCCAGTATGGGCAGTGGCCATACCAGTTCACAAATTCTGGGAGAGTAACTTTTCCAAACTCTGATATAGAATCAGATTGAAGCGCCTTCTTGCACCTGGGATCTCCTTTCTCACCACTGAGCTCCTTGCATCAAAATCTGGGCCAGGGAATAACTCTTATGAAACAGTGACTCTCAAAACATTATCCACAGCTGTGATGAGCAAGGAAATGGAGGGGCAGTTCCAAGGGGAAAATGCCAATAAAATCCTTCCTGAACTGTACTTGAGAAGGCACACCATACAGCTGCTTCACTGAAGTCAGATCCTACGTTAGTCCCAAACACAGCACAAAACCTCGCTACAGTTTTGGAGAAAAGGTTTAAGGAAGGTGCCTATTGCTTTGTGCCCCAATTCCAGGAAAGACTCTGCCACCATGACTGAAGGTGGGAAGGAAGGCAAAAGCATATCATGCTCACCAGAGAGATTGACTACAACGCCCACCACGGTGAACGTTACTGTGAGCTCCTGCCAACAGGTACCACCACGCAGGTGGTTTGGGCAAACTTCAAGCTTAAAAGATCTATTTCACTCTTTTTCACTAGAACCCCCAAGATCCTTTTTGGCCAGAGCCTGGTTCAAAAGACATACATTTAGAACGAAAGAATTCCAAGCCCAAGAATGCGTTCTGTGCACCAGAGCTGAACAGCATTCACAGTCCCTCCTGCCTGAAAATGCTCTCTTGCATTCCTTGAACCTTCTTCATTCCAGCATCTTAATTCAGGGTGCCAAGTGAGTGTTATTGTTCCAGAAATCTCTGCCGGTCTTCCACAAATCACCCAGGTGCTTAGCAACAGATGTACATCCACCTTGTTCTGCCCACCCCTGGGTCTTATGACGAACAACAGGAAGGCAGCCAGGTTGAGAAGGAAAATCACGTTACCTCCTTGTCAACACTCTCTGTCGCCATGCACTGGTTGTTGGCTAGTGTGGTGATCTCTCGGCTTTTGGGCGTCTCCATTCGACAGCTACAGAGAGGGACTTCCTGAAGGCTGTCGGCTTCCACTGTTCTGGGACCGTTGGAAAGCCCTGCGGGAAAAGGAGAAGAAAAGAAAGCTGATTGTTCATTCCGCAGAAGTATGGGCTGGCGGAGTGGAAAGAGAAAGAAGCCCACCTGTGGCAAGGTAAGAATGACAGTCTGGCCAAGAGGTTGCAGAGCTTTCCGAAGGAGGCCTTTTGGAAAAGGAGTACAAAAATCATTGACACTGGACCAGTCTAGTAAACTCGGTGCACAGAAATGTTATTTTCTGTTACTCTAACTCCCAGACTCCTCCAGCAGCCAAGCTGGCTGGGGAACTTGGGAAACTGTAGTCCAAAAAAAGTATCTTTTGTAAGCTGTAAACATTTTTTAAAAAAAAAAACTACCAAGGTTGTGTTGGAATGCTTGCTATTTGGACAATCTTACACAAACAAAGGCTATGCAAAGCACTTGCTTCACCCATCTCTGCACAGGATCAGCGTCTACAGCCCTCCTCCAGTTTTACAAGACAGAGAGGATATGAAACCCAACGAAAGAATTATTCTCGTGATGCTCATCACCAGAATAACACCACCACTTTGGAGCCAATGAGCAAGCCCTTGAATCTGGAAATTAAAGAAAGGCAGGGTGTTGAGAGACCCATATTTACAGAAAAAGACAAGGCTGAAAGCCCAGCCGAACCTTCTATCTGCAAAGCATGGGCACCGTAAGGGGACTTATGCATACAGACATATACGCAAGCCGCACACTGTGGATCTCTATGCGTTCTCCTTGGGGCAGACGCGTAACCTTCCTAAGAGAAACCAGGCCTAGAAACAGCTCACGCTTCCTATTTCCTGATGCCCACCAAGAGGATAGGTTGCAAACATCGCAGTGCTATCTCTTCCTCCATGTTTTTCTGGCCAGCTTCGCCAAGTACTAATCAGCTGGCCGTTGTGTCTGTTCTCTCTCCAGCTCTGGCAAGATTTCCAATGAAAAAGGACAAGGAGGAAGAAGAAGGGAATAGCTTTGAAACACTAAACTAAACTAAAACACACAGAGCAAGAGAGAGAATAAACAGTTAAATGGGTAAAGATGGCAATCTTTTGGATTTTTAAAAATTATTATTTAGAAAATCCTGTCTGAAGTATGGAAGGTTAAGCAAAAAAATAAAAATAAAAAATCAGGAATTCAGAGCTGGATGACGAGAAAAATGCTGGGAAATTATACTCAGAGCCAACTATGCACGGAAAAAAAAGAAGGGGCGGAAACTAAAGGAAAGCAGAGCTTGTCTCGAGGCTCACAAACTCAACCATAACTCCTGTGGTGTAGCTAAGTATAAACAAACACACCTTTTTCAGATTCTTTATTGTGTTAAAAATTTTAAAAAGTCCACCTGCCCCAAGTTCCATCGTATTTCTACTTTTCTCTATATCTTCTTGCAGATCCGAGTGCAACCGGTTCCAACCTGGTGCCTGTCCACCTTCAGCCCGCAAAATTTTTAGATTTCAACTCCCATCATTCCCAAGCTAACAAAGCCAACAATCGAGAATCTTGGTAGGCGTTGTCTAAAAATTCTGGAGCATACCAGAGAACAATTCTGCAGTTTTAACAAAATGAACTTCCTTTTTTTTGCTCCTCCTTCTTCTTTTAACCAGAGCCAAGAACAGTGCTCAGAGCTAGATCTGGTGTCTGGACTCAACTGTGTCCAGTTGGCCGATTCAGAAAACCCCCAACTGTTTCAGAAACCCCCCAGCTAGACGGCCTCCATCATTTCCTGAAGCAGACATGCAGCAGATGCCACTTGAAATCAATGCACTAGCCATAACGCTGGTGCCAATGCAGTTCTTGAGATCAATGCTCTTTCTCTCATCTAGCTTCTCTCCAGAGGTAAAAGCCATGGGGGAGGAGAAGCGAAAGAGGTACTTAGTGGGAGGAGAAATTCCTCCAAATCACTTTCCAATAAGCAGCCAGGGGCAGCTCATCATTAAACAGGAGAGTTTGCTCACCGTAGCGCAGCCTAGCCGGATGAACGCTTCCCAAGCACAAACCAGAACCAATATTACTCCGTGCAGCTACCGGGCAGAGGATCCAAGAGGAATCCTGTACGCAGCCTTGAGTTCATGTAAGCACAAGACCAAGGCATTCTGGCAGGAGCCGGCAGGAACAGTACACAGATCTGAGACAGCTTTGTCCTCGGGCTTGACGACAACACGTCCGCACCAAGCAAAGTCGTCAGCGTTCTCCACCTGCTTTTACAGACCAGGCTTCGGACCTGCACCAGCTTTTCTGCCACCTTCGACTTGCCTAAAGAAGCCCCTAGAATATTTGAGCATGTGTCTTTGTCCAAGAATGAGCGGGAAAGCCGAAAGCGGAAGGGACAAATGTGGACATCTGGGGGAAGGGATGAGGAAAGGAAACAGGCAGATGATAGAGAGACAGACAGACAGACAAGCAGACAAGTGGAGAAGGCAGGAAATACTGACCACCCAAAGGGTCTCAAAGAAACACGCAGTGCCTGGAAGTGTTCTAACCCTCAATACTCAACAGAATATCCCACCAGACGAATACAGAAACTGTCGCATTCCTTTCATCACCTGCCCTGCCTCCCCCATCAGACTGGGCCAACCCAGCCCTTAGCTCTCCCTTCTTGCTGGTCCCTCCATCTCATCCACTTGTGCCTTCCCAGCCCCAATTCTTTCGGCAACGCCCGGCCTCTTCCCGTTCTCCTATTAGCAGCCACCAGGGGGCATCATCTTAATACAGAGAAATGAATCCAAGGAAACAAAGAACCAAAATGGTACATGGCCATATTTAGAAAGCTGACACTCACCTTCTGATTGCGAAGATAGAATTCCCTTTACCCGGAGATCCAAGGAATCCAGAGACACCTCCATGTATTCCATGTTGCTCTCCTGCCTGGCTCCTTCTCCGCTCCCCAAAGGTGGCTTATAGGCTTCAGAACCTGGGTTGAAAAGACATCCACATATTTAGAGAGCCAGAGAAAGAACTATGCATGTATGTGTACGTGTTTCTCCCTCTCTCCCTCTCTCTATAAGGCCACATTCATCTCTGAGCAGACAATATGCAGGCTACAATGCTGAGGGATGTGTAAATACAGATGCAGAGAGCATAATTAAAAGACAACAGCTGGGCCAAATGATCTTTGAGCCCTCTTTCCCCTTCTGTGGCTGGATCAAGCAGGTTCCCACCCTCTCTTAAAGAGATTTTTTTAAAAAAAGGTGCCAGCCACCACCATCACCACCACCGACAGGAACACAATTGGAAGAAGTCCTCGCTTTCAGACACATCTGTCTGCTGCTCCATTGCATTAGCAACAGAAATGTACATGGCATGGGGAAGGAAAGAAGGAAGGAACAGCAAGGAACCTCTTCCCTACCCGGATGCAAAAGACTTGAGATTCCCCAGCAAAGCTAAAGAGACCAATAAGGTAGGAGGAAATGGAGAGGGCAGCAAGACCACCTGGCTCAATGCAGAAGGAAGGGGGAAGTGCCAATCGCAACTCTTCACTGAGCAAGGCGGTGTCTTGCTAATGAAAACTAATGTATGAATCTCTAACAGGGATTAGTTCATGCGTCTTGGCTGTTTGCATGTCACCACCACCACTGCACAGGTTCATTCGTTCCCTCCTGTCAAGACTCCTCATTTTTCTGTGTTTTTGCAGCCCAGAAGGAAACTAACTGCATCTAAGGCCAGCAAGGTGATTAAAAATCCTACTGGCTCTCTAATCATCCCACCAGTCATGAACCCAATTCTTTGCTTTCACGGTACCCCCACATGCCAATCGCAGCAAAGGAAGGAAACCCCTTGGGATGGCTTCAGGTGACCAAGCACAGGCCTAAGAGTCAGAATGTGTTTTTTGGGGAGCCCTGGCAACAGTGGGGAGGGAGGGAGGGAGGGCGGCCCTTTTAGCCCAAGGCCAAGCAAGAGAGAAATGAAAGTGGCCGCAGAGAACTCTCACCGAGAGGAGGGAAAGAAAGCCCAAAGGCTATCTGTTTAGAACATAAAGATCAAGGCATGCCACTATGGCATTCTCCACAATAAAGAGGTGCTACTCCTGGTTTACAGAAGATGCACACTCTTCTATCCAGCCCTCTGGAAGGGATGGACAACCTGGGTTCTCCTGTGGTTGGCCACTTTCCTAAAACCCATCAGTCCCAAGAAGCAATAGCAACGGTCAGAGATGACAGAAGCTGCACTCCAACAATATCTGGAAGGCCAAAGGCTGCCTTTCCTTGTTCTAAAGGGTGGAAACACAGAGGTGCTAAAAGTTCTTCAGAGCCTGGGAAAGGAAGGTCCAAGCAACCTGTTGGCCAAAGTTTAGAAACGCTGCAGTTGAACAAAGCAATGACTCCAAAGTTTTGATCTCTGCATCATGCCTACACGTCCACTTTTATTGGAGTGGAAGAACAAGAGGACAAGGGTGGAGATAAGTCTTAGTTTATGTCTCCCAAGCTAGACCTCTTGCTCCCTCCATACACTTCTCTGGTCTCTTGGTTGAAAAGGGAAGGGGAAAAAAAGGGAGCTGCGGAAGCTGTCCCCAGGAACTCAGTTCTGGATTCTCATCCAGTAGGCCAAATGAAGAAACACAGGACACTGGAAAAGGAATTACAAAGCAGCTGAGACCTCGAGACAGTGAACGGTAGCCTTCCACAATTAAAGTGTTGTCAGACAACAACGCCTATCATCCTTGATCACTGACCAGGGCTGATGGGAGCTGGAGCCCAACAAGAGCTGGACGACACCAAGGTTGCTCCACCCCACCTTGAGGTTTCTACAGAACAAAGACCAAAGAGGGGAGATGGGAGACAAGCCTGATTTTATTACCTAATGCACCACTTTGTTTCTTTTTACTCCTTCGCCTTCTTTTCCGGGTGGGTTTCAACCAGGGGCTCTCCGTCTTCCCTTTCCTCTTCATCATCTTCTTTTTGAGGCTGGATTCTGAACTCTGCAAAACCACAGGAGCCATCGGCTTCAGGAAACAGGGGACCTGACCCTTGGTTACACACCATGGGCGACTGTGGCCCCTTTGGTTGCCCAAGGTGGAAGCACACCTGACGTTTCGCACCACAGCCGCTCTGTGAAACACCACGAAATTAAGACACTGCAGGACAAATATTTACCAGAAGGGAGGTACCAAAAAGGTCTGAAAGCATGGAGAGAGGAAAACTCCACCTCCCCATCCTCTTCTGTTGAGTTACGTTAGTGGTTCCAAACTTTGCTCCTCCTGATGTTTTGGACTTCAGTTCTCAAGAGTTCCTAACTGTTGGCCAGGCTGGCTTGGGTTCTGGGAGTTGGAAGTCCAAAATACCCAGGGAACCAAAGTTTGGGAACAACTGGCATATGCCTTTCCCCACAGCCAGGTCCAAGCGTAAGAAATTGAGAACAAAGACTGTCATCCCTCCCTCACCAGTCACTAAACCAAAATACTACATGAAGAGAAGCTTAATTGAATATATACTGTTATGCAAGCAATTCTGTCTAATCCCTCTTACTTAGCACGTTATTATTAACATACAATGCAACCATGCTAGTCTGTGCAACCATTCAGTATGAAAATATTTCATCACCAGCTATTTATTTGCTTATTTTTTTTATAAATTTTCTGACCCACCCTTTGACCCATACAGGCTCCTGTGGGACAATTCACAAAAAAATCATTAAAAAAAAAAAAGGGCAAGCAGAAACTCACACGTACAAAATCAAATGCACACAACAAATTAAACAACCACTTAGCAAGTTAAAAGAGCCAGACTGAGAACAGTTGAGATGCAAACAAGACACAGAATGGCCACAGAAGGGGTTCCAAAGGGAGGAAAGTCGAGTCCTGCAGAGTTTTGGTTGTTCCACAAGGCGGTAAATTCCTCCCCTGAAACACCCCAGAAAATATATACGCAGGTTTTAGTTGGACTTACACCTGTACATGTCGTGAACAGGATGCCAGTTACTGCTGTCGTTGGTGCATCTGGCAACAAAGCATAATGCCCTGGTACATGAGCACTAGCCACAGTTCCTGGAAATGACGCTACCTCTGCTCAGTAACAACAACCTGAACAAGGCTGGTCCAAAACATTTGCCACCTGAGAAGCTGGCGTGAAACTTAACCTTCAGCCTGGGATCTACCAAGCCTTGTACAGCTTGAGTCCAAGCAGTCAGAAGCACCATCTTCTCCCACACAAGCCTGCTCAGGTTTTGAGATCTTTCTGGAGAGGTCTTTGTCTCAGCTTGATCAATCTCCCAGGCGTGTTTTGTGGAAATGGAGGCAAAGGTAGATAACCCTAGGCTTTCGAACACCTTCCCTAGGAATGTTAGACTGGGCCTCTCACTGTCCATCAGCAGGTGAAGATGCGCTTATAGGAGAAGACTATTTATTGGGAAAGAACTTCCAACTGTGTGTTGTACCACTTCTTCTTCTTGCCATCTGAATGGCCACATTTAAAGATGTTTATGGTTCTACAGGAAAGCAGGGATCCAGTGGGCTTGCTCAATTTGCCATTAAATCAAATCAGATCTCCCCATTTTAATACTACCAAAAAGATACAGATTCCACCTCTTCCCCCAAAAAACATCTTTACCATATCCAATCAGATTGGAAATTGAGAGATTTACACCCAATTTAAGCATATCACAAAGAGGGTGTGTATCCTGTAATCACATTTGGGAAATGTTACAGGCGAGGCTGAACCAACAAAAAGAAAATCCCAGTCATCTGTCAGCTGACATTTTGGAAAGAAGACAGACACCAAGTCATAGGAACTTGAGTTCTAGCTGCTGTGTCATCAAGTTGGCTTTGACCCTACAAATGAAACACCTCGAAGAGATCCTGGTATTACCAGCCTGCTGGGGTCTTGCAAACTCTGTGCCATGGTTTTTTGGACTGAGCCAATCCACCTGTATTGCAATCTTCCTCTTTTCAACTTCAACTCTCTACCAAGCATTAGTGTGCTTTCCATTGAGCTATATCTTCTCATGGTACGTCCAAAGTACAAGAACCTCAGCTGAGTCCTTTTGGCTTCTAGGGAGAGTTCAGGGCAATATACTTTAAGAGAGAGGGTCACTCAGGGATACTGTAAAAGGACAGCAGTCATCTTATAATTTATTATTATAATATTTTTCTTCTCGAGGAGAGGTATTTGTAGGACTTTTTGCATCAACTGCCAAAATAACTTGGCCAGTCTTGGACAACTGTGGACTGGACGGTTGGGTTCTTCCTAGGTTACAGGCAACAAAATATTTTGGGCTTATCCTGGAAATCAATCGAGTTTGTTAATCATGCTCAGCTATGAAGGACTGAACCAAAAATCATTTTCCAGACCAGATCACCGCTTCCTTCAATGCTTTTTAGTGATGCCTCATGCTTATGGAAAGCCCTTCTACAGGAGGTGTGTTTGCTGCCATCCCCAACTGCTTCAGGCCAACCTTGAAGATCTGGATATTCCAATCTGCTTCTGGTTGGCCAATACTGCTGATTTATACGGTTTACCACCTACAATACTGCTGATCTATATGGTTTGCAACCAACACTTTGGACTGCCTTTGCCATTTTTGTCATTCTCACTAATTCCTTGCCAAAATATTTTCCCCAAATCCATTTTATATTTCATCTATTCTACGATTCCCTCTCCCCTGGAAACCATCTCCAGAACATCTCTGGCCCTGAAAGGAGTAAAAAAAAATATGTATGTATGTATGTATGTATGTATGCGTGTGTGTGTTTATATGTATAAATAAATAAATAAATAAATAAATAAATAAATAAATAAATGGGGAGGAAATGAGTGAGTCCATTTCAAGCTTCCACGTTTGGCAGCTGGAGAGAATCGCTCCTACATCTTAAGAACATTCTTACAGCATTCTTACAGTGGTTAACCCACTCTGCCCTGAAGCTCACTTTTAAAATTTATTATTATTATTACTCAGCTACTCTGCTGATATCCACTAGAGAAAAAGCTGCAAGGTCAGTCAGAAGGGACTAAGCTTTCTGCCTGCATGAACATGCTCCTACTGTAACAACCAAAACCACAAGATGTAGACCTGCAAGCTTGTGGCTACAACAATGTCACTTCTGTTGCCCTCACATGCTTCGCCATCTTTGCCTGACGAAGAAGCCAGTCAGCTTCAAAAGCTGGTGTGTTTTTCCTTTCATTTTCCCCATTCTGTTAATACAGCGTGGCTTGTTTAATGGTCAAGGTGGCTCCTCCAGCATTTTTAGGAAACTACTAGAAACATTTAAGACTAGACTTGAGCACACAGAGGTCCACTTGGTCACATGTAGTTCCATCTGCAGTTGCGACTGGTTCATTTATATATTGCCTTTGAGTCAACTGACTTTCAAAGTCGTGTACAGCACAGAACAGAAGGCTTCAAACCAGGACATACAGCGCGGTTGGGCAAGTTCAAAGGAGAGAGAAAAAAATTTTTGCTACCACCACCCACCATCCTGGCCCTACCATGGGCTGCACTACTTTGCCCTGATGGAACCAGAAATGGCTAGAAGTCCATTTCTGGTCTCCTGGGGGGGGGGATGAAGAAGGAGTAGAGATATAGAAGGAGACTAAGAAGGAAGAGATGATGGAAGAGAAGGAGAAGGAAGGAGGGAAGGAGAAGGAGATGGAGAAGAAGAAGAAGATAAAGAGATGAAGAAAGAGAATAATAAGGAAGAAAAGATGGAGATGGAAGAGGAGGAGAAGGAAGAGGAGGAGGAGGGGAATGAAGAAGGAGTAGAGATATAGAAGGAGAATAAGAAGGAAGAGATGATGGAAGAGAAGGAGAAGGAGGGGGAGATGGAGAAGAAGAAGATAAAGAGATGAAGAAAGAGAATAAGAAGGAAGAAAAGATGGAGATGGAAGAGGAGGAGGAGGGGGATGAAGAAGGAGTAGAGATATAGAAGGAGAATAAGAAGGAAGAGAGATGGAAGAGAAGGAGAAGGAGGGGGAGATGGAGAAGAAGAAGATAAAGAGATGAAGAAAGAGAATAAGAAGGAGGAAAAGATGGAGAGGGAGGAGAGGGAGATGAAGAAGGAGAATAAGGAGCAAGAAAAGATGGAGGAGGAGGAGGAGATGGAGGAGGAGGAGATGGAGATGGAGGAGAAGAGATGAAGAAGGAGAATATGGAGGAGGAGGAGGAGGAGATGGAGATGAAAGAGAAGAAGATAAAGATGAAGAAGGAGAACAGGGAGGAATAAAATGGAGAAGGAGAAGGGAGGGCTTCCACTCCAAGGTGCTGGAGCTGGGCACACAACGTGACACGATTTTCAACTACATTTCCTGGCAGCTTTGAGGAGATTTCTTCATTTTTCTTAATGTTAAAGAAATGGCCAGGAGTGTGCATCCAAAAACAAGAAAGAGGGCTTCCTGTGGCCTGTTGGCTATTTGCTCCCCATCACTCACTGTACTGGGAACATTCATCAGCTCCTCAATGCTAGTCCGTGGAATTTATATTCATCTAAGCCACATAAAACTGTCTTCTCTGCTTGATGGAAGATAAGCCATGAGGAAGGCCCACGGAAAACCCTCAGAAAATGAGAACCCACTCATACTTTGTTCACATCAACCCAAGCTCATCTGGTGGTGGAACACAGAACAAGGGTCTCAAACAATGAGGACAAATAGCATTAGATTCACATGGAAGCAGGTATTCCTTCAGACATTACAGCTCCCAAGATTCACAAACCATGAGGAACACCTGGTAGGTTAGACAGATGGCAAACTGAGAAGAAAGAACTATGACGCCCAAAGCCAAGGCAGGGTATGAGTGTGTGGACTCCCAAGTCCGTAAAGCCCTAACTCTGAGGTTCATAACCCTTGCTGTAAAACTTAACAGGGACTGTAGTCAAATGCAATGCCTTTTAGCCTTCAAGTTTGTTATGCGGGACTGCAACTAAGCTCAACTCATGCACTCCTTCTTTCTCTCTCTCCTCCCATGTTCAGCGGATACTTCCTAGCTTGAACAAACCCTCATCTTGCAGTTCCATCCAAACCAGCAGACTATGGTTTGGGTAAGTCCTCTAAACCAGGATAGCAGCCCAGGATCAAACTGAGGTTCCTCTGCAACCCTGATTTTGAAGAGTCTGGTTTAAATTACAGTTTGCCAGTCCAGTTACAATGGCAAACTATTGTGATATCAAACCACAAAATCACCCCTTAGCAGCAGTCCAGAGAAGTTTATGCCAAGTACATTTTGTTAGTCTTGCAGGTGTTACAAGACTTTTTGTTCTTCTTTAACTCATAGAATTTTCCTTTCCAAGTCTCCATTCCACGAAGACTAGAACTATGTCTGAATGCACCTAGTGCTTTAGAAATCTTATTATGAAAATACCAGAGTAATTTTTTAACAGCTCAGTTTTTCTGCAATTCAGAGACAAATACAAAATGTCCGAGCACTGAAATTCTACTGCAAAACAAATGTAATTATTATTTTCCATGAATGGATTTGGTAATATATCAATGTGCATGTATGTAAGACCAATGACTCATTTCAAAAAACAGACCACCAACCAAAATGCCTTTAAGAGCATGTAATAAAATATCTTAATAGTTGCATTTCTTAAGACCTACTACGATTGTTAGCTCTAGCTTGTTATTTGTGTATAACTCATGTTCCTGATGTTGCTTTTTTTTTAATGTTTTTTCCTTACTAGTCAGCTCATCATAACAAATTCCTGCCTTTTGATCACTCAGAGATGGGTCAATGCAATTTGTCAAGGCAAAAAAATATGATTAAAGGCTAAAGCTCCCATCTTATACATTATAAGAGGGCATCATCCCATCTTCTAGAGGTTTTGGACTGCAGCTCCCAGCATTCCCCACCATCAGCTATGCTGGCCAAGGCTGCTGAGAGTTGTAGTCTAGCAACATTTGGAGGGCTGCAGGATTCCTACCCCACTGTACATATTTAAACTGGGGACAAGCCTCATTAAAATCAATGGGATTTCCATCTGGGTAGCTACATAAGATTGTACTGCAAACCTAGCAATTTTGTCCGTACTTTTTCTGCAAGTAAACTCTTCTGAGCACAATGGGATAAATATCCATAGCCTTGCACTGCTGGCTTGCAATCCTATACACACCCTTGAGAAACTTCCACTGAACTCAGAGGGAGTTCCTTCTGAGTAAATCTGCACAGGACTGTGCTGTGAAAATCTTACTCAATGATAAGCTGTCTCTCTTACTGGGAGATGCATATACATGTATACATACATACCTCTGTTCCACCTCTGCAAAAAAGTACGCCTGATGATACCCAGGTAAAGCAACTCGCCCAATGCAAGCCAAGAAGCTCCATAGCAAAGCAAGGATTTGACTTTGGGTCCTCTACTTTCACAACCACCTTACGTCTTATGGGTTCTGGTACAGAACCCGCCCCCTAAGTTCAAGTCATCAAAGAAGAACGGTGAACAAGGAAGAATGACTAGAGTAAAGCCCAAGGTTGGATTTGAAGACTTGCGAAAAAGAAATGGCCTTGGAGGAGTAGTGGACAGGGAGTGTTTCTGTTTGTATGCATGGGAGCAGGGATAGGATGTGTGTGTCTGTGTGAAAAAATATACGTGTGTGTAAGTACTTTATATGTGAAAGAGGGAGATGCAAGTGCGGAGAGAAAAGAGGGAAGGTATGTGTGGGTGCACATGGGTCAGAGCTTAGAAAAATCACTTTTTCAACTACATCGAAAGGAGACTGACAAGCTGGAAGGCGTCCAGAGGAGGGCAACTAAAATGGTAAAAGGCCTGGAGACCCTGTGAGGAGAGGCGTAGGGAGTCGGGTATATTTTAGCCTGGAGAAGAAACGGGTAAGAGGTGACATGATAGCCACATTTAAATATCTGAAGGGATGTCAAATGGAGGATGAAGCAAGCCTATTTTCTGCCACTCCAGAGACTAGGGCATGGAACAATGACTTTAAGCTACAGGAAAAGAGATTCCATCTAAAAATTAGGAAGAACTTCCTGACAGTAAGAGCAGTTCAACAAGGGAGCACGCTGCCTGGGAGTGTAGTGGAGTCTCCTTCTTGGGAGGTTTTTAAATAGAGGTTGGAAGGCCACCTGTCGGAAACACTTTAACGGTGTCTTCCTGCATAGCAAGATGAGGCTGGACTCAACGCCCTTGTGGTCTCTTCCAACCCTATAATTCTCTGTCTCCAAGAATCCATCACCAGTTGGAGACTCTAGGAGTCCAAAGAATAACTTCTCCAAGCTCTAGCAAATCTGGGAATGAGGTGTGCTTGCTTGTTTGTAAGATAGAGAAAGAGAAAGAGAGCAAGGGGAGACGTAGTGTGTGTCCCTATAGGCCCTGGCACCTTACCTCCTACACCAGGGATGCTCTGTCTCTCCTACTAACCTGCCTAAGTGCTGCAGCATAAGGGCATCACATCGGCCACAGTGAGCTGCCACTAACCATATTAGCCAAGGGTGGGGAATCTCTTTCAGCCCAATGGCCAAATTTAAGAGCAGATGCCTTTTCGGGGGGGGTGGGGGGGTGCCTGAGACAAACAGGGTGGAACAAAAAAATCCCACCTGTTTGAGCTTAGAGCTCTTGCTGCCAGTAACCAGGCCTTAGGAGAGGCAGTGAAAATGGAGGGCACAGAAGCTGGGTATCATAATACAAGTTCTGCCCACTTATCTGACAGATTAGGGACCGGAGCACTGCCAGAAAACGGAACTGGTTGCAAAATGGAACCCAAGTAAGGAGATGAAGGACTTAACGGAGGCTCACTGGGGACTGCTCCCCACTTGCAAAGTCTCCAAGCCAGCTTGACACCTTTTTCCCCCCTTCTGAGCTCGCTTTGCAAGCAGCACACCCATGCGAGCGGTTCCAAGTGAACCTCTGTAGCCAAGAAGAACGGACGAAAGGGCAGAACCCCTGTCTAATTAATGGAACTTGTCCTTAGCTTGGAAGAGTCAAAAGAGAGAGAACAGAGCATCAAAAGTTGGGGGCTTCCTGTGTTATAAAGGAAGAAGGCATGGCTACCTGGGGAAGCCCTGAGGGCCAAACTGGGACCGTATGAGGGATGGATTTTTGCCTCCCCCCAGCAACAGACGTTCCCCATCCTTGGCATAAGTCAGTCCTGGCACCCTATGGCCTCTAAAGGGTTTGCCCATCGGTCTGAGCAGAGTGTCTCTAACAGCAGTAGCAGCAACAGCAGTAGCAGCAACAGCAGACTCCTGGTGCCTTGCCTTGCCTCCTGCAGAACTTGGCCCTGGACAATGTCTGTCTGGACTACATCCCTGCTTCTGTTCTGCCTCTTCCGGCCTTTCCTGTCTGGACCACGCCCTTGTCTTGGCACCTGGCAAGCAAGGGCAGACCCCTGCTGAGGCCTGACAAGAAAGCAATAAACTTTCATTGTAAACAGAAATTATTTCCGATGCACGAGTCAGCACAGCTTTGCTTGAAAGAAAAAAAAAAGGGGGGGGGAGGCATAAAAGCACAACAATTGGGTGGTAAGCCTCAAGTTTACACGGGGCAGGGCGGGGAAAATGGAACACACAAGCTGCGTGCCAGTCATTTTTAAGGCCCTTGCAGCCGAGAGTTTAGTCAAGAGCAGGCCCGGAATGTGCAGCCGCCTTTCGCCATCGCTCTTGCTTGCGTGCACAAAGGGGAAGACGGGAGAAGGTCTCCGAAGGCACAACTCACCAAATCAGACTCGTCACCATCTTCCTCCTCCTCCACAGATTCTCCAGAATCTTGATCTTCCTCAGATTCTCCGTCAACCATCTGCAACGGCCAGAGAAAAACCAACACTGACAAAGAGAAAGCTGGCATCTGCTTAACAAACACACACATCTGGTCAGGCTGCCTGCATCAGCTCTGTCTTCCTTAATCGAAGAGAAAAATTTTCCCCAATGCCTGATCCTTTTAACTGAATATATCAGAGATCTGAACCCAAGACATTCACCATACAAAGTCTATGCTCTCTCACTGACCTCAAATTCCTCCCTGGCACAGAATGACACTTTACAACTGGCTGTCAATCATCAGTCCATCCAGGCTCGTGACATTGGCTAAGATCTTAGACTTTTCATAATTATCAATTGCCTCAGATGTTGCTGCACTGCAACTCCCATCAGCCCCAGCAAACATGAACAATAGATAGTGGCTATGGAAGCGGCAGTCAAGTAATATACAAGGAATCAAGGTTGGGAACCATTGTGTCCCCACCTCCCTCCAATTTGTAAAAAATAATTTGTTGCCCTTAATTGATTGCACTGATTTTAAAAATTCCTCACTGTGATCATTCAGCGTCAACAACGTTGCTCTTTACTGGAAGATTTGGAAAGACTGAGAATGTGAGGCAAGGTTTGTTAAGTTCCTACTGAAAATGGCATAGGGCAGCAGAGGAGGCACCGGCAAGCCCCACCAGCTACCCATTTCTGCCTTGAAAAGCAACCCCGCCACCTCAAAGGCAGAACCAGGAGGCTGAGATGCTCCCCACTACAGATTCAAATGTATTGTGTATCGTGCATTTGAATCCACAGAACGCTGAATCCATTCCCCTCTCTTTTTTGTGTGTGCGTTAAATATAGATACTTGTGGTTTCCCCACTATCTTTAATTTTTATTTTAAAATAAGTTACGTATTATTAATTATGGCACATTGGGGGTCCTGGACCCCCAACCCTTGCGAATGTCAAGGGCCAACCTAAAAGCTCTTTAATAAAATGTTAGACAAGAACACCCAACAAGTGAATTCAAAATACAAGAAAAGAGATTCTACCCAAACATTAGGCAGAGCTTTTCTTGACGTTCAAGAGCTGTTCGCCTTGGAGGGTGGTAGAAATCTCCTTCTTCGAAGTTCTTTAAACAGAGGTTGGATGGGCACCTTTCAGTTGTGCATTCCTGCTTGGCAGGGGGCTGGACCCTTGTGGTCCTTTCCAGCTCTATGGTTCTGATGAACAATGGCAGTAATAAAATGTCCTTAACAAAAACTCCTTTCCAATCTGTTGAGGACATTAGAAATGAGGCTAGAAGATTTTTAATTGACTGATCCAACCAATTCATTGACTACATTTTACAGCCCTTTTCACCTCCTTTTTCCTTACAGTTATCTGCAATTAGAACATACCCATCCACACAGGTCATGGGGCCACATCAACAACTCTGCCTTGCCTTTCCACCTCCTTGACTTCCGCTTGTATGTCCAAAGCTAGAAGTGTTTCCAGAATCTTAAGCTACCAGCCCACAAAAATCACCTTTCCGGCATTGCTAGCATCTGTGTTCTCTTCTTTAGCCGTTCGGTTGTCTTCCGCTGGAAAAGTAGCCTGGTGGTCCGTTCCACGCTCGTCGTCGTCTTCCAGTTCATCTGAGTCCTCCTCTTCAGAGTCTACGTCTAATCTTTCCCCATTTACATGAGGGCTGGCATCATCCTTTTCATCCTGAATACGGACAAACCATAGGTCAACATCCACAACCTGTAGGCACATCTTCCTCATCGGACATCTAGACTGTTCCTAGAAACATCAGAAGCCATTTCTACTACTATTATTACTGTTGGTGATTTACAGTCTACCTTTCCCCCTAAAAACTGATATTTAGTTTGTTAGCGAAAACAAAAAATTGAGGAGAAGAAGAGAGATGGGTTGAAGGTATTAGTAATACAGTCCTCCCTCCACATTCATGGGTTTGACCTTTCCAAATTTGGTTATTTGTGAGACACATGCATGCCTCCCCCACTTCTCTTCCTCTCATTCCCCTGCACTCCTCACCGTAGGCTTGTAAGGCTTAAAATGGATTTTTCCCTTCTGGGTGAGCAAAGCCCCCTCCCACTGCTGGAGGCATGCCCTCTCTGCCCTCTGGCTGCCCATTCTGCTGTGTAATGGCCATTGATTGGTCAGGTGCTCTCTTTGCACCTATCCCTCCTTTTTCAAGACAGCAACTGGAAGTAGCTAGAACACCATGACTCTTCTCTGTCTGAGGGGAAAGTACTGGTAAGTCTTTTACCATTTCTTTTTCCTCCCCCCACAAATACCAGGGCCAGAGACAAAGGAAAGGGTGCGGAAAGCTTTGGAGGGGAGTAGGGGGGTAACTGAGGGTGGGACTTATCTGCAGTTTTTCTACTTTCGTGAATATGGAGGGGCCATTGTACAAATAACGATTCTGTTTATGTTAATATAGCATCTATATTACCCTATAAATGTGACAGAGAATTCTGCTACCAATGCTCTATCGTTACTGTCGTGTTTTATAGAAATATGTTTCCAAGTTTTCTCTGTGCAGAAAGTTCCTTCATCTGTGGTTGCCAGGGGCCACCTTTCATCCACCCACTAAGCCCACCTCTCCTCCCTCACCTTGCCACCTGAATTGGAATGGGTGATGCTCTTGAACATCTCCGTCATCGTCCTCTGCTTCAAAACTTTGGTCTTTTTCTTGGGAACCAAGCTGTAAGTCCCCATTCTTCGTTTCTTCTTGCGAGAGACTGAAGCAGCTGAATTGGAGGCCAAAGAGAAGATAAATCCAGATTAGAGACAGAGCACAAGCATATGTGAAAATTTTCTAGTGGGGGTGCTGGGGGAATCTGTGAGATATGTAACAGCCAACAGTTATTGAATTTACCACAAAAAACACCACCCAGTGCTGAATTCAGGTCCTCGTTTTTATTCCTTTGAGTTTACTCTTTTAGTTAGATGTAAGCAAGGAGATAACAGGAGCGCAGAGGATTGGGTTGCTTACTGGTAACTGTGGTTCTTCAAGTGGTCATGCATGCCATCACACAAAGGGTTTTGCACACTGTGTGAGGCACAGAGACCACAAAGAAGAACAGGTTGCTTATGTGCAACTGTGGTTCTTCAAGTGGTCATCTGTGTCCTCACACAATGCACTACACCCATTGCGTGAGGCATAGAAACCACAAAGAAGAACCATATATCTGCACTACAAGTAATAGGAAGCTAAACTACTCTTGGTCCATCTAGTCCAGCAATGTCTACAGGAGGCAAAGGTAAGCAACCTGACACCTACTACAGCTCCCATCAATCCAAGCTCATATGGCCAATGGTCAAGGATTACAGAAGCTGTAAGGTTATCAGGTCACCTAGCCTGCACTCCAATAAATGGCAACAACTGTCCAGGATCTCAGTCCCAAGTTTGGGAAAGCTGCTGCTGGTGCTTATCCTGGATGCATTTAATGTTTTATTTTTTCCTAGCATCCTGTGGCTAGATCTAGTTGTATCTTTAGCTTTCCACAGAGTCCAATCATCTGATGTTCTCAAGAACCAAAGCCACCCAAGTACTGATGGAAAGCAAAGACCACAGCCAGGTAAGTCTGCCATGATTTATTCTACTCTGGCAGGGCCCTTCCCTTGTTAAGGAACCTTCGCAGACTTACCTGTTAGTGGCTGAGAATGTCTACTGTAATCTCCCACAATACCCAAGGACGAATCTGCACCACAGGTACTGAAGGGAATTAGAATATGACCTAGACTCGCCCAGTGTCTGCTACTTAGAATGCCAAGATGGTAAGGGTTCAAAGAGATAGCTATGCCAGTACTAAAAAAAGGAAAGCTGGGGGAGGAAAAAGAAGGAACACTGCAGCTTCTTGAAAAGGCACCAACAGTGGGACATGAAAGGATGCTGGGCTCTAGCAGCTGCCCAAGAATGCTGGCCGCTAATGCCAGCCTCAATATCACATCACATGTTCCTTTTATTAGGTATCACCAGAGATTCCCTGAAACATTTAGAGCTGAACTAGACCCAATGATAAACGCGTAACAAGAAAGCACATCATTTATGTTAATTAACAGGTATGGAAGTGGGGATTTGCATTGGGAAGGCAGTGCAGCAGAAGGAAAAGTTTGTCTGTTTCTTTTCCCAGGCACCATCTTGGTTAAAACCTTCCCCTCTTTCACCAGATTGGGAAAAGCTGAGACAATGAATAAACATCAGTGTTCAAACACATTTGTTTAAATTGTTTACTCAAGTTCTTTATATTCTTACACTCTTTATATTCTTATTCCTCAATATCTGAGAAACACTACTACATCCTTAGATTGCAATCAAAAGATTGATAGCCACATTGTTATCTGAGCCAATTTTCTCCCTCAACTGCTAATTGGGAAAGTCTAAAGGTCCTAACCTATGCTTTGGCCTACAACTCCCAGAATTCCTGTCTACTGGTAGTGATGATGGGAACTGAAGTCCAAAACACCTGGCAGGTACCAGATTATTCATTCATTCATCCATCCATCCACCCACCCATCCATCCATCCATCCATCCATCCATCCATTCATTCACTCAACTGGTACCCCAATTTTCTCCCAGAACTGGAACTCATAGCAACTCTCAAAAAGATTAAATGAAAAGAAATATGGGGTGCCTCCCCCCAAACCAATCCAAGGGGGTGTATACCTACCCCCCTCCATTTTTACCTGTCTGTGATTTTGAGGTGGCCACATAGCTCTGGTTCTGAGGTAGAGATGAATGAAGGCCAGGGATGGGAGGCAACGAGGGAGGCTTTCCAAATTCCAAGATATTTCTGTTGCCGTCTTCCTTGGGTGTTTTTGCTTCTTTGGAGTCTTTACTTGAATTCTGAGGAACAGAAATCAAAAAGGATGCTTTATGTTTCCAGTGTCGGAGTAGGGGAGAAACTACCGCGCCCTCCCAAGAAAGGATATGTTGAAAAGAACAGTAGATGTGGCCCGCCGCATTTGCAGGTCTGACTTCAATCATTTGCGAGTTTCTCCATTCCCTGCTCCCCATCTCAAGCGTTTCTTTTCTGGGGGAACCTTCCATTTCAGCAGCTCCGATCAGGCCATGCAGCCCTTTCAAAACTCACCTCTGGTCTTCCTCCTCCACCATCAGCCGCAGCCTGGCCACGTACAGATGGCTCATAGCCCAATTTCTCAGCACCACAAACCCTCTCCTGATGCTCGCCACACCCCCAAGGAAGGAGAAGGGCAAGAGAGAGGAAGTAAGTATAGGGCCACCATACTGACTCACCTCCCTTCCCTGATCTAGTTTGGACCCGGGGTGTCCGTTCTCCCCACTAAGCCTTCCCACAGACACGCACACACACACACACACACACACACACACACATTTTGATATTTGTGTTTCTGCACTTTTTGGGGGTTCCTGCACCCCTAACCCTAGTGAACGTGGAGGGCTGAACGTACACTAAAATATAAAAACACAAGCTAACGCATTTCCAAGGGGCACAAACAGCTTCCTTGCTTCTGTTCTTCACATCTCAAATTTTAATCCCTTTCTCTCTCACACAACCAGGGCCTGCCCTTATTCAAAGCCCAGCATTCAGACTCAAACTATTAACCAAAGAGGCCAGGTCTCAGCCGCATAACACATCCTTGCATAAGACACTTGCACATCTGTCTCTTCCTGCCTGCCTTTTCTTTTTCTTTGTTCAAATACATGAAGGTTCAACCTAAAAGTACACAATGAACAGCAGAGATGACTCATCCAAAGCAACCATCAAGAATGAAACACAGTAGACATCAATGTCCGGGCTGTCAGGACAAGGAAGGGCATTCTTTTCATATATGGTGACTGGTGAGAAAAGTCAAGAGCATTCTTGGTCTAAAATTTCTATGTTAAACCAAAAAAATTTAAAGGTACATTTTACAACGTCGCCAGAAATGCTTTTGTTGGGAATCACTGATAAAGAACAGGATGGCAAATATGGGCTACTTCTTTCGATATATCGTAACAGCTGCAAGAATGCTGTTTGCCCAAACTTGGAAACAGTCGGAAGTACTGACGACAGAAGAGTGGGTTGCTGAAGTCACGGATCCTGTCCAAGTTGTAAAAGTGACATGGATTTCAAAAGACAGATGAACCGAAGATTGTTTGAAAGACTGGAAATCATTTATGGATATTTTGAGCAATAAGAAATCTAATGATGTAATAATTTGTAATCGTAACTATTAGTAATTCTAGTAAGTTGAATGTATTCAGATCTGTAATGGTAGAATAAGACATGGGATATTAATAGATTTTTCTTCTTCATTACAACTGGTACAGCGAGGTGAGAGTTCTTTTGCATGTTTGCATGGTTAGGACGCACTTAGTGTAACAGATGAGTCTGTTAATAATATGTTGTGTTTTAGTCTTAGTTTAGTTCACTTCAGTTTAGCTTAGTTTCAGTTCTAGTAATACATGTATATTGTTTATGTATAGCTTGTTTCTTTTTCTCTTGTTCTTCTTCCTTCTGTAGTTGCAGATTAGTTTGTGAAAAGCTCAGCAAGTAAGTTTCACAACCCACCGATGACTAGAACCTGAGGGTCCGAGTTCCAGTTCAACACTGTAATGACTAGGCAACACTGGTTCTCATCTCCGTCTTGCAACACACAAACATCTGAGCAAGTTTTCCAATACCCCAGAACTATTTGAACTAAAACATTTGACAGTTGAAATGTCAAATGAAAGACTTGCTCTGGAATTCATTTTTATTGCAATATTTGGGACTATTTCAGGATACAATGCAATAACATGCATCCCTCAAGCTATTTTAATTGGGTAGGGGGTGAAACCACAGAACGTTTGGACTTATTCTAACATGGATTTAAAGGGCAAGCCAATGAAAGATTTCTTGAAAGACTGGAAAACATTTATGGACATTTTGAGCAGCCAGAAATCTAATGATGCAAGAATTTGTGGCTATGCCGATTGGCAATTCTAGTAGGGTTACTCAGTAAATGTAGAATAATATTTTTCTTCTTCTTCTTTTATCTTTTTGTCTTTCATTACAGTTTGGCATGGAGGGGTCAAAGCCCTGTTTTGTTTTAATGTTTATTTTCCAGTTAGTTAGAGTTTAATGTCTTAGCTTAGTGTGCTAAGCTCTGCTTTTTGCTTTTCTTTTTTTAATCTATATTTCTCTGACTCTGATTGTGATTCTGACTATGAATTAGGATGCTAATTCAAACTAATAAATAAATAATATATAAAAAAAAAGAAAATTGTTAACATATTAATTTTGGCATGCCTGAAGAGCTATGTGTATAAATATATACACCTCCTAAGGACAGTCAACCGAAAAAGGTTAAATATAAATTTCCATCAGGGCTCTGTCCAATAAGCCACCATCCTTGTCGGTCTCTCAAATACAGTTGTTACGGAGAAACCTCTGGCACATTTTTCTTAGGTTCCATTCCCAGCTAAAAAGGGTTTTAATTTGGTTTCAAGTTCGCCTAAAGTCAAGGCAGCAACCAGTCCAACAAAAAGCAGACACTATTTCCCAGCAAGAAGCCAAGCGGAACAAGGGCCAAGCCTGCTTTGAGTTATGAGGAACACACAGAAGCAGACATGGACCCACACACATACACAAACACACACAATACTGCTCATGTCTTATTAGTAAGAAAGTAGAAAGTGCCAGATAACGCACACAAAAGATAGATAAGACTCAATTCAGCTATAGAGAAAGCATGCTTCAGTCTGAGAGAGAGGAATGAAAACTTAACGAAGTCTTCCAAAATCTCTCCTAACTTTAATGGACTTTGCCTACCATAATAAATACCTTCAGAACCCCAGAGTATGAATATTGCAAAGAAAAGAGGGTGGACAGAGAATGTCTTAGCATCCTTTGTTTTTCCAAATACTGGAAAGCCTGCTAATTTGGCTCAGAATTAGTATAATAGAGCCAGTCTGTATGCATATTTTGGCCACAACCTGATAATCAGTTACCCCATTAATCACCAGCCAAATTCACAGTGCAAGGAAACAAAACAGAGCAGGGGGGTAATAGAAAGCCTCTACTTTCTATATATGAGAGTTAGATGTTCATTTTGTTTTTCACTGGTTTATATGTCTGTGTCTCAGCCACCTCTCTCTATGGATTGAGGTGGATAACATAACATGCATTAACAATGCACTGCAGTTGAGATCTAACTGCATTTCTTCCCTAGATGACCGGCCAAGAAGGACAGGGTTCAGGAGGACAAGCGGTCTTCCTTACTTGTCCTAGCAGCTTGTCTCTTAGGGAGAGAGCTGAAAATATGCAGTCCTCACCTGCAACCTCATCAACAGTCATAGAACTGCAAGAGAGATCTTGGACATCATCTAGTTGGAGGGAAAAAATCATGCAGCCCTCCAGATGTTCATTTATCAAAGGCTGAGCATCCCTTATCCATAATGGTTGGGACCAGAGGTGTTTCGGATTTCAGATTTTTTTCAGGTTTCAGAATTATGCATATGCATAATGAGATAATATACTGTAATTCAACGTGGAGTCTGCTATTTCATTAGTTCTTCTCCTCTTGTCTTTGGAGGATTGCTTGGGACCAGGCATGTGCATACTGATGGCAAAGCTGGTTTGGTGTCTTTTTTCCCCTCTCAGCTCATATGCAGCTCCAAGCAAGCTTCCATCATTCCTTCATGTTCCTTAGAAGAAGAAGAAGAAGACTGGGTTCTGCTTTTCAAAAGTTGCAGATTTTGGATCATTTTGGTTTTTCGGAGAAGCGAAACTCAACCTGTATTTACCAAAATATGTATATCCCACCCTATATCCAAGGATCTCAGGGAGGCTTACAATACAAATTTGAACGGTTTAAAACAATTTAAACTAGTAAGGACATATTAAACCACCTAACACTTAAAACAAGCCAGTTTAAAAACACTGAAAACACTTTAAAACCACTCACGTACAAATTTGGACAAAATCAGTCATGTCCCCAACAGTGTATCTCCCAAAGTTTTAACAAATGCTATGTGTTTGCTTGGTGCCAGAGGAAGAACAGAGTTGGTGCCAAGCAGGCCTCTAAGGGGAGGGTACTCCCTATGTGGGGTACCATGGCTATGCCCCCGTCCCCCAACAGTGTATCGCTCTACCTGATGGGACACAGAAGAGAGCCTCTCCAGCCCTCCAGTTGTTAGACTGCAACTCCCATCAGACCTAGCCAGCACAGGCACTGGTCAAGGATGATGGTCGGTGCAATCCAACATCATCTGGAGGGCAAAAACTTGTCCAGCTCTGTTTAACTCTCAGCTGAAGGCTGGGTCTGCCAGCATCCTTAACTGATGCCTCTCCAGTTTCTGCTCAAATACTTCCAGTGAATAAGACCTCATCAACCTCCCAAGCTGTTTTGCGGCCAAACAACCCTCCAAACTGTCTGGATTTTCCCCCTCACATTCAGTGGAAATCTGTTTCCCTGCAGTTTCCACCCACTGGTTCTGGTCCTGCCCTTTTGAACAACAGAGAGCAAAACCAATTCATTTCCCCACCTTTGGACTTTTGTCATGTCATTCTATTGAACTTCTAGTGAGAGTAATGCTACTAGCAAGGTAGATACCCAAAGCCATAAGTATTGCTGAATGACACTCGCCTGACTGCATGTCCCTATTACTGGAGTCTAACAGGATGGTACAGTATGCACAAATCTGAAGGATTCTTCCTACCTTGATTTATCCCCCAAATTTTCAGAGGCACAGATACGTAGCTTAAGATATTAAGCAGACAGTTGGGCAGGCTGATTGTTAAACTCTGAAGATGTGAATGGCCAAGAGTCTACCGTGTGTATATGTGCCTTCATGTCACCCGTAGACACATGGCAAAACCCGTAAATTTCATAGGTTTTTCTTAGCCAAGGAATACTCAAGAGCTAATTTTGTCAGTTCCTTCCTCTGATATATAGCCTACAGCTCTTGGCATTTGTTGGTGGTCTCTCCAAGTACTAACCAGGGATGACCATAGAATCATAGAGTTGGAAGAGACCCCAGGGGCCATCGAGTCCAACCCCCTGCTATGCAGGATCACCCATCAAAGCATTCCCAACAATGCCATGTTTAGCTTCCAAGAACATACAGGATCTGGTGCCTTTAGAATATTTAAGCCAAGAGTCTATTATTTAAGAGACAGATGCTTTCACAGAAACCACATCTCTCTTCCCCCATCGAGACACGCAAAAAAAAAAACCACATAAGGGTCAGCTGCCTCTAAATATCTACTGTCAAACTCAATAATCAGGACCTGACAAAGAACAGCCACGCATTTTAATACTGTATGTGTTCCTTTCCAGTCACAGAAAGACAAAGAAGAGAAAAAGAGCTGATCGCCAAGACTGAAGCAAAGGTCCATGAATGCCAGCATCTTCCTACCACCTGCAGCCAACCAGGTAGGTCCAGGAAATGCATAAGCATGACACGAATGCAAAGCTACCACTCGCCATCTGTTTGCTCCCATCAACAAAAAGCATTTAGCTACCTTTGGCAAAATGGCTCTAAGTGGCCCTCCCCAAATCCTCCATAAATCGGAATTCTTCCTACAAACAAGAAATTGGAGCAGGACCCCATTTGGAATTGGGAGTGCATTCTGAATTGAAATGGTAACAAGGCCTCAAAGTGACAAGGGGCCAGTTTAAGCACAATTTTTTAAAAAATGAATCATACAATGCCCTCCACAATTCTAGGTCTGACTTTCATGGATCTGATTATTTGTGAGTTTCTCCGATCCCTGTCCCCTCCACTCGGGCACTTCTTTTAAGGGGAACCTTCCCTCTCGGTGACTCTGATCAGGCCACGCAGCCCTTTAAAAGCCCAACTCCAGTCCTCTTCACCAGCTCAGCTAAGGATGGCTCACAACCCAATTTTTCAGCACCACAAATGCTCTCCCCCACTGCTGCATATCCACCCACCCCCCAAGGAAGAAAGTGGGCAAAAGAGAGGAAGCACAGGGCCACAACCTCCCTCTCCTTTCCCTGACCTGGTTTGGACCCTGGGTGCCTACTCTCCCCATCATACCTTGGTCCCCTTCCTACAGCCACACACACATTTTGATATTTACAATTTTTCCACTTTTACTTGGGTCCTGCACACAAACCCCAGTGAATGTGGAGGGCCAACTGTGTTTCGTTTGGCCCCCGGGAATCACAGCTATACTGTCGCTCCTTCTTACTCCAGAGACAAGGAATTCCAAGGGTAGCACAACCAATGGCCGGGCATATACGGCAAGTACTGCAATCCCCGGTCCTTGGTCCTGCGCAGGGCAGAGGACTGTGAGATGGACAAGGGACAGGCTGATTTCTCAGCGGAAGGGTGATCACTACCACAGAGTTGCCTTGAGCACACTTCTTTCACCACCTCTAGAAAATGAATCCCTCAACAGAACTTCCATCGCCCCATCCTCACAGAAGTTCAAGCCAATAAGAACAAGGCGAAGGCCCTTTTAACTATTCCATCAGTTCCTGGGGGGAGCGGAGAGGGACAGGGTTGACCAGGCCAGAGGCTGTGTCAGCCACCGCAAAGCCCAACTCAGACAACATCCTCCTACAGTTGTCCTCATAGGAGAGAGCTTTGGCCAGTAGGGCTCACTTGGAGCTATCCAAGGTCCTGTTCTCATCAGCCTTCTCCAGATTAGGGCCTCGAGCCTTTCCTGTTGCAACTTGACCTGCCTTCAACTGGACTTTCCCTGATTTGATCCGACTCCATCAGGCAATAACAGCAACCCCTCTGCCCCATAAGCTTTAAGCCCCACAGAATAGGACATCAATTTCAGCTAAAGCCAGGAAAGCATCGTCCCTTCCAGTCCCCCAATCCAGCTCAATGCCTGCAAACTTCTCTCTAGCCACGCTCAGCACCCGCCGCAACACCCAGGCAGCTTCCAACTTGAGACTGGAAAGCACACTGGCCGATGCCACAATATCATCACAGAAAGAGGGGGCAACCTGGCCCCGACCACCAGCCGGAAAAGGAGAACTGGCATTGATTCCGCTTCCTCCTCTCCTTGCCAGAAAGAACGCTTGGCTCCGCACCAGTGGGCCTGCAGAGCTGAGAAGCCTGTACCGGTTCCACCCATCAGCCAGGAGACTGAGAGGGCTGTATGCCACGTGTGCGTGTGTTTATGTGCACACATGTCCGTACTGTCCAAATCTCCCGTAAAGCCACCTGGAGATACATTTGGCCACAAGGCCGGAAGCAAGATAAAGATCTTCTAAATACATAACTAATAAAGCCAATAAAACCCTCTTGCTTGAAGGGCTTTTATGCCTGTTGCTTGAACACAGAACATTAGAATCTCGTCTGGTCCCTGAAACACACGACAAGTTGTCATCAGAGCTCCATGTAAGCATGTGTGTACAAGTCCAAGCGGTTTCAAAACACATCCAGGTGGCACAAAGGTAGAGTCACTTCATACACTTCCTGGCATATGCTGCTTGTTGTCTGCAATACGGCTCAAGAGAGGGCCAATGCTGAGTGATGGGTGGGATGCAATTGCTCAAAGAGCAAGGTTCATCATGGCAGAATTTTGTGCCAGAATGACACAGAAGTAAAGTAAAGGAATCTAGCTGTGGAAAGCCCAACCACGAGATACTGTGCAGATATTACAGCACATACAAATTATAACTAACTAAGAAACACATAGAGATTTAAAGTGCCCTGGGATTTTCAAAAACATACGCATGGGGGCACTTCTGCACAAAGACTGACACTTGTATCCATCAGACAAAAAGTGGATGCTTCAATAGCAGGTCTTATTAGGACAACAGGAAGAAACCTGATCTCCAAATGTTTTTAGACTACAACTCCCATAGTGCTGGCTGGGGCTTCTGGGAGTTGACTTCAAACACCCGGAGAGCCAAACATTCCCCAGCCCTGTATGAAGAGGAGAGAGCAGACTGGAGTCGGCAGTGGAAGAGCTATTCCGCTTTGACAGGTAGACACTTTGAGCCTTTCCGCACTACACTGTTGTAGTGTTATTATTCCACCGCCAACATCCTGTGGAATCCTGGAGTTTGCAGTTTAAGGAGAGGCATTTAGACTTCTCAGCCAGAGAGCTCTTTGGCCTCAGGAGACTCCAAACTCCAGAATTCCATGGGATGATGAAAGTGGTATATACCATAACAGTGTAGTGCGGAACAGCCCTTGGAGAGAGGAAAGGAGCTTCACCAATCCTCCTGCTACATGCTCCGGCTCGTACGCTTGCTACCGCACACCCACCGAAACAGAACAGCCAGGATTTCTTAAGCAGCCATCTTCAGTATACTTTACCAGGCCTGAGGGAGATTTGGGCATCGTCTTCCGTGCTCTGTGCACCTTGACGTTGGCGTGCGCGCCTGTGCTTTTCTTAGTCTCTCCATCTTTACTGCCCTCCCCGTGTTTTGTCGGCAGGGCGGCCTGCGCCTGGGAAAAGGTGCTCAGCGTTCTTCCCTTGCCCCCTCCCGCGGGGAGGGTTTTGGCCGCATGGCCAGGAAGGGAGGCAAAAGCGCCGCTGGTAGTCCTTGTGGGCAGCTCTTGAGCCACCTGCTTGGGTAAAATATATCCATTGCTCCCCGTGACAGAAGTCTGTGTGAAATCATTTGCTTTTATGTGGTTCTGCTTTCCAGTCACACCGTCTCTCTCGGAAATGCCATTTTCCGCTATCCGACTCAGCTTGGACGCAGAGTCCCCTTGGCTCACTTTCGCATTGTCCTGAGTGTTCTTAGCTGCATTCGGGTGGCTCTTGGCTTCACTACACTCGCAAGAGCCGTTGGTTTCACCATCGGGGGCCATCTTTGGTTCCCCAACTTGCTTCTCTATGGCACTTTCATCTGCGGCCATAGCATTAAATCCTAGGGACAGAAAGAGATAAAAAAAAAATCAGATAACGAAAACGGAAAGGTAGACTTTGTGAGCCACAAGCCTATCTATACATTCAAACAAAAAGATACTTTAACAGCAAGACTCGAGTCTGAACTTACGCGATTAGGGATATGTTCCCATCCTCACGCAACACTTGACTTAATTTACAGAAATGGCGTAATAAATTGACAAAGTTCATTTTCTACATTTATTCTCTTAACTCACAGCCCAGTAGGATCCTTTGGTAATCAAGCCACCAATGGGAGGGAAAGCTGAAAAGCCTGAGACCAAAGCAGGTCAGACAGAGAAACTTTTAGACACAAATTCATGGAGGATAAAAGCTATCAATTGCTACTAGGCACGATGGATACAGACAGGTTGCATTCAAGACATTTTGGATTTATGGTGACCCTAAGGTGAACCTGTCACTTTTTTTTCTGGGGCGGAGAGCATGTGACACACCCAAGATCACCCAGTGGGTTTCCAAGGCCAAGCAAAGAATCGAATCCTGGTCTCCAGGGTCGTAGTCCAAGGGTCAAACCACCACATCACACTGGCTGTCCATACAAATAAGGCTGTGAGCCTTTTTTAAAAACTTTTTTCCCACATGGACATTTTTACTTATTTATTTATTTCTCCCAAATGGCATTCAAAGTGGTTTACAGTATAAATTAAAACAAAGCAATGTTTTGGTACACATTTTTACTAAGAGCACATCTTTCTATTCATTTTTCTTACAGATACAGGGAACTTTGTACACAATTTTTTCCCCAAATATATGCAATACTAGTCATGCAAACTTTTCAAACATACACTTGGTTTTGGGTGCTTTTACCCCCACACTGGGTTTCTAAAGATGCACTTCATCTGATCCTCAGTCTTCGAAAGTATAAAATGACTATATGTTTATGGAAAGGCAAAGTCCAGATCTTTCTTTTCCATCCCCATTTGCAATTGTTGCCTGTCTTGTGGATCAAATCTTCCCTCTGGTGAGCCGATCAACCTCTCCAGGACTTTTTCATCTGTTTTTTTCTCTCTAAAACCACACTCAAAAGATCAACAGGAAGTCCCTGCCTTTCGACGTCCTGTTATCTGATGACTCACTCTTTCGATGCTTCCAAATTAAGGATAAGTTCCTTTAATCTGATGGTGGGATCAACTCTTTCATTACTTCTTCTTACCTATGAAGGCTCACTTGGAACTGCTCATATATGCATGCTGCTTGCAAAACAAGCTGAAGAAGAGGGCAGAATGTGCCACACCAGCTGAGAGACTCTGCAAGCAATGCACACACCATCAGTCCCAAGTGAGCCTCCTAAATTCCTTCATGCTCCCTACGGTACAGTACATGGTTTCTGCTTTTCAACCAATTCTGTTTTCTGGTCATGCTCCAGTTCTTCACCTGTCACAAAAGTGGAGGAAGCATGTAATGACACAAGTAGGATGTATCCAGGCCTCTCTGATGTGACATTATTTGCACATGGCATCACAAGCCAATTTTAAAATCAAGGATAGGTAAAATATTTGCCCAAGATTTCCCTGAGAAGGAAAAAATTGGAACATCCAAAGAGCAAGGCTGGATCAAGCCAACAGGCTATCTTCACAGAGGCCAACAACGCCCATGGGAAACCTCCAAACCGGAACAAAAGCACAAGGGAACATCTTACTGCTGTTCCCCAGCAACTAATATACAGAGGAACTGTTAGCTTCAGCTAACAGAGGTAAGAGAAGCCATCATGTTGTGTAGCCAATAATGCCCTTATCATCTATGAATTTGTCTAGTCCCTTTTTAAAGCTGCCTGAAGTTGGTGGCTGTTTCCACATTTCGTGGAAACAAATTCCATTATTCAGCTACATACAGAGAAAAGAAGTACTTCCAAATTTTCCCGAGTTTTTAAAGACAATCAATGTTGAACCTCTTTTGTTGATTTTCTAAGGCAAGAATTATGCAATGTGTAAAATGTAGCACAGCTCTGCATGGAACAGTGCACCCTGAACTAAACAATCTTTAATGCTAGGCAGCACCAACTTTATTACCAAGTTCAGCCTTTGCAAGTAGGTCAGCTTGCACAATAAAATACATAACCAGCTCCCGAGTGACCAACTGCAGAGCAACATTTCCCCCTTAAGAACTCACGACTCCAATCACCCTTGCTTTAGGCTGACTTTTGGCTACATTTCTGAACAGGAGCTGTTTTTCTAGATCTAAAACTGAGCCAACAATTGTACGCAAAATAGCATGCATGCTACTTCAAATGCCATGTTATTTTCAACCTTGGAAATTTCAGACCTTGCTAAGATTGCTCTCAGAGAAGGCTATGCATGAGTTTTTATATGACAATCACATTCCTATCCCGCTTCAGTCTGGAATCCTATACAAACATACTTGTGTATAAGCCTTACCAACGTGACTAACTTCTGCAAGAAGCCATACATAAGATCGTTGTTATTGCTCCTGGTATTTTGAAGTTGTTTCCAACTTATGGTGACCCTAAGGGGAACCTATCATGGAGTTTCCTAGGGGTTGAGAGCATGTGACACATCCAGGGTCACCCGTGGGTTTCCACAGCCAAGCAGGGAACAGAACCTTGGTCTCCAGCACTGTAGTCCAATGCTCGAATCACTACACTGGCCCTCCGCCCCTACGATTACTCTGTGTATTTATTTCTTTATTATCACTATTCCTCCTGCACACTGAAGACAGCTCAGAATACACTGGGTATTTATTTAAAAGACTTCTAAGCTATCTTTTGGGGCAAACCCATCCAGGGCAGCGGATGTTAAAATCACAGAATATAATACAATGCCAAAAACAGAGGATCAATAATTAACAGTTCAAGCAAATACCACTGTCAGACACAATAGCTTCAGAGTAGATCCCTAACTCAACTAAAGGCGAAGGTAAACGGCAGAGTCTTTGAAAAACGGTAACCAAATCGCTTGAAGAACTTAACCAATTCTGAGCCACGGCCCTTTGCACATATGCCAGTTTCCATCCAAGAGAGCACCCAGGATGTCTTCAGTTCTGAAACGTCGGCCACTCAAAACTCTGCAGGACAGCACCCAAAAGAATCAGCAACCTGTTCCATAACCAACCCCCACCGCATTGTTATGTAGTGTTGTTGTTTGTTCTTTTCTCTTTTGCTTTTTTTTTCCTGTTTAAAAAACAATTCCCGGCACAGTTGTGTTACTCATTTGGAGAAAAGGAACCTGTCTCTACAATGGGACGGATTATGTTGTTGACTGGCAAATCAGAACCACTGATGCCTCTCAGATTGGGAAGCATTCCAACTTTGTTGGGGACATCTTTCTTGGTGGTAAATGCTCCAGATCTCCTCCATAACATATCATCTGGTCGCTGATGCCGCACCCAGTTTAACTGGTAGCATAGTAACCCTCTTACAGTTGAGAGCAGGAGGTTGTGAAGCAGAAGTCAGAACCGAAATCTGTTAAAGCTGAGGTTGAATGTGCGTCAAAATTGAAGAACGGTGACAAGAGGGGATCCCCTTTCTTCTCCTTTCCACCTTTTCCATCTTTATTGGGTTTCTTATACTTTTTCCTCTAAGGAGAAGCCTCCAAAGCTTCCTGATCTTAAACTTGGCACTTAGATAATCGTAACAGTAACAGACAGTAAGTCCAACGAAGAACAAGATGAAGGAGGAAATATATTATGATCTTGGAAAAACAAAGAATGTCTTCTGCTCAATGCTGCTCACAGCGCTAATGTGAACCTAGGTGTCTGCTCTGGTAGAATTCCTACCTATCCTACTCAGGTCCAGAACATCCCGGTTCTGAAACAGGTACAGGATAAATACATGGGATCAAAGGAGAACCTGTGTTTGTAATCAAATATCTCTAGGCTTTTCGGCACTATCAAAGGAGCTCCAAAATGAAAATGACTCCAGTTGTTACAGTGTTAGCCTGCTGAAAATATTTCTCCAAGCTAAGCAACATATGCAACATGTCCAAGCTACAAGAGATCCTGCCGTCTTGAAGCAGGCGAGGCACTGATGGTCCTTTGCCACAACCACAGCTTGTGTCCCCACACATGCAGTGACTACCACTTCCACACCTATCCCAATTGCTTGGGCTTCTCCCTGAGGTGTTGTGGGGACGAAAGGGACCCACCCATCTAACGGAAGGGTCATACTTGACATCTACATGGGAGAAAAGAGAGCAGTCCTAGATGAAGATGCATTTACCTTCCTCTTTGCTGTTGGTAATATCTTTCAAGAGCTCACTCTTCACGCAGGTATCTCTTCTGGTGTCTCCCTTATTCATAAGAGCTCGCTAAATGAGACAAAGAGAAAGAAAGCGAGGGAAAGATCATATTTTTATGTTTGTACGTTAGCAAATTCTGCTAAATACAATTTGCTGTAATTTCCTTCATAATTTGATATTCAAAGAAAGCATGTCCAAGCGAAATACATCAAAGGTCAAAGGGTGATGGCATGACCACAGCTCTTTTGAAGAAGCTACATCCCTTCTAGATGGTGCTGGACTCCAGTTCCCATCAACCCCTGCCACGAGGCCAATGGTGAGGTATGACGGGAACCACAGTTCACCAATGTCTGGCAGCTCAGTTTCCCTATTGTAGCTTGGGGGTTGAAGCCATACGTGGAGGAACAAAAGCTTGGTCTAGGGAAACTTGCTGTAACAAAACCTATGGCAAGCTAAAAATCAGCATCAACGGTGACAGAAACATAAATATCCCTAACTAAAAATACCCAAATACAACTAAAAGAGCCTTCAAAGGCTGGTAAGACAACAGAGAAAGAGGAAGATGACCTGACCCCATGGACCAGGGGTGGTTCCTTCGTTGTGGTTCCCTCCCAGAAAAAGTCTGCTCGTGCTGGCCACCCGTCTTGCTTCCTGAACACGATAAAGAAGACATAACATATTGGCCAGTCTAGCACAGCTGCAGGAAGACCAAAGCTCAGTACTAGATAAACACAGGCAGCTGCTTTATAGTGAGTTAGAACATTGGTCCATCCAGTCCAGTACTGGACTCTTCAAGGTTTCAGGGTGACTTGTTTCTGAGCCACAACTGGAGATCCCTGGCACTCCCTGGTGGTTTCCCATTCGAGAATTATCCAGGCCAGACACTACATAGCTTTCGAAATCAGACAAGGGCGAGTGTGTTCAGCATAGGGTGGTGGTTTCAAAGTACAAGGCTCCAAATTTCATTACGCTACATCTCCATTTCAAGTAGGCTGGGAAAAACCTCTGGCTGGGATGTTGAAGAGCTGCTGACAATGAGGAGTGCAGTTTTTACTATTTAGCTCCAAACCGTAACAAAACCAAGGAACATACAAGCAACAGAAATCAAATCTCAGTTTCTCTACTGAGCGTATCAATCGTTTTACTTCTATCCGCTGTCAATGAAAGCAAGTACTACTGGGGTAGAAAGAGCAATTGCCTAACCAAATATAAGGCAGCTTTGTATTTTCATATAACCTGCTTCCAAATATTGCACTCAGAATCCAGGTAAAGACCAAGAATATAAAACTGCAATATCAAAACTAAAAGGGGGAAGGTCCATGCATAAAATAATAAACATTTATAAAAGCAAGACTGTAGAGATCACTACACTGTAATTGCATTATATTAAGAATTGTCAAAAATTGAATTTTCATCTAAAGTACTTTTAAAATGTAGAATAACCATTATGGGACACGGAAGTGTGTGGTTTTCTTTTTTAAAAATGGAGATCTAAGTACAGTGGACCCTCCGTATCTGTAGGGGTTCCGTTCCAGAACCCCCCACATGGGGACCTCCCTCCCCATCAATACCAAAAAATGTGAATGCTCGCATCCCATATTATTAAAGGGCAGCAATGTGTGCATAGACAGTTCAGCACATCTGCATTCATGTCCCCGTCATTTTAGGTATAGGACATGATGTTCTGCGTTAACTGGAAGTCGCAGATGTGGAGGTCCAGGTAAGGAGGATCTCTATATTCAACCAAGATTATTTCAAAATTTGTTTGTATCTGCAAAACAAAACTGGCCATTAATTGTTATGCTCCCTCAAGTCAACTCTGACTTATAGTGACCATATTGCACCTTGGCAAGATTTGTTCAGAGGAGGTTTGTCAGTGCCTTCCTCTGACACTGAGAAAGTGTGAGTTGCCCGAAGTTCACCTAGTAGGTTTCCAGGGCTGAGGAAGGATTTGACAACCTACAACAATCTACAGCTGGAGGGCTTCAGAGGCTCTTTTGAAGGAGTTAGGAAAGACAGAGTCTACTTCCGGCTATGTCCATCAGAGCTAAAGTCAAGCCAGACGTCCAGAAGAGAAAGCAGATATACTTGCAACAGCCATGCAAATAAAACGCACGTTCGGCAAAGGCAACAGCAGTTCTTCAATCTGCCCATCTCCCCTGATTTCTAGGGGTGGAGGGAGGGCCTATAGCTGAGAAGCAGGGCACAGACTTCATATGCAAAAAGTCCCGGGTTCATTTCAATGGCAAAAATCCAATGACAAGAAAGCCAGACCCTCTCTTTGCTCAAGTCCCTGAAAAGTGGTGGTAGACAACATTGGACTGGATAGACAAAGGCAGTTTCCTATGCTGCTAACTACGAGGGGGGAAGAGTCACTGAATATGCACAAATCCAAGGCTTCAAATCCCAAGTCACTTCCATGAAAATACTTCCATTACAAGGAACTCCTTCTTCTGAATGGCCTGTTTCCTTTGCCTTCCTCCCAAGCCTACCACAACTCCTTTTGCTATCTCCCTCTACCAGCAACTCCTTAGCCTCTGTGCAAAGAAAATTTCAGGCTTAACATCAAAAGATAGCCCTTTTTCCAGACTTGCAAAATTTCCCTTGGAGAAACCTGGTTGATGAGAGCCTAAGAAGCATGAAACTGAAAGCAAAGAAACAGCTACTGCTGGGAAGTAGGAAGAAAACAGGCATCGCTATCTGCTCCCAGGCAGGTTGGCTTCATTTTACTGTAGACATTCACAGATCCACGCCAAAGCAACTCCCTTTCCTTGCAGATCAGTGGCTGGTTTATCCAGCAATTGTCTCCACAGATATGCTTATGCATACCAATCAGAGGGAGAAAAGGAACAAAAGCATTTGTCTGAATGGCACACCACCCCATCTTCATGATCAGCTGCTGAACAGAATCTGCACACCACAATACAACCGTGCATTATTGAAGGACAGTCAGAAATGAGTGTACAGAGATGAAAATTTGGATGTGGGAGCAGGTGATCTTTCCCTTGTTTAGACAAGGCAAAAAATCATTTGTCGTGCAAGCATGAGAATAAGATCTAACTCTGAACAAGACAGAATCTCTGCATGGCGAAGGAAAATTCAGTTATGTAAGCCCTAGAATGGAAGCCAGTGTTCTTTTGGTTAAGGCAACAGATATTTTTCCATCTCGCAAACTAAGTATGAGCCACAAAGAAACAACACATCTCCACATTAGCCCGAAGGGAAAGAGGAAGGGCACACAATCCAGTTCTTCCCTTTCTGAGTTGATGGAGATGAAGGCCTGTTTCTCTTAACCTTGCCAGCCCCATAATGAAAATGGGCCAATCTCATTTCAGCCATTGTATGTCACACGTCTTCTAAACAAAGCCACAATATCCATGCTACCTAAAAGACTTCAGACTGTTGACTGCTGTGCTTGAGAATCTTTGAAAGCAACTGCACCTCTGAACAAAAAAGCAAGGTTTATTTGCAGCTTGAAAATTATTTCTGAAACGCCCAAGTACTTGGGAAACCTGGTGATCTTGACTTTGACTGTGAATAGGTCTCTCCTGGGAAGGTAGGTTGCAGGTACTCAACAAAGCATTCCTTGAAGACAGTAAAATAACCCTTCCTGAAGCTTTCCTGGCCTAGCTTCCATTTTCAAAATCTCCCCATCCATCCCAAAGAGTCAGCTTCCACAGGCATTTCACAATGGAACAAGGTTTTTCCGCTTTTGCCCACTACTGCACGAAAAGTCTGTCCCATTAGACATTTGCATCAGCCATGTACATGTATGGACAATCAAGTAACAGCCAGATATCCCAAAGGCTGCTTGGCTCCTTCTTTCTTTCTTTCCTTCCTTCCTTCCTTCCTTCTCTTTCTCTTTTCCTAAAACCAACGGTTAGCCCAACAGTTTCATTCCACTACAAGCCAACAGACAAAACCCAACAGCAAGCATTTCATGGAACGCCATGCCTCTTTGTCCTGTAGGAATAAAGGAAAACGAAACAAAAAAAAAACACCCCCACTGTCTACAGATTTCAGAGTGAGTCTGGTCTCAACTGCTTCACACCTTCATGAACATGCCAGGGACCCAAGAGCTGTACTTCTCCTTGATCAGTTAGAAGTACCAACTGCATCAAATGCTTGCAGCTTGAAGGTTACTCGCATAAAACAAGAGCCATTGAGAACTCTTTCCTCTACCCCACCGACGACAGACACACACACACACACACACATTTGCACACTCAGCCCACTAGAAAACAAGAAAGCATTCCACACTGGTCACCCAACGCTCTCCAGTCCCCACCCAAGCCCACCCCAACGTGTTCCCAGCAACTCTGTCAGTACCTCCATTTTTTCCCCCCTTAAATGCAAAGCAAACTTCCCTTTTCCTCACACTTCACCATGCCCCAATCTGTCGGCTCCTGATTGGCAGGGAAATCTAATACCCAACCCTCCCAAGCAAAGCAATGTCTGCTTTAACAGCACTCCCAACAAAAGCCAACTGGAAAGCAAGGACTGCTTCAGAATAAGAGTCTCGGCATTCGCTCTTTCTGTTCTCCCCCCTCTTCCTTGCAGACGTCTGTCTCCATTCTCAGAGAGATTATTAATCTTCAGCCATTGGAGATTCTTCACAAAGGTTAGCCATCAGAACTAAAACAGCATTATTTGCACACAGAGAGAGAGAGAGAGAGAGAAAAAATGGTTGCAACTCAAAGCCCAGTGTGGGTGAAGCTCCACTGAAGGAGTTTATTTAAAAGGAAAGAAAGATGACAGCCCAAAGGCTAGAACTAAATGCGATTTTTCTCTCCACCTCTCTCTACCAGCCTTCCCTGCTGCTCAAGAACCAGAAAGCTTGAAGGGAATGCTCTTGAAGACTATGAAATGGGGAGGGGAAAAAAAAAACAAACCCAAGCACGGCTTGACACCGAGCTGGATCTTTGAGAATAAAGCTTCGAAACCCAACACAGGAGCAAGCAGGCTTCCTGCCTTCCAGCAAGAGCACAGAAAAGCCAATCCCACGTGCATTTCAGGAACATGTTGGAGTTTTCTTTCCTCCTCCTTGTCCTCACACTCCTGTGAGACCGGTTGCATCACAGCCCTGCGGTTAAGTAGGCAAGAGGGAAGGAGAACAGGAGGAAGAAGAAGGAGAACTGGAGAAAGAGAATACTAGGAATGGCCGGGTTCTCTTGGCTTTTGTTTTAATTTACAGACTGAACAGGGGTGGCACAAAAAAAAAAAACAGAGAGAGAAGCTGCCTTCTTTTAGCTGAAATAGGTCAACCTGTAAATGATGTGCAGGAAACAAAGTTGTGCAATCGCACAGTAGGAAAAAAAATTCTCTTCTGAAACCAGCAAGAGCAGGATTTGAAGCTGTGATCTGTGTGTGTGTGTGTGCAGAAAAGAGGCAAAAGAATGGTTCTGGAAGGACTACAAATAAGACTCCTCGTCAGGAGATTCAGACGTCCAAGGGTAACCTTTCCACCTCTTGCAAAAGCCTCTCCCGGACACCTCCACTTCTTACCTCCCATACCCAAGAGGCGGGTGCCTTCCAGTCAATGCCACGTGTTCTTTGCAAAACCCAATCTGACCCAGCTCACATACAAACGCATCCATTTCATACCACCAATTCACTTTGCCCCCTGCAATTATTGTCTTACCATGCAAGACGGCCCAAACATGTAAATTATGTTACAGAAGCCAAGTCAGGAAAAGGCAAGCCCTTAGTATCAGTACATAGCCAGTTTTAAAATGATCCAACGGCTGGGATTTAAACAGAACAGCATGCTCCATGCCTTATTCTAAGAAAGAAAGGAAGGAAGGTCGCTCTCCTAACACTGGTGACAGTGGAAAGGAGCCGAGAATGAAGAAAGCAAAGTATTTTCAAACACCAATTATGAGCCAAATCAAAAGAAAGATCCAAAGAAGGGTAGTTGGGGAAATAGATGTTGAATGCCATTCTGAATCCTAGGCCTGGAGACTGCAAATGATCTTGCACAACATCTCAGAGAGAGAAGGCAAAATGGAGGACAGAAAGGAATCTAGATTGCTTATACTCACTGTTTTCAACCACGGGTGAAAGGCTAAGGCTGGCTTCTCTATAGGCCCACAACAATCAGACAAGCTATGACCGAAACCAACATAAACAACACACCTCTTGTTCTCCTTTAGCAACAATTTCACAATGTTGATTAACCAAAGACAGGAGAACTCCCCATTCTCCCTTCTCCTGATCTCCCTTCTTCAGTGCAGCTATAAAAATTAGCTCCCCACCGAAACATGGGGTTGAGGAATTCAGGATACAACGATAGTTGAAAATCCATTAACAGTGATTTATTTTTATAGCTTTTAAAGAAATGTCCAATGCAAAATTCCACACCCAAACACACACAGCAGTCAGAACATTGCAAAGGCTGCCAGTGGCAACAATACTGCAGTATTATTTGCCTGGATACCCCTGGGGAAAAAGAAAGAAAGGGAAAAAGAAAGAAGGAAAGAAAGAAAGACGGAAAGGGAAAGGGGAAGGGGAAGGGGAAGGGGAAGGGGAAGGGGAAGGAAGGACGGAAGGACGGAAGGAAGGATGGAAGGAAGGACGGAAGGGAGGGAGGGAGGGAATCAAGAGTTTAAGGCTGTTCTCCTAAGCACACTTACCTGGAAGTAAGTCTCAGAGAAATACATGGGACTTACTTAAGTGTAAACATGCTTAGGATCTGTCGGGCAAAAGAGTATTACACACAGCACAGGCTGTACCCTCTTACTGGCAGGAAACCATCCATTCTGAAAACTTCCAAGTCCCCAGAAGACCTAACAAGAGTAACAAGAACAAAAACATTACGAAGGAAGAGCAAGTCACGCAAATCACAGTCAGAGATCCAGGGAGATCTCAAGTGTGTGTACGTCTGTGTCTGTTCTCTACACACACCCCATATATATATATATATATATTTTAGTAAAACTATAAAAGTCAAGTTCAACCTAAATAATTAGGTCTGCTCTTCTTCTCTTCCTCAAACAAGACCGATTTTCATTTGAGAAGAAAGATGAGATGGGCAAAAAGACAAACACGGATGTAACATGGTCCCATCTCTTATCCCCATGATGCGCTTGTGAAATGGAGCATGGATGAATTCCACTCCCCTCCCAACCTTATCAGACCCCTCTTCCAAGTTTAACATGAGATTCAGAGCCTGTGGATTAAAAGGGCAGAATAAGCCAGGCTCTCTGCAAAAAACAAAAAACAAAAAAACAAGAGGGAAGGCAGCAGGAGTTGCTTGAGGAAAAGAGAAAGAAAAAGAGAGGAGATAAGAGAGACAGAGAGGAACTGTAACCAAGGGCCTATCCCCTACCAAGAAAAACAATGAAGCCTGAACTAAGGCTTGATCCTTCCTGGAAAAAAAGAAAAAGGCTGGAAAACAAGCCACCTCCACAACTCAGTAGCCAAGATCTTGCAAAGAGGAGGAGATCCTCGAAAAGCTTTCAGACAAAAGCCTACAGGCCCAGGCCCAGAAGTCTCTCGTTTCTGCTCTGTCATGGGGGAAGGAGCCTGGCCTTTCCCTTCAATCCCAAAAATTGCTCTGAATTAGATCATCTCTCTCAAATCACCTCCCCCTACCGGCTGCTTCTGAGCATGCTCGGCTCTGCCGAGCACTGCCATTTCATAACTGCATTGTTTGCAGACACACAACGACCTGCCATCTTTTTTTTTGTTTTGTTTTTCTTCTTCCTTCCTCCCCTCTCCTTTTCACATGTGTGTGGACGATAAAATAGGACCTGGTGCCTGCAACCCGAAGAGCTTCTCAGGTTCATCCGGCAGCCCTGATCAGGGCAAGGCTCCCTTTCTTTGCACACACCAGGGAGGAGGAAAATAGATCACCATGTCTGGAAATTGTGGTTGTTGTTTTTTTTTAAAAAAAAAAGCCAGCTGAAAACAAAGGAAGGGTAGGAGAGGCGGCAGTTTTTAGGTGCAAGCCAACTTGCTCTTTTGAAATAGCGGGGGACAGTCCACTAGGAAATATGAGTTACAGAGCTCCACTTGCAAAGGGAAGTTTAAGATTTCCAGGTGTTATTTCCCTTTGCGACTGCTGTCGTTTAAACCACCTCCCACTGATACTTTCCACTGGTGTCAGGCGGGTGTGTTAGGAATGGAGACAGAGAAAGAAGAAAAAGAAAGAAGAATATGTCATTTCCCATGGAGGTCCTTAAACTCATCATCGCCAGCAAAGCTTGCTTCTTCAAACTCAAACCACAGTATTTCTGCAGAGACAAAGGCAAAGGAGAGAAGGAATTTGCAATCTGGAATGTGAAAAGCCCAACATGGATAGGTAGCCAGTGGCAATCTAAATGGACGCTAAACCTAAACCGTATTACCTTTTCCACCCCGCTCACCAACCTGCAATATACCAGACCTACTATCTCTTTTTGAAGGCCCAAACAAAGATCACCAATTTCTTTCCTGCCGAAAAGAAGCTGAATTTTGTGTGTGTCTGTACATCTTCAATTCACCTGTCGACATAGGGCACCCTCGTGAACTTCACAGGGTTTTCTTAAGCAAGGAATACTCAGAGGTGGCTTTGCCAGTTCTTTCCTCTGCAATATAGCCTCACAGCCCGCAAGATTCACTGGTGGTCTCCCGCCCTAGTGCTCACCAAGGCTGACCCAGCTTAACTTCCGAGATCAGACAGGATCTGGTGCATTTAGAATATTCAGTCCACTAAGCCGAATTTTAGAGACTGCTTTTCATTTAAACTCCCTTGGAACACACCCTTGCTCTTCTTTTTTCTGGCAAATTTATTTGGAGAATGCCTGCAGTGGAACACGAAAATACCTGAAAGCAGGCAGTTTCCAGTGGGTGCTAAAGATGTTTCTGTCTCTCTTTCTCTCTCAGACACACATGCACATACCAGACAACACATTCAAAGCACCACCCAGCTGGCTTATACTGTGCTGTTTGCTCAAGGAGATTTACCAGATTATCATACGTTCTGGCAACTGTTTAGGGACACCGAATGTGCTACCCTCTTAAAGTAGGCCTGTCAACACGACGCAGCTATGAGAGTCAACCAAAAATCAGTGCAATGTAACTCCAAAGTACATCTGACACTGGGAAGGGCCAAGAGGGAGATCAGTTCTTTATACAGCTCAAGAAAAAGGGAAGAGCTTGTTGAAGCTTACGGGGGGCTCTCTAAAGGGAAGCCAGTTTCAAACTCCCCAAATACAGTATCTTTGAAGAATCTAGACGGACCTTGCCCAATCTCTTCCAGATGCACATTCGGTTTGCTTTCTCTATCCATGCAAACGTAAGATCCAAGGAGCTGTCTCCAAGAAACAGAGACATAAAGCACCGAAGGAAGCTACAAGCAGAAACAATCCAATGGCAGAGTGTACTTTTTATAAGTAAAAGGATTCAGGATCAATGCATGGTAACCACAGACCTAGGTGAAACCCTGGAGATCAGCTGGTACTCAAGACAGACCAGGGATGGGTAACCTGGGGCCCTCCAGATATGTCAGGTTAAGGTTCCCATCACTCCTCACCACCACCTATCCTGATAAGGGCTGCTGGGCATTGCACTCCAGCTATATCTGGAGGCCACAAGGGCTTAGATCTGATGTGGACCATACCAATCTAGAAGAATCAATGGTCTGTCTAGATATGAAGCAGTTTCCAGTGCTCCAAGATGGCAAGCCAACACCCAAGAGAACCCTTAGAGTCATCAAGATTCATCCAAAAGTTTTTCATACCCAAGCTTTCTCTTTCTACAAACAGCTCTGTTATCCAGCACAGCAAGAATCCAAGAATCCTTATCTTCAGTAGGGAAAAAAAAAACACTTTGAAAGCTAACAAACTTATTACAGAAAAAGCTTTCAACACCTCCACACTCTGGAATTTTTGATAACAAGACAAATCCTCAGTAAGGCACCTTGCAGGCCTTTCTGCTCTATACTGTTATAGTGCTCTTATTCCACTTTCAACATCCTGTGGAATTCTGGGATTTGTAGTTTTCTGAAGCCAAAGAGCTCTCTAGCTGAAAATTCTAAATGCCCCTCCCTAAACTGCAAATCCCAGGATTCCACGGAATGTTGAAAGTGGAATAATAATACTATAAACGCCCAAAGACATACAGGCTCATTTGGGTAACATGCTCAAAACGATATTTATTAAATTTATATACCATCCAACTGGCAAAGGGGAAGTTTACCAACATAGAAACACAAAATGATCAATAAAAACAAAAGCAAAACAAAACATGAGTTCATTCAGTATCAAAACATCCATTTTCCGCTGGGAACCAGCAATAAAACTTAAACAGTAAAAGCAAAACAAAATAAAAACAGCTACATAGAGAATAAAATAGTCTCATCTGATTTCACCATGCAGCCGACAAGGATGCCAGGTCAATCTCCCTATCAAAAAGAGATAAAACAAAGAGGCGTAAAGGAGGTAAGTCTCTGGATCATCTGATCTATGGGGAAGTAGATACTTCAGTCGAACTACAAAGTGCTGAAGCATCACAACTTTATAGGGAACTCCTTCTTCCTACAGCCTTAGCATGGAATTCACTACCAAAGGACAGAGGTATGGCTCCCAACATGGGAGATTCTTCAACAAGGTTGCAGAGTCAAAGTCATTGAGTTGGAAGCAATTTTGGGTGGAGCTGGAAGTCAGAGTTGATTAAAATGTACCAACTCTGACTTCAAAATAAAATATTATTAACATTAAATACTTTGTTTTATATTTTACCTTTTTAAACATTTATTATACGCAAGCATGCTCCTTGCCTTCCAGTCGTCTATCAACTTGTGGTGACCCCATGAATTTCTTAGGGAAGGAATACTCAGAGGTGATTTGCCGTTGCCTTCCTCTAAAATATAGCCTACAACACCTGGTATTCCATGGAGGTCTCCCATCCAAGTATTAACCAGCACTGATCCTGCTTAGCCTCCAAGATCAGATGAGATCTGGTGCCTTTGTGGGTATTCAGATCTACTGCCGACTTACCTGATCATTTTAACTAGGAAACCCCAGGAATTAAGGTAATGCCTTCTATACGCAAAGCAGATGGTCTACCACTTGGTCACACACGTACATACACATGTGGAAGGATAAAACCCTTCTGTGAGTAGATCTGTACTTCAGCTACTGTGAATCATCCTCCATGCAGACATCTTCACCCTCTGCAGAATACCATCTTCTTCAAGAACTTGGTAGGTAGATGGATTCCCACCTGGACGCACAGGCCATAAAGACACTTCTGGAACACTGGTTTAGAGCAGACATTCCCAAGACTCATTTGATCATACTTCCAGCCTCCCTATACTTTGAGTGTGGAAAATTCGATGTGAATGCCATCCGATTTGAGTGCAGTAACGTTCTGGCCTCTAGACCATGGTTTCTCAACCACAGTTTCCTGGAGTCACAGGGCTCTGCAAGAGGTTGCGTTTGAAAAATAAAACAAACTTATTTTTTTCAGCTGTAGATGCAACGATTTTATTGTAGGGATTCCCTGAGACCTGAAAAATTATTTCAAGGGTTCTTCTGGGATTTAAAAAAAAAAACACGGTGAGAAAGGCTGTTCTAGAATGAGAAACTTAGCTTTGCTGAGTCACAGAGAACAGCTACAGAGGTACAGTATAATAATGCAAAAGTATTCTGCTGCTCCTGTTAGGTCAGTCTAAAATAAAAGAAAGGATACAGGTTCCACAGAGTAAGAAAGATGAATAGTACTGGCTCTGGAAAATTGGGTGCCTGAAAGTCTGACGCTTGAAATCCAATTAATTGGCCACGTTTTGATTGCACCTAACAACTCAACCACAAAAAGACATCCTCCATACCAGTCCTGAGCACAGAATGTAAGGAACACAAAGGACGGAAATCAGCTTACAGATAAAACATGACTCTTCTTCATATATAGGCAGCCCTTGTTTTAGATGACACTGCATGATTCAGGAGCAGAAAGGCGTTGGGTTGTTGTGTGAAAGGAAGCGCATTAACAATTCAGCAACATTTCAGACAGAAGGAGTGAAATACTTTAAGCAGGAAGAAAAAGCATCTGTAGGATACCTTTGTTTTCCGGAGTTATTCAGGCCTCAGGAAACTCCATTATAAGGTAAAGAATAAGTGAGACAAGATTAGTCATTGTATTAGCAGAGCTGAAGATAAATACAGAAAGCCACAAAAGGTTGAGGATTAATAACACCCATTCACGTCAGGTGTGACTTGACTTTTCAAAACACGCAATCTCCCTCAATTCCTGCTTCCACTTCAGTTCATTTTTCCAGGTTTTAGAACAGCCAAGTAACTGGTATGGGGGAGAATCTTAGCATACAGATTTCACGTTTGTAGCAGCAACCATTCCGGTCATTACTTAAACTTCCACTTACAATTTAAAGATGGGGGAGAAAATCTAGTTTGCATTTTCTTCGGGGTGGGAGGAAAGAAAAGATCTAATTTCTACAGAATGGTCTTCAATGTCAACAAACCAAATCATGTTAACAAACCTGGTTAAGAACAAACCTGCATCCAGTTTGCGTCCTTAAATCTCACGGATTTCAAAGCCCATGTGAAAGAAAGCAGCCATTATTTCCCATCCACATATATTGGACTCACGGTAAATGGGCTGGATCTGGGCCTAGACAGCTCAAAGTTTGAAAATGCTACTTTTTTGGTTCAGAATTCTGGACTATGACTCCTATTATCCCCAGTGGCCTAAGGGATTATAGAAGATATCATCCAAAAAAGTAACATTTCCAAGATGTAACTCAATACTACCGAATTATAAGTAAGGTCAGCTAAATGGTTCACCCAGATGTTCACAAGCAGCGGCAAGAGGGTGAATACTTTTTCATGTTTTACAAAACAGAGAAAGCCCAATTGCAGAATGCATAGTGTATACATGGCTTTTTCCAAGTATGTACATATGCACATTTTAAAAAACAAGAGTTATTATGTGAGTATACCATACCATGTCATATCATAACATATACTACTAATTCGTTCTCTCCCATATTTCTACTTTGCTTCTTCGTCAGAACTCTATTTTTTAAAAAGGACTCTATGTTTGCCTTAAAACAGGTCTAAAATTAAAGGCTGTATACTGATCACAATGACAGAACAAGGCATTCAAAAAAATTGTCCACAGTTCTCGGTCCTTTGCAATAATCAAACGAACTCTTAAGATGGTAGCACAGGTCTCATCCGCTCTGAGAACTGTCTTTGAAAGAACAGGCCTGGGGGAAAAAAAGTGTTGGTTTGTTTTTAAGTCATCATTTTAACTAACTATTCAGGTTTCAAGCCTTTTTAACCTTGAACAGAGATGTAATGGCATTGCTTCAGAGATAGCATTACTTTCAAAATGGTTTCTCTTTTGCTTGCTACACACATACCTACCAAGTTAACCTTGCACTACTCAAAATGCAGAGCAGTGGGTTTTTCTGGACAAGAGGCAACATTTTGGAAAACCCAAGCAAATAAAATATCGTATCTACAAGGCCTTTTCCCTTACTTCAGCAATCAAAGACATCCAAACCTCCCTGGATCTTCTCTTCTGCATTATTATTTAACAAAAAAAATAAGACATTTTTGTGAAAGATCCATACAACCTACTCAGCGCTCTCCAGGAAAAACCTAACTTCCTGTTCAACCACAACTACTCCAGCCTGAAATAAACATTAAAAACGAGGCAGGTGAGCCTCAAATTGTCAACACTTGCAGAATTTTCAGCACAAGCCTTCCCGAACCTGCACCCTTTTTTTGTTGGCACTCCAGGACTGAGAACAATGTCCTACACAACAGAAACAAAAACAGTCTCAGAGAAAAGAGTGAGGAAGGCTACAGCAAAGGGAAATGACCATTACTAATCTTGCCTAACTCTCCTCCTCTTTCCCCAAATATGAGCCATTAAAACGTCAATCTGCAAGAGGCAATCTCCCTCCTGTGTTCTTTTGCTTCTTGAGTTAGGACAACAACGATGCACAACTAAAACCAGCCATGATCATCTCACTGTCCCTTCGAGGTCTCCCCCTTTTGCTATCTGGCAATATTCCCGCAACCACAACCAGGAAGGAATCTGCTACTTATGACACAAGGGAAAGGTGGTAAGTTACAAGCTACCGTACCTGCAAAATAACAGCCACTGGCTTCTTTTTTTTAAGGAAGACTCAAAGAGTTCCAAATCCCAGATCCTCATGAACAGTGATTCAGTTGCTGCTCATGTGATAAAAAGAGGAGAGGAAAAAAAAGCTCCCTCTACTGAGTGAGCATGCTCGGTGGAGACCATTTTCACCGTTCAAGCTGCAGCCATTTCAAAACTTGCAGACTTCACTGGAAGGCTCCTGTGCTTTCAGGGCAAACACAAAAACCAGGGAAGCCTGCCTGTTTTTCCTGCAGTTCTAACCGTGGGGGTGAAATCAAGATGACCGGTTCGCATGCTGAAATCACGCCAAGCTTCATGGGGATCACTTGCCTGGAAGAAAAGCAAAAGCAATTTTTGGAAGGACGTAAAGACTTCACATCGATGGCCTACAAACAGGCAATGGTGGAGGTCAGAAATCTAGAATTCTCCAAAACACCAGGATAAAGCAAATGGAGTTTTTCGTTTACAGTAGGATTCTCAGAGTGGATTTCAGCCACATCAGGTTGGAAGACTACCGTCCGGCTGTCTTCCCTCCAACAAGCAGTCTGAAAGTTACATGCACAAAGGCATGTTTTTCAGTGGGTGGGGGGGTTGCATGGGGGAAAAACACTACTAGATCATTACAAAAGCAAAAAGCCCATAGAACTGAACAAAGGAAAACAATGCTATATCCAAGCCCCTTGATGCAACTGACCAGACCTGGAGAAAATTCAAAATAAATGAACACATTCCTGAATCATGGATTGCCACCATTTCTATGCGACTAAAGCTCACGTCATAGCAACCCTCTGATGTCTGCTAAAGCCCCCTATTTTACAATGTGTGCTTGTTTTTAATTCAAGCACCCTACAGAAAAGTTCTTTCAAAGGTAAAGGTTGCAGAGCTGGACTGATTTAAAAAGAATACAGTCCTACTTATAAGCCTAAAAGTACAGAGATTCCCCTACCTTTGAGGTTTTCTCCAAATGACTTTCTACCAAAAGGAAAGGGAGGAAGAGCTGAGCTAAAGTGGGCCACTGTGTGGAGAGGAAAGATTTGTGCAGCCTGAACCAACTGCTTTCGGTGCATTCTTAATATAGAAAAGCACACAATCCGTTCCCACCAAGCAGTATGAGCAGGTCAAGAACAGAATGAGATGCCTTCAGAATGCAAGTAACCCCAAAGCCAAAGGACTGGGTTTCGTAGGGTTGAAAGAGGAGCACTGTGTTTCCAACAAAACCCATAAAAATAATTCAGAAATATATAGAAACACCAAACGCTTCCCTCTGTCCTAAGCAGAGCAGACTAAATTCTAGCTCCTTTTAGCTTGCATCGGTGCCCTTGAGAGGACCAACCAGCACAATATTTTATCAAAGCAACCGGATGGAAAACGGGAATAGTTCAAAACAAGCAGCACAGCTGTTCCAAGCCAGCATCAACTCCGATGCCAGCTTTCTTCTCTTTTCTCCAAGCACTTAACTGTTTCCTGCTGAACTCTTAAAAGGCCAGGTGAAAGGGGAGAAAAGAAATCGAGAAAACCCCCGGCAAAGATTTTCAATCACGGTCACCCAGCCGTGGGTCCAGGTGAAACAGCTTCAAGTGATGCTTAATTTACAGAGGGATTTCCCTGGCCTTTTAAGTCAGCCTCTGGAAATTGCAATAGCCTTCCACTGAAGCAACAGAAAACCAAACAGCTCCGCCTTTCAAACACTGATGTGGCTTTCAGTAAAGCAAGTGAACTCAAATATAGCAGGTAGCCCCATACTTCTTTGACTCAAGTCTACAAAATTAACCTCGGGAAGAAATGCCAGGGATAAGGAACACACGTTTCACATCAAAGCAGTTTTCAAACAAATGCATGAAACAACACAATACAGATTTTCTCAAATATGGCCTATTTAAACTTCATCTCAGTTCTGGTAACGGAATGACTGCAAATATTTATGTGAGGGCACATGTAAATTAAATTCACAGGACGGTATAGATCGCATGGTGGTTTTGGTTTGGAAAAAGCCTGGCTTTCAAAAAATCCACCTCTCAAAGAAGCAGGTATTTGAGCTTAAAAGTGGCACCTCAAAGAAAGGAAGGATATTTTCATGGAGGCAGAGCATCCTTCTTTTATCCCAGCCTTAAACCACGTTCCAGGGAATTCATCAGGTCTCTCCCAACAAGTGTGCTTAGAATCACAGCTTTGCTCCGGACAGCATGATCAAATTCAACGGATATACAAAGTCCAAACGGAGACGTCTTAGAAATATGGGTTGCCAACTCCCTGCACTTTTCCAACAAGGCCCATGGCCCTACAGCCGAAGTATTTACATCCACCGTTGATGAAAGAGAGACCGAGAGAAGGGCCTTTTTCGGAAGACAACAAAAAGTGTGGTTTAATGCAAGAATCTAAGAGAATACTCAGATATGCAAGTCCCCACCAGCCTATGCATTCAGCTCCTGAGCTGAGCGGCATTGCACTTTCCCGGGATAATCAAAATGCTTCCACATTTACTCTCCGAGGCTGAAAGACAAAGGCCGTTTAAAGGAGAGATGGCTTCATGCTCTATGCAAGCAAACAGGCCTAGCCGAGGCCACGAAGTACAGCTCCCTCTACAGGTCTGTGTTCCATAATGAGCCGGCTGAGAAAAGAAGGTAATTTCCTTTCAAATTCACAGCTCTCTCCCTGTCCGTGGGAAGAACAGCAATTTCCTCGGCACTACCTTTCTTCCTTTTAAAAACGAGGCCCAAAAGACATTCCAGCAATCCTCATACACAAGGAGGTGGGGGAGAGAATGAAAAGAAAAACAACGTTCAGGAGAGAAAGCAGTTATAGAAAGTTTAACTCTGCAAGCAAGTTTGCAACGGGGGAAACCATGCTCGCGTTTCTCCAAGGAAACAGCACGGTTCGTTCAGGAGGTATTAGCTGCATTCACACATTAAATCTGGAGCTCAGTGTTACGTGGACAAACATCACACTTGTGCGCTTCCTTGCCATTCCTCTTCCAGAAAACCATAAAGAGAAGACAGGAAGCTTTTGCTTGCTTTTCCAATTGTGGCTTATTGTTACGCCTGAGCACAAAGAAACAGGAGGCTTAACTATGGTTTAGAACAGAACTGCAAAACATGTGACCTTTCAGATATTATTAGACTACAGTTCTCATCCTTCCACTGGCCATGTTGGCTAGGACTGATGGGGACTGGATTGCAACAAATTTCTGAGAGTTTGGGAAAAAAACAAGCCAAGTTGAAAGGTGGTTTCTAATCCTGGTTTGTTTCCCTAAACCAGCATTAAGACTAGCCTTCTGCAGATGTTTTGACCGACAACTTCTTTAAGCCCAAGCCACCATGATCCCTGGGCAAGTTCTGGTCCACACACCATGAGAAATTGGGAAAACTTAGTAAAGTCTAATAACAGTGTATCTGGGTTCTGGTATAATGGCAAAGTACTGTCCTTAGAGGAGAGTGAAAATAGAAACGCACAAGACCAAAGTTCTTGCAAGCCACACTAAAAACTCTAGTTATCTCATGTATCAGAACTCAGATATTTCAGAGTTTCATCATCAGTTTAATGAAATGAAGCAGGTAACCATCATCTGCACCCAACCTTAAGAATACCTTGCTTTTCAATCACATGTATCTACATATTTTCATCATAAAGAACCAAATAATAATAAATACATGAAGAGAGAATATAGCTACACCAAGCTGAAAAGAAAAAAAAGCCAGATTTAAACTTGGGGTCAGCACACACAGTATCGAAGAACAGGCTGCAAGAAATATAAAGAAATACCTTCCTCTGGCACCAAAAGGACACAGAGAAGCAGCAGGGAAGTACGCCTAGGGAATGTATTCCCAAATCAAGGTGCCGCTACTGGGGAGGCCCTGTTAGAGAGCATGGCCTGTCTCATTTCCAAAAGCTAGCCAAGCCAAAAGGCACCTCCCAGGAGAGTTTTACCAACAGGGTAGATACATGTGGGAGAAGAGAATTCCTTAAAATAATCCCTTAAAGCGTTCAAACTCAGTTGACTTCAAAAAAAGAAAATAGAACAGTGTCTCAAAGGCTCACAGATTTATCGTTAGTTTTTCATGTTGCTTCTTCACTTCAGGGAAAGAAATCATAGCTTCTTTTCAGACCGTGTTCTGCAAAAAAGGCCACACCACCGTTTCATAAGTCTTTGGAATACCTGTCCACTGTAACACAGGACTTGAAATGCTACTTGCTTTCCCCATTCTTAGAAAGAACAACAACATTATTTTACCAAAAAGTAAAGGACATATGCTTCCTTGGGAGGCAGTTTTTAATTACATTATAACAGACGTAATTTTCAAAGCCTTTTTCACCATGCTTACAGCCTATGAAAGCCACCAAACACATACTGAATACGACCATTATCCCCTTGCCCTGATTCCCCTTCCTTTCTTACTTGATGCTTTTCTTTAAAAAAAAAATAATGAAATCATATTGACACACAGCATAAAGAGAGTGCAAGAAATGCATCAGTCCCCAAGAGGGCAAAAATTGATCTCAGCAATGTCTTTTACTTTTCCCGTTATTAAAAGCTACTCAAACATACCACAAAAGCCTTGCTTTCCTCCCCACACCCTTTGAGGAGCTTGGATGCCTGTCCTGAAAGAGCAGGGAAGCATCACAGTCTCTTGTTAACAGAATACATCCCTCAGGAAGGGAAGCCTGGGACCTTGGAGGCTAAAAAGAAGAATGCATCTCCTGAGCTGGATTTGGAGAAGTTCAGGACTTGTCATTTTACAGGTTAAGCCAAAGTTCAGCAAGATTTGCATGTGCTTGCATTTCCCGGTCTTCCAGAAATGGAAATATTGCAAGGCAAAGAAAGCCAGCAAAGCACAGAGTTAGGTGTGCTTGTGTTCCATTTATTGGAGTGGTTTGTGGCTGTACCTGAGCTTTTATTCTGACCCAAGAAAACCTCACACTAATCCCTCTGCTAGTACAAAGAGTACCTGAAAGCAACACTCTTCTCTTAAACAGACACAATGCCGGTTGAGTGCACCAACAAAACCTAATCAGGTCAAATACTCTCCTCTAAAACTCTACCTGAAACCAACAGGTAAGGTATAAATTTTCCATTATCCCTAAACACTTCCAGCTTGCAAGTGCCACTGAGCTTTTGCAACACCTCATCAATCAGAACCACGCCGACAATCTGAAAAAGGGTGATTTCTCGTCTTCATTAAAATGCCCCCAGCACATTGCAGTAGCTGTTCTGAAACTGTACAAATAAAGGAGGCATGTCTGAATCATACACAACCTTCCAAACGTGCTTCAAGCGCACAGCTACAAATCAATGGGGCTGTTTTTTATTCAGCCAAGGGAATATATCTCTTCGCTACCTAGGAGGAGGAAGGGACAGATGGAAACAATCAGAGATGTTGCCCTGCAAGATAAAGAATACAGCCATGTTGGTGAGCAATTCTGCTCAGCCAGTCAAAATGGTTGCCTCCATTACACTTCTGTTTATGCCGTCCCTCCCAAAAACATTGCATCCAACATCAAAAGCTACTTTCCTTCGGTTCTACAGTTACCCGACATGCCTCTTCTACTCGCCTTTCCATCTTGCCTCTTGATTTGGTAATCTTTCTGCTTTTTGCCCATCCATCTGACTTCTGACATTTTTTCGTACTGCTTTTATTCCTCACACCCACGTGCACACAAACACAAAGCAAGATGACAGCAGCAAAGGCCACCGTTGATTTTCTAGACAATTCTGCACTTGCCACTCAGATCTTGTGTTGGCCAAGGAAAGCTGCAGGTTAAGCTGCAAAAACATATGTCTCGCCCTTCGTATAAACTCTCCAAGTAACAGGCAGGAGGACAAACCAACAGGGCAGGAGCTTGTCCTTCCAAAGAGAAAAGGTATGCCGGCGACTGCAAAGAGGTGGCGGCGTGCCAGTGAAGTCTACCTTACCTTTTTGTCCTGCCGCCAACAGCAAAATGGCTTCATACAATTTTTAGCACTGAGTGCCTTCATGAACACAGATGTGCAGGAAAACGAGGGCTGGAAACTATTTCAAGACAAATCCTACCAGCCATAAAGAAGAGAGCTTTTTGTATAGACCAGATCCAACTTCTTGCACTATCAGCAACTCCGAATTTTCTTCACGGACTTCCCCAACCCGGCCTTGTTTTCATTGTATCAAATACATTTTGAACAATGGTTTAAAACCACTCATCTATATTAGTGATGATCAAATATAGGGCAAAATGCTCCTTAGAATCTCTCTCTTCTTTGGCAGAAAGATCCAGAGTGCCTTACCAACTCTTCAAACCAGCCTAGGAACTTGAGGATTTCCAGACGGTGTTAAGCCACAGCTCCCATCATCCCTCACCACTGGCTATGTGGGTAAGTCTGATGGGAATTACAATCCAAGAAGTTCCCCACCCCTGGATTAGCCAAACTACACAAGGCATTTGCATCAGTATTAACTAGTCACGGTTGCCAATCCTTTCAAGAACAACTACGAAGATTCTTTTCTCCTACACGTAAGGGGTAAAAAATGTGATGTTCTTGCTGCCAGCCCCAATTTCGGCTGTTCTGTTCTAGACTGATGTTCAGCTGGCAAACCTACCCCTATCAAAGGTTTCCTGACAGAAACATGCCACTATCTTGCAGCTTTATTTCAACACAAATCTCACCTGAACACAAAATCTAATTTTTTTACTGCTACTTTGAGAGCAGGGATATAAAAAATTTCTCAGTCTTGATTTTGATGTATTTCTTCAAACCTTTTTTTCCCTCTTATTGCAGGACATGGTGGGTTTTTTCCACACGGAAATTCATGTGAATTTCTTTTCCCTACGTATACGCTTTTAAAAACATTTTTCCCAAGGTGAGGATTTTGTCCAAGTTGACCGAAAGACAATTGTGTGTGTAGTGCAAAAATGTGTATCTGATTGAGTATATTTCGAAAAGGGAAAGCAAAAGAAGAGGAATTGCTAAAGACGGGAAACCAAAAGATTCATGCACACTTTTGCTAGTAACCTTGTCCACCATGAATTGGATAAAATTTGTAAAAACAATTCAGTTGATGGCAAATTTCTTTCCCAATGCTATTGGCAACCAGGAGGTTTTCATATCTACTTCTTGCACATCTTTTACTGAGAGTACATGGTATAAACATCAGTGATAAGCTGCCAAGTTTTAGGTGATCTCTACACAAGCAATTATTTCCAGTTACAAACTAAGTATAAACTGATCACAGCCTGACTCCAGTCATGGTGCGTTCAGATAAGGAACTTTTTACTGTCCAGAAGGTCAGTTTGTTGGCAAGACATACAGGGACCTCTCTTGTTAATTAAAAAAAAAGGTGAAATAAGGATCAGCACAATCCAAGTCCAAACGAGCAACTGTGAAGGGGGGAAAAAAAATTCATGCAGCAATGGAAACCCTTTTTTTGCATTACCTTTCCCCCTTTCAGCTTAATGCTATATTCCAAAACCCATTCATGAGAGACGCCACTTCACGGCCAAGACTTTATATGCCACAGCTGTTCTTAAAACTGTTCTCCTCATCTGAAAAAAAGAACAACGCAACAGCCAAAGACCGCATACAAACATACACACACACACACACACACATTTCTGATAACACTGTTCCACTTCTTTGCAGTTCTAGAATACCCCCTCTTTCCTCATTTCACATGGTTCACTGTCATCATATATATCTTAAAAAAATTAGAAAGCATGACATAAATAAGCACACCGATGAAAAAGGACATTGTTCTATAAGATGGCATTCCATATTTGTACTACTGCCAGCAGACTTGGTCTTAAACTGAAACTAAGTTATTTTCATGCCTTTGACCACAGAAGACACTTGATGTGAGAAGGCAGGCACAATTCTGAACACGAGACTTTGCTGCCTGTTTTTCCTTTTTCCTCCTCCTTTGGTTCACAAGTCTATGTGCCCAAACACTACCCAGGCCCTCGCTGAATATTGGGTCCACAGGTCAGCCAAAGATCTTTGTTTTCAAGGCTTCCAAACACATGATCAGCAGGAAGCACTCTCAAGCCACCTCGTGTCCACTGTTTGCTTTTGCTGCTTTGCAAAAACCAACTCCACAGCTTCCAAGAAGCGTTCAGCCCCATGGCAGAGACCCTCCTGGACCCCCTTGGCAAGAGAAACTGAGCTCCCCGGCCACCCTACCTCTGGTTCTGTCTGGAGAAAGCCGACAAAAATCTCCTCCCAGGCCTGCAAACTCCTTCATTCACAATTCCATCTCCCTCTATGGGTGCAGTTTCCAGGCTGGAGCATGCTCAGTAGAAGCTGATCTTCAGCCATTTCAGAGCTTTAATGAAACGTAAGCATAAGGAAGTGCCATTAGCTCAAAGAGATGGATTCACAGGGATTCAGCCAACCTTGCCTGCCTCCTCTACAGCCCCACCAAGGTGGATCATTCAAACAGACAGTATCACTTGGGTAAGGAAAAGGAAGCAAAGCATATGCAATTTCTGGCTGGTTTTTTTTTTAAAAAAAAAGAAAATCCAACCCTGACTTGTGTTTAAAACAGACACACCAATTAAAAATGCTTTCTACCCTAGGCCTGCCTCAAATGCAGGTTTTCTCAAATGTCATGAAAGAATGCACCAAGGGATACAATTATTTTAAGACCGGGGTGCCACTACCAATAAATTCTCCCGTATTAAAAAAACTGAACATGGGGGCATCCTTGTTGCAGAAGGAGGGAAGCATTCCAGCCCGGTTCCTACTCAAGAGAAACAGGGAACACAAGCAAACAACACACATCACAATGTTCTCTTTAGAAAAGCAGAGAGAAACCAGCACTAAGGAAAATTCAGCCCACAAATATACTCTATTACTGGTGTTGCTCTTTGTTTGGGGGTGGGAGGATCACCAATCCATCAATTCTGATTTGTCTTCCTTACTTCTCCAAGCTCTGAGAACAAATAAAAAAAAAAATCTCTCCTGCTAGAAGATCATGGGTTTGCCCTAAAAGCAAAACAGCTTTCCAGTAGCGCAAACAGTTGCATTTTAAAGTCATGCTTGTAACAATTCAACAGGACCACTCGTGGCAGAAAGATGTACATTTTTGGTGAGATCAAGCCATCAAAATATGCGACTGTCCTCACCTGCCTGTGCTGCAAAGACCCTCATACACACATAGACATACAGCCGTTTCCCAGTTTTCTGGACATTTCAGATGTACCCACTAAATGCTGATTTAGATTCCTCACCTTTCCTTCCTACTTTTGGGCACAGTGGGCCCTCAGTATCCGCTGGGATTTGGTTCCAGGATCTCCTGTGGATACCCAAATCCAAGGACGCTCAAGTCCCACCATATACAATGGTGTAGTAAAACAGCATCCCTTACATAAAATGATGAACAACTCAAATATTTGCTTTTTGGATTTTTTTCTATGTATTTCTCAAGCTGTGGCTGATTGAATCCATAGATGCAGAATCTGTGGGTACGGAGAACCCACTGTATTTTCTTCCACTATAGCTTCCTGTTACAGGCACCCAACATTTCAATATGAAAAAAAAAAAGCCTGTTATTAGGATGTTATTGAAAAGAAATTGGGACAAGCGAGTACATACACTGTGGAAACACAGGCTGAATGATCAAGGGCCTTTCCACACTACCGCACTACCATTAAATTATATTGTAAGCTGCTTTGGATCCCTTATCGGGAAAAAGATAGCATATAAAACAAATATCCATGCTGAATCTATGGGGCAAAAATTCAAACAAATCGTTTAAAATGGTGCTACTTTCCGATGCAAATTCTCTATGCCACCACCCTTTTATAGGTTTATCCCACTTCTTACTTTTTTCCCCCCCATCTATCCTTTTTATTGGGTTTTCCCAAAAGCAACTCAATTTTCTTAGAAGGGGGAGATCAGTTCCAGCCAGCTGTTTTGCATTTCCTTCCCTTTGTTGTTGTCATCGTTGTGTGCCTTCCAGTTGTTTCTGACTTGTGGCAATCCCAAGGCAAACCTATCATGGGTTTTTTGCCCTGGGCTAAATCTCACTCTGCACCCTAGAAGCACCTCCATTTCATGATGGACTCCTGATTCAAAGTGAAGCTCAGAGTTTCAGGCTGCAATCCCGAGGAGACGGTGTTCCTCGGATTATACGGTCTGGCACCTTAGCAAGCCCTGCTCTTTCAGTTCACAACGCATGCGGCAGAACAACCCAAAATGCCATCTAAAAACGCTTGCTTGTTGGGCCCTTAATTTTTCCAGCAGTGGCTCATTCATCCTAGCCCTAAATCTCAGAGACCTTGAGGCAAGCATTTGGACTTGTGACACCACCTCTCCCGGGATGTTTAGCAGGTTCCACGGCTTCCAAGTACAGGACCCGGCATGCACGCACGCAGACACACGTCGCCAGCATGAAATCTTCACTGTCATTTTTCCTGCAGCCAAAGACCACTGGACCTGTGCTTCTTAACCTCCAAACCTATTAAATATATTATTCACATCATACAAGCGGGCAGCACATCAGTTGACTGTATTTGCATCCAGCCCAAGCATTTCCAGCTTGTTTCCTTGGAAACAAAGCCAAAAAAAAAAATGCAAGCAGTGCTTTCTTTTTTAAAAAAAATGTATAATGAAAAGATACCTTCAGCTCTTGTCACCAGAAAGTAATAAAGCCCTGGTGAACACCAGCTAGGTTCCAACAGAATTATTATTAAAATCAATATATATGAAGGAACAAGCCAATTGTTTGGGACTGTCACTTTCAGTAGATGCATGCTGTTCTCTGAGGATGTGTTTTTAAAAAAGGCCTTTTTTTACATGCCAAAATAGGGATGCTGCTTCAAGCAGATAAATGCTTGAAACCACGTCAAGGTCTTTGACATCAAAGGTTGTACATAAGTGTATCAATGTATATACTCGTATATAAGTCTAAGAATTTTAGTCAAAACAGCTGACCCAAAAAACCTGGGCCAACTTATCCATGGGTCAATGTAAGTACTGTACCTTAACTCTTATCAAAAAAGGAACCATCCCCTTCTCGGATCACAGTGGTGAAAGGCAAGAGCTTAGTCCCAGGAGAAGCCAAAAGAAGCACTAACCCCTTTCAACAGAGAGAAATGTAAGGTCCTAGACTTAGGCAGAAAAAATGGAACGCACAAATATAGGAGGGGGAAGACATGGCTGTATAACAGTACATGTGAAAGGGATCTAAGAGTCTTGATAGATCACAAGCTGAACACGAGTCAGCAGTGTGATGCGGCAACCAAGAAAGCCAACGTGATTCTTGGTTGCATCAACAGGAATATGGCGTCTAGATCGAGGGATCAGTACAGTATCATACAATACAGTATTGAGTATACTAGATTGAGGGATCAATACAGTATCATGATGCACCGCTAAATGAAAACGTATTTCTGTCCGTCTCAAGGGGAAAAAAAACTCACAATCATCCGGATTCCAACAAAGGGGAATCTTTGGCTGTTGGGATGTTTTGGCTTACAACTCTCACCATTCTTTATCTATTTAGATTCACACCCCATCTTTCTCCTGGAATGAGATCCAGGATAGTTTTAGCCACATCCATGCTGCTTTGGGCTTCTGGGATTTGAAGTCCAAACCATGTGGAGGGCCACAGACCTTAAGGCTGGGTAATTGTTTTTCTGCTACCAACGACATGTTTCCTGTAGGCCTACACAGGCCAACACAGAGCAGAAACGGGAAGAAGACAGGTAATTTGCAGTAGATTGGCAAAGCATTCAAATCCTGACTTACTTATTTTTTGCAATAAAGGAACAAAGTGACTCTTCTGTGGCCAGCAGCCCTAATTTGTCCCAATTAAATAAGAGGGCTCGGGATATCTCGGAACGGATTTTCGCATGCAAAGACTCAGTTGATTTCAGTTATGGTGCTCAGAAATCTTTTCATTCAAAGCGTGCATCTTCTGCTGGCCTGACATGCGTCCACCCCTGCTTTTAGAGAAACCAGGCAATCGCTATTCTTCTTGCAACGCTTCCTCCCTTGCTGCTTACGATTGCAACTGAAGAGCTCAAAACAAGCGGCTGTTATGCCTCGGGTGGACTTTCTTGCAGCCTTAAGGTATATGTGAAACCCAGAGATGACTCATGCTTTTACTTAAGTGGAACGTTACATAACCTTATAGCAAAGTGCAGCACAACCTAGCTCAAAGGTACACAACTAGACAGACATTGCAAGAACCCCGCACTCTTATCAGTAAAAGCTTTGCGACAGGCAGGCACATCCTCCCAGTGTCTCCGGGAGACACTGCCATCTCTCCAGGACTGCTATCACAATAAGCAACAGAAAAAGCGAGCAGTTTGAACTAGGGTGCAAAGAGGTTGTGTGTAAACCGGTTGGTTTAGCCTGAGCTAAACACAACCGCAGAAATGTAGTCTCAAGATTTTCTCAACTTGAGAGAAAAATAAAATTTTCTTCCCTACCCCCGATCTAAGGGGTACAAATGGAAAACTTCACTGCCTTGCGTAGCGATCACAGCAAAGGGTTTGACATCTCTTTAGATTAAAAAAAAAAAGGAGAAATATTTGTTGTTGCTGTGTGTTTTCAAGTCGTTTCCAACTTATGGAGAGCCTAAGGTGAACCAATCCTGAGATTTTCTGGGGCTCAGAATGCATGACGCACCCAAGGTGGGTTTCCATGGCCAAGCAGAAGATTGAAACCTGGTCTCCAGGGTCGTAGTCCAACGCTCAAACTATACCATGCTGGCTCTGAGAAATATTTACAGGTCAATAAACTTTGATCTAAATATCACAGAGGCACCAGACCCTGTCTGACCTTGGAAGCCACACAGGGTCAACCCTGGCTAGTATTTGACCATCCATGACCACCCAAAACTTTCTCAAAAGGCAGCGGCCTCAGATGCTGATCCCACAGGGTGAGAAGGTTCCATCATGTACTGGGGTCCCAAGCTGTGTAAGGCTTTTTAAGCATAAACCAGTACTCTCAAAACATCTTGGCTGGCCATGAGGCCAGACCACAGTTAAGTATTAACATGAACAGACCGTCTGGTCCTCGAGATCAATACGGTTGTTGCACTGTGCCCTGCGAGGGCAAGAGACTTGACCCATCTGGAGGCTGCTATCCATTTTCATCCTATCTGCATCCTATTAAGAGCTGTTTCTTTTCTATTGATTTGTGTGAAGACCAAGAAAAAAGTCACTCTCCCCAAAGGAAATAAAGAGGATGCCATGGCTTGCACAGAAAAACAACACCAGTCGCCAACTGGAATAATGCCAGAGCAGTGTCATTTTGTGGTTTTTGGGGTTAACCCTTGGCACACACCAGGCAGTCTCCTCTTTCCTCCAAATCTTCCACAAGGATGAGAGCCTATCTGTTGTCCTCCAACTAGCATGGAAATCACCAAGCCATCCTCACTGATAGATCCAGTTCTGTCTCTACCGTACATCACAAGAGGAGACTCCTTGAGAAGACAAAGTAGACAGACGTGCTGCTTTGATTGTCAGAGAAGAACCTCAAGAGGTACTTCCATGCTCCAGGAAGCTTGAGATACACAAATTGGGGGTAGGGAAGAAGAGATACCCTTCTGTTACCATGCTGTACCCACCCACACACACTCCAAGATATGATTGGCAATGGATATTATTTAATTGGCATAAAACAGAAATCATACACTGTTACGGCTGAAAAGCAATGCCTGCAAAGAGGACTGGCTGAAGACGTGCAAAAGTAGGTCAGATGAGACTTCAGGGCATGGCTAGGCCATAGTTCAAGGGATCAGTCGGGAATCTCCGGTGATAATGAACTTGTGATAATCCCCTCAATGACTCAGCCTTCAAATACAATAGCACATGAAAAAGTCTCAATAGAGCAGCTGATTGTCATCAGCCTCTTCCCTCTTCCTCCTGAAACTCTCCTTTGTTTCTTCACCTGCCCAGACATGAAGAAGCTATCATGATTCCCATCTGTGCTTTGCAATCTAATGCTAAGACCATTAGCCCATTCTGGAAACCACAGTTTGTTCTGCCAGAGAGCCATTAACACCCTCCACTACAGGGCAGAAAAGGGATATTTAAACCTGGCTCTGAACCTCGCAATAGTACACAGTACATAGATCATCACTCAATTCCCATTCTTCTGCTACCCTCAGACTCCTAGTCTGAGCCACATCACTTTATCTCTTCTCTCCAGGAAAGGTAAATATCACCTACTTCATCCCAATTTCTTGCTACCCCATTTTCCTTCCTTTCCTTCCGTTAGCCTTGTGTGATTGTGAGACTGCTTGGATTTTACACGTGTTCCTGGTTTTCCCCAATAAAAACATTCTTTTAATCTCCGACGGGTGTCCCTGCATTAGTACCAGTATACATAGCTGGAAAGATCTTGTAAGGCTACCCTCCTCTCGCAGGTGTCCTTTTTGAGCTAATAATTCCCCATCGTTCCACAGAGGCGCTGGGATGGCAGGTAGACCTCTCAGTCACCCATCTTTTGGGGTAACACTTCATTCTGTTAGCATGGAGGATAACTCTGGTGTGTTTGTGGTTTTTGAGATTCCAAATACCTCCATCATCATCACTGCAAACATCTCCATTTGGAGCAAAGATAATATTCAGAAGTAGAAAGCAAGGAGAAAATTATCCACCCTTACCTGAAGATAGGAAGAAGTTTCTCTATTATATCTAGGTACTTAACACAAGTATTTAAAAAGGGCTCTTTTCTTTACGCTATTCTAGTTCCAGACTTCTTTCTGCAATCCCAAATACCCACTTCCCACCTCCTCCATTTTGTTGTCTTCATAATCAGGCGACTTTCATTAACCTAGTTCCCAAGCCCCTCTGACTTCACTTGGTATAAAGTTACCAGAACTGCCAATTCCCTAAAGCTTTCTGTTTCATCGTGCTCCTTTCTCTCCACCTCCTTTTTCCTTAACAGTTTCCTGTTGGGTTCTCATTTTGCTCCCTACAATGAACGCTGCCGTCATAGACCATGCTTCCTTCTCAACTTCCTCCCCACCCTGGGGGGTTAAAAAAAAAGAGTGGGGGAATAACGCAGGAGAACAGTCAAAACGAGCCATGGCAAAGGTGCAGGAGAGAGAGATCTTAAACAAACAGAAGTGTCATCTGAGCATTTCCACAAAGTATATAAGAAGACTAGATAATCCATAGAGCAAATTCATCAAAAGGCTGCGTGCTATGGTAGCTATGCGGTTAGAGCCCATGTGCCAATGTTTCATGCCCCTTTGTTCAATAAAGGTCTTTAATCAGATCCAGAGAGCCTTCATATTTGCTAAACCTCCCCAAATAAAGCCAACCTAAAAAAAAAACCTGTGGCAATACTACTGAGATGGGATCCCAGCGTCCATTTCAGTGTATTTGTTGTGCACAGTAGTCCCTTAACAATATATCAGCCTTGGCTTAACACCATGGATACACTGACATGGCACAGCAAGGCAAGTGTTGGGAAAAGGCACCCACAGACATTCACAAGATAAGCAACCAGACAATGTGAAGGCGAAGACAAGAGAATCACAAGGGCAATCCAGCCCAACCCCATTCTGCCATGCAGGGGATACACCACCAAGGCACTCCCGAGAGCTGGACATCCATTTAAAAACCTACAAAGAAGGAGACACCACCACACTCTGAGGCATATATCCCACTGTCAAACAGCTCTTACTATCACGAAGTTCTTCCTAATGTTCCAATGGAACCTCTTTTCCTGGAGTCTGAAGCCACTCCTCCGTATCCTAGTCTCTGGAGCAGCAGAAAACAGGCTTGCCCCATCCTCCATATGACATCCTTTCAAATATTTAAATATAGCTAACATGTCACCTCTTCTCCAGGCGAAACATACCCAACTCTCTAAGATGCTGCTCCCTTGGCTCCTCTGCTCCATCTGTTTGCCTGATACGTATAGGGCTGAGATGTGCCTACAAAGTCATCCGATGCAGCCTCTAGACCACTGGCCCATCAAGCAGCAAGTGATAGAGAAGGAACCTGAAAATTTGCAGAGTTCTTATGAACCAGAGCAAACAGTCCGTAGGTAAATTCTAACCTGCTCTATGATGCTTTTCATTAGAAGTGCCAGTGACTGGGCCTTCTGCTTTCAAATCATGAGCAATACCACTGAGCTATGATACCTCCTCCATCACCTCATTTTTCATGCTCTCTTGTTGACACATGTTGTTGTTTGAAACATATAGATTAACTAACTAACCTGTGCCAGGCTGATACGTGAAAGACCCTGGGGCCAGAAGCTGGTTAAAACGTTCCTTTGTATATTCATTGCTGTTGTTCTTGTTGTGTGCCTCCAAGTCATTTCCAACCTAAGGCAAACCTGTCAGAAGGTTTTCTGGGGCTGAGAGTGTGTGACCAGCCCAAGGTCATCCAGCAGGTTTCCATGGCCAAGCAGGGAATTGAACTCCAGGGTCAAAGTCCAGTGCTCAAACCCACTAGCTCTCTTGCTATCTATGTATTATTTCAGCAACCCTTAGGCAGAAATGCAGAATATGCACTAAGTATTATAATCATTTGGTGACGGTGGCATTTCTCACCAGCTTTTCATTTCTACGTTCTGGGTTCAGAATGTCACCGTGTTGTCTCGGGACTTTGGAAGTTGCCTTGTGTGTCTTTACTGTAAGAACTCTTTGACAAAGGTACAGACTATGAAATTCACAAGGTCGCCATAAGAGGACAGGCACATAACACACACACACACACACAATTATGTTTTAATTCCATTAGCCGGATGCCTCTTCAATGAAACGCCAACTTCTCTGATTCTCGTAGCAAAATTTCAACCTGTGCCCACAAACCAGATTATTACAGGCCTCACACGATGTGGAAAATGACAAGCAAGATCCTGGGAGGATTAATGTGGAAAAATCTGGATACTTCCAATTCCAGCTCATCTTCAATGCTATACCATCAAACCGCTCCTAACAGTTTGCTAAAAACAAAACCAAAATATATTTGAGTCTACTGACCTATCATCCAAAGTATAACTAGCTTATCTCTACGCCGTTGCCGCCTGATTTCCAAAAGGTAAATTCATTCAGTTAAGACCAAGCATGCTCCGGAGTTCAGACTCTTTCCCAAGATGGATGCCAGCCTGAGGCCTGTGTGAACAAAGAACAAAGAGGGAGAGGGGAGGGAAAAAAAGAGTGTCGTTATTGCTTCACGTCGCTGGTATAGCTTCCATGTGTTATACGAAGATAATTAAATTGATAACAGCGACAGACACCCTGGAGTCTCACGCAAATAAAAAGCTCTAACCGAATTCTTCAGCGCTAATACTTAGAGGTTTGAATGCACAGCGACTCATAAATGGCTCTTCAATGGCAGTGAATTTTGTTTTTCGGTCAAAAATCCTTCCCGGCTACCATTCTTTTCTGCTGTACAGCAATGCTGCACTAAGGGCCAGAAGAAAAAAAAATGTATTCAAAGAAGTCTTAAAAGATTAAGAAATTTATCACAGTTACAAGCTTTTGTGGCCACTGTCTAGTATCTACAAAAGTTCATGCCACAGTACATATGTTAGTCTTTAAGAGTCACAAAATTCCTCTGAACACTGTTGGTCTCCTCCAGTCCTACCAAACGGCATCCATCTTAAGTGTTCCTTTGTATCTTTGTAAAGTCGAAGGCTTTCACAGCCGGAATCCATAAGTTGAGGATCTGAAGATGCCAGCCACAGACGCAGGCGAAACCTCAGGAGCAAATACTAACAGAATACGGCCTCAAAGCCCGGAAAACCCACAACAACCTATGTAGTATCTTTCATAGATGAAATGCAGGGTTGGCAACAATGCTTACCTCCACAAGGGCTGATGGACCGAAGGTTTGGGGGTTTTTTGAACTAATGGGCCTTAGGACCAGTACATCTGTGCCCCTTGGCTACTTCTTTCCTGGAAACCCCATAGACTGGCAACCAACAACTTTTGGACTGGCACAAGCCCGGGGGCCACCTCTTTGAGTAGCAGCACTATAGAGTAGCCTTATCTACCCTGGCATCCGTCAGCATCTCCATCCATTGTGGCCACGGCAAAAATGTGACATATACATTAACCAGCCTCCTACACTCTCATTACATGATGCCTCCTTTATCTCTTTAAGGGTAACAGGGGCAGTTTCTCAATTCTGGTGCCCAAGCCTTTTGCAAGACACAATAAAATAGTCCCATAAGACCTAGTCCACTGAGTCCCCCATCTCTTCATTATTGTAGTGATGTAAAATTTCCTCTATTTCTGAAACTAAGGGGAGGAAGCACGGGTGGGGGGATTTTCCCCTGGTCCTTCCCCACAATGATGGAAGAACTGAAGTACATGCAAGATTGATTTCTTTACCATTTCTGCTCTTGCTTATTTATCAAACATTATAAAATGAATTATGTTAGCAAGTAAGATGGAACTGTCTGTTCAAATGGAAAAGTATGGATGTGTAAAACTTTTTACACTTTTTACAAAACAGAAGAGAAAGGATCAAGCTGGAAACAAATTACAGTAAAGAAAATCAGCTGAGCTTAAGAAAAGATTCTACCCTCCAATCAGCAAGCTAGAAAGAGACATTTTATCTTTCTTTTCCTTCTTTTAAGAAAGCTGGAAACACACTGACCTGGCTTGGGTGATTCCATCTCAGCCCACTTCATATTAGCCTCTTACTCCTCCATTTTCAGTCCCAGTCATCAAAGCAAGAAGGACCTTATTAATCATAATTTCCTCTTTTATCCAAACCACACAAAATATGGTTACCAGCACTAGAACAAGCCTGGTTATTAAACCAACTTCAAACCAAAATAGTATTTGCTATCTGTTTGGCGCTCCTTCTCCAACACTAGACATACATGTAATTATTGTTTTCATAAAACCAAAATACTTATACTTCTGAATTGCATGAATATTACAAAAATATTGATTGTATGTGTGTAAGTTAAACTCCACTGACGCAGGTTGGGAAAAAATGCGCACTCAATGACTTGATCTGGACTATTCTATGATCCAAATAAGAAACCCGACATATTGTCAGATTTAAAAAAAAATGCCCCATATCCATTGAATTTTTGTGAGCATGGAATTGAGAACAATCAACTATCTAGAGCCAGGAAACATGATGTGAGATGTTGGTGGTGGTGTTTTTGAGTAGTCCACAACAATTCTTTTTTGTTTAAAAAACTGTAACCAGTGCCTGTCTCTCAAAAATACAACAATTTTTACATTTAAAAAAAAGCACACAGCAGGTTACTGAAAATCAAGGGCACTGCTGACAACTCTTCATGGGACAATGTTGCAAAATGCCTACCCTTTAGGTTGTGTTTTGGATGTATTATGCTACAAAATGTGAATCTGTCCTGATTGCCTAGATGAGAATGAAAGATGTAAAATAAATGTAGATCAGATAAGACAAGTATTACATGTCCTTTCAATTCAGCCCCTCAAAAAATTATTGAAGTGAAATATGAAGAAAAATATTTTTTGCAGAACTTCAGCCTTCTTGGAAATGCTGTTATTTCTATAATAATATCTGGCAATATCAAATGCCAAGCTTGCTTTATGCTGGAAGCCATTTTGAAAAACATGCAGTTGAAACAGCATTTTAAAATATCTGCCTTGGAAAACATTTCACTCATTGCAAGAAAATAAAGTGTTGAGAACTGAGTTTCTTTTCCAATCTTCTTCACATTCCTAATTTATTTCCAGTAGTAAAATTGAGAATAGAGGCCTCTAAAAAAAATAAAAAAAAAAATCACAAGATAAAACCCAATGCCCAGCTCAAATCTTATAAGTTTTCTACTCTACTCCTACTTTCTTGCCATTATCTTTCACATCTTGCATTCCACCCAATGCTGGAGAGAACCCAAAACATACAAAATAAAGATACCCCAGAAATTTCCAGCCCATGGAGCCCGGCGGCCCTTGCCTGTTTGCTTGTTTTCATCATAGCCATCTCCTGCAAACCAGCAAAGGCACTGTCCAAATAAATTCTTGATTGCGTTTCCAAGAACAGACTGAGAGATTTAACTGGGGAAAGAGGATGGGATATGGCGCAGGAAAAAGAGACAGAAAAACTGTTTGGAGGAAAAGAGGGAAGAAAGGAAGAGCAGGAGGGAAGAACCTAACACACAAAAGGAAGCAGCAACAACCAAACTTGAGACTTGGTGGCCTGACAACTCCACATTTCCAAGAGCAATCTGCTTTGGAGCAAAGCGTGCATCGGTTCAGAAATGGTTCTCTTGCTGCAAAATGGAAAGGCGCAGGAACCCCCTAAACTCTGGCCTTCAACTGGGTGGATTAAAAAGAACTGAAAAAGAGAGAGGGAGGGAGGCATCATTTTGCTATAGACGTTTCCTCTCCAAAACGTTCTCTCTAAACAATAAATTAAAAAAAAAAAAAAAGGGGCAGCCCTCCATGATTCAAAGAATCAGCAATGGCAGCAGCCCCGGAAACAAAACTTGGAAGCTGTTCATACCTCGTGTCCGTCTGCGCATCAGGCCTTGGAGATTCTCATCGTGGGTTTCAGAGAGGCCTAGCTCGCTCTCTCCACGAGTTCCCAAACCCACAGAAGGCACTCAGAGAGCATGCTCCGCAGAACAATCTCACACTATGCCTCCAGAGGCCCGGCAATCGCATTGCTAGCCGGAGAAGGAAGAGGAAGGGAAGACAGAAGGAAGGTGAAGGAGATACGCACTCCTTGCCAGGTGCTGCACATTAAAGAGGGTGGGGAAGGGGAGAGACGGCTTTCTACGCACCGGGACGGTGCTTTCTGAGGCATTTGCCCCCAAAAGAAAACGATGGCTTAATTTTGCAATACTACGTTTTTCAAAAAGAGGTCAAACTGCAGGCCTTTTAAAGACGGCATCCTCAAGAACTTTGCATTCTCCAAAGGCAAAGGAGGGAAATGAAATTCCAGGCTCCGTTTTGCAATACACAGGAGGATCGATTCCAGTTTGCAATGAAAATCAATTGGGCCAGCCACGATTCCAGTAACACCTACACACACACAGACATACTTGTTGTTGTTGTGTGCCTTCAAGTTGTTTCAGATTTATGGAGACCCTAAGCTGAACCTACCATGGGAATTTTCTGGAGCTGAGAAATGTGACACATCCAAGGTTTCCATGGGCCTGGCAGGGAATCAAACCCTGGTCTACAGAATTGTAGTCCAACATTCAAACCATTATGCCACAGTGGCTCTCGTATATACAAACAAACAAACACACACGCACACAGAGCAGGCCCTTGTTATCCACTAAGGTTTGGTTCCAGACCCCTCTCGCGAATACCAAAATTCATGGATGCTCAAGTCCCATTATGTACAACGATGTAGTAAAATGGCATCCCTTATATAAAGTCAAACTTTGCTTTTTGGATTTTTTAAAAAATATTTTCAAACCGTGGTTGGCTGAATCCACGGATACAGGATCCATAGTAAGGAGAGCTGACTCTATACACATACATGTGTACACACACACACACACACACACACCCATATGTGTGTGTGTAATCTTCCCCAAGTTAAAAAAAACAGGCAAGGCTTCTCTGTTACACAGAGTGATGTGTGTAAGAGATAACTCATCAACTGATAGATATATACATAGAACTGCATGGTTGTTTTTTTTTAAAAAAAGAAACCTCCTAAATTTGGATGTTTAAATCAACTTCTGCAGTTTCTATGACAACAACATGGCTCTGCAGTCCATTAAAAGCAGGGCAGGCAGAAGAATAAGCTTAAGAAGGGGGTGCAATTCAAATTTGGCTCACCTATCAGCACTGTCGTTTACTATATGGCTTTTTCCTCCCCAAAAACCATTCCTTTCAGCCTGCAGGCCTGACCGTAATCATTTTACCACCTTGCGTAAAGCAGATCAGAAATGTATTCTGGGGAAAACGTATGCAAGCAACCCACAGGGTTTATTTTTAAACATCTCTGCTCTCCCAAATCAGTAGATTTTTTTTTTTTTTGAAGAGGAAAGATGCAAGGCCCTTACAACAAGACTTGGCGGGGCATCACCCATGCTGGATGAAGAGTCCACTAAAATAGCAAGAGTCACATAACCAAAATACTCTGTGCGATGCAACAGAATTTACGCTCCGTTATCTCACCCCTCGTTCTCGTGTCATTTGCCCAAAATATACAAATAAGTATAGCAGTTCGAGAGCTGGACTGGAAGACCAGGGTCCAAAATCCCCACTCCTCAACTGCAGAAACCCACTCGGGAACCTTGGGCACGTCACACACTCTCAGCCTCAGAGGAAGGCAAAGGCAAACCCCCTCTGGACAAACCCCGCCAAGAAAACCCCGCGGGATGAGTTTGCCTTGTTATTGCGTGTCTTCAAGTCGTTTCCAACTTACGGTGACCCTAAGATGAACCTATTGCGGGGTTTTCTGGGGGCCGAGAGTGTGTGATGTGGCCACCCAATGGGTTTCCATGCTGAGCAGTTTGCCTTGGGTAGCCATAAGTCGGTGAGGACTTGAAGGCACGCAACAACACATAAATGAATGCATAAACTGCACTCATAGAATCATAGAATCATAGAAATGTAGAGTTGGAAGAGACCACACGGGCCATCCAGTCCAACCCCCTACCATGCAGGAACACCCTCAAAGCACTCCCAACAGATGGCCATCCAGCCTCTGCTTAAAAACCTCCAAGGAAGGAGACTCCACCACATTCCATGGAGGCAGCAGCATATTCCACTGCCGGACAGCCCTGACCGTCAGGAAGTTCTTCCTGAGGTTCAGGTGGAATCTCCTTTCCTGCAGCTTGAATCCATTGCTCCTTGTCCTGGTCTCTGGAGCGGCGGAAGACAAGCCCTCTCCCTCCTCTACATGGCATCCCTTCAAATATTTAAACAGAGCTATCATGTCCCCTCTTAACCTTCTCTTCTGCAGACTGAACATACCCAGCTCTCTAAGTCTATCCTCATAGGGCTTGGCTTCCAGGCCCGTCACCATTTTGGTCGCCCTCCTCTGGACCTGCTCCAGCTTGACCATGTCCTTCTTGAACTGGGGTGCCCAGAACTGGACACAGTATTCAAGATGAGGTCTAACCAAAGCAGAGTAGAGTGGTGCCAGTACCTCCCTCGATCTACTCAACTCTTAATTGATTTTACAGTCCACAGCAAGTCCTACAGAAGAGAAGATTCAAGGTCCTTCAGTTTCATCATTAATCAAAATGGATGGCCGATAAAGAAACCAGCCTCATTCTGTGTGTGCCTCCGTTTAGGAACCGTGCAGCTTTGAGAATTACGTTTTAGCCAACCTCTGCTTCCTCCCGGCATCCTACTTAAAAAAGACCCATTCCTATCACAAGAGACTCAACCCCGGCGACTATCCTTCCCTCGCCTGTAGACGCAGAGGGAAGATCAGCACTTCCACTTCGACCTGCTTAGAGCTTAATCTACAGAAATCCATGTCCTCTCCTAACAGAAGCAAGAATGCTTTCAGCCCTCAGACGCCGTCTTTTCTCAGCACACGAAGTTCTGTTACTTTCGACGGGAAACAGCGTCCGAAGGGCAAACGGTTTCAAAAAGCAGGCGGACGAGGAACATTCTTTAATGTGGAGGGGAGGATTATAGAAGTAGACAAATTAATCAGCTTAGATGAATTGGAAAAGCCGGGAACATTTAAGTTTTTATAGATCCAAGCGATTCATGGGGTCGCCCTCATTTGGCAGGCAACGCGAAGCTACAGGCACACACGGAACACCAGCCAAGGGGTAGAAACTCCCATCCCATCTGTTATTAAATATTTACCAGCGGATCTTAAATATGGTTTTAAGATCCTACGGGTCTCAAGAAAGGACACATGGAGGCAGGTTCCAATCAACCTGTAAGCTGAAAGCTCAACCTGTATATGCCTAGCATGGCTTTTTGACATTTTTCTTACGGCCAACGAGAGTACCACTCCTTTTAAGATAATTTCCCCAGTCCCGTGGCCTTTTAGTTGTTTTCAACTACAGTTCTCAGCATTCCAGGCTTTTGAACACCTTGGTGTGAGTTAATACTCCAAGGTAGCTGGTTGCAGAAGGCTGTCCTAAAATGAAATTGAACATTTTCCTTTCCTCTTTTTTGTTCAAACATCAAGCTCCAAAGCAACAAGCTCAACCCCTTCTCCTACAGGGCCGATCCCCAAGATCAAGGATTCGGCATGGCTATTTTTACACTTTCTTGACGAAACGTTCTATACCAACATGTACTGTAAAACTTTCAAAGGGCAGGTAGAGCACCATAGGAAGAGAAAGAGGAGAAAAGAGCAAGACTTAGAAAAGTTCGCCTTTCCCTCGCAACTTTTCCCCCCAGAAGAACATTTAATGATTGTGCTGATTGAGGAAAGGCTGCGTTAGAACATCCTGAGCTCAGAAAAAGAAAGCCACAAACACTGGCTCAGCTTTTGAGAGAATAAGCAAACCACAGCAAAAGAAAGGAGGGAAAAGGGCTACCAACCAGGGGAAATACAGCTCTTTATTTCTGAAACAGTGTCCTCCCGCACTGACTTCAAGAGGATTCACCATTGTGCATAATTACAGTCCTTAGAGCTATAATGCAAGGATTTAAGGTTATCATCAACTGGATAATGAACAGCTAAAATAGTTAAGGGCTGAAAAAAAGGCCACGCACTTCAAATGGGTCCTCATTAGTCAAGTAATGACGGCAGAAAATGTACCGTGTATTCTGTTTGCTGCTTCCCTTTGTCCTTGGGTGTTTTCATCAACCCATTACCCTTCCTGACTCACGATAATCATCTTGGCAAGACCGTGGGTATTCCAGCGATCCACTTGAAGAAAATCAGTTGGGCATTACCATTATTTCATGTAATGTACCCATCCCCAACTGCTCTCATATAGCGTTTGGGTCTCACAGCTCAAGTCCCTACTTCTTTGCATCATTTGGGTTCATGCTATCCTATTTTTTTTTTATTTGCTTCTGTACACGTATACGTCCATAAATACACACAAAGTCTAGAGGGGAAATTCACAAGAAAGGTGTCATCCAGAAGTGCACACGCTCAGCAGCAATTCACGGTGTTAGAGAGCGATGAGATGCAACATTTGGAAAGAAAAACAGGGCATTAAGAAAGAGAGACCGGGCACAGTTTCACCGACATGGCAGAAAAACAATTTGACCTTACGATCACTTTGGTCAGGGAAGCCATAATCTGGCCAAAGGTTGAGAGTTGTAGGAACTGCCTTGTACTAGAAGCAATTGGAATTTTAAGTATTAGCTTTCACATTTTAATAGGAAAATTAGCCATCTTTTCCTCCCCAAAGGCTTTAGTGCTATCTAGAGCCAGCAAGGTGTACTGATTCCTCGCACAGCCATAGAAACCCACGGGGTGACTTTGGGCACATCGCACACTCTCAGCCCCAGAAAACGCCACGATAGGTTCACCTCAGGGTCACTTTAAGTCAGAAATGACTTGGGCATACAACAACAGCACTGTAGTCTTTTCGCATCAATTCTAACTCACCGGGTTTGGTATCTCTGTTAACAACTTTGGAAACCAGAGCAGACAAAAATCAACAACAAATATATACCTTTGCAACCACACACATGCGCTCTTCTCCATCCTCCAATTCTATGGGACTCCCATGAAGGATCTTGGAGCTTAAAGTCATCCAAAATCGTCCACCATAACACAAATAACATTTTTAAAAGGCATCAAGGCCTGAAAAACTCAGAAGTAAGAAACGCAAGCAGCTTACTATAGGGCATCAGTATAAAAATATAACTTATGTACTAGGGTAATTCAGGTTCCATGTCAAGACAAAATATTTATTTATTTGCTGCATGTCACCTAAGACTTTCATGATTCTTAGAAGTTCTCACTTGCTTGTTGATCCAGTGTTTCTGTACTATTTGTTAAAAATCACAGGATTGTTTGGAATATTTGGCTTCACTCAAAGTCCTATGTTGCTTTTCCCTTGTTGTTGTGTGCCTTCAAGTCATTCTCCAACTTACGGCAACCCTAGGGTTTTCTGAGGCTGAGAGTGCGTGATGAGCCAAAGGGTACCCAGTGGGTCTATGGCTGAGCGGGGAATCAATCCCTGTTCTCCAGGGTCGGAGACCAATGCTCAAACCGCTATGCTTTTCCCTTGCTGTCCTCTTTTGTTTAACTTGGATTGAAATGGTATGTTTATTCCCATGTTTTCCATGTATTTTTGTTTTAGCTCATTTCCAAGAATTCAGTAAAAACACAGTTGGGACAACAGCAGCAAAAAAAAACCAAAAAAAAAAAAACCATGGACATCATCATTACGGATGTCACCAACATCTAAGGAAGATATGCTATTTGAAGCTCTGCTCACACTATTAGTATTACCGGCCAATATGAAGAAATTATCGGATACAGATATATTGAAAAGCCCTGTAAAATCATTATGACATTTTCCATAGGGATCAACAGAATAAAAGGCCCCGTTTTTCAGCTGTGAGCTGAAAATCTGGTTCTGGCCAAAAGGAGCTGGGGCCACCTTGATAGAATGGCAGCTTCTCAAGATGGCATCGGTGCAATGCAGAAATTAAAATGAACAGGGCTATTGTTCACTCTTGTGGAATCCACACCTTGGACAAAGAGCAGCCGTTTCCTCCTCCATTTTGCTGAAGTGACACAGTAATTAATGCAACAGAAACAGCTTGGGAAACAAGGCTTAAGGACTTAAACGTTCGTTACTACTCAAGATAACAGTATAAACGCTCAACGCTGTTGCCCCCACTGCCTGCCAGCATTTTCAGTTGACAACCAGTTCACCGGTTTCATCATCTCCCATCAGGAGGATTCATTAGAAGCTGCGTGCACGGTAAAATGGCTTGTTGTGGCTTCCCTACAACTTTACCAAGGGCAAGAAATACACTGCACTTGCATGTAATGTGAGAAAGGAAAAACCGTATCATCCTACCTACAACTGGATTTTCTTTTGGGTTTCAGTGGAACAGAATGCTGGCATAGAAGGGAAAGACTCTCATTTTGTTTTGGCTTGATCCACATCAGGATTGGGCAGAGTTGGAAGATCTATTGTTTTTTGCTGTTCCTTTACTTAATTCCCGGGATTCGTCATCCATAGGCAGGAGCAAAATGGTGCAGAAAAGCAGAGTTAAGGAACAGGGTGCCTTTGTTTTCCCCCTCCGAGCACCAGAACGGAATTTGCAAGTTTCACACATGCACACACACACACACACACACACACACAAACAGAGCCACTGCTCATTTTCTTCCTTTTATAATCTTGCTTTAGGCCATTTCTGCACTACACTGTTATAGTGCTGTTATTCCACTTTCAACCCCCTGTGGAATTCTGGGGTTTGTAATTGACTTGAGGAAGCCAAAGAGCTCTCTGGCTGAGAATTCTAAATACCCTCCCTTAAACTGCAAACCCCAGGATTCCACAGCATGTTGGAAGTGGAATAATAGTGCTATAACTTCGTAGTGTGGAAAGGCCCTTAGAGTCCAAGGGGAGCCAATGGGCACCTATCACCCAAAGCAGGCCAGGGAGAGGAAGTGGGTTGGCACAGTGGGCCTATAATTCTCTCTCTCTCTCACCCATCTCCTTCCTTGGTTATCTGGAGGGCATCAGAAAAGCGTTTGTGGTGCTGAGAGCATCTTTAGCTGGCCAGACAGCGGCTGGTGGAGAAGGAAGAAGACCAGAGGCAGGTTTTTAAAGGGCAGCATGGCCAGATCAGAGCTGCCGAGAGGGAAGATTCCCCCAGAAACGAAGAGGTGGGGATGGCAGCGGTTGGCGGATCTCATAAATAATCTAATCCATGCAAGTCAAACCTGCAAAGATGGAGGGCCGACTGTAACAGGTTTTGATTTCTGCAAACAGGAGCAGTAACTGATTCTCTTCCCAACTGTCCAAGCAATCCCTCTGCCCATTTGCCCGGCGCGTTAGAAGGTAAAATGTATATATTTGTAAATACAAAAGTGCATCAGGTTTCTAACAGTGGAGTATCAAGACCGAGGAGGATTCCTTTCAGAAACAGATCCCGGTCGAATCGACATCAGCTAAACCAACAAATACACAGTGCAACCTCATGCATCCTTACTCAGAAGCAAGCGCCACGTTGGGACCCATCAAGGGTGATTAAGGGTACGGCTTTAGTTGGGCATCACATGAGTGACGCCACTGTCTCCAACTTCTAGAAAGCTTCAGCGCCACAAACATGGCCTTCCTTTAAAATAGGATTAGACTGGCCTAGAAAACAGAGACACTACCCAGCGAAGGTCACCCGTAAGAACACAGCTTTGCTCTTCTCCCCCACCCCAGCTGCTTGGTTTTTAAAATGAGAAAAGGAAAAGAAAAACTACTTTGCAGCTTTCCACGCCAAAGGCAGAAACACAAAAAAAAATATATGCATAGCATATGTCAAATAAATACCTCCGTCCATTCTGCCCCCCTTCCCCATCGTGTCTTGTGAGCAGTTGTTTACTGCAGTCAACTGCTGAGAAATAACAGCAGTTTAACTCTCCAGCTCCCTCGGATTAGTCTACTGGTGAGCACGCTCATACGAGATCATCCCCACTCCCCTTTTAGCCATTGCATTCATGAAATGAGGACTCCCGCTGCAACGGACCTCTAAAAATGCAAATTTATGAACGGTGTTCATGCCAAAAAAAAAGAAAAAAGAATCTAGCCCCATATACAAGCAACAATTCTCCTCTGATACTCCTAGCTGCAACCTTCTGTCTCATCTCTTGGGCCTCCATAACAACCTTCAAACTCTTGATCCGCTTTTGGTTTTATTACAAATATTAGTATTTTTCCGCTAACACTGAAAAGCTGTCCATACATGCAAATTGGAAAATTTTGCTTCGGTAGAACAAGCCTCTTCTCACCAATTACTATTATTATCCACGCCAGTTTCTTTCTCCTCCCTAAGAGGCAACCAGAGAACTGACTGTCTTTTTAAAAGAAATGAAGAGAAATATTTCATTAAAGAACCTTTATTTTAAAAAAGAAGGTACTCTAAACCTTGTTTGCCAATGCTGTGAGGAAAAACGGTGACAGAACCTGGAAGGCATTTTTATTCTGAACTAAAAAGCTATAAAAAGGAAGGACATCTGCAGTAGTTTGGTAGCCAGTCTTGCCGGCACTATATTTTCAACGGATCTGGTTCTGATGGAATAGTGTCATTACCTGCTTTTGTCACGAGAAGACTCCGGATTTTGCTGTTAAGGGGGTAGAGCCCCCAAGAATTTCCTCACTCTATTCTAGCCTTGGAGAGCCAGCAGAGTGTAGCAGTGGAGTGTTGGACTTGAACTTAACTTTATTATTTACTGAATTTCAACCCAGCTTTAGTTCGCTCTTTGTCTTTGGAACTGACCAACCTTAACATCCAGTCAAACAGATGCCGAGAGAAGTAAAGGACACTCAAAACTTAGAGGAAGAAGAGTTTGGAGTCTTGGGCCATTTCCGCACTAGCCCGTTATAGTGCTATTATTCCACTTTCAACACCCTGTGGAATCCTGGGGTTTGCAGTTTAGGAAGGGACCTTAAGAATTCTCAGCCAGAGAGCTCTCTGGCCTCAGGAAACTACAAACCCCAGAATTCCACACGATGTTGAAAATGAAATAGTAGCACTATAACAATGTAGTGTGGAAACAGCCTTTTTTAAAAAGTCCATATGGACATCTGACTGCATCCTTTTATTCTTCTTTTATGCTTTAATCTATTCTAACCTGTGAGGAGTTCGGACATCTGATTCGGAGCTGACCTCGGCCATCAGTTCCTTCTCTCGTAGAAAGCTTACCCTCTGAAAATTGATTGGTATGGATTCCTCTTTAGACACAGCAGAATAAGCAGGCAATCAATCAATAATAAGCAATTACGTGACAAGGGCCTTCTCCCCATGGCAGCCCGGACAGCTCCGCTCATAGAGGCGATGAATCGATACGTCAAAACACACATCCATTAAAAGAAGAAAAAAAAAACCCCCAACATATCAGCATGAACAAATCCTTCCTCCACCATTATCAGACTAAAAGGTACAACAAAGCCAGCCAAAGACAAACAGAGCAATAGCCGCCTTGAGTCTTGGGGCAAAGGAAAAGGTAGAAGGGCAAAGAAGAAAAGGAGGGGTGTCGATAATGGGGGCGCGTAACAAAGGCATTTCCACCCAAATAAGTACTCTGCACCCCAAAATGAAATTTGCCATCCGTCTCCAAATTTCTAGCATTGTAAAGAGTGAGAGACCGAAAGGCACCTGCGCCTCGAACCTGACAGTCGTTGTGTGTCTTCAAGTCGTTTCTGACTTATGGCAACCCTAAAGTGACCCCATCATGGGACTGTCTGGGGCTGAGACTGTGTGACACACTCAGTGAGTGGGCTGAGCAAGGAATCAAACCCTGCTCTCTAGGGTCGTAATCCAATGCTCAAACCGCTACACGATGCTGGCTCCCAGAACTTTACACAATATCCATGCGGGATGTGTTCCAAGACCCTGTAGATACCTGCAACCATGAAGAGTACCATGCCCTATACTATATATCTAAGATACAAAAGCCAAAGTTTCTTTTGTCTGTGTCAGGCGAAGACCTCATATGATTGGCTGCCTAAGATTCTGTGGAATCCTGGGGTTTGCAGTTTAGAGAGGGGCCTTTAGAACTCTCAGCCAGAGAGCTCTTGGGCCTCTGGCCGGCTGCTATGGAGACGAGGCCTAGCAGCAAGGAGGAGGACAGCGTATTCCCCCAGGAACCCAACCTCTCTATGTTAATAACTCTGAATATAGATTGGAATGGGGAATACGGAGGGAAAATTACAGGTACTGGACAAGACAGTTTGGGGAATTAGAGACACAGGATTTCAAGTCTTTCTAACAAGCATTACCTCTTGAGAAAATAAAATCCTGGGCAACGCCGGGTATATACGCTAGTATACCTATGATAAAGCTTTTGTGCTTTGGGGGCATTACTAAGTACAAGAAGGGTTACTTGAACACAAGCACCAAGATACCACGACAGTTGATCTGATTACCAAGACAGCTCCTAAGTGACTGATGGGCAGGTAGCATATACACTGGGGATACGCTGGACAAAGGAATCATTCATGTCCTGGGCAAGAGGGACGCATGAGATTTCATCTCACTAGAATGGTGCACAATTTAAAGCTTGTGAATGATTTATTTCTGCAATTTTCCATTCAATATTTTCAGATCGCGGTTGGCAGCAGGTTACCGAAACCGCGGAAAGCGAAACCGCAGCTATGGGGGAATTCGGTACTTTTTGCTGTGTTTGCATTCCTTTGCTTACTCTGCCTGTCCCTTTTCTTTGGACATCTAAACTGCATTTCTAAAAACTCAAACGAAGTTTTAATTTGTGGCAATGCTAGCAGGACAGAAGGGAAATGCTATGGGGAGGAGGGAAAATTCTTATTTTGGGAAGCAATACCTTTCCCCCGCTCCCTTGGGAGAGGGAAGGCCGAGGCCCAGTTAGTCCATGCAACTGTTGCATCCAAGTCACAATGATTGCAGAATATGGTAGCCTCTTACACCATTCTATTTCCCAAGAGAAAGGCCCAGAGAGGAGAGGGTTTTCCGTGTAAAAGAAGTCACGGTCTCAGAATTAGTAAAAACACAAAACAGTGGCAATTCCTGAGATTAAACCTTTCAAAAAAGTTGGCCCGATCACTGTGGAACCTTCAATTTTTCATGGGGGGACTTTCCTTGTGACGTAACACCAATGCAACCCAATTTTACAGATATGACTTCTGGAATGCATTCTTCCATATGGGAAAGAGCCTCAGCTCAGCATCCTCCCACCTCCTCCCATTATCAGCCTGCCCAAAATCTCAGATCCTCAGAGGCCAGGTTGTGTGTCCCAACACACTGGGAGGCATAACAGGGCCTTCTTTGCAGCAGCACCTCAATTATGAAGTCCTTCGTCGAAGACGGCTCCATCCGTAATGAGCTTCCGACAGGCGCCTATAACATCTGCATTCTGCATGGCTGTTTTAGCTGCTTCAAAACTGTATTGTTTGATTGTTTTCATACTCTTTTCAACGTTTTTTTTTTTGAGCATTTTAATGTGTGGGGGGGTGTGTGTTTTTTTTAATTTATCTGCACACTGTTTTAATTGCTTTTGTTTGTGCCCTTCAAAGACCAGGGACAAAGGGCAATAAAAGAGACGTAATAAAATTTCAACCCCATTAGCAACAGAAAAGGAACTTTCCCTGAGATCCAGCCCATCCCTGTCCCACATAAAGCTGATCTGGATTGTATCCAGGAATTTGGGAGGTATCATCAGATAATGCAACCTGTTCTAAATAGTGCCAGTTTTTACAACGGCACTTATTTTGATCCAATCTATGACAAGTTCATACAGATGTTTTTTCAGTCCTTCTGGGATTCCTCCCAGAGCACTTCTCGTCACTGGAATTATAGCTGTTTTCTTTTCCCGGAGGCAATGAACCACAATTCCTAGGTCTCCATATTTCATAATTAACACCTTCTCTTTTTTTTAAATTCTTCTGCTCTGTAGGATTGCCACATCTATAATCCAAGCCTTCTTCTTCCATTTTATATTTTTATTATCATCATCATTTCCACCACCACCACTATTGCCACGACCACCCAAAAAATGGACTTGCAGGTAACTCAAGATTTTTTGAACTAGATACGAGAATGAACCTTGCTCTTCCTGTCCATACAAGCTGGTGTTCTCTTTACCACAGTCAACACCATTTTACAGACAGACAAACTGGGGCCACGGAAATTAAATATTATCCACCTTTCCTTTGTTTAGACAAACGACTATAGTAAAACAGGATATACAACTCAGTTAAGACTTGGCAGCCATCCTCAGAACAACGTATCGATGGCAGGATTTGCAGAACTCCCTTCCAAAATGCCAGTAGCAGCAATCTTTGACCCACCTATTCTAACACTGTAGTCTTTGCTTTAATACAAATACAACTATTTATTCTAAATAGGCTATGGATTAAATGCCTGACACATTAATTTTCGCTCCTTCGTCAAGTCTTTTTTTCTCTCTCTCTCCCAAGTTCATTACATGCTACTGGAGTCCAAGAGGAAATCCAAGTAACCCTAGGACAGAATAATGCATATTTCATTTTAACTGGCAAATGACAGTTCAGCGATAAGCCACCCACCCATGTTTGTGTGGATGTGCTTTCAAGTTGTCTGTTCACTTATGGCAACCCTATGAATTTCATAGGGTTTTCTTAGGCCAAGAATACAGTAGCCCTCTGCATTCTCTAGGGTTACGAACACAGGACCTTTGCAAAAGTGGAAAAATTGCAAATATCAACGTGCATGTGCGTGTGTGTGTCTGTGGGAAGGGGACTAAGGCACAGTGGGGAGAGCAGGCACAAAGAGTCCAAACCAGGTCAGGGAAAGTAGAGGAAACGGGGTAAGTGAGTGGGTATGGTGGCCCTATACTTCCTCTCTCTTGCCCATCTCCTTCCTTGGGTGTGTGGGAGGCACTGAAAGAGGATTTCTGGTGCTGAGAAATCAGGTTGCAATCCATCCTTAGCTGGCTAAGGTGGAGTTGGTGGAGGAGGAGGAGGATCAGAGGTGGGTTTTTAAAGGGCCTGATCAAAGCCACAGAGGTTCCCCCAGAAAAGAAGCTCCCGAGCTGGAGGTGCAAGGGTGGGAAAAACTTGCAAATAATCAAATCCATGGAAGTCAGAACTGCAAATGTGAAGGGTTAACTGTACTCAGAGGTGGTTTTGCCAGTTCCTTCCTCTGAGAGATAGCCTACAACACCTGGTATTTACTGGCAATCTCCCATCCAAGTACTAACCAAGGCTGACTGTGCTCAGCTTCCAAGATAGCCATGTTTAAATATTTGAAGGGATGTCATGCTGAGGAGGGAGTGGGCTTGTTGTCCGCTGCTCCAAAGACTAGGACAAGGAGCAATGGATTCAAGCCGCAGGAAAGGAGATTCCACTTGAACCTCAGGAAGAACTTCCTGACGGTCAGAGCTGTCCGGCAGTGGAATTGGCTGCCTCCATGGAGTGTGGTGGAGTCTCCTTCTTTGGAGGTTTTTAAGCAGAGGCTGGATGGCCATCTGTTGGGAATGCTTTGATGGGTGTTCCTGCATAGCAGGGGGTTGGACTCGATGGCCCCTGGTACCTTTAGAGTATTAGGCTCCATGTTTAAACTGGTAGCAAATGTGATTCATCTTCACCATAAAGCGCGCGCACACACACACACACACACACACACACACAAACAAATCCAAAAAGGGTTGGCAGCTCACAGCAGTCGTGATTCTCTCGCATCATTCAAATTGGAGAGAAATCCCCTAATGCCCGCTTGCTCAATCCCGGATTTCACACCAATCTCTTGACCTCCAAATTCCACTCCCGCGCTGTGCGGATCCCTCCCTGAGTTTTAGTTCTTACCCGCATTAGTCTGCACAGAGCAGAATAAGCCCTTTACCTGACTATAATCCCAGTCTAGCCGAGCATCGCCCTGAGACTGTTGCCTCTGCATTTCGTTCATCCCTAGCAATGTGTCACCTGCAAATTGCCGTCCCTTTATTGCAAGCCGGCTCTTCCTATGCATATAAGAAGACAGAGATTGAATTTGCCACGTGGGTATTTCAAACCACTTTCCCTTCAGCACACAAACTGTCACTGACCTAAAGATCCACTTAGGATAACAAAAAAAGGAAATCAGAAAGCAGGTATGAATTCAACATTTAATATGCAGGTTTCTGGTCCTAAACTCAGTTCTTCCCCTGTGCAGTGAAGCTACCTGTTTCTTCAAAGTACCTCAGCTCAATGCATGAGAAACCTGTTAGATTTTTGTCAGTCCAGTCATGCAGTGTGAGAACGGCTGTCTGAATTAGAGAAGCAACCTGTAATTAACCAGCTGGAGTCGTCAATGAAAAAGTTCTGGATCACCTTAAAAAAGCATCTGCTTTATGTCCCATCTTGGGGAAAAGGAAGAATATACCATCAGCCCTCCACATTTGCTAGGGTTAGGGGCCACCGGAAGCCCTGGAAAAGTGGGAAAACCACAAATATCAAAATGTGTGTGTGTCTGTGTCTGTGTCTGTAGGAAGGAGGCCAGGGCATGGTGGGGACAGCAGGTACCCAGGATCCATACCAAATCAGAGAAAGGGGGTGGGTCAGCATCGTGGTCCTACACTCCCTTTCTCTTGCCCCTGTCTGTGGGGGGCACCGGGAGGGGGCGTGTAGTGCCGAGAAACAGGGCTGTGAGCCATCCCGACAATCCAGTTGAGCGCCCAGGGACCTGACACCTTTTCTTCCAATCCTGGCAAGATGGGTGTGAGGGAAGCAAAGTTGTTGCTTGAGCAGAACATCATCAAATACTAAGGTTCAAGGCCCCTCCGCATGGTGGGTCCCTGACTTGGGAAGGTAACCGCTTAACCTGTGAGCCTTCCGCCATTTTAAACTTCCCACCATGCCCTGGAGCATCCAAACTAGCCAGGTCCGGCCCATGTATTTCCCACCATCCCACAGAGTGCTTCAGGATCAGCGGGGCCTCCGGGCGTTCTGGACTCCCACTCCTGGAAGCTCCAACCAACTTGGCCAACATTCAGGAATTCCGGGAGCTGAAGTCCAAAGCGCCTGGAGGGCCAAAGTTTGGGAACCACTGCTTTAGGGGCACCATGGGAAATTTAAAACACAGCCTGCAGAGCCTCGCTTTGTCAAAACCGATCTCAAACAAAGCACCGCTACTGCTAAACAGAATTACCGTCACGTCTGCACTTCCACGAAGACCAAAAGCCTTGGCTGGCACGGCATCTCTTGCAGAGATAATTACACTCTTTGCCTCATCAGAAGTAGCACCATGTCATAGACACAAAATCCTGAAACAACCCATGCGCCAAAGAAAAGGAAACACCATAACCCCAAAGCAACCTTCCTTCATTTTTGGGCTCACCCTTCCGTCTTTGTTTGTATAGGCTTTTTCTACCGCACTTTCCTCTGTTTTGACGTCTGTTTTATTCCTGCTGTCCTCAACTGCTTCACCTCTCTTAAACTTACTCTTTGTAAAAAAGAAAAAAAATCAATATAAGACACCCTAAGAGCCGCAAACTCAGCACAAGAGGCAAGCTGGAAATATTTTTAAACAAATAAATATTAACAGATCTACTAGCAGCGAAAGTCGACTGCACAGAGCACGAGCCAAAGACCCTTTTCATCCACAGTCAATTTAGCGGGAAAGTTTAAAAGAATGAGCTCCTTTTCTCTAAGACAAAAAATAATTACCCCAGGTATACACCTGCTTATCACCTTACAAGTCGAAGGCAAGTTTGTGGGGGCCAAAATTATGGATTTTTCAGAGGGGAAAGGGAATTGTACAGCGGGAAAGCTGATAGATATGCTACTGAAAAAATGAGGAAAGAATGGACAAACTGCTCTGAATTGGAATGGAGATTCCCAACAGTATGAACATGCAAAAGGGGAAAAAAAACCTCTTGCAAATTTATTACAAACCTAGGAAGAACTGTTCTGGAGAACTCAGAAGCTGGTGCCACTTCTGTACCAGATTTAATTTTTTTCCAAAAATCTTAACCCACCCCAGATTTTAAGTTTTACTTACAGATAACAATTATTTCTTTTTTAAAGAACACACAGCTAGAAGTGCTTAGGAGTACAAACTTAGTACTAAATTTATAATACATTGTGATAATAAAAATAATAAAATTAGTAATACTAGTAGTAACAATAATAAATTTAGTGCTACTTCAGCACTAAATTAATAATAAATTGGGATAACAAATAATAATACATTTAGTAACACTAGTAGCAATAATAATAAATTCAGTACTAATTTAGTACTAAATAATAAATTGTGACAATAATAATAAATTTAGTGATAAGAGTAATAACAGTAGTAGTAACAACAACAAATACAGTACTAATTTAGTACCAAATTAATAAATTGTGATGATAATAATAATAAATTTAGTAATAACAGTAGTAATAAAGTTAGTACTGACTCAGTACTAATAATAAACTGTGACAATAATAATAATAAATAATACATTTAGTAATAACAGTAGTAATAAAGTCAGTACTGATTCAGTACTAAATTAATAAATCGTGATAATAATAAATGTAGTAATAGTAGTAGTAATAAAATTTAGTACTAAATTAATAATAAATTGTGATAACAAATAATAAGTGTAGGAATAGTAACAGTAATAACAAAATTGAGTACTAATTTAGTACTAAATTAATAAATCGTGATAATAAATAATAAATGTAGTCATAGCAGCAGTAGTAACAAAATTGAGTTCTAATTTAGTACTAAATTAATAATAAATGGTGATAATAACAAATAATAATAAATTTAGTAATAATAGTAGTAACAATAAATTTGGTACTAATTGGGGACTAAAGTTCTTAAATTAGTACTAAATTGGAAGTACTGATTGTGGCAGCATAGGGTCATTTTGTTCTCACTGTGGGGGCCCAATAAAGTATTCGGGCGGCAGGAAAATGTGGTTTTTAATTTAAAAAAAAAGAGAAAATAAAGCCCCAGCCAACCTTCTGGCAACCGCAATGAATGAACTCCCTAAAGGCGGCCTGGGGGCCCCGCAACCTGAATGGCTCACAACAACGACCGGGCCCCGCACTCTGCACAAGCCATACGCAGCCCTCGGTAGGTTCTTCGCCTCGGCCCTCCCGCCTTATTTGACTAGCCACGCCCCCTCCCGCCTAGCCCCGGACCCAGCATGGCAAAGCGCCAGGCGAGCTTGGAAAGCCGCCCCCTCCAGCCCGGGGCTCTGTATAACTACCGCCGTCGACGGAACCCCGGAACCAGCATGTTACTCCTCCGATTCCCGCCGTAAAAACACGGGAGGCGGAAAGGGCTCCCGCTGATCCAGGTTCCCGGGTTCCTTTTCCCTTCTCTTAACCCTCCCCCTCTCGGCACAATGGGAGCGGCCCAGCGCGAGCTTTCCCTCGGAGGAGCCGGACTGAACCATGAAGGCGTGGGGGGGGGAGAGGAGGGAGAAGGCGGAAAGCGTGCGCCGAAAGCGTTCTGAGGGAACGCGCTTCATTCTGGGATGGAGCGCTCGCGGCCCGTGGGGCTCGACTCGTCTCCCTCACCCCCTTCCCTCGCCTCCCCCCACGCCTTAAGGGAGATGGACGCGACCGGCGCTCGCACTCACCTCGGTATCCACTGTGGCCATGGCCGGAGCAGCCCCGGAGCGGAAGCCCCGCCCCCTTTTTTCGAAGCCTCCTTTGCGCGCGGCCCTCCCTCTGGCCCCGCCTCCTCCATTCATTGGCGCCTCTGGCGGGGAGCCACTGCGCGTGCGCCGCGCGCTGGAGCCCCCTCTCCCTGTCATGGCGGCGCCCACTGGAGTTGTTTTCCGTACAACAGCCATTTCCAAGGGGGGAGGAAAGGGTGAGAGTTGCAACCAAGAATTGGGAGCCGGGGGTGGGAGAAACTGGAGGAGGAGAGGAAATATAGACGTCAGGATCCAGGATCACAAAGCAAAGCAAAAAAAAAAGCAAAGCACAAAGCAAAACACCTACACACACACAAAAAACCCCAAAGCAAAAAAAAAAAAAGTGCATTTCTGTAAATCATCAACATCATTTTAAGATATTTGACTTTGGTGTTTATTTCCAAAGAGGTAGCTGTGTTGGCCAGTTGTAGCAAAAAGAAAAACCCAACAAATAGTCTTCCCATGGTATTTGATAGACTTGCAAATTTATTTATTATTTATTCGCTTTACAGATCTATACAGCGCTTAGATCCAGAAATGTGAAAGTGGCGTATAAAACGCATCAGTGATTGCATTAAAAATAGTGCTTTTGTGTATTTTGCACATGAATAAATACATTAATACAAACACATTAAAACATTTTCTACTATTATTTTACTAGAATAAAAGCAGGAATAACACAAAACAACACCTACAAACAAGAAAAGGAAAAGAAAAAATCTAGACAAATGCAAACTAGACATACTAAACTAAACAACTAAACTACCCGACACCTAATTAGAAAGAAGGTTCCCACCCGTCGCAACCAGCATAAAGCAATCAAATACTGACCCTATACACAGTACCTTAAAATAATATACTTTTAATATTGACTGTTTAATATTTTACTAGTTGATTTAAAATAGTACTATAGATTGTGTTTTAAAACTGTTTGATAACACATATCCAAAGAAGCTATGACAAGAATTAACAAAAAATGGTTTGTATTGGTGGTTTAGAGGATTTGAGATACTCTGTTAGATTCATGATAATTGACTTTATTAGGTTATATTAGGTTATTAGTATATTGACTTTATTAGGTTCCTCTTTTCAAATTCTATGGAAAATGTATAATCCTGTGTTCTGTTTTAAGCGATGTTATTAACAACAAATTTGGAATAGAAGTGACAAACAGATCTAGGTATTACTAATAATCAGTTATTATCACTAATAGTATAAAACGTTTTTAAAAATACATAACATTCCTCATTTGTCCCATTTGGTTTGGCTCCGTGTGGCATCAAAATGCCATTATATTTGAAAGTCTTCAAAAAGTATTTCTCCAATCATGGCATGAACTTTCATAAGCTGTAACTCTCTCTTCGTCAAAGCCTTGGAGTGTAATTTTGAATTACAGCAAGTTTTAGAATTTTGGATATATTAAAGGCTGCACGGTTTGGAAAAATGGGATAATAGACAAGTCAAAGGGATGTGAAAAGCACAAAGTACTGAGACCCAGGGTGGAATAGAGACCAGGATTCAATTCCCCGCTCGTCCGTGGAAAGCCGCTGGGTGACCTTGGGCGAGTCACACACTCTCGGCCTCAGAAAATCCCATGATGGGTTCACCTGAGGGTCTTCGCAAGTCGATGATGACTTGAAGGCATGCAACAACAGCAACTGGTGGTGATAGTTACTCTATTAACCCTGTCCGTTCACCAAATTGTTGCCGAACCACACTACTCTCCCAGCAGTGAAGTGTAAGAAATATTGTTGCAGAGAACGCTGAGAACCGATGCTGAAAACCATTGACTTTGCCAATTAAAGCCAGCATAATTTTAAGCAGGGCAAGGAACAACCTGTAAAGTTGACTAGAATTCAAAAGGGAGGAACTTTAGTTAAGCAAACGCAGAGAGAGAGTTCCTTTCGCTTGGACCTGCAGGCCATTTCCGCGCTACCGTTACAGTGCTATTATTCCGCTTTCGATGTCCTGTGGAATCCTGGGAGTTGTAGTTTGGGGAGAATTCTCAGCCAGAGAGCTCTTTGGCCTCAGGGAACTACGAGCCCCAGAATTCCACAGGAGGTTGGAAGTGGAATAATGGCACGATAACAGTATAGGGCAGAAATGTTCTCAAGCAGGCAATACCTTCCGGGAATTGAACTGTCCAGGGTGCTGAATCGCTAGCAGCCCTGCAGAGTAGACCACAAAATTGCTGGGGAAGCACTATGTGTTTTGTCTGAACTCTTTTACCGCTCACAACAGAATCTTGCTTTTCCCTCTAGGCTCAGCAAAAGCAAATTGCTGCAACCTCACCTGGCTTATACGCTCTTTCTCATTCGTAACTTCAACCGTCTTGATCGTTCGTGCTTGGCCACACTTTTCGTCTGTGAAATGTTGCAGGGTCTGATTCCACGGGCTGCAGATTCCTTCCGGTATTTATTTGCAGCCTTGCCTAGATTCCTTCCAGTATTTATTTACAGCCTTGCTTTTCTCTTGCAATTCTTGCATCATATTGTCAAGCTTGGCCTCACCGGGGATGTCGAGGGTGGGAGAAGATTTGGCTGAAAAAGAGCACCTCCTTCCCTAGAGCTTTGCTTAATAGCTTCTCAGAGATTTCACCCTCAGCTTCTCATGTTCGACACAGCACCAGCAATCCCCATGTCGGTTTCTTGAATAATTACTGTTCGCATCATTAATAGCGAGCCTTGTTATCAGATTTATTTGTTGGTTGATTTTAAGAACCGGAGAGATAAGCAATATTCCAAAGATGTTTTGAAAAACCCAAAGAATAAACCAACTAAAGAAAACGTCCAGTGTTAGTCTGCTGCAACACAAAACAACAAAAGAGTCCTGTGGAAAGGTAAAAGATAGCAAACTTATTATAGCATAAATATTCATGGATGATAGTGCCTTTCATCAGGTGCACGGAACATTATCCAGAATTTTAGTTACAGGTAGGTGAGACTACCGGGAAAGGCAAGATTCAGCTCCTTTGCATTCTCTTCGTTGAATTAATTGATTAGAAACTGCTTTTGCATCTTGAGTTCCGTTTGCAGGAATTAAAGGGCAAAAGCAGGCAGAGGAGAGATAAACTGGGACATCCTAAAAGCAGCTTTTAAAGTGGGACGGCAGAGGATTAATCACATCTCTCCGTTCCAATTTAGGTTATGTGTTCATACATAAATATTTCATTTCAATTTTGCTAAGGCCTGACATCACGATACTTTAAAGGGCAAAGGGGGAAAAAAATAAGCTCGTTGCTTATAAGCCACTCCATTTCGGAATTTATCTTAAAAGGACTCATGGCATTTTCTGAACTTTTCATGATTCATGACACTCATGATATTTTGGGGACTCGATGACAAAATAAAAATAAGAGCTGTCAGCTTGCTGAAACCAAAACTGAACAGGGATTTGGAAATTTTGTAAAAGTTATCACCCCCCAAAAGATGCAAATGTTTGACTTTGATGATACGGCAGTAGGAAAGCATAGGATGCACCCTATCTATTCTGTGGCATTGCATGCCACTAGTTGGCGTATAATTCTTTGATTGTGAATTAGATAATCCAAGGGCCTTTCCACACTACACTGTTATTCCACTTTCAACATCCTGTACAATTCTGGACTTTGTAGTTTCCTGAGGCCAAAGATCTCTCTGGCTGAGAATTCTCAAGGCCCCTCTCTAAACTGCAAATCCCAGGATTCCACAGGATGTTGAAAGTGGAATAATAGCACTATAACACTCTAGTGCGGAAATGCCCTAAGACTACAGTCTTCAGGCTGACACAAAAAAGAAATGTTTTCCTTATTATGCTTGTTTATATCCCACCTTTTAGGATAGAAATCCTTCTGAGGCAGCTGAATAGAAAGCCCATGGCAATAATAAATACAAGGGAAGCAGCCTAAAATCCTCAAATATCAAAATACAACAGAACAAAGCACACACCGAAGCATCAGGGTTTAGTCCTAAGAGGCCGGTGTGAAACAAGGACAGGACTACAAGGCTAGCGGATGATGGGAGGAAAGGAAATGCCATAAAATCCCAAGCATTCATTTCTGGCATGACACACACCGGGAAAGATTGTGGCCCAGCTGTTCCTTCGGCCAGAGATGACATCCAAAGCTTGGAACGTCCCCGCGGAAAACCTCCAGCGAGAGCAAACTTCAGCCTAAAGCGAGAGATTCCACTGCCACCTTTTGCAAATGTTGAAAAGAGACTGTTTATATTGTGCAAAGTCTTTCCTGCCCCCATCGCAACCATTAATGTATTTTCATTTTTTTATCGGAGGGACAGGTATCAGAGGGATTTGAAACGAATCGCTCAATTCTTCAGAAGCCAAAAAAAAGACACACACACAACCAAAACGTGCACGCACAAACGAAATCCAACATCTCTGAAGCCTCTTTTGGGAACACGCAACACACCCCAGCAAGCAACAGTTCAGAGAGGGCGACAATGAACTCTCCTCCCAAAAAGATAAAGGGGATTCTCAGCAACAGAGGAAGGCGGAGAGACTGAGAGATAAATCACAAAAAGCTGCCAGCTTCAAATTATGCCGATCACGGCCTTTGCCAATCAAGAGAAAATGGGTTTAGGTGAGAGGGCTAACAGCAGGCAAGCTCTGGGGAGATTATAATCAGATCTATTAATCAGCATTCGGTGGGGGATCCGATCTCCCACCAACACGACCCCCGGTCTCCGATGATGGAAACCAAACGCTCCACGTCTCGGAATCCCATGGATGCTTTTTCTTCACACTCATAATATTTTCCTTACGCAGACAGGCAGCCAAAATAAATAATGGCTTCTCCGTTCACCAACGGAGCGTTAGAAGCAAGTATTAGGCAGGGATCATTTAGTCTTAAAACATCTGGAAGGTACCGCATTCCATCTTTCCTCTTATAATCCTTTTCCCATTGGCTGCGCTGGCTAAGGCTGATGGGAGCTGCAATACAACAAGACCACACGCACCCCATCATCACATAGACTTTTGTCTCTGATGGCTGCAGGGCATTTAAAAGAAATGATCACAAGCTGTTCTAGTCTCCTCTTCTAAAGGTTCATGATGTGTCCAGGGAAGGGCAACCAAGATGAGCAAAGATCTGGAAACCTAGACTTACGGAGAACAACTTAAGGAGGTGGTTTAGCTTGGGGAAGACCGAGAGGTGACATGATAGCTGTACAGTCAGCCCTCCATCTTTGCAAGGGTTAGGGGCACAGGACCCCTGGAAAAATGGAAAAACCACAAATATCCAAATATATGTGTGTTTATCCTCGGAAAAGGGGCTGAGACATGGCGGAGAGGGCAGGCACCCAAAGTCCAATCCGTGTCAGGGAAAGAAGAGGGCAGGGAGGTTGGTTGACTTGGTGGCCCCGTAGTTCCTCTCTCTTGCCCGTCTCCTTCCTTGGATGCGGAGGGGGCATCGGGAGAGGGCTTGTAGTGCTGAGAAATCAGGCTGTAAGCCTTCCTTATCTGGCCGGGCAGCAGCTGGCAGAGGAGGAGGAGAGCCAGCGGCAGTTTTTTTAAAGGCTGGGCAGTCTGATAGCAGCTCCGAAGAGGAAAGGTTTCCCCAGAAAAGAAGCACTTGAGATGGGGAGGCAGAGGGTGGAGAAACTTGCAAATAATCAGATAAATGAAAGTTAAACCCACAGGAGAAACCTTCCCTCTTGGCAGCTCCTGTCAGGACGTGCAGCCTGTTTAAAAACCCACCTTTGGTCCTCCTCCTTCACCAGGGGCTTTCTGGCCAGCTAAAGATGGATCACAGCCCAATTTCTCAGCGTTGCAAACCCTCTCCCGATGCCCGAACATACACCCGAGGAAAGAGAAGGGCGAGAGAGAAGAAGTATAGGGTCACCTTCCCGATCCACCCCCTTCCCTCTCCTTCCCCTGACCCGGGTTGGACCCTGGGTGCCTGCATGCCTTGCTCCCTTTCTCACAGACACAGACACACACACATACACACTTTGATATGTGTGGTTTTTCCACTTTTGCAGGAATCCTGAGCCCCTAACCCCAGCAAACGTGGAGGGCCAACTGTATTCCAGAACCTAGGGGTAATTCCAGAACCTAAGATCCCAGGCGAGTTCCCTTGGGGAAATATGGTCTATCAGATAACCTAAACTATATAGGGTTTTATAGATCAGAATCAGCAACTGAATTGCGCATGGAAGCAGACCTGCAGCCAACAGAACTGCTGTAGCAGGGGAGTTGGGTGGTTTTTGGAACTAGCCCCAGTTGACAATCAGAAAAGCTACATAAGAGTCAAAGAGCACAATGTAAACCCTTGGACTAAGGCCATTTATGCCCTACCCTGTTATAGTGCTATTATTCCACTATCAGCATCCTGTGGAATCCTGGGATTTGTAGTTTCTGAGGCCCCAAAGCTCTCTGGCTGAGAATTCAAAATGCCCCTCCGTAAACTGCAAACCCCAGGATTCCATAGGGCGTTACAAGTGGAATAATAGCACTATAGGGCGGAAGTGGCCCAAGTACATTCGTGGAACCCCTGGACAGTCTTTTCAAGTTGCAGCAACAAATGGATTAATCTTTGTGGATTATAGCAAGATGCCTGGAGAGACGCGTGCAGCCCCTTCTTCTTGCCTGGAGCTGAGCCCTCCCTTCAAAAAACCCTGGAGAATTTGCACTTTTGTCTCTTGCCCAGAGACCGCCCCTGAACACTGGAGACTCAGGGCCAGAGCCGGAGATTTGGCTACCCTCCTCTCAGCGCGCCCTAATCCAGCCCTAAGTAATCTTGAGCGATGCTTCCAACATCTGTTTCCATCCCCGAAGCCAAGAGAGTTGCAGCACTGTGGGATCTCTTGAATGGAAAAAACACAAGCTGCGCAAAAGGGGGGGCAAGGCATGGCGTTAGGCCTTGGCTCTCGCCTGAAGGAAGCCGCCCAGCCCAACCCTTTTTTCAGAAACCGCCACGCAGCACGGCAAGCGAGACGCTGCTGCCACCCAACGGCAGATGGGCCGAAAGGTCTGGCCCGAGTGTGGCTGCCAAAATAAAAGTCCTCCCTTCAGCTACCCGTGGCGGCCGTCAAAAAGATCTATGCCATCTCCGCCTGCCCAGCCGCCATCAGGCCACGAAGGCAAACCCCAGGGCAGTTTGCGACAGGTGGATCGGGGAGCGTGATGGGGCCGTCCTAGGGATAGCCCACGGTTGTGGCTTTCCGCGTGGGGTCCAGCTCGTCGTAGGCACACATGTGCTACATTTCAAGATATGATACAGCTCGCCATCTTGGGGGAAAATGGCGATCAGCTAGCCTGTGTGTCTGCCGCTCAGTGTGGTGTCCAGATGTCCAATAAGTGGTGACGGGCAACACCCAGGTCCTGGGCTCTTCCATCTCAGAGCTGTTCATCTTTAAAGGGGATTTGGACTGGACAGCCCTTCTAGGAGAGATCTATTCTCTGGCACCTAGCAAGAAAGGCAGGGTATACATTCAAATGGAGAGAGACAGAGAGATTCTCAAATCAATGGATGGATGAATGGATGGATGGACGGATGGATAGATAGGCAGGCAGTGCGAGATAACCAGCCCAACATCTTACAGTTTGGTTTATGTTCTCTCTAGCAAGCTCAGAGGCAGACATGGATACCAGAACTGTCAGTTTAAAACCAGAGGTAGCCATTGCTTTGGACTAGTCGATCTGGAATAAAACGGCCGTGCATATTGCATGTTAGCTGTTACACATGGTTCTCCTTCCACAATTTGAGGTTCGGTACAGGTACAGTGAAGAGCTCCTCACTGGATTTTCCAGTGGTCTTGTAGTATATTATTATCTGGAACATGGGGAAGGGTGGAAGGGCAGCATATTCAGGCAGCCTATTCCACCGCTGCACTGCTCTATCGGGAAGTTCTTCCTAATGTTCGGGTAGAATTTTGTTTCCTGTAGTTTGAAGCCATTGCTCCGTGTCCTAGCTTCGGAGCTGAAGAAAGCAGGCTTGCTTCATCCTCCATGGAACATCCCTTCCCATATTTAAACGGAGCTATCATGTTGCCTCTTAACCTTCTCTTCTCCAAGTTACACACATACCCAGCTCCCTAAGCCACTCTTCATGGTTTCCAGGCCTTCTGCCACTTTGGCCACTCTCCTCTGGATACGTTCCAGCTCATCAATGTCCTTTTTGAATTGTGGTGCCCAGAACTGGACACGGTATTCCAGGCGGGGTCTGACCAAAGCAGAATAGAGTGGTACCATTGCTTCCCTTGACCTAGACGCTCTACCCCAACTGAGATGTCATACGTCTGTCTACTGATTTGGGATTCCAGCAAGTAAAGTAGTTATGCCACCAGAGCCAGCGTTCTAAAGGGGTTTGAACGTTGGTCGAAGACTCCAGGAGTACCAGGGTTTAAATCTCCACCCAACCATGGGAACCCTGGAGTGACCTTGGGCAAATCACACTCCCTCCGCCTAAGAGCAAGGTGATGGCCAATCTTGTCAAGAAAATGCTGGGATAGGGTTGCTGTAAATCAGGCTCAACTTGAAGTCTCATTACAGTGACAAATTCCCCTCTCTTTATATTCACCCATAAATCTGTCAAACCTCCTATTGTGTGTCACGGTTTTCACAGGTGCGTGGGCGTGTTGTCTTCAGTTTCAGACCAAGTTGTTTTCAGTACTGCTCTGTACACCCAGATTCGACTTCCCCACCTCTTATGTCGAAATCACTTAGGTACTACCAGTGAAGTAGACTTGAGTCCATAGACTCGGACGCAAGTCGGATTCAAGTCATTTCAGTGGCTCGACCGGGCAATAAATGATGCACTGACCCAACTTGACTCAAGACTTGTATATTCTTAATGACCGACTTGATGCCCTTGGCTCAGTAATAACCCATCCATCGAGAAACTTTATGACTTTGAACGACACCTCCATCTCTTTTTGCCTACAGATTGCCATGACAGTCTGTCCCAAGCTCAAAGTATGAGTGCATTTCTCAGAGAGGAACAGCAAACGGGTCAGGCAATGGGTTTGAGGTCTGCTCAGCAGTCTGTCCTTGCTGTATATTGGAGGAGCCTTCTAAAACGTTTCCTAAGAGCAAACGACGAGACTCACCTCTAGAGTGCAGGGTGCATTTCTCAGAGAGGGACAGCAAACGGGTCAGGCAACGGGCTTGAGGAGGAAGGACCCTTCCTTCCAAAGCTTTTGAAGCTTCAGTAATGGGGAGTAAGATGGGATCCTATTTCCCACTTCTGAAGCGGCAGACGGCCAAATCACAAATGTGGAGGCCCGATTCTCTTTAAATGGTTAAAACTGACTTTATTTGGCTCTGGCCAGTAAGTCCGGGATTTTGGTTGGGGTATAAAGTTGGCTTCCAGATTTGAGGCTTGACTTGAAAGTATCTTCAAGGACTTGAGACTTGAAGGTAGAGACTTGAGACTTGGAGTAAAAGACTTAAATACGTCACTGGGTACTACCCGTCTTGATTTGGGCGGACAAGAGCCTGCCGTTCATCTTGGCGGCAGCTGGTGAGTCCCCTGCCAGTGGGATGATGAGTCCGCTCCAAATTTTAATCCCAACTTCCAAGGAGCTATCCAAGACAGCCAGGCCTCTTTGGAGGACAGAGCTCAGCATTGCGGATACCTCGTTGAAAGTTTAGATTAAAAGCAAAAGCCGATCCACTTCTTCGCCAACCTCGCGGCCACCAGCCGCCACTGTAAATGCCCCTCTGCCTCAGGTAGCAAAATGTCTTTAAACGACTCTGTGTAAACCGGGAGAGGAAAATTGCTCTCAGAGGTTTTTTTCCGCCTTCCCTGCTGAACAGGCCCAGGAGGCAAGACAGCTCAGCGACTGACTGAACCGCCGTTGGTATTTGATTGTCACCAGGCAAGAAGACCCAGCAACACCAATTATACAGCAGCTTCTACGAAAACTGGAAGGATGCCCTCCAGTCCCTTCCAAGGAAGAAGGAAAATGTGGAGCTGCTTCTCATTCAAGATGCAAAGCGATCTGTCACTAACATGGCCGGAGGCGGGGGGGAGCTAGACACTCTCACATGTCCCTCCAGCAAAGCAAGACCCCCCTGAATGGGCTTGACAGACAACATGCAAAACTACTCCGGGATGTTAGGGCTGGGATTACGGCTCAGCTGAAATTCTGCAGCTGAGAGAGAAAGGTTGCATTCAGGTTGGCTAGTAAAGCGGAAAAAAAAAAAAAGTAACTGGCAAGCCAAGCTGGCTGTACAGTGTTTGCAAATTGCTCTACAGGATTTGAGACCTCTCACAACCTGATTTTTAAAGCAAGATGATAATCCTCAAGTAGAAAAGGCATCCATGGAAGTAAATAGGCAGTTTTGGCAATGGGACCACTGAAGTTCCCACGAGCCCAAGACAGCATCAGCCAAAACTTAAGAATTATGGGAGCTGTATTCCAAACACCTGGAAGGTACCAGTGACTTACCTTTATAGCCTGCTGTTCCTCTACGTGGCACACATGGAACAATAGAATTGTAGAGTTGGAAGAGACAAGGGCCATCGAGTCCAACCCCATTCTGTCATGCAGAAAGACACCATCAAAGCATTCCCAACAGATGTTGGTCCCAACAGATGGCCATCCAGCTTCTGTTTAAAAATCTCCACCACACTCCCAGGCAGGTTACTCCACTGTCAAACTGCTCTTACTGTCAGGATGTTCTTCCTAAAGTTTAGGTGGAATCTCTTTTCCTGATGTTTGACACCATGGCCCCGTGTCCTGGTCTCCGGAGCAGGAGAAAACAGGCTTGCTCCCTGCTCCATATGACAACCCTTCAAATATCATTGCTATCACGTCACCTCTTAACCTTCTCTTCTCCAAGCTAGACATCCCCAGCCGCTCCTCACAGGCCTTCATGATTTCCAGGCTCTCTTCGTCGCTGCTTTATCCTTCATAACAATCCTGCGATTTAGGCCAGGTAGAAAGGTGGCCAAAAGGCCACTCAGTGGCAGTGGAAATTTGAATCCAGATCTCCCTCCTACCCCTGTCCTTGTAGAGCATTCTAACCCAGGGCCAGGAAACCTATACCTCCTTGAATAGTTGGCCCTACAGCTCCCCTTAGCCCTACCCGGTATGGGAATTGTAGCCCAAATTACGTGGAAGGTAAAGATTTTCCTACCTGCCCTCCCGCCCCGGAGAGATCTGTAATATAATAGCAGGAGAAGGTGATAGCTTTCTTGGCCACTTTGTGCATTTTTCAGGGAGCTCTGGATCTTGAGTCCAACGGAAGCTCTTCTCACATTTAAAAAAAAAAATAAAAATGACAGTGAAGTATCCCAGGATCCCAGGTCCTGAGATTTCAGCCCCAAAACCTGAGCCCATGGGATAAGCCCCTTGTGATGCCACGGGTAAGGAGACCCTGGTGATGTCACCGAAGAAGACATATTCATCATCAACCACCCTAGCACAGAATGTACTACTCAAATTTTTAAAAACAAAACCCCATGTCTCAGAAATGAGGAATGCATATATATGCATACAGGCACACAAGCTTCAAGGCAGTGCTCTTGCCTTGAAATTCCTTCTCCTCCTCCTGAAAACTGGAGAAAAGGAGCGAGTCCCTGAGACCTGCTGGCCCTGTAGGAACAGGAACATAGCTGCTGGACTGACAAGAGACGCAGGTAGGCAGGAAAGAGAAAGCTACCAAAAACCTTCCCATTTTCTCAGAATAATTTATTAAATACATTAAAATTTGTGTTTATAATTTCACCGCTGAAACAAAGTTGATCTAAAATAAAATAAAAAAAAAAGACACACAGCCAAAAAGAGAGAGAAAAATCAATCATTCCATAAAAACAGTTGGTGCAAGAAGTGGAAGAATTCAAGTCCCTCTTTCTGGGATCAGGGTTTGGTGCAAACAGGCGATTTAAGTCGCCCCTTGCCATCAACTAGAAGGTGGAAAGGAAAGACAGGTAAGCCAACAAAAAGGCTTCTGTTTACAGGAAGGGACTTCCCGAAAGGAGGAAGGGGCAGTGCTTCATACGTCAGCACACCAAGAACCATACGGTGCCAGCCAAACCGTACAACCCGTATCCGACCCCCAAATGTCAGAAGCTACCTTTAAAAAATTAAATTCGATGGTTGTAATTCCACGGCGCCAGGACTTGCAACAGGCCAGCTCAACTGGGAAGGCACTGGGCAAGAAAGCTTCTGAAGAAATGCCCAACAGACACGGAGAAAAAAAACCAGACATGAAAAATTTTTGCACAGCTCAGAAAAAGGTCACCTCTTTGTACTACAATAGCCAGAATGGTTTTGAGAATCCTCGTACAAAAAAAGAAAAATGTCCTTTCTCTGAAAAATAACCCAGTTGGTCTTATTCCGTCAGGAAACACTATTGACGTTATCTGCAGAGGTTTGTGGCACGGAGAAAAAACATGGGACAGGAGATGTTGCGTCCTATATAAACTCCCAAGTAGAGCAGATTCATGAAATAAATTGTTGGATGGTGAGTCAACACTCACATTAAGTTCCATTGATTCACTGGGTCTACTGTAGGATTTGGTTGTGTTAGTGCCATCCCGTGTCCACCGGGCTGCCCAAAACTCCACAAGCCACAAGTATTCAAATCTCTATTTTACAAACAAACAAACAAAAAAAAGGATTTTTGTTTCTTCTAAAAATAGAAGGACACCACCATCCAGGCTCGCTTCCTTGGCAAGACAAGAAGAGGTAGAATAAGGACAGAGCCGTGATTGTCGGTTGTTTCCAGCCCGTTCAAAGCGGTGGCTTTTGGAGGCCGTCAAAAGGCAAGGAAGAGAAGGAAATCGAACACGAGCCCTCGGGAGAGAGACAGTGGCAGGAGGTGTCGTCTTTGGAGTGGATCTGGGCCAGCCAGTATGGTCTGAACAGGAAAATCTGGAGTTCTTTCTTGTTCGCTCCAATTCCCAAGTCCCCAGCCAGCATGGTCCTTGGAGGATTCTGGGAATGGTAAGCCAAAAAAGGGTAATTCTCCCCAAATGCTGGATTCCAGAGGATAGAAGGCCTTAGCTGGTGAGGGGAGGGCAGAATGGGAGAGAGGGAAGTATAAATAAAAGGCATTTCTACCCAAGAGGGGCTCAACACTGTGTGAAAAGGCCTACGCCCATCTTATTAACTGCAGACCTATTTTGCCCTTTTGGAAACAGGTGTAAGTTGTTGACACTGAAGCTCCCATTGTCCCTCATTCTGGCCTGTGCTAAGGCTGATAGGAATTGCCTCCTCTGCTCGGGCACAAACAGCCAGCATGGCTTCTGATAAGCAAAGTGATGGAGAGGAGTGTCGGGTAGCTTAAAGGAAAAAAAGAGGTTCGTGCCGTATTTTGGAGCTTCCCAGTTTTAAAAGGTAGAATGCTGACCACAGTTCCAGTGGTCTGTTTTCAAGAGGGCACCCGACTGAACTATAGGGCACGTTTGCCTTATTCACTGGATGCCCAGTGGAAGGGAAAAGATGGAAAACATACATTTGGGGTGGGCAGACTGTGGCCATCCATTCAAGGAGGGCTGGTGGCCTTCTTGTTAGTGGAAAGGTGAATCCACTCCAGGTTCTGAATAGGAGCTCTCCAAGGTCCTGATCTTATTTGAGGACTAGGTTTCAGCATCTTGGAGCGCTCTTACAAAGCCTGGCTTAAAACCAGTATGGATTCAAAACCTGACATGGGAGACAGCCTCCCTGCATTCAGATGATCCTTAGCTGGAATTCCAGCCAGGGACAATGGGAGTTAGAGTCCAACAGTATATGTCGGGTCACCGATCCCCCACTCTTGCTTTATAATAGGAAATGCGTGAGCCAGTGTAGCTCTCCAAAGTCCCCTGTCAGGCCAGGGTGGACCGCCTGGTCCAGTTGTCAGGAGTTCAATCTTCCTCCCTTATCCCCATTTCACAGAAGGTTAAGGAGCAAGTGGTGCTCAAAAAAAAACAAAAAAACTGAACAAATACATATGTACATTCACACATACAGCAGGTCCACACACCCTTCCACCCACACACGACTCGGTAGCATTCCAGATAAGGCATCACGGTTGCTCGGATAGTAGAAGCAGCAAGTTAAAAGAGTCAACTGTACAGCACAAGGACCAAGGCGGCCGGGTGAGACATCCAGGGGTCAGGCAAACAGTCGCCGGGTCGTCTCGAGTCGGGGTGGGGTCAGTGAGCGGGAAACCACCGTCCCTTCCAGGCAACCTTTTGCACTGTGCTTCCTCTCGACTTCGAACGGTTCAGGTGAGTTCCCAGCCCGAAGCTAGTTTCCGTTGCTGAGGCTGGAGGCCGCGCTGCTGCAGCTCTGTTCATACGAAGGGGGGGCCTCTGTAGAGGAAAAAGAGAGGCAACGGCTAAGACCCACCTAGGTCCACTCTCCGTTGTTTTTTCCCCCAAGCCCCACATCTTTAAAGAATCGTTTTTGCATCACCTTCAGGGTGCAACATCCTCCCTGCAGCGGCAGTCAAAATAAAAAGAAGCCACGCACAACAAGAGCGTTCAACGAAAAGGAACGGCCAACGCAGAGGCAGCCAAATTACAACAGATGGGTCGGTCCTCACAGCTGTCCTGCGGCTTTGCAAAGAAGGGGCCCAAAGACAGCTTGCTGCAGAAACTCGAGGCCACTACCGGCAAGATCCTGAACCTCACCAACTTAACCACGCCTGGTATCAGGTGAATGGGAAGGACCTCTGTTAGGGATGGTACAGCGAAGGCACCAATCTCTCCACTATTCCTTCCTTTCTAGCTCTTCTCTTGTATTCTTACACACAAAGTCTATAGAATCTCCTTTGACTCGCTGAAAATGAAAGGCCAGCCATGGGGCTTTCGACCATGCAAAGACAACCAGGACTATCCCATGGGCATCTTTCCCAGTATGGCCTGGCTTGTGTAACCCAGCTCTCCTCAAACCAGCCCCTTTCTGGACTCTGTTGGACTACAGTTCCCATCGCCCCTGACCACTGCTTGTCCGTGGCGGTGGGGCTGATGGGCACGGCCGTCCGACACATCTGAAAGGCATCAGGTTGAGGAAGGTGGGAAGAGCCTATTGTCTTCGGGATGAGGAACAGTTGCAACGCTTTCTCCCCAGGCGCACACACAAGTCTAATAACCCCTGTATCAGAAGGGTCGAGGGTATGAGCCTTCATTTTTACGGAGCGCAAGAGGTCACTTCTAAGCACACGTTGGGCTTGTAAGAGCCTTCATATTTAGGGCCTTTCCGCACGACACCGTTATAGTGCTATTATTCCACTTTCAATCTCCTGCGGAATTCTGGGGTTGGCAAGTCTCCTGAAGCCAAAGGGTTGCCTGGCTGAGAATCCTAAAGGCCCCTCCCTAAACTGCAAACCCCAGGATTCCATAGGAGGTTGAAAGCGGAATAATAGCACTATAACAGAGTAGTGCAGAAAGGCTCTTAGTTATTTATTTATTATATTCATATGCTGCTTTTTACCCCCAGAGTGGGAGAACGTTTAGGAATGCTCCAATGGTTACGGAGGGAAAAGGAACTCGATATCCCCCAGCAAGTACTGGAAAGCTGGCAAAATTAATCACCTGCGGAGCCCCTCCACCTTAATAAAGAATAGGTCCCTCTTCACTTTCCGAAGCAACAGGAGAATTTGGGAAGTTGCTTACCATACGGGTACCCCCAGGTGCTGTACTCCGGCGGCAGGATGAGGGAGCTGGCCGTGGCAACCGGCACAACCGTCCCCTCCGCGTAATAGGGGACGGTGGCCCCCGTGGACAGGCAAAGGGTGGGGTGGTTTGGGGAGCTGCTCTGCTCCGAGTCTAGCCGGACTTCCGGGAAGCTCAAGCCAGGGGCGTAACTGAAGGGCTGCTGCTGGGAGTGGCTCTTGGTGGGGATGGAAACGTTGTCCATGGGGGGAAGGTATCCGCAGGCGGCCTCCTCGTCTTCAGGCGGCGCGCTGGGGACCACAGGCGACGGGATGTGGGGGACCGACCGGGCCGGGCTGAGGGGGATTCTGTTCACGGGAATATTGCCAATGTAAATCGGGAGAGCGACGGAAACTTCAGGAGACTTGAGGGAGACCTGAGAGGAAAGAAGAAACCAAAGGCACAGAGTCCAGAAAAGCACCAGAAGAGCCGCTCCGTACTGAAAACAGAACTTGGAGGTAACGGCCCGCATCCTATTGCTAATCCCAACTAGAGTTTGTTGTTCTTATCTGCCGTCCAATAAACTCCGACACGAAGAGACCTTATAAATAGGGTTTTCCTGTTAAATACGACCACCCCAGGTCAAAAGAAAAAACGTTCAAAATCAATATTACATTTTGTTACATCAGCAAGAATCCACGATGCCCAAAAGTGGAAACCTGATGAAAAATCCCTGATGGGCGATCAGTTATTGAATATAATGGACAGGGCGGAAACGGAGAAATTGACAACGTTATTAAAAAATTCAAAAATATGAGAAAGAGGGGAAACTGATCTTGGTGTAGATCAAAAAGGAGGAGAAAAATAAGTTGTCGATACAAAAAATAATTGAAAAGATACTTCACGTATCAAAATTTTACAAAACAAATCAGTATTTTATATACGAAGTCACTGAAATTTGGTTGGGACAATTTATTATTTATTTATTATTCATGTATTATTTATTAAAGGTTCCCGGAGGCTAGAATTCAAATCCCCACTTGGACACTGAGTGACCTTGGGCAAGCTACATTCTCGCAGCCTCAGAGGAAGGCAAAGGCAAACCTCCTCTGAGCAAATCTTGCCAAAAAAATCCCGTGGTTTAAGGTTGCCAGAAGGCAGAAGTGACTTGGAGGCACACAGGAACAAAGTGCTGCGGCCAAGGCGAGGTTCTTTCCAGCTGTCGTGTCTCTCCCCTTCGAAAACCGACTTATGGCGAGGGCTTTCGTGGCGAGATTTGCCGCCTTTGCCTTTCTCTGAGGCTGGGAGCATGTGACTCGCCTGAGGACAGCCAGCGGGTTTCCACGGCCGAGCGGGGACTCAAACCCCGGTCTCCAGAGTCATTGTCTGGCCGTGCGCGCACATGCCTGCTGCTGCGTCCTTTTCGTCAGAAATGCAGTAGCAGGGCATGTGCACGCGTGCCCAAATTGCTCGCTCGTTTGCAAATGAAGGAGCAGCTTCGGCACCTGCAACCTGCCCACTGCTACACCCCTGTTGCTGCTCCAACGGTTGGTACCCAGCAGCAGGGCTTCACGGACCCCTGCAAAGGACTCGCGGACCCCCAGGCGTCCCTGGCCCTCTCGGTTAAGAACCACCGCAGGAGCCTAACCTGGATGTAGTAATCAATATGGATGAGGCTGCATCCCTGCAGGACGGACTGGGGCAGGGCCGGCACCAAGATCTGCTCCTTCCACTCGGCTCGCTTCCAGGCCTTCACGGCCGAACCCTCCACCTCCGCGATGGTCCTCAGGTCATAAATCCACCGCTTGGATTTGTAGGCGACTTTCTGCAAGGAGGAGCAAGGGAAGAGGGAGGTTGGAAGAGAGCGAACGACGGCTTTATAACCCGTCAGAAATGAAAACGGCTGATATTTTAACTCAGAGGCCTGACGGACAACAAAACGAACAACGAAGGGACACCCTTGAATAATTTTCTTCAAAAACTCAAAATGGAAGATTAGTAGACTAATTGATACAGTATGCATGTATGATGAAGAAAATCCAAAGAGGAATAAAGATGGGATGATAAACTATATTTAGTGAAAAATGGAAAGCAAAAGCCTGCATTGACTTAAGAAATAGCACGATCGGAAAGCATTCATGGGTACAAAATATATCAGGGAGAAATAATAAATGAGAACTTTCTTTAGCAGTACGGTTAAGACAGAACTATACATATCACTGCATTCTAGGAGGAATGGAGGAAGGATATGAAGAAACTTCTGATCGCTAACTTGTTAATGTAAATACTAAATATCGCTGCTATTTAATGTATTTTGCTCGTTGAATGTACATATAAAACAGATTTTTTGAAAAAAAAACTCAATCTTTGGCTGGGCTTCAGGTCATTGACTCTCCACCCATTGTTTATTGCAGTGTTGAAGTTGCAAATGGACCTTCCTGGCCAGGAAAGGCTTGGTTTGCTTAGGAGTGAGAGCAATTGAGGGGTGATTTACTATGCGTGGACTTTAGATTACTAAGGTTAGGAAAGCGGTCAGCAGGTCAAAGGGAATGACCGGGAATCTCTGCCCAGTGACGACGGGTCGAAAAAACTTAAGGGGAGGGAATGAAATGGCTCGAAACGCCTCTGCAACGTTAAGCAAGGTACCTGGAGGAAGGGTAATAAAGATGGCAAGGGGATGGAGAAACGTGGAGAGGTTGCCATGGGAAAAAGCTGGAAGGTTAGGAGAAGCATAAACTTGGAGAATCTACCAGTGCCTATTGCACATGAGTGGTAGTTGGCTTCCCCACATACAGTCCTCCCTCCACATTTGCTAGGGTTAGGGGCACAGGACGCCCGTGAAAGTGGGAAAACCGTAAATAACTCTAGGCCTTCCCAAACCATATTTCACGCACAAAAAAAGTATGATCGCCATATTCAACCCACTGTGGCTTCCTTTGAGGCGTCAGGGTTCCTTCACAAGGCAGAAGTGGGGGGCTGGGGGGGCTGACGGCCCCCTCCGCTGCTGCCCCACACCATTTTTAAGAGCCTTGTTTGCAATTTCTCAGTCTCATGGGGCTTGCAGTCCCCCTTAAAAACGGCCCAGGGAGGCAGCAGAGCGGACAGCAAATAAGCCGCGAATAATCAAATCCGCAAAAGTGAAACCCGCAAATGCGGAGGGCTGACTGTAACCCAGCGTGTGATATGAATTATTTACTCCAGCAGCCGTTGCAAGCTTAGCAGCCTGTGCCTCAATAAATGCAATGGAAAATACCCCTGTGTTTTCTTGAAAAAAACAGAGTAGTGGAGCACGGCAGGTATGTATGTATGTATAAGGAAAAAAAAACCTGGTGTAAAAAAACATGGCCATCTGTCAGGAGTGCTTTGAGGGTGTTCCTGCATGGCAGGGGGTTGGACTGGATGGCCCGTGGGGTCCCTTCCAACTCTACATTTCCATGATACTATGATCTAGGGTTCAGTACTATCCGTGGTTTCAGGAATCCATTAGGGGTCTTGGAACGTAACCGCTGCAGATAATGGGGGACGAACATTGGCCAGAGCAAAGTGTTCTCGTGGGGCATTCGGCCCGGTTACCTGGATGAGACTAGCCACAATAGTGCTGGTATCCCGGCCGGACTTGTTCTCAATGTCCGTTCGCAGCTGAATGACCTGCCCCACCGTGTAGCCCTTGAGGTCGGTGGTGGCGGTTAAGACCACGTTGCCCGTTTTCACGAGCTTGTAGTTGAACTTCTTGGTGATGGATGTCGTGTTGGGCTGCTGCAGGAAGGAGGAGAGGGAGGAAAAAGGAGAAAGATGAAGAGAAAACATGATCTGCCTGGTAGTTTTAGTATTCTATCCTTCTTGGAGATAGGAAGAACTTACTGATAGTAAGAGTTGCTTGACAGCGGAATGGACAACCTTGGGATCGGAGAATCATGGAGCTGGAAGAGACCCCAAGGGTTATCCATTCCAACCCCATTCTGCCATGCCGGAATGCACCATCAAAGCATTCCTGACAGACGGCCATCCAGATTCTGTTTAAAAATCTCCAAAACCACCAACAATGGAGAACCAACAAAGGAGAGTAGATTCTCCTTTGAGAGTAGATTCTCCCCTGTTGGTGGTTTTTATAACAGAGGTTGGGTGGCCATCTGTCCATCCTCTGTTTGCTTTAATAATTAAAATGTTCCATGCTCTATTAGAAAATATCAGGGCTCGTATACAGATAAAATCAATTTTTAAAAAATTAGAACAATTTAAGGATTTAAACAGTAAGAAGTAGCCTGGAGAAAAGAGACAACATGGTAGCCACGTTTAAATATTTGAAAGGATGTCATATGGAAGATGGGACAAGCTTGCTTTCTACAGTTCCAGAGACTAGGACATGGAGCAATGGTTTCAAACTCCCACAAAAGAGATTCTAACTAAACACGAGGAAGAACTTTTTCATGATAAGAGCTGTTGAAGAGTGGCATACATTTGTTGGAGTGTGGTGGAGTCTCCTCCTTTGGAGATTTTTAAACAGTTGCTGGATGGGAGTTGCAGTCCAAAAAAGAGTAACATTTCCAAAGAAATCCTGGCAGGAAGAAGGCAAGTTTCCCTTCAGAGGTGGGCAGTGTTGGATTACAACTCCCATCGGCCCTAGCCAGAAAGGCCAATGGAGAAGGATGCTGGAATGTGCAGTACAACACCACCTGGAGAGTCACAAGGGAGGGGAGTTGGGTTGGATGGCATTCCTGACATCCATACTCCTTTTACCTCAATTTCAGGGATGTCGTTGAGGTTCAGTGGGCAAAGGATGTAGAAGACCTTGCTGCACTTGTGGTCCTTGGAAAAACGGGGGGTCTCGATCACGGCCTTGACCTGGTGCAAGACTTTTCCAAAGGGGCCTTCGAAGGATGTGGGAGCTGAAGCTAATTTCCATAGAAGGAGGCACAGAAGAAAGGAAAACAGTTAAGTTGCTTGTCCCAATCCTTCTTTGTTTGTTCCAAGCGCATGGAATTTTCTCATGCGCTCAGACTGCCCTGTACCCAAAATATATTTGCTGCCGATGCATGCATTTTGCAGAATAATAATAATAAAAAAATATATTTTTGCAGCTTCAATGTGTCAAGCACTTTGCTTACACAAAGTGGCAACAATGCTACAGATTAACACAACAAACTATGGAAAAGTCAACAACAAGCTCTGTGCGTGAATACTTCTGCAAGCCTCTGTACGCTTGAAATTAGCAAAATTTCTGCTACCTGCAGTGAAAGCAGAAACGTGGGGCCTTTCACAGCCATGAGGCCTAGAAACTTGGGAGGTTTCCTTTTTTTAAAGGAAGGCAGGTGGATTTTCTTAAGGGGTTCTGCCTCTTGTATCAAATTTTGCAAGTGGGTAGACTTATCCTGACGTACGGCGAGTACAAGGCAAATCTATCCTGTTCTTTTTTGGCAAGATCTTAAACCAGGGACATACATTGGAATAAACACATTTTACCATACCTGGGAGCAGAAACTGAAAGGGGAAGGTGTGTTCTCCAGCCGTCAGGATCCCTGCACAATATCAAGGCACAAGGAGAGCTGGTAAGCAAAAAGGGTGCATTTTTATATCCTGACCCCACATCGACATAATTGCTAATATACCTGCGGTTTGCATCCTTGCATCTGACGAAGAGGAATGAAATCCACAAAAGGTCATGCTAAAATAATTCGGTCTTACAGGGACCGCAAGATCAGCATCATTTCCTTGTATTTTTGGGGCTTGGGTTGGCCCAAGAAAGGTAGCACCACAGGACGGGTTTTGAATTTTTGCAGGTATGGGTGTGTCGCTCTATGGCCACCATAGCGACTCCTGGAACTTTTGTTTCTTGTTCTGTACCGTCACTATGCCCACAAATTAAATACGACATGTTATGCCCTGTCTAGCCACGAGGTGGAGATCAGCGGTAACTTTTCAACCACAACTACACATCAGAAACAAGAGACAGAGGTTTGTAACTGGCAGGTCAAGGGCCAAATTTTTACCCCTAGTATCCACCATAGGCTGATCAGGCGAGTAATATTATAGTAGGCTCTCGGCACCTGCTGGGGTTTGTTTCCAAGACTCCCTGTGGATATCAACATCTGTAGATGCTGAAGTCCCATTATATACAACAGTGTAAGAAAATGGCATCCCTTACCAAAAAATGGAGAATAATTCAAACTTAACGCCAGAAAAAAAAACTGAGAATCTATGAAACGGCAGGAGGCGAAAGCACGACGTGCCTCCATATCAGCGTGGTATTCCGCTTGTGACAAAACCGAGGTTTGCTTTTTGTTTTCCTGAATAATTTTGAGTCTTTGTTGGTGGGATCGGTGGTCGTAGAACCCATGGCTACAGAGGGCCGACTGGATTGAACAAGCTGATACCATAACCCAGGAAAACGGCAATGTTATTCTCTGCCGAGGCAGGCAGATCGAACACGCATTCCATGCATTTGAGTCAACGCCGTTTTGCACGCGTTCTTTCGCACATAATGAACAGAACTTTGTGCTTACGGTTGGGCAAGCTGTGGAATGCAACCAGTACTAGAGACAGAGCTGTGGTGTAAAGCAGGAACAGCAAGCTGTTATCAGGAACCAAATATCACCCCATCACGGGATTTGCTTCTGCATTTTTGCCCATTTTCTGCTTTTCACTCCCTTTTTCCCAGCCTTTTTTTGGCTGTTTTCTTCCTCATTCTACCAGTGAAGTTGGGGGTGGTGTTGCTTCTTTGATTATAATTTTTATATCAAAATTTCCAACTAACAAAAATCAAATCAAATAACCAACATACACTTTCTTTTGCAATTTATATCTCCACTTATATCATACCCCCTTCCCCTTCTTCTCTATTTAGCATTTCCCCCAAATTCTATACTATCTCTTAAACCTTTATCCGAATCCACTTTGCGTGAAAGATCTTTTTTGTACCACACATCCTGTACAAATGCTTTACATACTGTACACAGATGAAACTTCAGTCCTTTTTAAGATCTTCCTCACCCTTGGCACTAACAGGGGCGATGTTTCAATGCACGCCGGACATCCAGGTTTGGTCATACGGCATTTTATGGGTGATTTTGTCGGACGGGGGGGGCATTTCTTGAAAATGTGGGGAGGTCTAGGGGCTGGAACTCTATGCAGGCCCATAAGCTGCACCTTCTCTACCCCAGGCGTAGAGGCAGACACACACAAGTTACAAATTCAAGGGGCCTTTGCTAGGCAGTCGGAGAGGAAGGGTGTCGGACGCAGCCTCGGCTAGGCTTTACCTCATTCCACAAGCCAGAAACAAAGAGCTCAGTGTCTCCCTCCACAAAAGCTTTTCCTGAAATTTTGCTTGCAGCTAAAAATACCTCTATGAGAAAGTCATTATGTGCACAGAAGGCTGGGTCAGATTCCACCTGTAACTACCCCCTCCATTCTTTTTCTTTTCCTGGAGAGGAGGGAACGATGGAGAGCTAACAGATTCCTCAAAACTACTGGGACCTTCCTTCTGCAAATCCCCCAAGGGTGTCTTTTTCATTTTTTTAAAAAAGAAATTGCATATATTTATGGCTCGCTGGGCAACACACAGCCTCCTGGGAAAAGCAGCTAAGGAGAGTTTCAAGGCCGATTTGCAGTCTCTGTTTGTTATACAGCAGTCTGTGCTCGAGAGAACAAAACGCACGGACTTCAGCAAGTGAGGAGCAACCAAATGGGGAGGAGAGAATAAAGTGAGAGATTTTAACAAACAGATGGAGGAAAAAGGAGGAGGCTTAGTTCCCAGCACCACTATCCACGGAGGAGGCTTCGCTTTACCCTCAGCCACAGAGAAAGTAATTAATTGTGTCCAGTTCTGGGCACCTCAATTCAAGAAGGATATGGACAAGCTGGAGCGTGTCCAGAGGAGGGAGACCAAACTGGGGAAGGGTCTGGAAGCCATGAAGCCCTATGAGGAGCGGCTGAGGCAGCTGGGGATGTTTAGTCTGCAGAAGAGAAGGTTAAGAGGGGGCATGAGAGCCACGTTTAAATATTTGAAGGGATGTCACGTTGAGGAGGGAGCGGGCTTGTTTTCCGCTGCTCCAGAGACCAGGACAAGGAGCAATGGATTCAAGCTGCCGGAAAGGAGATTCCACCTGAACCTCAGGAAGAACTTCCTGACGGTCAGGGCTGTCCGGCAGTGGAATCTGCTGCCTCCATGGAGTGTGGTGGAGTCTCCTTCTTTGGAGGTTTTTAAGCAGAGGCTGGATGGCCATCTGTCGGGAGTGCTTTGATAGTATATTCCCGCATGGCGGAAAAGGGGGTTGGACTGGATGGCCCCTGGGGTCTCTTCCAACTCTACGACTCTATGATTCTAAGTATCATCAGTTCCAAGCTCCGCTGACCACGGACTGACTGGTTTCTCGGCTCTAAATTTTTCTAACCGGACGTGGGGCCCTTCAGCTTGTGAGGCCTTTGCTCTGCGCCTGAGTTATAGCCTTTCCTCCTGGGAGGGAGAAAACTTCAGGCAAAGGGATTCAAACTTCAGGAGGAGAGACTCCATCCAAACGTCAGGAAGAACTTCCTGACGGTCAGGGCTGTCCGGACAGTGGAATCTGCTGCCTCCGCGGAGCGTGGTGGAGTCTCCTTCTTTGGAGGGGTTTAACCAGAGGCTGGAGGGCCGTCTGTCGGGAACGCTTTGAGGGTGAATTCCTGCATGGCAGAATGGGGTTGGTCGTGTCTCCCCACACAGGAGTCCTGGTGACTCTTTCACCAAACAACCTCAGAAACCCGGCGTGGGCTCAGTTCCACTACAGACTTCCAGGAGGCAAGAAGACATAGCAGGCTGATCCTGTGGAATTTCTTACTCCGTCGAATGCAAACACGCTACGGTACAAGCTTTGGACTTTGCTCTTGTTTACCCTCAACATCCATTTACGGCTGCAACCTATTTCTCTGGGCTGTCTCCCTTCCTCCACCAGTCATTTAAAAAAAATAAGTAAGACACACCTCAGTTTACAGAGAGAAGACGAAGAGCTCTGTGTAACCCAGAGGCCTGCCATGTTTGTTGCTGCCACCTCCTTGAAAAAACACACACACACACACACACACACACACACACACACAAGGCCACCAAAAAGATAAAGGAAGGTAGAGGCATACTTGCTCCCATCTCTTATAGGATTGCCACTAGCCTTTTGTCTTAACAGAGAGTCGCCTTATGGCAATCCCCTGAATTTCATAGGGTCTTCTCCAGCAAGGAGAAAGGTGGCTTTGCCAGTTCCTTCCTCTGAAACACAGCCTACACTGCCTGGTATTCACTGCTGGTCTCTCATCCAAGAACTAACCAGGGCTGACCTTGCTTAGCTTCCAAGACCAGAAAGGATCCAGTGGCCCTTTGGTGGCCAATACACTTCTGAATTCACGGTACTGGTGAACCTGCTTAGATGGGACCTGGTGCCTTCGCCCTACAATTGCCCTTTGCCGCCGCTATTTCCAAGGGAATCCTGCGGTTTGTAGTTAGATGAGGCACAAGTTTTAAAAGAAGCAGCTGTGTCGAGTCTCCCACAGCATAAAAAGGAGGAAAAGAGAGAGAGAAAAGAAATGTGGCAGTACCTTTAAGGCTGCCTGGTTTTTATTTTTCCTTTCCTTTCCCTGACCCGGATTGGATCCTGGGTGCCTGCTTTCCCCACCACTCCTCAACAATCTTTCCACAGACACATTTTGATATTTGCTTTTATTCCACTTTTGCAAGTGTCTTCAGCACCTAACTTCGGTGACCAGGGAGGGCCAGCTGTATTAGCAAGTACACACATAGCTGATGCCCACCAGACCTTCCTGGTGAGCAAGAATGGAAGAGCTGAATCCCCGTCTGTGAAGGTCAAGGCTTTTGGAAACAAAGCCAGCATTATGCGAAAAATTCCTCCCAAGGTGGCGGATGATTTTTGACAAAAGGCTTGGAAAGTTGCGTCCTCTCCTCCCAGGACACGCTCGGGACCTTTGTACCCTTGACCAAGTCCTGAAAACCCACAAAATGTGCCAGTCACCTGTGCCCTGGTTGGTTAGAGGGCACCGGAAACTGGCTGAGCAGCCGCCTTTGCAAAAGAAACTGGCTGAGCAGCCGCCTTTGCAAAAGAGACGTGGTTTCGCCGAAGCTTTATCGGAAAAGCTCGCCGCTTAAAACAAACAGAAAAATCTGCCTCTTTCATTCTTCAAAGGAAAGAAGCACCTTAAAAAAGATTTTCCTCTATCTGCACAAGTGTGCCAGATTCAAGGTAGCTTCAAGGAAATGAAAGAGAAAATTCAGAAGAGACAGAGAGAGCAAGAGAGACAGAGAGTCTTTTTTAAAAAAACGCTCTACCTCCTCCAGGAGTTAACCAAATGCTTAACCAATTTAAAATGGGCATGAGCCTATTTAAAAAAGCAATTTGGAAGAAAAGGAAGAGTGCGTGCAGGCATGCAAACAGGGATTCACACACACACACACACACACACTTTTGAAAAGAGGGGAACTGACGCAACATAGGAAAAATCTAACTGCGGAGTGAGCAACTTTGCTCTCCCACCCCTAAAACCTCTTCCTGTTGCACAGGTGCCTTCGAGTTGCCTGTTGACTTATGGCAACCCCATGAACTTCACAGGGTTTTCCTAAGCAAGGAAGACTCAAAAATTTCTTCCTATAGCCCACAGCACCTGGTATTTGTTGGCGGTCTCCCATCCAAATGGTCACCCAGGCTGACCCTGCTTAGCTTCCAAAATCAGATAGGATTTGGTCCCTTTAGGGTATTTAATAGCATTCTTAGGTGTAATATGGGTGGGGAAAGGTCCGCACAAAGTTCTGTTGCACAAGTAATGTAGCAAGAAAGGGATTTTCTATTAATTTTTTAAAGGCGACATTTTAAAGCAGGGGTGTGGGCAACAGCACAGGGGAAAAATAGCATTTTCCTCTTTGTTGGCCCCCATGCGCCACACCACTGAATTTCAATGTGCTAAAACTGACCGAGAGGCACGTCCAGCTGCCGCTTTGCCCAATTTTCATCAAGATTTGATGAAAGTTTGGAGAAGCAAAGGGTACTAGGGGGTTGACAAAGTAAGCTGCCACATTTGATGTTGGTTTGGGATGCTTTGGGCTAGTTTTCAAGCGAAAGAAAGAAAGAAAGAAAGAAAGAAAGAAAGAAAGAAAGAAAGAAAGAAAGAAAGAAAGAAAATCACCTGAAAATTAGCAGAAATATCTTTCACAAATAATCTTCGAGTGTCTGAGGACTTCTGGGGCTGCATCTAAAGGCCTTGCAAACAAATGTCTAAAGATGCATTCCATTCTCTTATCAATCTAAGCCATTCCCCCTTTCCCCAAAAAGGAATATCTTATTGTTATTTTGAATGGTGATAAATTACTTCCATGGAACTTTCCAACAGGTTACATAAAAATCACTTTTAATTTTCCAAGCTTCTTTGCTTATTTGGAATACAGAGGAAGGAATGGAAGAGAGAGGAAAGAATTCGTAACCAAGATCAGCATCAGAACCGGGGACGTTAAGGCAGAGGCAATAGCCTAACAAAACTTATGCCTTCTGACACACGAGGTGGTTGGTCCTGTTAAGTCATCTTCCCAAATTTCCCAGAGTGTCCTGTGCCGAAAACAGTCATCGTTCCAAATCTCCCAAAATGCTCTGAGCCGAAAACAGTCATCGTTCCAAATCTCCCAGAATGCCCTTTGCCGAAAACAGTCATCGTTCCAAATTTGCCAGAATGCTCTCTGCCAAAAACAGTCATCGTTCCGAATCTCCCAAAAATGCTCCGTGCCAAAAAAGCCATCATTCCAAATCTCCCAGAATGCCCTGTGCCGAAAACAGTCATCACTCCAAATTTGCCAGAATGCTCTCTGCCAAAAACAGTCATCGTTCCGAATCTCCCAAAAATGCTCCGTGCCAAAAAAGCCATCATTCCAAATCTCCCAGAATGCCCTGTGCCGATAACCGTCATCATTCCACATTTCCCAGAATGCCCTGCAGTGACACCCCACTGGGCACAGGGGCCATTATTTAAAAACAATAGTTCCTAACAACGTTCAGGCGGCATCCTGGTAGTGACATGGATAAGTGCATGTTATTCCACACGGAAGCCTCATTTTAGAAGCAGCCCAGGAGGCTATTTTCTTTTCCACGTGCTCCATCCAAAAACCTCCCACCGCTTGAGAGCTGTCAGTCCCTATGATGGACCCCAGCTACTGCCACTTACCGGTGGAGACGGGAGAGAGGGTAGAAGCCATTCGGACTATGAATATCCGGCTGCTCTAGGCTCCAGGGGGGAAGGAAAAGACAGGCACACTCCATACGAGAGCATGCCGTCTTTTCTTCCCCTCCGTCAACCAAAGCTGAGACCAGCGGCTTCTCCATGGGTGAATTACCTCCACCACCCGTCCTCTACCCCTAGCAAGTGAAAGCAGTGTTAAAACAACAAGATGACACAAATATAGGATCTCAGCTTTGGAGCTCTCAAGCCCAGAGCCATTTCCACACTACGCTGTTATAGTGCTATTATTCCACTTTCAATGTCCTGCGGAATTCCAGGGTTTGTAATTTCCTGAGACCCTCTAAATGCCTTTCCCTAACCTGCAAACCCCAGGATTCCATAGGATGTTGAAAGTCGAAGAACAGCAGGATAACAGTGTAGTGCGGCAATGGCCCGCTGCCGTCTTAGTACAGAGACAACCCAGCAATAGACAAGGGGGTCCCTCACAAGGCATTTTGCTCGGTGTAACCGATATTCTTAACCTAAAATTTCCAACGAAAGCCAAAAAGTATTCACTTCATATGCTAAATGGTGACGGGAGTTCAAATTGAGAGGAAACTCTGGAAAATATTATTATATATAACATCTGCCAGAATTGTTTATGCTCAAAACCAGATTCAGTACCATCAGAGAAGGAACTGCTGCTAAAATTATATGATATGCTAGAAATGGATAAGCTAACCCCATTACTAAATGATAGGGATGACAAAACGCTAGATAATTTCAGAGACGACTGGGAATGCTTAACAAACTATACGAAAACAAGATGGGGGAACCTATATCAGCAATAAGCATGGCAGACAAAACAGACAACAGAAAAATGATAAGTAACCAAATAATAAAGATCTAATCCAATCAAGAATCGAAACTAGTGGAAGAAGATATGGAAGATGTATTTATTTTTGTACAAGAAGGCAGAAATCTGTGAAGACTGTGTTATAACGTATTATAATTTGTTCCCTCTTTCTCTCCTTTTTAATTTATAAGCTAACAACCTTTGTGTTGTATTTAATAAGTGGTCGGTCTTGTTACATAAATAAAATATCAAAACTCTAAAAAAAAGGAAGGAAGGAAGGAGGGAAGGAGGGAAGGAGGGAATTAAGGAAGGAAGGAAGGAAGGAAGGAAGGAAGGAAGGAGTATAGAAGGCATTCTCTTCCAGGCATCCCCCTCTACTCTACAATCGGTTCCAATTCTATCCAAAGCCATTAGCCGGATTTTCCAGAGAGCGTGGCCGAACGGCACTGTTATTTCCTCATTTGAGCTATAAACCAAAGTGCAGAACTGATTCTGCCCAACCTGTCTGGGCCCAAACAGACGTCATCTCCATTTACCGTCAGGCGGAGCGGATGACTCACCTGTAACGCCTACCTAGCAACTGTAATTCGTGGGTGTGCGTGCATGCCGGGTGCCAACAGCCAGGCTGACTCAGACCGTACAGGTAGCATTCCAAACCCATCGCAGGGAACCGTAGTCCAAAATAACCGGGGAGGTACCAAGTTGCCTGCTCTACTTCTGTGTTTTTGGGGTTTTCTTAAGGGTCAGTCACACACCACAAATAAGCAAAAGAGCTCACAACGCAAAGGAACAACCCTGTGTCACAAACCTATTGTTGCAAACAGCAAACACACCATGGCAAGTAACTGGATAAAACCCACTTCGTCTCTCAGAAGTCAAGCCAGGAGCAGAAGAAAGGAGGAGATGGGGAGACCGCAATGCACAACTCACAAACATCCCAACACTACCGTGCATAACACAGGTCTTAACTCGACCTAAAAAAGCAATCCGGTATCACCGCAATGTCAAACTACGTCCACGCCCTACAGCATTTTAAGACAAAAGCTGGGTCGCGTGTGGCCGGGCGACTTGAGAGTGTGACCAACACACAAGATGTTATGAACAAAGAACAACAAGCAAGGTAGGAGAGGCTGGAGCATGTGCTTTTGCCTGTGCTCACTGGGAAGGGCAAGGGTCCTTTTTCTCCCTCTCCTCTCCCACCACGTTTGCATGATGTGGATTTCTCTGCAGCCGCCATGTGTTTTAACTTTGTTGTTTCTTTGGCCTTGAGTCTGAGATTAGGAAAATGGTGGAACAATAGAGACCACAGCGAGCCAAATTTGGCACAATTAAGATTCTTGTTGGTCCAAGATTCTCTTCATCGGGGCTTCTGGACACTCAAAAAAAACACATTTTTCAATGATTTTGCAAATATTTTCAAATAGGCTTTCAATCCCTAAGACAGAGACTATGATAGATTGACTGACGGATGCATATTTAATTGAGAAGAACATGGCTGAGATCTCATTAGTGACCCACACAGCTGTAAGCTGTGCTTTGCAAGTAGGGTGTGTTTCGGGGAGGAAATTGCACAGCAGCCATGGCAGCAAAAGTGGGGCTCTGCATGTAGAACTGCTGCATATATGATCATGGACTGACATTCAGAACACGGTATGCAAATGTGCATTGTGCTACTCGACAGCCATGCACATTGGCTTCCCCTATGTTACTATCCAGCGAAGGGATTGGTAGACTAGGACTTGGAAGGGCAAGCTATGAAGGAACTAGAAAAGATCCCAAAGTGTAAAGATATATCCTTGAAGACGAAAGTTAGGATTGTCTGTGCCACCATATTTCCAATTTCCAGGTATTCTTGTGAAAGTTGGACAGTGAAGAAAGCTTAGAGGTAGAAAATCAACTTTGAAATGTGGTGCTGGAGAAGTTCTACAGATACCTTGGATTGCTAAAAAGACAAATGCATGTCAACGCAAATCAAGCCTGAACTCTCCTTAGACGCCAAGACTGATCAACTGAGGCTGTCGTACTTTGGGCACATCTCAGTCTGGATACGCCGGCTCTTAAACATATAAGAGCCCCCGACAATTCCTGTATCTGGGTTACTGACGCACCCTTCCCTCTGCTATGCAATAAAGGAAGGTGCCGCAATGATATCTGTGATCAGAAGATAGTAACCACGACACTGTTCATTGCCTGCTGCCTTTGACGCAAGGGCTGGCCATTCCCTGAAGCTATAGGAAAGTTCCAGAGAGCCCCTTAGGGCACGAGAACATTCCCTTGAGAGGACTGAACTGCAGCAGAGGCAGATATCATGCTCCATTTGGCTTGCAAGAGCTGTTGCAAAAAAAAACAAAAAACCACAGGATGGGAGTTGCTCCATTGTCACTTAAGGGATAGGGAAGGAAAAAAGAAAGGAAGAAAGCAAGAAAGGAAGATGGATATGTTGTTGCAAACTCCAGCAACCTGAGGTCCCAGGACTTGAAACCAAACCCAGTTACAGGAACCTTTTGCAATGAGCTGAATAGCATCTCCCATAATCTCCATGCTGGCCAAGAACGATGGGCGCTGTGGACTAGTCCTCCTCTAAGCGGTCACACTGGATGATGGGAGTTGTAGCCCCAGACGTAGGGGAAGATGCCAGATTTGGAGAAAATCTGCTTTAACAGGACACAGACCAAGTCCTCTGTATGTGTGAGTGAATCTAAGTAGGAATATGTCAGTGTGACCTTTGGAAGGTTTTGCTCATCAAAATCCTCGAGGTCATCCACACACCCACACCACGGTTGCGACACACAAGTTGCTTCGTCACGCCTCGAGACACTAATCGACAACTGGGATATCAGTGGCAGGTAAAAGGTTACGGAGTGGCTGGAAGACCAACTGACACAGGAAAGAGTTCTGGATGGATGGGTCCAAAGCAGAAAACAAAAAACACCACGGATGTGCCAAAATGTGATACTAGCAATGGTTCAACTGTGACAGACAGCTGCAAAAGTTCTCCTTCCTCGCACGTAAGTCCCACACACATCCTTCGTAGCCGCAGCAAGTTCTTCACCGCGCTGCCTGGAAGTAACACATTGCAATTTGCAGAGTCGTCTGCAGCGCCGTAGGTTTTGGGGCCACGGGTTATCAATGGTTCTCTTCGCACTGTCGTAACTGTCTATTTACTCATTAAAACATTTCAACCTACCATTTATTGAGGGATTTCAGGGCAGTGTACAGACAAAAACAAGATGCCATTTTAAACCACTCAGACTTAAATAGCTTAAACAGGATAAAACCTTGTTAAGGCATCACGGCAGGCTGAGACAGCTTAAAAAGCTAGCCTAGTTAAAAGACATTCAAACAGGTAAATATAAAGTAATGTAAGCCCCAAGGGCTTTAATAAAAAAAGCCGTGTCTTGACCTGGTGCCAGAAAGAAACCAGCGTCGGCTGTCATCGGACTTCCAAAGGGAGGGTGTTTGATAATACAGGGGCCACAACTAAAAAGCTCCCCTCTAATGACTTCCCACATTGTTTGGCCCTTCTGGTGGAACACAGAGCACAGGCCTTTCCGCGCACCTTAATCTTTGGGCAGGTATAATACATGCATTTATTTACGTATCTATTTACAACTAGGGATGTAAATAATATCCACACATTTCCTTCTCTCAAAGAGAGGCATTAAGACACCCTTTCAAAAGAGAAAAAGGTTTATGGACTTCCCGAGCAGTAAGAAATCCAACAGTTGTAATAATCCATACTGGTTGGAGTGCTGAACTATAGAATCATAAAATCGTAGAGCTGGAAGAGACCCCAGGGGCCATCCAGTCCAACCCCCTGAGATGCAGAAACCCACATCAAAGCACTCCCGACAGACGGCCATCCAGCCTCTGCTTAAAAATCTCCAAAGAAGGAGACTCCACCACACTTCATGGAGGCAGCAGATTCCATTACCAGACAGCTCTAACCATCAGGAGGTTCTTCCTGAGGTTCAGGTGGAATCTCCTTTCCTGCAGCTTGAATCCATTGCTCCTTGTCCTAGTCTCTGGAGCAGCGGAAAACAAGCCCGCTCCCTCCTCGACATGACATCCCTCCAAATATTTAAACATGGCTATCGTGTCCCCTCTTAGCCTTCTCTTCTGAAGACTAAACATCCCCAGCTCCCTCAGCCGCTCCTCAGAGGGCTTCATGGCTTCCAGACCCTTCCCCAGTTTGGTCTCCCTCTTCTGGACACGCTCCAGCTTGTCGATATCCTCCTTGAATTGAGGTGCCCAAAACTGGACACGGTATTCCAGATGAGGTCTAACCAAAGGAGAGTCCAGAGTTCAATTCCCTGTTCAGTCATGGAAACCCACTGACTGACCTTGGGCACATCACACACTCTCAGCCTCCAGAAAACCCTGCGGTAGGGTCAGAAACAGCTTGAAGGCACAAGGCACAACATACACACACACACACACGGTTACCAGAAATCCTAGTAGGATTATTTCGTTAGGAGGGTATGGGAACCTTCCTAAGGTTGTTTTTTGCAAGTGCACTCTGGAAAAGAAACTTCTCTGTGAGTGAAATTTGCAGCGTGAAAAAGAGAGAGAGCAAGAAATCAACACACAGAGCCGGAGGCAGAGCCTCAGAACCACCCACGGCAGTCCAAAACGGGTTCCCTACCCTGTGTGGCCTGGGGATCAGAGCAGGGTCTGAGCTCACGCGCTACAAGAAGTTTCATTTCTTCAAAGTCCACACAGCCCCAGTGGAAGCTGCCAAGCCGGTTTGCTGCACCCTCTCCACCGGTCTCCTCCTCCCGCCGGGCACCGTGAGTCAGCCGAAATTCCTCTGCCCTGCACGGCACACACCCCACCCTCCGGTGTACCTTTGCTAACAAAGCCCCACTGTCTGAGGCCGACCGGTTTCGACGGAGGCCTCATTTAAGGAGGGGGGGAGAAAAATCGTTCCAGCCCTTTGCAACCTGTTTGCCAGCCGGCGGAAGGGGGCCCTTCATTCGTCACCAAGGAGGCTGGCTGGAGCTCCGCCGTCTAGCCTTACAGCGTGGCACCGTGCCAAGGGCTAATTAACAGGCATCTTTCTAGATGGGTTGAACCCGTTCCAGAAGAGGAAGTGGCCGCAAAGACGGTTCAGTCCTGGGCTTCTCCAGTTAAAAAAAAAATAAAACAAACAAATAAATAAAAAGAGGCAAAGACCTTAGAGGCCAAGGGGCTATATTAACGAACCAGCCTGCGGTTCCGTTCAAAAAGGCAAGCCGATCGCTCTCTGTATGTCCGCACCAGCCAGCTACAAATGTTCGGATGCTCTTTGTCTTCCACTGTCACCACCATCACCATTGCCAATCCATTTACAGCACGGATGGGCAACCCCACAGAGAATAAGGGCCATTCTTCTTCCACCATGTACCAAGCCAGAGGGCCACACCTGCACATTTTGGGTGTGCTCAAAATGACACGATGTCACTTCGGCTGCCGTCTTGGGGTGGTTTTCTTTCGTGTTTTCACGAGGGCTTTGCAAGGTCGAGGAACCTTGCCGCGGTTTGGGCCCATTTAGGGAGAGTTTGGGGCAAAATCAATAAATAAGCCACCAAATATTTTTTAAAGAACATTTTTGAGTCCGGGGGCTTTAGGGAGCTTCTGCGGTTGAGATATACCCGTAAACCACTAGCATCCTGGTTTAGAGGTATCTCTCTAAACCTCTGCATTCCTGAGGGTGACTTTAACAGAAAATCTGGTACAGACACGGAAGCGACACGGAAAGAACAGGGAAAACTTCCTGCACCACCAAAAAGAACAATTCAATGTGTTTCAGCAAATATTGTACAGCTGATGCTCCACATTTGCAGGTTTGACTTGCACGGATTTGATTCTTTGCAAGTTTCTCCAACCCCTTTCCTCCACCTCAAGCACTTATTTTCTGGGAGAATCTACCCTCCTAGGGGCTCTGATCAGGCCGTTCAGCCCTTTAAAAACCTGCTTCTGGTCTTCTTCCTCCTCCACTAACCACTGTCTGGCCAGCTAAGGACGGCTTTCAGCCTGATTTCTTGCCCACTCTGGCCTCAAGGAATGCAACGTGAGCAGCCCTGGGCACCGTCCGACTTTCGACTTCACCAGACAGCCGCTGTTGCCTGGACAAATTCTGGCAGGGGGACACCCTGACCCCTTCCATCCCATTGCCTTGCTTCCGTCTTACCTTTATCTGCCAGGGAGAGAGTGGTATTGAAATACTGCTCCTCCACCGTCCAGGCCGTGTCGTTGATTTTGTTGGACACCCCGCAGGAACCAACACAGCTCACCTTGATGGCTGGAAGAGAAAAAAAGAGGAAGGAGGAAAAATAGGTTAGAGAAATCATAAATAGTCAACCGATCACTCCATCAATAATTGAATCGGTACATCCATGAGCTAAATCAGAGATGATTAATAGGAGCTGGACAACGTGGGTTCGGAAAGCGTGGCCCATGGGCCACATGCGGTCCCTGATCCCACCCCAGAAAATCCCCAGAAGGAAAAGAAATCAGGTGGATTTGGGGGCAATTTTCCACTTGCACTGAGGCCCAAATATCCCCCGCAAAGCAAAGAAAACCGATTACATTTACGCACAAAAATGGCAGACAGAAATGTCATTGCATCATCACTGGTGCACCCAGAAGTTGGCTCTCGTTTAATGAATTAAATTCAAGGGATTATTTCCAAACTTTGTTACGAGCCTTGCCGAACAATCAGACCACAGCACGGCGGACAAGTCGAAGTTTCCAAATATATTTTCGGCACAGTTCCCTCAGCCCGTGCTATCTGAGTTCCCAGTTTCTGCCTTTCTGTGATCTCCTATGGGTATGGTCTCAACGAAGGATAGAACACGGAATCCACGGCAGGCGGTGCAATGTCTCGTCTCTGACACTCCGTCCCGCATTAATATACATAAGTGGCAAATGAAGAAAGTGATATTAATATATACAATGCGTAAGCCAAATATCAGAAGCCGGCATTGTCTCCCTCAATAGCAATCACCCTCCTTTAAAATTTAGGTATGTATCCTAGCAACACCCTTTCCTTTGGTGTGATTCTTGGCAGGAGGGGAATTAAGTAGATTTTTGAGCACTTCATACAGAATCATTTTCAAATTAACCATTTTCAAGTCTTGCTATAAACAGCAGGAACAAAGGACCCCTGGGAGCAATGGCATGGGAGGAAGCAATCTCAAGTAGCAAACCCTCGTTTGAGACCTGTTTTAGTGAGGGCTAGTTGGACCACAATTATCACTAACTCATTACTTGGCACAGTCTCAGGCAGTCCAGAACCATCCTAATGTTCTGGAGTGGAGTTCCCATCATCCCTTACCACTGGCCGGGGCTGATGGCAGTTGCAGTCAAACACACCCAGAAGGCACCCAATCGCCTGTGCCTTTGGAACAAACCTTGCGTTCCTGCACTAAAATTTATCTTCTCCTCTCTCCCACACTCTGCGTGAATTGCAGATGACACCAAATTGGGACGGGCTGCTAAGATGCCAGAGGACAGGATCAAATTCCAAAACGACCCTGACAAATCGGAGAGCTGGGCTAAAGCTAACACAATGAATTTCAACAGAGAGAAATGTAAGGTCCTGCACTTCGGCAGAAAAAGTGGAATGCACAAATATAGGATGGCGGATGTGTAGCTGGATAACAGTACGTGTGAAAGGGATCTAGGAGTCTTGGTAGATCACAAGCTGAACATGAGTCAGCAGTGTGATGTGGCAGCCAAGAAAGCCAACACGATTCTTGGTTGCATCAATAGGAGTATGATGTCTGGATCGAGGGAGGTAGTGGTACCACTCTATCCTGCACTGGTTAGGCCTCATTTGGAATACTGCATCCAGTTCTGGGCACCCCAATGCAAGAAGGATATTGACAAGCCGGAACGTGTCCGGAGGAGGGCGACCAAAACGGTGAAGGGTCTGGAAGCCACGAAGCCCTTTGAGGAACAGCTTAGGGAGCTGGGGATGTTTTGCGTGCAGAAGAGAAGGTGAAGAGGAGACATGATAGCCATGTTTAAGTATCTGAAGGGATGTCACATCGAGGATGGAGAGGGCTTGCCTTCTGCTGCTCCAGAGACTAGGACAAGGCGCAATGGATTCAAGCTGCAGGAAAGGAGATTCCACCTGAACCTCAGGAGGAACTTCCTGACAGTCAGAGCTGTCCAGCAGTGGGAGATGCTGCCTGAATGGAGTGTGGTGGAGTCTCTTCCTTTGGAGGTTTTTAAGCAGAGGCTGGATGTTATTTTATACCAGACACAGTCTTTTCTGCCTAAACGGAAGCGTTCTAATTCCGCAGCGTGAAACAGTCCACCTTTCTGTTCCCCACCAACAACCCTAACCGCCAGCCATTTTGTCCTCACAAGAACCCTGTTAGGTAGGCTTGGGCAGCCCCAGTGGCCAACATCCAGCATCCAACGAGCCACAGTCTGACATGCAACCGACTCTCCCACAGGGCCTATCCCACACCATGCTGCAACCACTATACCACACTGCCACTCTGATAGCTCTCAAGCTTTGAGTGTCCTCGTGTTCCGCTTCGTTCAGGACATTCAGAGTAGCTTTTTCACGATTGCGTGACCAACCTAGGTTAACATTCAAACAATTAGTCAATTGTTTTAAGAGAAAAAAATTGTTTCGTCGGCAGGCCCTGAAAATGGACATCTGTCCTGTGGGCAGCCGCAGCTTTCTAACACCCACCCCGTCCGAGACTCTGAGAAAGCAACTCACGTGCACAACCGGGGGGATGCGGCATGTGTGAATTCGCCATTATTTTTAGCCTCATGGGGAGGGGGCACATTTGGCAGGTCGAAAGGAGGAGGGAAGGAAGGCGAGAGCCAGCAAGCCCCCTGGAAATGTGCCGGTCATCTGGCAGCCTGAATGTTCACCAAGCCTTGCTCGTAATGGCCACTGGTGCTTTCTGGGCACTGGGTGCGAATCCACTCTGTGTTCCAGTCCGAATTTTAATGGAACTATGACAGGTGCTGACTTTACGGTTGTTCCACGATTTTCATAGCGTTTTCTTAGGCAAGGAATACTCAGAGACGGTTTGCCAGTTCCTTCCTCGGTTAACCAGCAGCTTAACCAATTTAAGAAGGGGATGAGCCTATTTTTAAAAAAAGCAATTTGAAAGAAGAGGAAGAGCGTGTGCCGGAATGCAAGCAGAGATGCGTGCACACACACACTTTTGAAAGGGGAAGAATTATTATGTGACAGAATCTAGGTTTAGCGTAAGCAGTTTTGCTCTCCCACCTGCAAAACCTCTTCCTACTGTCAGCCCGTTACACCAGCTCAGACCTTGGAAGGAACGTGTCACAAATAAACAGGGGCGGGTGTCCGTGACTTCAAGTTGCGTGTCGACTTATGGCACCTCCATGATTTTCACAGGGTTTTCTTAGGCAAGGAATACTCAGAGGTGGTCCTGTCAGTTTCTTCCACTGAATTACATAACCGACAGCATCTGGGATTCATTGAAGGTCTCCCACCCAAGCACTAACCAGGACTGACCCTGCTTAGCTCCCAAGATCAGAGGGGATCCGGTGCTTTTAGGGTATTTAGCGCCCTGGGGCAAATCACACTCTCTCAGCCTAAGAGGAAAGAGATGACCAATCCTGCCAAAAAAGCCCACAACAGAGCACTAAGTCAGGAGTTAACTTGAAAGCACGTAAGAGCAGAAGACTAGTCGTGCTGAGCTGGAATGTCACTACCACCCTCGCCAACAAAAGGTAGCAACCCCTCTAAGGTAACTAGGTGACTTGCAACTCGCTGCTTCCACGCTCCGGCACGGTCGACACGGTCACGCCCACACACAGCCACCGACTTCAGCCGTCTCAGCCAGTCTGCAGTTTCTTAGCAACAGGCACCGATTAGATCTTGCAAGTTTGCAAAGTTTAAACAGGCACGGGCTGCTCTCGAGCGATAAGGCGACGAGCCTGGCGGGGGGGGGGGGGAACTGGTCAGATAGCTGGTCTCTTTCTGACAGCTGCCTCTGGGAAGTTGCCACAACAGGGCCAAAAAACCCCTATTTTTAGCTCCCAGAGACTCGTATTCTCGAAAGCAGGCTCCTTCAGCACACGGGGCACTCCGGTCAACCATCAGCTACGGCAGTTTCATTCGCCGGTCCTTATTACATCCAACTAAGGGCCGTTCCACACTACACAATTATGGCACTACAATTCCACCTTCACTACCATGGCTGCTTCCCATGGAATCCCGGGGTTTGCAGTCTCGGGAGGTACTGGAGCTCTCTGGCTGAGAATTCCAGACATCCTTCCCTAAACGGCAAATCCGGGGATTCCACAGAGCAGAACAATGGCAGTAAAAGTGGAATCATACCGCAATAGTTGCGTAGTGTGCGGAAAGGCCCTAACTCGGGCAAGGTTACAAAGGCCCACCAGTGCATCTTGTGGCAGTGAGTTCCACAGGACAGTTTATGCATTTGTCAGCTTTTGCACTTCTTTTACCAACCTTGAATTTCTGATCACGAAAAAAAAAAAACTCTCGTAACTGGGGGGCAGAAAAGTCCTGAGAAAATCTGTTTTAAGTCCCGTGCCAAGAAGAATACTAAGAGGCCAGGAAACCCTTGTGCTGGGGAGAGAATTCCATAGCCAAGAGACGCCACCAAAAAGCCCCTGATCCTGCAGAAACCTGGGCCTCATGTTGGTAGGACATCTCCCTCCCCAGGGACAACAATTTCGTGATGATGCTTTTGGAGACACAGCATAGTGTAGCGATTTGAGTGTTAGACTACAACCCTGGAGACCAGAGTTCAATTCCCCGCTCAGCCACGGAAATCCCCTGGGTGACCTCGGGCACATCACACACTCTCAGCCCCAGAAAACCCTGTGACAGGGTCACCTTAGGGTCGCCAGAAGTCAGAAGCGACATGAGGGCGTACAACAACAAGCCAACATATTTATGCGTAAGAGGGGCCAACTCTTGAGACAACCTGGTCCCAAGCCATTTATGACCGTATCGGTTGAAATGAGTCCTTTTCGCAGGGCTTGGAAACAATCTGGAAGCTGACGCAGGCAAAGGGTTGCTGTGACCTAACTCCTCCAAACACGCCAGTCTGAAACACACGGCTTAAGGGAAAGAAAGCAAAAACTATGAGCTCACCAGCACGGAGCTGTCATCATCTTTCCTATGTATATAAAGCCGGGCTTGAGCCAAGCTTTCTAATCACAATACACGCCATCATGTGCCGCCAGCTAGCCAAAACAAACCATCAGAGACAGCCTGGCCTTCGAGAACTGGCATTTTTTTCCCCTCACTTGTCCTTTCTTTTTCTTCGGAGTGGGTTTTCCCCACTGATTAACCCATAAGGGTGTCAAAATTCATGTGCAAGAACCGTTCTCCCTATGTTCTTCGCAAGGAGACACCATTGCTACCGCCCCCTGGAAAGTTATCCAAACTGCAGAGCTTCATCCTGCGGAATCCTGGGATTTGTAGCCTGTTGGGGAGGTACTTAGAACTCTCCCATGCTACAGCACAAGAGCTCTCCGGCACGGAATTCTAAGTACTTCCTAAAACTACAAATCCCAGGATTCCCTAGGGCAGAACCACGGGGCTTCAAGCCGTACCAAAGCACCATCATGGTGAAATGCGGACACATCCCTTGTCTTTTACTAACGGGTTGCATTAGTTTAGTTCACATTGGTTTGGTTTAGTTTTAGCCTTAGGTATACACAGACAGTTGGCCCTCCATATGTATGGATTCTGTAGCCACGGATTCTGCCAACCATGGCTTGAAAATACAGTCAGCTGGGGTTAGGGGCTCAGGACCCCTGCAAAAGGGGGAAAATCACAAACATCAAAACCTGTCTGTGTGTCTGCGAGGAGGTCAAGGCAGGGTGGGGAGAGCAGGTACCCAGTGTCCAAACCAGGTGAGGGAAAGGGGGCAGGCTGGCATGCTAGCCCTATATTTCCTCTCTCTTGCCCATCTCCTTCCTTAGCTGTGGGGAGGCAATTGGGAGAGGGCCTGTGGTGCTGAGAAATTGGGGAGCAAGCCATTCTTAGCTGGCCCAGCAGCAGGAGGTGGTGGAGGAGGAGGACTGGGGTGGGTTTTTAAAGCGCCACCTGGCCTGATCGGAGTCACCGAGAGGAAAGGTTCCCCCGGCAAAGAAGCCCCTGTGGTGAGGGGCGCAGGAGAAACTCAGAAATAACCAAATCCACGAAAGTCAAATCTCGCAAACGCGGAGGGCGGATGGTATTCCAAACTCAAATAAAAAAAAATTTAAAAATCCAAGCAAACTTTGATTTTGCCATTTGATATAAGAGACACCATTTTACTACAGTATTGTCCACCACGAGACTTGAGCGTCCACGAATGTTGGTATCCAAGGGGGCAGCCCTAGAAGCAAACCCTAGCGGATACCGAGGGCCCCCTGTATATTTTGTGCATAGTTTGTTTCCTGATCTATTTCTCTTTCTCTGCAGTTGTCCATCAGTCTGCTCAAACCTCTGTGTCTAAAATTAATAAACGTTCGATCTTTTTTTTAAAAAAAAGAAGAACGTGTTCTGCTTTCCATTAACACACATCTGTGACCTTCCAGTCAAGATGCCCAACACAGCCTGCTACCAATTTCTGTAACAACATCAAATGAGTGCCAAATCCATCGGTCAGGATGCCTCATCACACACAAGATTTGCTGAGCAGGACCAACTTTTGTCCTCTTTCCCTCTTTGCAGAGAAGGGATCAGACCCATCCAAAGAGAGATTATCTTCCAATACCACCCCAGCTCAGCGGGAGACATCACGGCTCCGAAAGATTTACTGGATTTTGTTTTTTGGTGGGGAGATGCAAAATTGATGAACCTGATATTATAAGTTACAGATTGGTTTGAGTGTACTCAAAAGAAACAGGCATGCAACATTAGCTTTTGACCAATAAGATCAGAATTATTATTGCAGAACATTTATGCCAAATTTATAAGATTATTTTCTATTCAGTGCAGCAGGGCAATCCTTTTGTAAGCCAAAATGCAGTTTAAATTGTAGACGATCACAATATGAAGCGGTTGAAATGGTTATTTACATTATGTATGCCGACAGCAGAAGTATAATAAACTTCGATTTCCATTTTCTTAGGGAGCTGGAAGTCATTTCCATACCGTCATAGTTTTATTATTCCACTTTCGACCTCCTATGGAATCCTGGAGTTTGCAGCTGAAGGAGGGGCATTTAGGATTCTCAGCCAGAGAGCTCTTGGGCCTCAGCAAACTACAAATCCCAGAATTCCACAGGAGGCTGAAAGTGGACCAGCAACCTTACAACAGCGTAGGGCGGAAATGGCCTAAAAGGCTGACTCAATGTGCACATGCGTTCTGTCACTCACTGACTGTCACATGTGTCAATGAACCAGCACAAATACCTTTCTGCTGTCGAAACTTTCATTTAATTACTAGCCGACCGTGACCGCCAACCAAGATACTTTATAAACTCAGTCACTGTGTGATAAGCAACCGTGTAATGTACACACCGCCGTCCTGAAGTGAACATAACTTTAAGATGTGGTATAGCCCTCCCAGGACAATGATCCTTAAGAACATACGTGGGCTGACTATTTATTTGGACCTTCACCTTGGTATTACGATCCCTTGCATGCCAGCAAACTCAAATTTTCACATGACATCCACACGTACAGTGTTCGATGAGGGCTATACCAAACCTTTGTAAACAAGGTTATTTTAGAACTATAGGAAAACAATGCAGAGTTTCAGTTTCCCATAAAATAAGGGGCAATGTGCTATGTTTTACAGAGATTGCTGCAAGGAGAAAAGGGATCGCGTCTCTAAAGACCTTTGGGGGCTTTGAAAACACACAAAATTGGCCACGAAGTCAAAGGAGAGTTCTCCGACTCACATTTCAAGCCTGAATACTTGTGGATCATCACGGTATTTCAGTCTAGCCATCTCTATCTTCTCCTAAGGAATGTGGATTTTCAGGCATTTCTTCCCTATACTTCTTTCTTAGCCTTGAACTGAGACATTCCAGACAGCAAGCATGTCATTCTCTCATTTGCAACTTAACCACTGCCCCACCGTGATATGTAGAAAAAACCTTTAGACCAGAAGGCTGTAACTCCCAGCATTCTGATCTATATACATTTTGGCTTACTAGAATTACTAATAACCATAAGCACAGATTATTGCAACCATTAGATGTCTTACGGTTCAAAACATCTAGAAATGGTTTCCATTCTTTTCAGAAAGTCTTCAACTGGTTTATCTTTTAAAATCCACATCAATGTTCAACCTGCTTCAAAATGGCAAAATCAAAGTTTCCTTTTGGAAAATTTGGGGGCGGGGTATATTTTCTTTCAAGAAAATCTCTGATTGGTTTCTCTTTTAAAATCCACATCAATTTTCAACCTGTTTCAATCCCATGTATAAAATGACAAAATCAAAGCTTGCTTTTTGGAATTTCTTTTTCTTGAGCAAGGGGGGAATATTTTCAAGCCGTGGCTGGTTGAATCCATGGATGCGGAGGGCCGACCGTACAACAAGAACCCAGATGGTTGAAAAAGCCAGCCTTGTATCAAATGACGGGTTCTGGTTGTAACTGAAGAGAGTCAAAAGAGCCGATCATTGGTAAGTGGACTGTCAAAAAGCAGAAGTGCCGGTAGTAGCGACTACATCCAGCTCTCCCAGGACGAACAAAATGCCCAAGCTATCAACATTTTTTGGTGGATGGGGCAAGGGACATCCATTCCCAACCCCAGATGTGTGGCAAGAATAAATCTATCAATTATTTCTTTGTCAAAAAAATTGCAACCTCTAGCTGCTTGCTTGCCAACTTCTCCTGCAGAGAGCCGCAAACTTTAAACGAGGGTGTTTCAAAAACCATGCCAACTTGGCCCATGTCCTGTTGCCGTTTTGCCGTTATTTCCAAACCATCCCTCCTATATTCAGCGCCATCAAGGGAAGCCTTGTCTCTGTAGACCAACTGCCACGTTACCTAGGGTATCACGACGATTAAAGGATGCTGAATTGGGGTGGCAGCGGCGGTGGAGAGAATCTATGCCCCACGCATGAGGAACCTTGGTCCAAAGCTGTCCTACACTACAAGACAGAGCTGGGAAATCTCTGTAAGCTCCCCGGATGGAAAAAGAACTTCAAAAAAGAGACCCATCTTGGGAAAAGAGATGCATTCTCCCATCTTACAGTTACACCACAGGGGTCAGCAACTATGGCAAGCTAGGGGGATGTATCAGCCCCCCATCAGGAGACCTTGGAGGGCCAGACTTGCATAGAGAATCTTAGGACTGGAAGGGATCACAGAGGTCATCCAGTCTCACCCCTGGCCAGGCGGGAATACACAACTAGAGTGCTCCTGAAAGATGCCCATTCAACCTCTGCTCAGAGATCTCCAAAGGTCCCTCCCAGGGAGCTGAACAGATCTCACAGTAAAGAAATTCTTTCTAATGTTTAGCCAAAATCTCTGTTCTTCTAATGCATTCTCTGAAGCAGCAGAAAACAAGCTTGTTCCATCTTCTACATGACATCTATTCAGATATTCAAAGAGTTAAAGACAGACAGACAGACAGACAGACAGACAGACAGACAGACAGGAAGGATTAGGGTTATACATAGCAAGGGAAAGATAAAGCATACCATTAAAGGTCTGATACAGGTCTGGATACCACAGTTCAAATCCCGACTTGGCCCTGAAAATCCACTGGGTAACCTTGAGCAAGTCACACTCTCTCAGCCTCAAAGAAAGGCAAACACCCTCTGAACAAATCTTGCCAAGAAAACCCTGTAAGCCTTACAGTAGCCATACGCTGGAAACCACTTAAAGGCACACAATACCAACAAACCACTAAAGGGTCTTCCAATGCTACACTTTAGAGACTGCGGTAAGGTAAGAGACTGGCAAAATACACGGTTTGTTATTGTGTGCCTTATAGCCAGTTCCAATTCATGACAACACTAAGGTGAACCTATTACAGGTTTTTCCTGGGGTGGAGAGTCTTTGACACACCCAAGGACACACTGGGTTTCCATGGCCAAACAGCGAACTGAAACTTGATCTCCAGGGTTGTAGTCCAATTCTCAGACATCCACACCATGCTGGCTCCCATACTGCCTGTACACAAGTTAGTTTTGGGCAGAAAATATCATCTTGGATGAGGCAAGCATTAGGCCAAATGGAATGCTACGGAGAAGCTTCACAGTCATTATCTATATTTCAAAATAGAAATGAAAGACTGCCAAAGCAAGACTATACCTGCAGTGACTAACAGCAATCTATAAAGATGTTCATTAAGCGTGAAGGGAACAGGGGAGCCGACCGTCATGTTACCCACGGAACGAAATAATTCAATAAAATAACATCCACCGGACTGTACAGCTCCAGGACCTCCCTGGGGAACTGGTTACCCAAGTGGGAATATCATCAGCTCTGATCACAGAGAAGGGGAGAGAAACCATCATGTTGATTTGGAAGGTGCCTCTGTTCAGCCGCCAAAGCTCCTGCCAAACTGCGGGCCCTGTTTTGACAGTCCGACCTCCCACTCCGCCCACCTCGCTGCCTCCGAGGGGAAAAGCCAAGCTGTTCCAGGAGCAGTTGAGTCAACAAAATCCCTTCCCCGCTTCCAATGCCTCGGCTTTCGCCCAAGGACAGCCTTGTCTAGGAGACGAGTCGGAGAAGGAGGGTGGAATCACCGTTCCTGTTCTGCTTGGGGCTCAAAGGACCATTATCCAGGCTGAACACGCAGAGCCAACCAGACTCGTAATGGCTGTTTTTTTTTACTTTCTTCTTTATCAACAACCTGCCTTTTTTTCTAAAACTGGGCCTTGAGGGAGCTTGCAAATTAATGCAAGCGCAATACAGTTAAAACCCACCCCTCAAAAATGCAACATTAAAATGGAATTCAGTTAGGAATCATACTCGAAACAGTTTTAAACAACTAAAAAACAAACAAACACAGTTTAAGACACAGTGCAACCCCTGTGTGGATTTTGCAAAAAACAGGTCCCCAACTATTGCATTTTCAGCACAGGAAAAAAAAAAATTCTATGGAGAATATGGTAATTCTGCACAGAAATACAATTTCCTGCGCAGGAAAAGCTGTTTCCCCTGCAAAATAACCACACGTGAATTTTGCGTAGAAGAAGTCCTGAGTCGTGAAGAGTCTCATCAGTGCGACATTCTTTTTCTCAGGAGTTTTCAGAACCCGAAAGACACATCTTTCAAGCGTTTTACAAGCATGTTCAAATGGTCTTCCCATTCCTAGTTCCAGCCAGCCATGCCCTTTGAAACGCACTCCGTCCCATCTCCTTGCTAACATACTCCATTTCGATTCACTTCCTTCTAGTTTTCCAAGGTGCCCTACTCAAAAACACAGCCAGTGTGAGGTTTCCCCGTGCCTTCCCTTTCCCCATGGATCATGCCCCTTTGCAGCTGCTAAAGAGCTACACGCTCCGAAAAGGACTTTGCACCAAGGAAACAGAAGGATAGAAGCTGCAGGAGCAAAACATGACGTGGATGATGCCCGCTTCGATGCACAGAAAGGATGCTAGCGGTTTCAGAGAGTGCAGGGTCTTGGAGCAATGCCTTTCTCCCCGGGATATGGTTCTAAACTACATAACATCCACAAATAAACACACACCAAGCCCCTTCCTTTCCTTTCCCTCCGCAAACAAAGCTTTGAACAAATGAATTAAGATGCCTTCACCATCTCCCGCTCTGCCCGCAGGGACCTTCCACTCACCCGAACCCTGAACTGCTCAATCAGCACTCCGGAGCTCGGCAGCCACCCCCGGAGAACATGTCACTGGCTGGTTATTCATGGTCGAGTTGTAATGCTCAGGGAAGGAGGCGCGTCAAAAGCAGAAAGAAGGCTCTCTCCTGACGCTCTAAATGCAGACCGCAAAGTCCTACCAGCAGAGTGAGCAACGGCGGCCCTCCAGGTATTGTTGGGACTCTAACTCCCATCATCCCCTTGCCAGCAAAGCAAACAGTGGGAATTGCACTCCAAGAGGACCACAATTGCCCAGTTCTGACCAGCAGCTCTGACCGGCAGCATTATCCCAGACCCCACAGATGTTTGACTGCAACTCCGATCAGCCCCTATCCAACTTAGCCTCTGCCGGCAAATATTGAGAGTTGCAATTGAATATCCGGAAGGTTGCAGCTGCTTCACAAGGTATCCCCAATCTTCTATAGCACCATCCCAGCCTCTGCAGATGTTGGACTACGGCTCCCATCAGCCTCTAGCCACCTTAGCTTATAGTGAGGGATCATGGAAGTTGCAATCAAATAACATCTGGAGGACCTTTCATGAATCAGTCTCCACAAGGTCTCCTCTGATCCTACGGCACCAATCCTGACTCCACAGTCTTTAACACACCACAATACATAAGAAACTCAAATGGATGCAAAGTCAAATCAATGCCAATGTTAAGTCATTTCTGGAAAGCTCCGACATAGAGATGTGTCATTTCTGTAAGTCCAGAAATAGAGATGTGATCCCCCTACTTTTTAGTACCACGTAGCCCAAATGTGGAGAAACTACTTTTGTGGAATAGAGCTCCCAGAATTCCCCAGCGAGTCACGCTGGCTGGAAGATTCTGGCAGGTTGGGTCTAAAAATGCAGCCTTCCCAAGGTCGGTACTTAGCTTGACAAAGAGTTCTGCTGAATCTGGAAGCTTGCGCACTTTGCTGGGATTTGGTTGGTCCTTGGAAAACAGGGGTGGGGGAACCTCCAAGTGTGGGTGATCTACAACTCCCACCATGCCTCAACACAGACCAAGGCTGGTCAAGGCAACTGGAAACTCAAGACCAGCAACATTTGAAGGGTTCTTCATCTTTATAATATAATTGTCACCCAAAGCTGTAGACCTGGTTCCTTTCCACACATTCTCAAATCTCAGTTCCCATCGGTTGCAGCTGATATGGAGATTGGTCAGACTGTAAGTGTAGTCGGTGCCCTCTGAATGTGCTTGTGACTGCAGCCCCCATCATCCCTGACATCTGAGGATAATGGGATTTGTACTTAGTGTACCAAGTGAAGGAAAGCTACTACAGATAATCCAAAGGTGGGGGGGAGAGCTGTCAACCAGAACACACCCCTCGTGAGGGTATCTCTCGAATCTTCCTAATTTTGGGAGGACAAAAGGGAAAGTCTAAATGATTCTGGACTTTTAGCTACTAAAACAACATTCCAAAGCAATATCCCCGAAGAGATACCAGCTCTGTTCCTTTGCAGCTCGACCTTGGCGCCTTCAGAGACCTTGAATCCCTACTAGAGGAGAGGTTTTGAACAGAGTTCATTTTACACCCATCTGAAAGTAGTGGCTAGTTTTCTTCTCTCCCCATTCCCACAAAGGCTCAAAACACCGCTGAACGATCCGTTTCAGCAGGGAACAAAAAGCCACCTTTCCAGCTTTTCTTCACTTCAGCAATATTAATTTTAGGACAAGGAACAGGGAGCTACGTAATTTCCAGATGAAACCGGAGATACATATTGGCCGAGCTAGAACAAAGTGTCGTCAAAGCGGCAAATGCTATTAAAGAGGAAGAACACACAAATTAGGAGAGACTGCAGTAGTTTGTTTCTGCCCGAGCCTACCGGGAAGGGCAAGAAACCCAACCCCTTCTCTTCTCTCCCCTCCCATCGAATTAGTTGAGTGCAAATCATTTTTGCACTTTGGAACTCAGTTTGCAGCAACTAGAGTAAGCAGAGGACAAAGGGGGAAGTCAGGAGAGAGAAACTGGAACATTTTACAAGCAGCTGAAAAAGTGGGAAGGCAAAGAATTAATTAGGACAGTCTCTGACAAATTGGGAAGGCATGGAAACGGGCAAGACGACCAGAAGCAAGAGGACCCTGCATGGGAGGAAAACAGGCCGCTTTATACAAATCGATTAGCACAGGCCTGCCTTGTGGATTGTGGGAGCTGGAGTCCCCAGAGGAATTTTTCTGAGCCTTGCCTATTCAGCTTCCTCTACCACCTCACTGTATGTGTCTTCCGACGTCATTTCAGCTTGCAGGCTTTGACTGGTTTCACCCGGAGAAAACAGGATGAGGGTTGGCGGGGGGAGAGAGAGAGAAAGCAAATGGTACCACTGTCTACCAGACTTCCTCAAGTGCCATTAAATCAGCATGCTCATTGTGTGGGCGCACGCGTGCATACATGTCTTCAAACCGCCTGTCTGCTGGATGTGCAATGAGCTCTCCCTCGGGTATTGTTGAATGATACCTGCCATCATCCCCAACCAGTACAGCCACTGCTGGGAGCTGCAGTCCAACAACTTCTGGAAAGAGCCATGATTCCCCAATTTTATTTAGCTTCCAAGGGGCAATGCCCATGAGATCTACTTCTTGCAAGATTATTCCAGGTCTATAGGTGTCCGTGCATCTGCGAGTGGCCTGTGGCGACCCCATAAATTCCGTGGGGTTTTCTTAGGCAAGGAAGACCCAGAGGTGGTTTTGCCATTGCCTCCCTCTAAAATAGCACCCGCAGCACAGGATATTCTCTGGTGGTCTTCTTTCCAAGTACTAACCAAGCTTGACCATGCTTAGCTTCCAAGATCAGACACTATTTGCTGCCTTCAGCCACTGGTAAGTTTACTCCTTATCCCTCTGCATGTGCTCAGAGACTCTCTCTTCATTTCACTCCAGAACCAAGAAATGCAATATACCAAGGCTGACTTCTCACTCAAAGTTATTCCTTGGGCATTCACTCTTGAAAGAATGCAAAACAGCAAGAGACATACACACACACAAAAATAACGCTTCCATACATTAGAAGAATTTATCCAATACCATTTGCGCCTATGGACCCAATTTAATTTCTTCACTATGGAAATCCCAAAGACGATCTGAAAGACTTGCTCCCCTCCCTCTGGCACTATTTTGAGAGGCCTACGTTTAAACCTTAAAGGCACCAGATCCCATCTGATCATGGAAGCTAAGCAGGGTCAGCCCTGGTTAGGACTTGGATGGGAGGTCAACGAATTCCAGGTTCTATCAGCTACATTTCAGAGGAAGGAGCTGGCCAAACCACCTCTGAGTATTCTTTGTGCAAGAAAACCCCGTGAAATTCATGGGGTTGTCATAAGTCAACAGATGACTGAAGGAACACACACAAATATATTTTACTGAATCTGCCAGCCACAGTCTATGAAAAATTGTAACTTTTACACAGCTCAGAAACTGAGAGCAGGAACACGTAGATTGGAAGGAGGGGAGGAAAGACACCACATCTTCCAAAATGGAGGAGAACAGTTACCCATGAGGTCAGACTGTCAGAGGGGTGTGTTATTTGCATTTAAAGGCCTTCCACCTACCCCTTTCTCCTAAAGTAAACACAAAGAACTCAGGACTCAATCTTCAAACAGGCAGAGATGTGAGCACCTCTGAGCACATACAGAGGGCACTGGCCACAACAACGTTCTAAAAAATCCCGCACTGCTCCTAATCCTTTATATCCAAGATATGAGGATACAACTGGCAAGCCGGAGAATGTAGATGTCAACTGTGAGTCCCAGGACCTATTCTTATATTTTCTTGAGACTTATTAAAACAAAAGTATAGTAAAGGAGAACTAGGACTAAAAAGAATCCACAGAGAACTAAGGCTATCTCTGGAGGGCTGGCAGAACTACAAAGCCAGTGTGAGCCCCAGGATCTATTTAAAGCACACCCTGGAGGGACCCTCTGTCCCTAAAGTCAGCTTAGGAGCACACAAAACAGATGAAATTGTCCGGAGGCTCTGGAGGAAAGGGTTAATGGAGAGGCAGGTGGAAGAGGCAGGCAAAGAGGAGGGGTGTTAGATCGGTGTGAGCCCCCACATCTATTTGTAAGACTTTAGAGGGAGAATTACTGGAAAGGGGCAGGAAAAGAGGCATTACTCCTCCCACAAGCTGGCCGGCTGGCATAAGCCCCAGAACCTATTTGCCAAAGATATTAAAGAGAGGGTTAGTTAAAAAGGGAAGGAAGAGACGCGCCTCCTGGTCAGCCCCGGCACCTATTTGCTAGAAAGGTTTTCAAAAGCAGGGGATAATGGGGTTCCCAGGAGCTTCCCAACTAGTTTGAGCCCCAGCACCTATTTTCTAGGAGGACAGGATGAGACGTGTTGCTCTGGTTGGCGTTAACACCGGCACCTACTGGCCAGAAAGGGAAGAAGAAAAGCCATTTCCTAGGTGGCTAGCGGGAATAAGCCCCGGCACCTCTTTGCCGGAAGGGAAGGAAACATCGCCCTAGCTGCCTGGCTGGGGTGAGCCCCAGCACCTACTGGCCACAAGGGAAAGGAAAAAAGCCATCTCCTAGGTGGCTAACAGGAATAAGCCCCGGCACCTCTTTGCCGGAAGGGAAGGAAACATCGCCCTAGCTGGCTGGCTGGGATGAGCCCCAGCACCTACTGGCCAGAAGGGGAGGAAGAAAAGCGATCCCCTAGCTACCTGGCAGACGTAAGCCCCGAAGGGAAGAAGCCGAAGAAACCCCATCGATTGCCGGGCTGCCGTGAGCCCCAGCATCTATTTGCCAGAAGGTTCAGGGAGAGGTAAGAAATCCCCCCCGCATTGCGCCCGGTCTTGAGTCCCCTTCCCTCCCTCCCTCTCCGGCTGCCTTACCGCGGTACTGGAGAGCTCCGGCCAGGCGGACGGTGACGGTGCCAACCAGCGGCTCTCCAGGGCTGTAGACGACGCGGCTGTCGCCGAGACGGATCTCGAAGAGCTGCACCTTCCCCATGGCGCAGGAGAGGCGAAGATGGAAGGCGGCAGAAGGCGAGGCCTGGCTTTCCTCCTCCTCTCCCTGCCGCCGCGATTACAGCGCACTCGGGTCGTGCGTTTTTACGCACGCTTTTCTCTCCAAGCTGCGTAAAGCGCGACTCCCGGACGCCTTTCGGTGAGCTCGCTGCCTTCCCCGCTCTACCTGCCGCGAAAGCGAAGGGCGGCCTGCGCAGGGCCGGCCCCCTTAAAGGGCCGCCCCGTCTCCGCCCCCTCCGGCCGGTGTGCGAGGCGCAAGGCGGGCCAGCCACTCAGGGCCAAGTAGGCGCCCGGGAAGGGAGGCCGACGCGCTGCAGCGGCGCCTGATGCTTCCCGCTGGGGAAAGAATTCAGCCTCGTGACGTCGAGATCGGGTTCCGCCAATCCGGCGGCGGCTTTCGGAGAGGTCGGGCTGCAGGTCCCATCATCCCCAAGGTTGCGACACGGGTCCCGTCATCCCCCAGCCGGTTAGGAGATGATGGGAGCCGTGGCCCAACCCCTCTGGACGGTGTCGCCTGTGCCTGGACGTTAAAATGATCATACCTACCGGAGGCGTTGGACTGCAACATCCATCATCCCCAGCTCGCTGTCTGCGGGTGCCGGGAGTTGTCGTCTGATGCTTCGGGTGGACTTCAGGGTTGGGGGGATGGAGGTTACGCACTTCCGCGTGTGTTACACTACAACTCTGTGTGTGTGTGTGTTCCTCTCTTTAACACACAGGGACTCAAGCACTAGTGGAGTGTGGGGATCCTTGGAGTTGTAGTCCAACACTGCCAGTGGAGGGACACTGGGCTGAGGCTACTGAGGGAGGTGGGGAGGAGGATGGGGTCCTCCAGGATGTGTCAGCCAACTACCACTTCCATTATTCGCAGCTCACTTGTTGGGGTTTGTAGTCCGACACACTTGGAGGGGTGTGAAGTTTGGGGGGCCGGATGAGGTTCCCTCTAGAGGTGTTAGGCAGAAGCTTCCGACATCCCAGACAGCATGTAGGGGGATTTTGGGAGTTGTTATCCAGAAAAAAAAATGGAATTTTATGAATCTCTGGACTGGCTGTAAACCAAGATACCCTGCCATTTCACAGCTGGGTCTGCTTGGCATCTTTGTCTGAGCACCACCAGAAACAGGATGCTAGGTCAGAGCTGAATTGGATTTCTGTCTCAACGTCTGTTGTTATAAGTAGAAGAGGCCTACTGGGAAGGAAATGTGGCAAGAAAACAAGAGGCACTGGTTTTGACGTAGAACCTGACCTTCTGTGTCCACCAGCCCAAATTTAATTTGACCTAGTTTTAGTCTGACCTAGCACACCTAGTTTGCTCCCTGGAAATGGTTTTCTTCAGTGCCCCCAAGTCTTAGATTTATAAGGAAGTAATAGATGCCTCAGGGCATGTGCAAAATGCAGTCCTTCCCTCAGTCATCACTGAGTGCCCATTAGTGGCTACATAATTTTGGGCTCTGAATATCACAGTGTTACTCTCACGCCTCCTTTAGATTAAAGGTGGGCAAATGTGGCTACAGATTACACGTGGGCCCCAGGTTCCGTCGAATCCTCTCGCTAAAATTCCCCAGACTAACAAATGGCATCCCAAGAAGCCTCAGGGAGCAGGATTTGCCCTCTAAATATAGTTTACCATTTGAGGCCATTGGGTGGCCCAAATGCCCTTTTTAAAGAAACCTGGCCTTCTAAAGTAGGGGGGCAGAAGTTGGGGTCCAGGCCCAGGGAAGGGCAAAGCTCAAACTCTCCCCCCATATTTTAGATGGCAACTTAATTGTCTTATAGCCCCTACCCTATTCCCTTTAGATGGAGGGGATCTTCTCTGGCCCCTCAACCCTCCAGTTGTCAAAATGTCCTTCCATTTTCTGCCCCCAAAGTCTCTTTAGGGAGTATAGGGGGCTGTTTTGCCCTGTTCCTCCCCTCCCCCCACGGCCATTTAGAGATAGTCCTTTTCCCAAAACATTTAGACGGTAATATGTTAAATGATAATATGTTAAAGTTGCGGCTCTGGCCCAAGCTGTGGATTTTAAAAGACAGACCAGCTGAAGAAATTATTTTTGGAAAAGCCTAGACACCGTTTATGGATTTGGTTGAGCAATGAGAAATCAAACAATGACATAATCTGTGGTTGTGATTATTAGTCATCTAGTAAGCTGAACGTACTTAGATCTGTAATGACGAAATAAGAGATGAGACATTAATTGATTTCTTTTTCCTTTTCATTACAGTTTGTATGGGGAGGTCGGAGTTATGTTTTAGCTGGTGTAGCTAGTGTTTTAGCTAGGTAGGATGTGTTTAGGGTAACAGATTAGTCTTTTAGTAACGGATTTTGAAATTATGTCTCAATTTAGTTAGTTTAAGTTTACTTACACATGCATGTGGTTTACATACAACTTGTTTCCTTTTCTTTTCTCTCCTTTTCCCTCTCTGTAGTTGTGAATTAGCTTGTCTCTTTGAACTAAAACCGATAAATATTAAGTCAAAAGTTTACATAGTAATATGGATTGTCAGACTTATTTCAAAATGTGAAGTAATCCAGCCCCATTGAGCTGTGGGAGGGCAGCAAAGGGACCCCTTGTTCTTGCTTCCGAGGGATTCCTGGGCTTCCACCCCTCAAATGCTTTCCTTTCTGAGACATATTTGAATAATCTCAGGGATGTTGTACGGGGTACCTTGCCCAGGGGGAGGACTGCATGGCCCAATTTGAGGGACCCTCCCAATAGTATGGCTCAGACCCAGTGAAATCAGCACTGGTCTTGGCTAAATTAAGGCCATTTCTGCCCTACACTGTTATAGTTCTATTATTCCACTTTCAAGAACCTGTGGAGTTTGTAGTTTCCTGAGGCCAAAGAGTTCTCTGTCTGAGAATTTGAAAGGCCCCTCCCTAAACTGCAAGTCCCAGGATTCCACAGGACGTTGAAGGTGGAATAAAAGCACGATAACAGTGTAGTGTGGAAATGGCCTCGGTCTTATTGAAATCAGTGCCAGTCAGGAGGTGGTGCAGTGGTTTGAGCATTGAATTCCTTCAACGGAACAAGACAGATGAAGAAAGATGGAGGCAATTGTTAGGGGTGTAGCTGAGGGGACACAAACACCTCCGAGGAAATTTTCCTGCAGCCTCAAATTTCTAGCAGTACAGAGAGGGAGAGAATGGATAACCGTAAATCCTCAAGACTCATATTTGCTGTGTTTGCATTCTGTTCGTCACCTCCCCTCCTCTTTGGATGCCTAAACTGCGTTTCTAAAAGCTCAGCTGAAGTTTTCAATTACAGTCAGCCCTCCACATCTGTGGGTTTCAGTTTTACGAATTTGATTATTTGCAAGTTTCTCCAACCCCTGCTCCCCCACAAGAACTTCTTTTCCATGGGAACCTTGCCTCTCGGCAGGTCCGATCAGGCCACCCAGCCCTTTAAAAACCTGCCTCTAAGTCCTCCTCCATCAGCCACTGCCTGGCCAGCTAAGCACAGATCACAGCCCGATTTCTCAGCTCCACAAAGCCTCTCCTGAACCACCGCTCCCCACTGCCTTATTGTTCCTGGAGACGGAGAACCACAATGGAAGTGTTGTACCCAAAGGACAGATAGTCACTCCAGGGGATTGTGGCTCTCCGGATGTTGCTGGACTGCGTGTCCCATCACATTTCAACTTTGGCTGCACTGGCGAAGGCAAGAGACCTAAAGACGGCGGAAGGCTATGGAGCTTTAGGTGTTGTCGGACTACAACTCCCAGCAGCCCTAGCCAGCATAGCCTGGGTGAAGAATACTGGGGTTTGCAGTCCTGGAACATCCTGAGGATTTCACAATGCTCACCCTGGCTTTAGAAATATGTGGCCTGGCAGAAGTGCATAACACAAGTTCCTCTCCATATAGATGGAGGATGTATATTGTTCCAAAAATTACCCACAAATCTGTTTTCATACCTGGGGGGCAGAGGCTGCAAATTAGAGGGTCCAAGTCACATGGTATGTTTTTCCATCTCTGCATCTTTTAGACATCTTCCTTTTTAAAAGAAAGATGAACAACTGATGGTTCTCCGTTACTGGAAGGCACCTGCCTTTGAACAAATGGGAAGAGTGGTTTTCTGTAGCCGAGGAAGCATTTAACACAGCTCTTGGTTTTATGTTTCTAGGAACCTTTTCTCTGCAGTCGCTGGGATCCGGGAACTGTGACAAGAAGGTTAATCTGTTTGCGTGACCAATCCAAACAAAGCAAGGGGTGGAAAGAGCCAAATAATCTGAGGCTGAATTTGGCCAGTCTGTGCTCTTCTTTTTTCCACCTCATCTTTTCTCTCTTGGGGAATACACCAAATGCATATTCACGTACCTGTCCTTTTGTTTGTCTCTGAGCACCCTGAGCACAGAAAATAGCTGATGTTATCATCAGACTTCATACACAAAGAAAACATCCCACTGTTAACAGAAGTCACACATACACACACACAACCTGTCCTTGTTGTGCTTGCTAGTTGTGGGCTGCCATATTAGTGGAGGTGGTCATTCTGCTTTGAGCTCTAGTCTGAATTTCCAGGTGCTCTCCAAGGTACTGAATGGATTTTGACAACCTTGGTCAGCATCATAGAGGGTTCCTTTAAAGATCAGACTAGAACCCAAAGCAGATTTACTCCCCCACTGACATGGAGGCCATTAGGCACCCCCAGTTCCGCCCGAGATGAGATTGAATTAGAAATGATGGAGGCAATTGGGAAAGAAACTAAACCCCAGGTTTATCTGGGAAGGCTGTTTGGAACCGGTCAGTGGAAATCAGTTCTCCCAATCCCAAAGCCACAGCAAGGGAGTACCTTTTTGGAGTCTCATTCTTTGGAGATCTAAAAGCAGAGTAGCAGCCAAAAAGGCCAATGTGATTCTTGGCTGCATCAACAGAAGCGTAGCAGCCAGTCCAACAGAATAGCAAAAAGCAAGCTTGCCCCATCTTCCATATGACATCCTTTCAACTGATTAAAACCAGATCACCTCTTAACCTTCTTTTTCTCCAGGCTAAACGTCCCCAGCTCCCTAAGTCTCTCCCCATAGGGCTTCATGTTTTCCAGGCCTTTTATCATTTCGGTCACCCTCATCTGGACACAGTCCAGCTTGTCCGTATCCTTCTTGAAATGAGGTGCCGAGAACTGGACACAGTATTCCAGGCGAGGTCTGACCAAAGCAGAATAGAGTGGGACTATTATTCCCCTCAGCCTATGACTATGACACTGAGAGACCAGGGTTCAAATTCCCGCTCAGCCATGGAAATCCATTAGGTGACACTGGGCAAGCTACACTTTCTCAGCCTCAGAGGAAGGCAAGGGCAAACCTGCAATGAACGAATTCTGCAAAAAAATAAAAATGATAGGTTTGCTTTAGGATTTCTGTAAGTCGGCAATGACTTGACGGTTATGCCTCCAGGGTGTGACAATCCCACAAAACAGTAACAAAGTGGCTTGCTGCAATGGCACATATTAGTTTTACAAATGACATAATGGCATACTAATAAGGTAAGGTTGCCACTTCAAAGCTCACGGGTTCAGCCGTGGTCACCTGAAGACTTGAGATAAAGCCGGAGTAACCTGCCCTGTTGTGACAGAGAAGAAGAGCGCTACCAGGACAAGAATGCTCTCCTGGCATGCCACCACCCACAAGACCGTGACCTGGGATTCCAGGATGGGTGACGGATTGTGTCGGCACTTAAGCTGAGTCAACTGGAGGACCTTTTATGTCGTGTACAGTCAGAGCGGGTACAGTAAGTGAGGCTGGAATGCTGAGTAAGTTTGTCGGTTAAATGAAAAGCGTTTTGGTTGGCAACAAGTGTGCTCCGGCACAGGGCTGCATGAAAGTTTTTGTGGGCCTTTGGCATTCCTGTGTTTGACTACCTGCCTCACCTCGATGTACCACCAGGGATGTTTTTGTAGGTCCTAAAAGCCTGTGCCTAAAGTGTCTAATGCAGTGGTTCTTAACCTTTTCTTCACCAGGGATTCTCTGTAAATATAAGTTGTTGCCAGGTCCCCAAGACCTAACTCAAGATTTAAATATTTAAATTTATATTTAAATATTCAAATACTTATTTAAATATTCAAATTATCCATCCATCCATCCATCCATCCATCCATCCATCCATCCATCCATCCATCTTTTTAAGGCTTCCAGAGACTAGGGTTCAGATCCATGCTCAGACCATGGGTGACCTTGTACAAGTCACATTCTCTCAGCCTCGGAGGAAGGCAAAAGCAAATCCCCCTTGAGGGGCTGTTGAGCCTAACCCCCTTCTGCCCTGCAGAAATACACCATCAAAGCATTCCCAATAGATGGCCGTCCAGCCTCTGTTTAAAAACCTCCAAAGAAGGAGACGCTACCACACTCAGAGGCAGCAGATTCCTCTGCAGGAAGTTCTTCCTGAGGTTCAAGTGGAATCTCCTTTCCTGCAGCTTGAATTCATTGCTCCTCCAGATATAGTGCTCAAGACATATTGCTCTAGATATACTCCTCCAAATATACTGCTCTAGATATACTCCTCCAGATATACTCCCCCAGATATACTCCTCCGTGTATACTTCTCTATATATACTACTCCAGATATACTCCTCCAGATATACTCCTTCATATATACTTCGCAATCTATACTTCTCCATATATACTCCTCCATATATACTCCCTCAGATATACTCCTCCATATATGCTCCTCCGTATATGCTCCTCCGTATATGCTCCCCCAGATATACTCCCCCAGATATACTCCTCCATATATACTCTCCCAGATATGCTCCTCCATATTAGCTCCTCCATATAAGCTCCTCCATATATACTTATCCAGATATCCTCCTCAATATATACTCTTCCAGATATCCTCCTCCAGATATCCTCCTCCATATATACTCCCCCAGATATCCTCCTCCATATATCCTCCTCCATATATACTCCCCCAGATATCCTCCTCCATATATACTCCTGCAGATATCCTCCCCCATATATCCTCCTCCATATATGCTCCTCCATATATGCTCCCCCAGATACACTGCTCCATATACACTGCTCCGTATATACTCCTCCAGATATACTCCTCCATATATACCCCTCCAGATATACCCCTCCAGATATACTCCTCTAGATATACTCCTCCTAGCCTCTGGAGGAGCAGAAATCAAGGCTGCTACCTCTTCCATATGACATCCCTTCAAAGATTTAAACACGGCTATCATGTCCCCCCTTAACCTTCTCTTCTGCAGACTAAACATCCCCAGCTCCCTAAGCTGTCCTTCATAGGGTTTCACGGCTTCCAGACCCTTCACCATTTTGGTCACCCTCCTCTGGACACGTTCCAGCTTGTTGGTGTCCTTCTTGAACTAAGGTTCCCAGAACTGGACACAGTATTCCAAATGAGGTCCAACCAAAGCAGAATAGAGTGGTGCCATAACCTCTCCTGATCTAGGGAGGGCAGCTCTTCCAGGATGATGTCTACGGACACACATCTTGATCACCGTAAGTGCCAGGGTGTGGCTGTTGCCACCAGAGAAGAGGCATTCCTTTTTCACCTACATACAATTTTCTCACACATGCAGGGGACAATGCCTCTTCCAGGATGATGCTGGACTGGAGATGGCAGATGAAATCAGAGGTATAGGTGCTTGGACATATCACTACAAAAAGATGGATTTCCAGTTCATTGCAACCATTGATTTGTTACACAAAAGTAAAACAAAAAAAAGTTTTAAAGAAACACTTGAGGGATGGTGGATTTGACTGTGGTCCTTGTTAAAGACAACCAAAAAATGGTGCTTCGATAGGTGTGAGTCAGGAATATGACAAGCTGATTCCAAATGGAACCTAACGCCTGATTATGAAACAAGAGACGTGTCACCCCGCCCATTTCACAGAGGGGAAGAATGAGGCCCTGTGAAGACGGAGGTAAAGGCTCTTTCCCAATCCTGCTCAGTGATTCAGTGCTGTCAGCAGCACCACCTGCTGTCCAAACCATGATCAACCCACTGCATTGGATTCCAGTGAGGAAGTCAGGTAATGATCCTCGTGATTCAGCCAGTGACCGGTCTACCTTGCAGGTGAGCGAGCAGCTTGGCTCACATTTTTCATGGGGGAAATCAGATTTCGCCAGGGCTGGCAAGATGACTGAAACATCCACATAAATACACAATTGCCACCCAGCCAGCTAGAGGCAAGCAACTTGGGCATGCAAACACCATCACAGATTGTTTGGGAGTCGTGAAGGACTGTGCCGGCACAATCGTCCCCCTTACACCTGGATTCCCACCTTGGAGACACTGAGGCCATTTCGCACTATACTGATATAGTGCTATTATTCCACTTTCAAGCTCCTATGGAATCCAGGGCTTTGCCATTTAGGGAGGGGCCATTAGCATTCTCAGCCAGAGAGTTCTTTGGCCTCCTCAGTAAACGACAAACCCCAGAATTCCACAGGAGATTGAAAATGGAACGAGAGCACTATAATAGCGTAGTGCGGAAACCGTCTGGGCCACAAGCTGATGGTGTCCGCCCAACTCACAGTCTTAAAACAAGACAGCGCCCTTCACTCGATGTTATTGCTCCTTGTCTTAGTTTCTAGAGCTGTGGAAAACAAGCCCATTCCCTCATCGATATGACATCCTTTCAAATATTTGAACATGGCAATCATGTCCCCTCTTAAATTTCTCTTCTCCCTAAGCTGATCCTCATAGGGCATGGCTTCCAGACCCTTCACCATTTTGGTTGCCCACCTCTGGACATGCTCTTGTCCATATCCTTCTTGAAATGAGGTGCCCAGAACTGGACACAGGATTCCAGATGAGGTCTGACCAAAGCAGAATAGAGTGGGACTGTCACTTTCCTCGATCTGGACACCATACTCCTATTGATCCCTTCCGATATTTAAATATGGCTATCATGTCATTTCTCAGTCTTGTCTTCTCCAAGCTAAGCTTTTCCCCAAGTTGTTCTCACAACCTTGTCAGTTAGGCTAGGCTGAATGAGTAAGCGGCCCAAGATAAAAGTCATGGCTTAGTAGCACACAGATGCAGTTACTCAAACGTGCCACCTACTGGTTATAACTCCTTGGCTGAGTACATTTGTGGCTGAAAGCTGGAGATGGAGCATAATTTCATGCTCCCAGTTACTTTGTGCAACATTGCCTGGTTAATATGCAGCAGCACTGGGCATTTAAATGCAAAGCATGCACTGATGTGCAACCATCATGCACCATCGTGCACAACTCTACTTCTGCAAATGGCTGTTCTGCCTCAGACAAAAAATGTCCAGTTGTTTCTGTGGGGAAAGTTATGCACACGTAAGACACCATCAGGATTCCAGCCCGTGGTTTGTTGTGGGTTTTCTGGAGCTTGGTTTGTCCCTTTTTTGCTTTGATGAAGCTCTGAGGAGGCCTTCCTTTTTCTTATTAAAGGGCAGGCCAAATAATAGGAGAGTGGAAGAGAAACCCGCTCTCTCCTTTCCCATAGCTGGAGGTGCAAACAGGGTGGAATTTTTGGCCAAGGCCTCTTTCGGGTGGGTTAATTTTGCATGCTTAAGGAGGCTGAGTTTGATGGTGTGGGGCTTTCATTGCAAAACCAGAGCTATGTGCCACAAAGAGCAGAGGTGGCTGAATGAGGCCGCGCAACCTTCCCTTTTGCAAACTCCGGCTGGCTACACATGCTGTCATGTTTGCTTAGGGCAAACATGACAGCATGCAACGTCACAGCCCAGAGGTGTACCTGTGCATTGCACAGCTGTTGGCAAGGTCCCAAAGAGGAAACAGTGGCAGTTTTTTAAAGCAAAGGGTCACCTTTTCTCCTTTGTAGCAGCACAGCTCTCTCCAAAAAGCCGAGAGACTAAATCCCACCAAAGTCACAAGTCCACAAGATTCCTTGCTAACTGTGCATGTACTTGTGCATCCCTTGTGGCTAGTCTAAAGCAGGTGGGGGAATTGTGTCACTCTCCGGATGGGGTTAGACAGCAAGTCTCAGCAGACCTATGCAGCAGAGCTAAGGGTAAGGAATTCTGGGAGTTGTAGTCTGACACCATCCAAATGGCCACAATTACCACCCCTATTCCAAATGTTTATCTGCAGTCCACCATTATATCATAATTTGGTACCCCTGTTGCTATCCCGGCTGTACCCTATGCAATCTGATTATTTGTAGATGTGTGGGACTTACACAGCCATTGCGGTATAGTGGCTTGAGCATTGGACAAGCACACTGGAAGTCCTGAGTTCAAATCCTTACTCAGGCACGCAAAGCCATTGGGTGACCTTTGGCAAGTTATATTCTCTCAGCCTCAAGACAAGGGCAAACCTGCTCTGAATCAGTCTGGCCAAAAAAAACCCTAGGATAGGTTTGCCTTAGGGTAGTTGTAAGTCAGAAGACCAGATCAGAGGTGGCTCAATCCATTCAAGGAAGCCACCGATGCACTCGGTTTGCAAGATTCGAGCAGGGCGGTTACGCCCCGGTCTCTCGGCAGCCTCTTATTCAGAGGGTCAACGTACACTGAAGTTGTACAGCAAAAATAGCCATACCTCCATATCTACAGGTTATGCATTCACGGATTCAACCAACCAGGGGTCAAAAACATTCAGGAAAAAACAATCCCGAAAAGAAAACCTTGATTTTGCCACATGCTGAGCACTATGCTGATGTGTACACACACCCTGCTGTAGCCATTTCACAGATCCTCAGACCTTCTCTGGCACTTGAGTTGCTTGCCATTTTACAAAAGAGACGCCGTATTACGGCACCATTGTAGTACTACGCCAATGGGACGCTTGAGCATCCATGGATTTTAGTATCCATAAAGGGCTCCTGGAATCAAATACAACCCCACCAGATACGGAGGGACCACTGTAACAAGTGAAAAAGGACTCAGAAGGCATCCTAAAGCAACAGCAGGGCTTATAGGGTCATCATGCCTGGCCCACTGCCTTTCCTTTCCCTGACCTGATCTGGACCATGGGTGCCCGCTCTCCCCCTTCCCACAACCACACACACACACACACATTGATGTTTCTGATTTTTCCACTTTTGCAAAGGTCCTGCATCCCTAACCCAAGCAAATGTAGAAGGCCAACTATAATTCGGCCTCCTACCTATCTATCTATCTATCTATCTATCTATCTATCTATCTATCTATCTGTGATTTCGAAAGATGACACATCACAACACCAGAAGGGAAGGTTTCTGAAGAGGGTGGAAGTTTACTAACTGGCAGGGAACACATCACAAGAACCAAAGAACCAAAGAACCAAAGTGGAAGGCTCAGTCTTTAACCGTCGCTCTTTGCAAGCGGGCGTCGTCCGAGTACTCCTTTGGCTCATCTCCCGTTTCGTTCAGCAAGATGGTTCTCATAATGGCCTCCGTCACGGCGTACGGGTCACAGTTGGCCGAGGGCCGGCGGTCTTCGAAGTAGCCGCACCCATCCTGCCCGACCTGACGGGGGATCCGGATGCTGGCCCCCCGGTTGGCGACGCCGGCCGAGAATTCGTTGATGCTCGAGGTCTCGTGGTGGCCCGTCAGCCGCCGGGAGTTGTCCTGGCCTCCCCGCGGGTCGTACATCCGGATGTGGTACTGGTGGCGCTTGCTCAGCTTCTCTATCGCGGCTTCAATGTGCCTAAAAAAGGGAATAGAGACGAGATGAGTCCAGAAACCAACACGGGTGGCACCAGAGCGGAAGGAGTTTTGGGACCGTGCATTTGATTTATGAACAGCAGAAAAGGATAGTGCTGTGCAGTGGTTAGAATGCGGGACTTGGAAGACTGGGAGGTTTAGGGCTTCACGGGGCCACGAAACCCAGTGGATGATCGTGGGCCAGTCTCCCTCTGTGCCTGCCCTACTTCACAAGGTTGTTGTGAGGATAAAGTAGGAAAGAGGAGAGCCATCTACGTAGCCTTTTGCTCACTGAAAAAAAGGCAAGAGATAAATATAATATTGGTAGCTACACTATGCTAAGGGCTTACATTCAATTGTTATTTCCTCCTAGACTAGACCCACTGGATCAACAATCAATTGGCAAGTGAACGTTCATGTGCACACAACTCCTCTGTTGCAACAGCTCCACTGCCACAATCCAAAGTGCTGGTTTTGACCTCTAAAGCCCTAGTGGAACTCAGGGGAGACTGGTTCTTTCAAGATCACAACATGAGGTTTAACAAGCAGGGTTGTTGTTGTTTTTGGAATGAATTTTACACTGCAGGGCTAGTTCCCCAGGGGGACTGAGGCAGTCTCCTAGGGCTACCTGCCCCAGTATAAATGATGACGCTGATAACAATGTTGTGCCAGATTTTGAAATGATTATTGTGACCTCACCACCAAATTTATATATAAGTATAATATTGCTTTGTATTCTTTTATTTTCTACTGTGCAGTCCTCCCTTCACATGTGTGACTTTGTGAATTTGATTATTCGTGAGGTACATGCTTGCATTCCTCACCCCAGGCTTGTAAATGGATATTTTTTTCCTTTTGGGTGAGCAAAGCCATCTCCCACTGGTGGCTGGAAGGGTGTCCTTTCTACCATGTGGTTGCGCATTCTGCTGTGCAATGGCTGCTGATTGGTCAAGTGCTCTCTTTGCTCCCACTCCTCCTCTCTGGGAGGACTCTTCTTTCTCAAGATAGCACATGGAAGTAGCTAGGACGCCTGGAACTCTGGCTTCTCTTCAGACCATATAAATATTTCGCCTTGCACTTTTGCAAGGGTTCTGAACCCCAAACCCTCATGAACCCGGAGAGGCCACTGTGCTTTTTTTTTTGTAACTTCGTTTCATAATAATGTTTTACAGTTTTTAAAATTATGATTCCTATTATGTATCGACACATTTCTCAGACAGACAGGTCCCTATAAGAATAAAACCAGCACAGGACCGAGAAACGCACGGTTGCAGCAGCCAGACAGGCTTTTGATCTCCAGCCCCACCCACCGACCCAAAATGGAACCTTTGGGGGCTTCTGTCGAGAACAGGAATTCCACTCACTTGATTCCACCTGCTTGTCTTGTTTCTACAGTGCTGACGTTGGTGTGACATCCAGCCCCGTTCCAGTTGCCCACCATGGGTTTGGGGTCCAAAGTGGCCACCACCCCAAAATCTTCACAGACCCGATGAAGAATGAACCTCGCCATCCACAGATGATCGCCCATCTCAATGCCTTCACATGGCCCGATCTGGAACTCCCACTACGGGAAGGCAAGAGACACACAAACGACGTTAAAATGTTTTCAGAGAGCATCCGGTAGCTGCTGTATTATTAGTAGTTAATAAATAAGTTTGTAGTCCTCAGGAGCACAAAGATGACACTTGGAAATCTGGGGGGAAAGCTAAGTCAGACCATTTCTCCGTATGGTCTACTCTGGTTGACAGTGACTGAACTGGAGACATCCCCGTGTGGTTTGAACATTGGGCCAGGATTTGGAGAGCTAGTCTGCTGCGAACCACGAAGTGTGCCGGAACGCCTTGAGCCAATCTCTCCTCTTTCAGTATGACTGACCTCACAGGGTTGTCGTGAGGATAAAGTAGGAAAGAGGACAGCCATGTGTGCTCACTGGAGTGGGACACAAATATAACCAAGCCCCCTTTTACACTAGATATAATGCTACGACACCACTTTAACTGCCGTGGTTTGTATCTGGTGAAATCCCAGCTTTGGAATTTTGGTGAGGTACTAGTGCTTTTCGGCAGAGATTTCCAGAAGCCACACGGAACTATAAATCCCAGGATTCCGCAGGATGGGACCATGGCAGTTAAAGTGGAATCACAGCACTTTGTGTAGTCTGATCACAAACCTTGAGGGCCACCCTAAAATTACTGATTAGATTAAGGAAGCTGAAAAGAAACACTACCCTTAGATCAAGGTCTAAGAATCATTGGCTAGGGAAGAGAGAAGACAAGAAAGCCATTAATAGAGAAGATGGCTGCAGATGATGGAAAACAGTTCCCCTCCAGGTCGGAGTCAGGGAAGTGAGAAACTGTAATAGCGACTGGGAAGGGACAGCCAGCACGTTGTATCCGAGCATCAACTGGGCCCACCCATGGCTTCGTCAACTTCGTTTCATTAGATTAATCTATGAACCCATGGTAGGGCTGTTCCAGCCAAAAGGGCAAATTCAATTTCAGAAAAGTTCTCAAAGGACACATTCCCGTGATGGATGGGGCCAAAGACAAAGAACACCAGCATACTTCGTCCTAAAGCTCTCAGTGCCGGCAGCTAGGCACTGGGAGAGAAATTTTAACCTTTCAGAATGGAGAAAAGTGCATATGTACTGCAGACAGAAGTTGGGAAACCTCCCAATAATAGTGTCACAGGGAAAGGGCCAGACGGTGTCCCAGGTTCCCCGCTCCGAAAACAGACTCTACCACCCGTGTCTCAAGTTTTGCTTGCATTTCTTCCTCCTCTTCGTAGGAGGCTCCGAAAGAGTTACATCCCCTTTGCAAATTACCTGAGAAGGCATGACCTCAGCGTTGGTGCCGCAGATGTCGACCCCAGCATAGATGCAGGCTTTGTAGTGGGCCTCCACGATGTCACGGCCGTAGACTTTGTTTGCCCCGACTCCGCAGTAATAAGGTCCTGGAAAAGAAGTCACAACACATACGCTGGCACGCATGCAAGACGACCAGCTCACCGCCCTCAGCATCCTCTGTGCTCCCAGGCAGATCTCCAACCTACGCAATTCAAAATGAGCAATGGCAATGGGTGGCTTCCCGGTGAGTATAGTGACGAATACATTCCAGATTTTAAGGCACTATCCATGGTACAGAACCCTATGGGGGGGCCTCTTCTAAAGGATCGATCAACAATGCTGAACTCTATTTAAGATACTTCTTGCAAATGAGCTATCCGAGGTACCGAACGCTATCCAAATGCTTCTTCTCAATGAGCTATCCGAGGTCTTGAACCTATTTTGGGAATAACGTTTAGTGTCCTGAACATCTCAAGTTTGGACCCAGAACAGATTTACTACCCCACGGACATGGAAGCGCCCAGCTACTACCGAGAAAGTGTGACTGCAAAGACACACAGCCCTTCCCGGTCTCAAACACACAAAACTTTCTTTCCCACCAGGACGGCGTAGAGATTACTATGTTGGATCAGAGGAAGGGCTGGAAATAAATTCCAACATTTACTCGGCATAGGTTTTACATTTTTTTTATTAAAGTTGTGGCACATACAGACTGAGGGTCAGAATTTTAGCCCCTCGATTAGAAGCCCACTGATAAGTGGACTCGATCAGATAGGCAACTTCCATTTTTAATTTTTTTTAATCAAGACACATTGAGAAAAGACGGAAGGGAGGGTCTTTCAAGGAACACCCTCTTTTGTTTCGGGGAGGAATGGCAGAGGTGGAATGCCTCTTTCAAGACGGCATCTCTTGTAGGAGCTTGGGGGGCTAAGATAGGCTTGGAAATAGAACAGCCACCACCCTCTTGAGAAGCGGCATTCTCTTTGGTATGAGGCAGAGAAGGAATGCCTCTTCTAGGATGGCACCTGCCATGACACTTTGTACAAACAGATGTAACACCATCTTGGAAAGAGGCACCCTGTTTGAAATAGAGCGGAGAAGCAACATCTCTGTGAAGATGGCACCTTCTGTGATAGCTGGTGCGTGCACCGTCTCAGTAAGAGGCATGCTCTTCCATACAAGTTGGAGAGGGAACGCTTCTCCTAAAACTGCGCCTGTCCTAATAGTTGGTGTCTGCTGACATAACACCATCTTAAGGAAGAGGCATTCTCTTTTACGTGAAAAACGAAGAAAGGACACTTCTCCCAAGATAGCGTTGCTATCGATGTAACGGTAGGTGCTGTTGTATGTGAAACGGGAAGAGAAAGAAAAAGGCAGGGCCTTTCCTAAGAAATCCATCCTAAGAGCGTTTCTCTTCCCACGCACATACAGAAGAAGCTTTCTCTCTTTAAGACATGCGTTTCTGCATTCCCTCATACAAAGACCTGGAGGCCGTTTTTCGTCACAGCAATGCCTGCGCTCATGACAAAAATCAGGAGATTGTCATTACGAAGAGATTTACACTGACCTCACATGATTTCATTAAGCGCCCTACGACTAACTGACAAATATTTCTTTAATTCGATGGCAAGGGACCAGTTTTTCTAAAAAGCGACTCACTCGAAATGCTGACTGGCATGTCAAAAATTACAAAAGCTTTTTTTTTTTTGGCAGGGGGATTCAAGTATGTTTTTCGCTTCGTGTTTAAATCTGCATTTCCTCTGCCGCTCTGTAAGGGCTGTGGTTTTCACTTCTGCCTTGCGCTTTTACCCTCTTTCGGACACCACCCAGGAAAGATCCGTTCCAAAGTGCAACTGAGAAAGGGTAAATAAAGCATCAAAACAGAAGACAGACGTTTACATCTTCCTCCTCGCCCTACGCTGACGCACATCAGAACTGGTTTTAAGAGAAAGTCTCAACGTTTAAAAGAAAGGGGGAAGGGAGAAGGAGATCATTTGGTTTCCTTGCTCTACCCACTCCTCCAACCTGCTTCCCCTAATGTTGGGGCCTGGTTACCCCACTTCCAAGTTACCCTCATGAAATCTAATGGGCCAAAATTATCAGTGGATGTTCGGCTAGGTCAAATCGTGGGGTACTTTCAGTAGCAGGGACTCCAACAAATCTGACCACCCTCTCCTCTCTTGAGCTTAGCTGCAATCCTCCCAAGTGTCTGGAAAAGGGAATTTATTTTCCGGGAAACAATATATTTTCGGCTATCCCTGCTGTCAGGCAAAGAATTCTGGAGCAACTTGGGGAACTAAGACCCGTTCGCTTTACAAAAGACCTGCTCCCAGGAGGAGAGACAAGCTGCAATCCAGCACGCCCACAGAGTAGCGTAAATATCCGCGTGTGGAGATAAGCTGCAGCGGCTCTATGCAACCTCTGTGCAGAAGAGCAACACAGCACAACACAAGCCAAAGACTGGGTGCAAACACACAACCACCATGCGCAACCGCAATGCACAGTGCGTAATTGCAATCTGCCCTATTGTTGTATGTGCAACTCTGCTTCCACTATGGCCAGCAGAATACATCTGTGGTGTTATGGTGAGTAATCCACTCTGCACGCATAGGGCAAATTTAAGCTTGCATAACTTCCTAACAGAACGCCAACTGAAAACTGTTTTGTAGGTGTGGTTCGACCCTGCCGCTTGCATTTCGGGACTCTGTGCGCGCGTGTGTCTGGCTGTGGGTGCACTCAGGACGAACGGCCGCCTTTTAAAACCGACCACTACTTGGCTGCTGAAAGGGCCCCCAATCAGGAAATATTCTGCATTTGCAAAACAACTAAATGCAAATAGGATGTGGTGGCAAAGGGAGCTTCACTAGCCAACTAGTTCTGATGCAATTTTTGCGTAACCGCGGCTCAGCCAGCTGCTAGCAAAGCTCAGGACGGAAAAGGTCAGATGACTTGCAGGCACCGGGATGACAGAGGCAGCAATAGGTGACATCAGGACACCAATTTTTTTTTTTAAAAAAAAGATGTTTAGGGAACAAGGGTAAGCTCAGTCTCTGGGTGTGCAAGACAAGCCACGCATCACTTTTTGTCAGCCAGACGCCACCTGACGTGATCAGCGGGTGACGGTCTATTTATAGATTGGCCACATCCAGCCGTCTTGGCTTACCAAGTGCCGAATGCAGACCCCGACGTTTCTAGATGGGGGAGCTGACTTCTTGTTTCATTCTCCTGCTAGTCGTAAGGGGCAGGTTGAACCCCGACACCTATTCCGCAACTGCATTTCAGTTGACTGATTTGATTTCTACGTGGCCCTTCTCCCCAAAACAGGGAGTTCACAACAAGATGACAACAAATATGAAATTAAAATGCCATTGAAGGAATTACAACTGTGGCTTCTAATAATCCGCTCCAGCCGCACACCCCAAATTTCTAAACCGACCTTCACCTCCACGAGGACTAGAAACTTGACCTGAGGTTGCAATCCCATACCAACGAGCCCAGGGAGTTAGTCCCATTGAACTCAGCTTTGAGCTGGCTACGTGGGGGGGAAAAAAGGCTCAATCTGATTGTGATACAGCACAGCCAGAACCTGGAAAATTTCCTTTGGGGGCCAGAACTCCCAAAAGGGGCTACAACCAAAAAAAGGTAACAGTCCAAAAAAGGGATTTTTTTTCAACCTCTGATGAGTAGATTCTAGATCGCTGGCAAGGAGAAATTCTACGTGTTGTAATGGCTCTGATCAGAACAGGAGCCTGCCCACCCATTTAAAAGCAGAGAGTTTCCTCCTTACCTTGCGGGCCAGGAAACCCATTTTCGGGCCAGCCGTATGGGCGACCGTCAACACCAAGCAAAGTGTACTCCTGCTCCATCCCAAACCAAGGGTGGCTGTCTTTGACCATGTCCATGATTCTCTTACAGGTGTTCCTCAGGTTGGTTTCTGTGGGAAAGGAGAGTTTTTGGCACCCCTTTAGCAACGCATCCACAGCACACAATTATAACATTCCAACACCTCTGCAACAGCCATGGCTCCATCCTGCGGTTTCTAGTTTGGAAAGGTGCTAACGATTCTCCGCTACGGAGCTCTGCTTTCGTTCTGGAGTTCGCTGATCAAGCTACAAACCCCAGAATGGATCACCACTGATTTATATACTGTACGTGGTGCTTTGCAGAATTCCACAGGACTATTGGATACGTCCGCAGGCAGGTCCCCCCTCCACGTGCCAGGGACTGGCACCATATTTGTGTCCATTGGTTACGACTGTTTCTCTCTCTCCTGGAAACTTGCTGTCGAACGGTCCGTAGAAAGCAGGAAACAGGCAAGAGAGAGAAAGTATAGGGCCAACATGCCAACCCACCTAGCGAATGTGGAGGGCTAACCGTACACTCTTTCTACACAAAATAAGATAAAATGAAGAATCACGGGTCCACAGAAACTATCACCGGAAATAGAAGCTGCCTTTGTTGTCCTCGCGTCCTTCTTCTCCTTCCCCCATTTTGATCTCAGGCGGACTACTGCCTTACAACGGATACCTCTGTGACGTTGGAGGATTACAGTGGTGCGTGCATTAAGAGAACGAAAGAGGGGGTGAAGGCGAGAGAGAAGAGCCAAAGGGAGACTCACCGGCTCTCTTGCGGTTGTATTTCAGAACCTCGCACAACACAAGCTTGTTGGGGTCCAGGCAGAAAGGGTCTCTGAATATCTTAACCGGTACCAAGAACATATCGCTGTTGGAGCCTTCCGCTTGGCCGGTGCTGGATCCATCAAAGTTCCATTCGGGGAGATCTGCGGGAATCGATTGGATCAGCCGTCAAGCTACGAGACGGGGAACCTGCCTTATGATCGAACGAATCTCAAGGTGGCTTCCAAGCAACACATAACAACACAAGATAAGGACGCAAAAACCTTCCAGTCTCTCTTTCTCACCCTGGAGCACACACCTTGCATGACAAATGGCCCGTGCTCAGCCTCCTGGCATCTTCGCACAGGTCTCAGAAAAAGAGTACACCTCCTTGGCTATTTCCACACTAGACTGTTACAGTGCTATTATTCCACTTTCAACATCCTGTGGAATTCCAGGGTTGGTAGTTTATGGAGGCCAAAGAGTTCTCTGGATGAGAATTCTAAAGGCCCCTCCCTGAACTGCAAACCCCAGGATTCCATAGGAGGTTGAAAGCGGAATAATAGCACTATAACAGTGTGGTGCAGAAACGACCCTAATACGGCTCCCGCCAATCAGTATCAAGAAACTAGACTGATCAATGGGCTAACCTGATATAAGCCTGGTTCAGTGCCTGATTAATCCACTGGCTTCTGTGATTGCCTGGGTTCTGTCTAGATTTAGACTAAAGATTTCATAGAATCATAGAGCTGGAATAGACGCCAAGGGCCATCAAGTCCAACCCCATTCTGCCACACAGGAATATACCATCAAAGCATTCCTGACCGATGGCCATCCAGCCTCTCTTTAAAAACCTCCAAAGAAGGAGACTCCGCCACATGTCACTGAGGCAGCGTATTCCACTGTTGAACTGCTCTTACCATCAGGAAGTTCTTCCTAATATTTAGATGTAATCTCTTTCAAACCACTGCTCCCTATCCTAGTCTCCGGAGCAGCAGAAAACAGGCTTGCTCCGTCCTCCATATGACACCCTTTCAAATATTTAAACACGGTTATCAAGTCCCCTCTTGACCTTCTCTTCTCCAGGTTAAACACATCCTGAAGTGATTTCACCCAGGAAGTAATTTCTCGCTTCTTGGTGACATTTCCCTGTAAGAAAAGGCCATGTTGGCAAACAGGACTGGCAACGGGAACTCAGCCAAGCTCAGCCCTGCCTCCTTCGCGCCTTGTGGTCAGAGTTAGGTGTCACCAAGCTGAATCTCCCACTTGTCGCAACAATTTTGCACAATCCGGTGACATCAACACCATTCCCAGCTCTACCGCAACCCAAACTCCCCAAGAGGAAACAAAAGATGTTTTCAAAGCCATCGGGCAAACCTTCAAGAAGGCCAAACTAGAAAGGCGAGGCAGAAAAAAGAACAGGTGTCAGGCCAAGTGATGGCTTATCCTAGTTTTGAGAAGGGATTTGACAAGTTTCTAGCCCTCAAGACTGGACTGTTGCTTGAGGGATCTGCAGTTTCGGGAGGGGCCAGAGAGCTCTTTGGCCTCAGTAAACTACAAATCCCAGAATTCCACAGGATGCTGAAAGTGGAATAATAGCACTATAACAGTGTAGGGTGGAAACGGCCCCAGATCGGAAGGGGACGTCGGCTTTACCTTCAACGGACTTTGGTTCATGGTTCAAGGTTCTGGTTTTACAGCGAAGACCTTCCCCGGTTCCATCTATCCAAATATACGTGGCTAGTATTTTCTTCCCTTGAGGTAGCTTCATATACTGGTCTCTGACCCCCTTGTTTAGCTTGGAACTGTGTGAGACAGACATGGTGGCGATCTGGAGAAAGAAAGGAGAAGGTTTTTAGATACGTCTTCAAAACAGAATCAGATCTACCGCGTTGGGCTACCAAAGTTCGTAGCCATCCTCCCCTGCAGTGAGCTCAAGACGGCACTTAGGTATCCAACTGCAGTAGGATCTGCTAAACCAAAATCCCATTCTTTCCTAGTTCCATTTTTTTTTTGTTTCATTCTAAACAATTATTTTATTAAACACAAGCATAACAAAAGAAAAAAGCAAAACAACTGTTCACATAACAATACATGCAATCTCCGCAAACTTAAAACAAAGTTAAAAACACAAATTAAACATAAATTAAAAAGCAAACAATACAAACACTGTTACCAAACACTGTTACATTACTACAAATAACGAAAAAGGGTTGGTTCCAGTCCATTATACTTAAACACTTTTACCTAGATATTAAATTTATTCTTAAAACCACAGCTAATAGTTGCTGGTAATCACATACTACTAAAAACTTATCAGTTATCATTATGGTTATTTACCTAGTTATCTTATTCAATTACTTATCCACTTGCATACAGCCTAATTAAATACGTTACCAAATGAAATCACCACTAATCTATTCGATATTCTATGTTATTTCTATATTCTAATCTATATCTGGTTCTAATAATAGACTATTGCCCTGTAATAGCAATCTTTCAACCCAATAATAATAATACTGATAATCCTTAATCTATAAAATGATGATAAATGTTAATAATTAAGAATAATCATCATCCAAATAAAAAGTGAAAAAATATATAACCTTTCCAAGTAACCACCCAACTCCAGTATTATCGCATTACAGCCACTCGGCTACGATCCAGCACCAAAAGGACCGTATTTCTCCAAAAGGAGAGCCATTCAGAAACAAGATGGAATTGCTTGTAAACAGGGGACCTGCTCCTTCTGTCTTGGGATGTTGCCCATACACGATCCAGTGGGAATTTTACAGAAAGCTGCGGTAGTTAAGAACGCTAACCGAAGAACAGGGAGACCCGGATGAAACTTTCAGCCAGGCCTTCTTCGCAGGGGTGTTGGGAGGATATTCAGGAAAGCACCGGTTTAGAGAAGCAGGGAGTACGTCGAGCTCCAGCTCCCATGCTAGTTGAGGACGATGCCAGTTGGAGTCCAGCAACATCTAATGAGTCGTGTTTCCCAACCCTGGTTTTCAGGAAATATAGCCAGTGGGAAAGAGTTTGTCTCTCCTTTTAAAGCGTAAAATTAAGCCAAAAGGGCTACCATGTTCGGTGGGTCATTTTTTCCACCCACTCCTCCAGGCGTAAGGTCTTGCAAAACTTCGGTCCACCCTCAGGGCTCTCCATGAAAGAGGAAGGATGCAAAGCTCACCTGAGAAAGGTGTCACACCTCTGCCCACTAAGAGAATGATTGCATTAACAGTTGCGCATACGCACACCCGTGTGCCAGAGCGGGGCGGCTGCTACTCTGCGGGTGCCCAAGGGGCGAGGCAAGCCAGGTGCCAGGTCTCACCTCTTAACAACCTTGTCCCGGGGAGGGAGGATTCTTCGGCCATCGTTCCGAAGAAAATGACCAACTAGTAATATTTATCAGCCTTTGCATTGGAGATTCAGTAGACTTTTGGTCACACAAACCAGCTTTCAGGGGAGAAAGCTTTAGTTCAAGGATAGAAATCATGGGGCCCTCCTGTTGAACTGCAATTCCCAGCATTCCTTATTCTGGCTAGGACTTCTGGGAGCTGCAGTTCGACAACCACTGGAAGACAGCACAATACCCCTCTACGGCTGAGTTGGAAAACATTTTGCCTGGTGCGGAAAAGGCTTCTCTCCCCCCTCCATCTCCTATTTGGTTCTGTTACTGCACAAAGGGATGAGGGACACCAGCATAGTGGACGACAGCTCCCATAAGTCCCAGACAACATGGCTGCCTGCGAAGGATGATGGATTATGTAGAGGGTGCAATGTGCCAGGGCAGGATGAAGTACAATTTTGCCAAAATACAAAATTTTCCTTTTAGTATCTTCTTGTTTCTTCCTTCCCCCTTCTGGCATATATACGGCACAGCTGACTCACCATCTCGTAAGCGTCTTTTTTTAATTAGGAAAAAAAAATTTAGGACTTTTCAGTTGTCCTAGTGGTACACGTTGGTTTTCTTACTGAAGTTTCTGTTTTGCCTCTTTTTGTTAATATTGTTAATTTTTCCCCATTCCCAAAAGAAAGCATACTGAGTGGAATCATGATAGAAACCAAAGGCACATCTATATACGCCATCTCCAACAAGGATCTTTCCAGAGGTGCTGGACTACAGCGCCCATCATCCCCAGCCAGCATCTTCATGGTGGCTGGAGCCGATTGTGGCCACAGCCAAAGACAGCTGGAACATGCCAGGTTAGGGAACCTATACTGCATCCTAATAAATCAGTATACTCTGCACATGCTCTAGAACTCTTCTACTGCCTTTAGGAGACTAATTTTAAGGTTCACAGCCCACCTTTCCCAAGCTGAAGCATTTTTCACTCTTTTATGTGACGGAAATGTCTGTACATCTTCATGGCAACCCCATGAATCTCCTAGGGGTATAAGGAATATTCAAGAGGTGGTTTTGCCATTTCCTTCCTCTGAAATGCAGCCTACAGCAGCTGGTATTTGCTAGCAGAAGCCCATCCAAGTGCTAACCAGGGCTGACCCTGCTTAGCTTCCAAGATCAGACAGGAACTGCTTTAGAGCGTTTAAGCCCTGGTGTGATGGAAATATCCACACATAAACCTGTACTGCAGGGAGAAGATGGCAAACACACTAGGCAGGAATATCAGTTTTTGCAGTCAAACACAAGGTCAGCCCCAAGTTTTACCTCTCCTGAAACTCACTGGAGATATGGCAAGAAAATAAAAGAACCAGGAAGCAAGGAACATGCAAAGAACTGGAAAAACAAACAGTAAAATGCAAAGGCGGATCCAAGGGGATTTGTTAATTCCGGTTTACAGCGAATCACAGGCAAACAATCCGTATCAGCATCACATAAAAAAGGTACAAAACTGTGAACAAGTTTTCCAAGTCCAACAGAACACTTCTTCGGAGTGATAAATAAAAAAAAAAAGGAGGAGGGAAAGGCAAAAAGAGTTTGCAAGACATACCAAAGGGATTTATTACAGTAATTCCAGTTAAAGGTGAGTAACAGGCAAACTACCTTCATTAGGACTACCTAGAACAGACACGACATTGTGAGCAAGTTTTCAAGGCTCACAGAACGCTTCTTTGGGCTGGATGTTAAGGAAAAACGAAATGGCAAAGAAGGAAGTGCAAAAAGATGTTGCTGGGCACGGCAAAAAAATAAAACCCAGAGACAATGTAGCATAGTCGTCAGTACATTGGACTGGGACCTCGATTCAAGTTCTGATTAAGCCCTGAAACTCAAGGGTGACCAGTCCTTCTCTTTCAGCCTAGCCTACTCTGCAGGGTTATTGTGGATGTAACGTGTGGAGGACAGTCTTAAGCTCACTGGAAGACAAGAAGAATGTGAAACAAAAGTAACAGACAAAAAAATAACTAAATAAACAAACCTTCAACACCCCTTCTCAGGGGACAGAAAGAGGCAGGAAACATTATTCTATTTAAAAGATGCTAGATGCTGTTTTAATTTATATTATAAGCCACTTTGAGAGTCATTTGGGAGAAAAGCAGGATATAAATCAAATAAATATATAAGAATATGCAGTTTCCGGGGCCCTAAATTTAGGGCCTAAGTCAATCTTTTACAGATGCCTGGTAAGAGTCACATTACTGTTAAATGACAGATTCTAACTGTAGTTTAGATAAATGTATTAGTCAACTCAAGTCCAGATTCCTTCCACTTCCCCCAGCAACGACCACCAAGATTAGAGTCTTCCGTTTAAGATTACAGGACTAACAAGTTGAAAAACAAGGCAGAAGGAAGTGTGCCGTGGCACCTGAAAGACTAACACATTTATTATGGCATGGGGATGGGTGGGAAGATTTTTGCACCATCATTTCCCACCCAGTTGCTTGCTTGGGGATTCTGGCATGTGTAGTCCACCGAAATAGCAGTACCAAGTTTTGCCCCCGTTTCAGAGAAACCAAATGCCAAACCATGTTATGTATATATAATATGTATATAAAGATGAACAAGAACGATAGCCAAAGGCCTGCAGAGCATGCTGGGGTGGGGAAGCTTGTACTGCATCGCAATTCATCAGGGAACTCTGCACATGCCCTGGAACCTTCCCCCTTTCTATATATGTAAAAAGCAGGGAGAGAAAGGCAAGTGAGAGATGTCTTGTGGGACCTTTCAGACAAACCAGTTTGTTTTAGCAAAAGCTTTGGTGGATAACCATCCATTTCTTCACTGTGCGTGCTAAAAATAAACACTAACGCACACCCATAAATGTGTGCGTCTTCAGAGCCCCACAGAACTCTTCGTTGTAGCAGTTGTTGTTGTTGTTGTTTTTTCTTGCCACAAGAGTCTCACGGGCAACGAATCTTTTGGGAATTATGAAACACAGCAAGGAAGTTTTCAAAAGTTTAAGGGAGAGAGGCACACAGTCACACGCTCCAAGAGCATGCGTTTTCGGCACCCTTTCCCCTCATCCACCGACCGGGAGGGGAGCGGAGATGCATTCCGAGCCTCAGCGGGCTTCGCCGCAGAATTAGTTGGCCCTTTGTCTCTCAACCGCCGAGCAAAAAAGGAAGAAAGACGCCATTGTGCGCGCTGGCCGGGTTAGGAAGAAGTTTCGCAAGCAAGGGGAGAGTGGTGTTATTACGCAGGAGGAGCCGCGGCCATGTCCACGAGGCTCCTCGGACGCAAACGGCCTCGTTTCACAGAGTCACAAGGAGCACGTGGAGAAGAAAAAGTTGGTCTAACTTGAAGGGCCGAAGGGGCTCTTCTCCTGCGAGATCGGGGAAGGAGAAAGCAAGGCCTTGGAGAAAGGAAGACCCGCTCGAAAAGTCAGAAGGAAAGAAAGAAAGAAGGGGCGGCCTTTTTTCCGTCTCTTCCGGCGGATCGTGCCCGGGGAGGGGAGGGGAGGGTCGGCCAAGAGCCGGGTGAGCCCCCCAAGAGAAAAGAAAAATGGGGGGAGAGGAGAAAGTGACTTTTAGAGTCCGATCCCTCGTGCGTTTTTACGCATCCAGTCCCGACGCGCTTAGGAGAGCTCTTCGCCACTCCGACCAGCGATTCCTCGGAAGTAAGCCTCCCCAACCCGGGCCAAACTGGGGAAACATTCCCTTTTCGGGACTCGCTGCAAAAGCCCCGGGGGTCTTTCTGCCAGGCAGCGGATGATGGAAACGACCCTCCGAAAGAGGAACAGTTTTCTCAAATTCTACCCACTGGGCTGGGTGTTGTATGCGAGTACATATCGCGAGGTGGAGGAAGAGACGGAGAAAGGCCTCCGCTGCGGATCCCTCCCAAAGAGGCGCAGAACTTGCTCCCAGTGTGGACAGACCTAGCGCGATCGTACCGCGCTGCGCGTTTGGTGGCTTACCTTCCGCGGGGCGCCCGGCGCGCTGATGGTCTTGCGCGGGCGTTCTGCCTTCCACAATCCCGGACCAGCCGCCTCCTGCCGGGCCAGTTGGCTTGTCTTATAGCCCTCCCTTCTCCTCCCTCCTCCGCTTGCCAGGGGAGGAGCGAGGCCCCAAGAAGGCGGGCACCCGAGAGGGGAGGCGTCAGGGTTTCCCGGTCGGCTCCCCCACCCCAACGCCTCTCTTTCCTCTGTTGGAACGCCTTGACCGCTCTCAAAAGCCAGGACTTTGGGACTGGAAACGTTTGCACTCTGCACGCGCTCAGAGGAATCGTAAAAGACCCGAATAAGAAATGGGAGGAGGGAGGAAGGAATTTGGTGTGACTCTACCCCAAGTCTGGAGAGTGGGCGAAATGATGTTTCTCTTTCCTTACCCTGTCCTCGATCTTGGAAGTTACTTTCTGGTTACCACAGCTCTGAATCCCCTGCAGGGTTATAGGGGAATTCTGAGAGTTGCCCCTAAAAAAGTAATTTTCCTTTCCAAGTTTGAGCTGGAACCATTTTAGCCGCAGCAGATGAAACTCTAACATATGATGCAGCTGGATAGTTTTACTTTTGTGTTGAGAGGGGGAAAATTTGATAATTTCGTCAAAGATTGGGATAAGGTCATACTCTGGGGTAATACCAAGATGGTGAATATTCATTTTTAAAGGTGGAATTGCGCGGGTACAATAGCTATGATAGATCACATTTTGGGCATAATGACATAAAGTTCAGTTTAGCTGTCCCTCATTTTGGAGAGGGAGTTTGTGAGAAAGAAGCATGATCTAGAATGAAGGATGGAGAAGAAAAGAATGTAACAAGTGATAAACTTAAATTTTCTCCTTTACTTTTCTGTAATCTTTCCCCTTCTCTTTAGGAGTGGACAAAGGACACATCACAGCCGCCTAGCCCTGATAACCCCATCTGACCTTTTTTCCTAATGTCTTGAAAGAGTTCTGTTCCTCGCTGGACAAGGATCAATCGACCAGGGTTTCTTTTTCTTCTTAATCAGCTACCTTCATGGTCATTGGATAGGGAAAGGGAGAAGCCCTGCTGTGGGCTGGTTAATACAGAGGGGGAGAAAGAGGGAAGGTCTAGCAGACAGAGAGAGAGAAAGTAAGGAAATGAAAGTCCCAACTGCCACCCCGTGATGTCATAAACAGAGCAACTGCTTTTGTAACCTGGACCGTAAGATGTTCTAGAACATAACACAAGGCTATCAGTGGCTTTTACAGGCTGAGTTCTGTAACACCTACTGGCTGAGAACCACTCGATTTCTCAATTTCTCATTTTTTTTAATCATTATTTTATTAAATGTTGGTTCTAAAAATATTTACCTAGGTGCCTTAGCAGATATACATATAATACATGGCATAGACAAATTTGACAATATACAGTAAAAAGTATACCTTGGGCAAAGATAAAAGAGACAGTTACTTATACGAGTCAATTGGATAGGTTAATACCTTACTGGAGAACCAGTAGAACGGAAAGTATAGAAACAGAAAGGGATAAGAAAAGAAAAGACGGATAAAAAGAAAATAATAGAGGGGAGCAAAAGATACGGACTTCCCCACATGGTGGGTTGATAGGGTTAAATCATTCAAATATCTTGGCTATGTGCTTCTCAAAGGCATTTAGTTGGTTGCTGGGGGAGCCCAGATGCTGAAGCAATTTTTTAAAAAAGAATGATGCCCCCTCCAACATTTCGCAGATGAAAACCAAGACAGATGTGTCCAAGCAACATCAGAATGTGGTCAAGATGGCAAAAGTTTTTTAACAAGGAAGAACACACGTAAGCAAGGGGAGGCTGCCAGTTTGCTTTTGCCCGAGCCGACAGGGAAAAGCAGGATTCTGCCCTCTCCTCTTCTCCTTGCTGAGTTAACTGGGGGCAAAGTGCTTTTTCATTTGAGCTCAGCTTGCAGCAGCAGAATTTCAGCTGAGGACAAAGGGGGAAAGTAAGAGGAAGAAAGAAAAAATGGGGCATCTTAAAAAGAGCTGAAAAAAATGTGGACATCAGAGGATTGGTCGGGAATATCCTGCCAAACTGGGACAGTCAGAAGGTACGGGATGGTTGGCACAAAAGTAGCATTAGGAGGAGACTAGGGGGCTCTGGGTCTACACTTTGCAGACCCCCGAGTGAGGATTTCTATTTGCCCATCTTAACAAAATCACACATACAGTCTTGTTAATCTGTCGGTTGCCTGAGTCAATGGGGTTTGAACATCGGCCTACAACCCTGGAAACCAGAGTTCAATTCTCTGCTTAGCCATGGAAGACTACTGGGTAACCCTGGGTCTGTCACACACTCTCAGCCAAGGAAAGCCCCATGATAGGTTCCCTTTGGGGTCCCCATAAGTCAGAAATGACTCGAATGCATACAAGAACACATTTTGCCAAGCAGTGATGGACTCAGAAAAATAAAGACATGAAATCAGCCTCCACCAATGTATAGGAATTCCCCAAAGGAACCAAGCAAACAGCTAAATTTGTGTTGGCGTGAGAATCCCACGCTCCTCTGGATTTTGTGGGACTGCAGCTCCCAGTATTCTTTATCATTGTCTTGGGCTGATGGGACTTGCAGTCCAAGAAAATCCGAGGGCTGCATGACTCCCATCCTGGCTTCCCGTGCTAGCAGGACTCCTCTGGAACACCGTATGTGTAATGCTGCATTTACCTTGAGGACCACTGGCCGCTTGCCTTAAAAAAAGCAGTTTTCCTCCCAGAATAAAAATTCCAATGCAGGCCGTGAAGGGCACACAGGAAAGAATTTTACTTGCCCCTAGGATCTCGGCATTCTTGTCCAACGGAACCGCCCGTCCTCTGGTTGGGGCAGGTATGGTAAACGTTATCGCCAAAAGGAGAGAGGACCAGGTGGCTTTGGGCACTGGTCCCAAGGTCACGTAGAAGAAGGCGCTGACGGAGCCAGAAGCAAAATACAGACGCACCCCGCTCCCTCCATCTTAGCAAAAGGTCAGTGAGATTTAATCTCAACAAAGGACCTTGTCCGAACAGTTTACCTTTTTCCTCAATTGTATAAAAAGCATGTCTTTTCTTTTTTTAAAGAAGAAAAGCCACCCAGCTCAGGACGGTGGGTGTTTGGATGTATATCCTGCAGTGTTTGCATGGTTGCTCAAGTCAAAGATGGAAAACAGAGCGTCCTGGTGCTTATTTGGTGGTTAACTCGGCAGTCTGTTTCCCGTCCGCTGATAAAGCATTTTAGGAGTTGCGTCTGAGGCTCAAGAGGGAGGTTCCTTTTATTACGTCTTACAGACAGAGCTGCAAAGAAGCCGCAGATGTTGATTTAGCTGAGCCAACAGTTGGGCCTTCCTTTTTTCTTTTTGGAAAGAGACGAAACCCGAATGTGACAACAACACAAGAGGAGCCGTTTTGGACCCGGCCGATGGCGTGTTTCATCCAGCACACATCTGTTTGGCCACCCTTGCCCTAGTAAATATGCTGACAATTAGTGGCCTTAATGAGTAACCTCACATGGCTTGGCGAGTCTGCTGACAAACAGCGGAAGCATCTTCCACTAGCGAGGAACTAGTTAGGACTGGCTAGAATTCGTCTGGTGTCTTGAGGAAAGTGAAAGAGCTTTTGAGCCTTGCTTAGCTCATCAGGAGGATGAGGGGCTTGGTTGCGCTGCTGAGCACAGCACGTATCTCTACGTCACTGAGCGGAGCCGGCCCTACCATTAGGTAGCTGCCTCAGGTACCAGATTCTGGGAGGTGGCAAGGGTTTGGGGAAAGAGCTTTGTGCCACACTGCCTGTCCTAAACCGTCCTGCCTTCTTCAGATATATCTGAGGATAATGTGTAGTGATTTGAGTGCTGGGCTACAACTCTGGAGACTCAGCCGTGGAAACCCACTGGGTGACTTTGGGCAAGTCACACTCTCTCAGCCTCAGAGAATGATAAAGGCAAACCCCCTCTGAACAAATCTTTCCAAGAAAACCTTGTGATAGGGTCACCATAAGTCAGAAACAACTTGAAGGCACAAAGCAACAAAACGTTGCATTATCAGTGTCGAAGAAAGCTTCGGCAGCCTGTCCAAATGGCATTTTTACATGCAGTGGGAAAGTATGCAGTCTTGGTTTCTTTATGTGTGTTTGCAGGGGTGCTCAAGGAAGAAAATACCTTGAGCCGGGCCTGTCGTTGTACAATGGGCTTCTTCCTTCAGGTCACCCCATGGTGGCTGACAGCTAGGTTATTTCATTGTCAAGATTGGCAACCGTGGCTCTCCAGGTTTATGGGGTGGGTGTGTGTCCTACAATTCCCATCAGCTCTAGCCAGCATAGCTAAGGGTAGGGAATGATGGGAGCTGCAGTCCCAAGGCATTTGGAAAGCCACAGTTGCTCACTTTAGTCTGAGAGAATTTCCTAAACCAAGAGCCTGGTCCTATGGTTGGCTGCTCAAGGGAAGAAATCAGTCGGGGGGTTTTAGCTCCGTGGTAAAACAGAAACCTTGCATTCGGAAGTTCCTAGATTCAAACCTAAGAATCTCCAGGTAGGGCTGTTTAATTTAAAAAAAACAAACAAAAACTGGAAACTCATCTCAATTCCAGTCTTGCCCAACCTGGCACCACCAGATGTGTTATATATACCTTCCATCTGGTCCAATTTGCCAGAGACCGTTCCCATTACTCCTCTGTCATCCCATCTTTCCAACTGTTTTTAAAATGTCCCAAGTTCTCTCCCTTCCCCTCGACTTTGTCCTTGACTTGCTTCTCTTGCTGCCAATTGAGTTCAAAGTGCCAAAAGCCGTTTGCACTCAAGCAGTCCAGCAGGGAGCAGAGGAGAGGAAAGGGGGCAGAATTTCGGCCTTCCCAGTTGGCCCAGTCGAAAGCAAACTGCTGCGTCCTCTCCTAGCCTTGTCTGTTTTTCTCATAAAGAATTTTGCCATCTTGCCCACACTCCGCTTTTGCTCGGCCACATGCTTCCCGGTTTTCGTCGGTGAAATTTTGGAGAGGACGAGGCTGCAGCCTTATACCTATTTGCTTGGAGATAAGGCACGGTGAATCCAGCTAGATTTATTTCCACGTAAACATGCCCAACAGTTTATCTGAAGCAACAGCATTCTTTTCCTGAGACTTTTCCTACGAGGTTATCACACTCTCTCATCTTGTTTTATGATGCTTACGCTGGTCATTTCTCCCCCCTTGCTTTTTTCTCCTGGCCTTTGGCTTTGCCCTAATCCCTGATGAAGTGCAATTTTAGCCGTTGAGAAGGAAGGAAGGAAGCCAAATAGCAAAAGTTGTTTTCCTCCTGCAATGGGGAAACCGAGGTTTGCTTTGCAGATAAAGAGATGCCGCCTACTCTGGTGTTTACAATTTGGGTTATCTTGTCCCCTCATTGTTGCCTCTGTGTCTTTGTTTCTTTAAAAATGCCAAAGTCCATGACGTAGTTATAGGGGCTAACTTTCTTCTTCCCGGATAGCAACTCCTGTAGGAAAAATCCTAGATAGGGGAGAGAATTGGTTGGAAAATCCAACAGATCCTCTTGAAGTAATGCTGATGTCAAGAGATGCCACGTGGGCTTTAGAAAGAGAGAGAGAATAGAGGAATACTCTGACATCACTATCATCAGGTCTTAACTTATCAGGTTGCCAACTTTTTTTCTAAGGGGCTCCTGTGCACCTAACTGAAAGGGACCAAGCAGAAATCCAAATACCTGAGCCCCCGTACATCCACATCAATGTCTGCCGGATAGGGAAATGTTTCCTGGTTCACCTTAGTTTGCCATACAGCCTGTGAACTTTTTATTGCAGTTCTTTTTTTAAAAAAGAGCCCTGGTTCTGTGTCTTTAACAGCTGTTTGAAACACTTTTTTCACAAGTTGCAGCCTGGATTTGATTTTAATTTTTGTTGTGTCTCTCTTGAGCTGATGTGTGATGTCTGCTGTGAAGAAGGTTCCAACTTATGGTGACACTATCCTGAGATAGTTTTGGCGAGATTGATTTAGAAGTTTCCCATGTCCTTCCCTTTAGGGCTGAGAGAGTGTGGGCTCCTAGCTCAAGGCCACCCAGTAGGTTTTCTCAGCTGAGTGGGGATTCAAAACCTGGTCTCTACTATGCTGTCTGGTCATGTGATGTAAATTATATAGGGGAAAAAAAGACTACAGAGAATAGTTGACAGACTATCATTTTATACTCCTTTATTCCCTTCAAACCTTTCATCCACGAGTTAGGGAACAGTTTACAGGCCTCCCTCAGTTAACAAAGCCTCTGACAATGAAGCTCTTTTTTACAAGGTCTTTTGATACCCTCAGGGCCTGCTTTCCCTCCTTGTCCTCTATCTAGTTGGAGGTTTTTTTTAGCAGCATCAGCACTGGGAGAATGATAAATAAAGCCTGGAGAAACACAGACTTTCCGTGTCAGTTTGCAGGAGGGTGTCTTCAGCAAAACAATGCCACACACAAGCTTGGAAGCATGGGATTCTGCCCTAGCCGGTCTTATAGTTCCTGCTATTGAAAGTGCAGCCATTAAGGAACCAGATAAAATCCTCAAGTGTAAAGGAACGTATATCAGAACCAAGGTGACGTAGTGGTCTCCAGTGTCGTAGTCCAGTGCCCAAACCACTACACGATGCTGGCCCTCAATTCTATGTCTCGTTTAGTGATAATTTAACTATTGCATTTTGAAAAATGATGTGGATTTCCTTGTGCACCTCTTTGAACTTTGTACGCTGCTTTAAAAGGCCTGCTGTATTTGGGGTCCTCTTCCTTCGTCTGAGCTGGGGCCCTGGGCCTGTGCCCCAAATTCTTACCTCAAAGGCCCCGTGGATTCCAGGGTGGGTCAAAGCTGCCTCCTGCTCCTGCAAAGAGACACCCTACGGAAAGATTGTGGAATGTGCCCCTTCATACCAAAGTAGTTTTGTACCCTTGGGGGTGTCCCTGGAAAACGCAGCTTCTCATTCCATCCCCGCCGGTGGCTAATTATGGGCTATTTTTGCCAACTGTTGCATGTTTGGGTGCCTTTCTCCCTCTCTCTCCTTCTCTTATTTCCTGAGAGAGGGAGATAAGAAAGGTTGTCCTTGTCAAGTCTCAAAAGCAAGGTCAGATGCTGGACTGTTTGGCTGCCTTGCCGTTGCCCTGGCGTTTGGCAAAGCGGGCCTCGGTGCAAAGCCAGAGACGCTCTAGAACAAAAGCGCAGTTGCCACCTTCCCTTCCTATTCGAGTTCTCTTAACAGGCTTTGGCGTTCAGGCAACTTTTTTTGGTGCCCATCAGCGGAGCGGAGCAGTTTGAGTGCCAACCCCTGCCTTTAGAAGGAGGGCGGACTCTCCCTTTTTAGAGATCTTCAAGGAGAAGTGGGAGAGCCATAAGTCAGGGATCCTCTAGCTTTGAGTTGCTGGAGCAGAGGGTTGGGCTAGATGACCTCCGAGACCTTCTGCTGTCTGTAGCAGAAATTCGACTTCTTCCACGTCTGCTGTTTGCGAGACCTTAGCTGACAGCTTTGGGTTTCCACGCGCTAGCGGAGAAAACTTCCCTTTTCCAGTTCTGACACGACCACTTCCCCTTCTATACAGAAAGTGTTGGTCATTTCGGGCTTGTTCTCCTCCCTTTTGAGACTGCTTCGACAGCACCATGGGAACGGTTACCAATTAACAGCATCCGAGTGGGTAAACACTGTAGAAATGGACGGGAACAACGGGGTACCCGGGAAACCTTCCCCCAGCTGGTTGTACTGAGCAAACAGGTCCTGCCGGTGGGTGCCGGTATGTGCCTCCGTTCTGTGTCCCCGGCCCACACGATCCACCCAAAAGACTCCAAGCGTTCTGAAGCCAGGGTGGAGCAGGCTTTGAGACTCGGACTTGAAGGGTCTGTGTTCAAATCCACACCGAACCCAACTTGGAAAATAAAGCGTTAGGAACAATAGCTGACATTCTGTATTGCAGTGATGGATTCGCAACCTGGATGCTCCGCATTCGGTAAGACTACATGGCCACGATGGTGGCACAACTGAAAATTCGTTCCCCCCACTCAGCCCACCTTAACAACCAGCAGCCACATATAAGTGGAGGATTGCTGATTGGGACACAGAGGGCCTTTCTGCACTACACTGTTCTAGTGCTATTGTTCCACTTTCAACCTCCTGCGGAATTCTGGGGTTTGTAGTTGCCTGAGACCGAAGAGCCCTCGGGCTGAGAATCCTAAAGGCCCCTCCCTAAACTGCAAAACCCAGGATTCCATAGGAGGTTGAAAGTGGAACAATAGCACTAGAACAGTGTAGTGCAGAAAGGCCCTAAGGGGAGGATGTTTCCAGCTCCCGTCCACCAGCCAGCGAGCCACCACGAAGAATGGAGAGAGGGATCCCGCTTCCGACTGTCACAGCCCTGCCGTGGTGGAAGGTCCTCCTTTTCGTATCCCAATCAGAAGCAGAACGGACCTGCTTTGCTCAATGCAACTAGTCCCTGTTAAACCGGGATCACGAAATGTTATTTATTTACACATTCATAACTAAGGAGCCAATGTAGAATATCACCAAATGTGTTACATTAATACATCACCTAAAAAAAACAAAAAAAAGCCACTCACACCATGAAGGGAAGCAACGTCACAACTTCAGTTTTCAACTTCAACACAGCATCATCAACCATCATCATCACTGCACACTGAATAGTAGATCTGACTCATGGTTTCTGGGCTGTTTTGCTTCTCTGCTGAATACTGTTAGACAGGAAAAACCTAAACTGAGCTGTCTAAGCTAAAATAATATACCTACTAATCTACTAAACAATTACTAGACAAAGACTAATCAGTATAACACAGACTTCACACTCCTCAGATAATGGGTTATTGTTCAAACATTATTATACTTCCTCTAACTCTGTAACCTATGACAGATAATAATAAAATTAATGCAAATTCCTACCTGCCTTTATATCATCTAAAGCTTGCTGTTCTTGAAAATTAAAGTTCTCCAACAACTTTTAACAGTCCGTTCTTCCATCGTTGGTGCTTCAGTCTGTTTCCAGCTTTGAGCAAACAACATTCTTGCAGCTTCACTTCCTATGGTCAAAAACTAATCCACTTTGACTATCCAATTTTTTTATTCCTTAAAGCCAGCAAAAACAGTTTGAGTGACATTACAAAAATCCACCTTTAAATTGTTTTTGAAATAACCTGCAGATCTTAGACCGATAACTTTTCATCTCCTTGCAGGTCCACCCCATATGGAAAAAGCGTTCCTCCTTATCTTGGCATCCCGAACTTTGATCTGAAACATTCTTAGATATTTTTGACAACTTATTGGGGGGATTCTATGATTTTTCAATGATTTAAATGGGGATGAAAAATGGGCAGATGCCTTCACTTTGTTCTGACAAGAGCTGTTCCCATTCTTATCTGGGAAAAGACTGTAGTTTCCACTTTCTGCTGTCCTTATTTGGCTGCCGGCCACCAACATCAAGGCCAAAAGCAATGCAATCTCTCCCCATCTTGCTCTTGGCTGTATTTGGAAAGTCCCTGGCTTGCCTGCTTTAAGATGTTCACAAAACAAGAAATGAAAGTCAAGCAGATTTTTTTTTAAAAAAAAAGCAACTTGTCCTTTTTTGTTTAAAATTCGGTTTGTTTAAATGTTGCCTTTTGTGTCCAATTCACTGTTTTATTTTGCAGAAACCATTTCATTCCATTTCTTTTCTGGAAGTTCCCAAACAGGGACGATTGCCTCCACCAAAGCTGAAAACAAAGCCAGACGAATAACAACGGTTTTTCAAAACTGTGGAAAAACCCAGAAAAATAGAAACTTGCCAAATCCTGGAAGGATCTACCACGATTTTACAGTTTAAAAGAGGCCAGTGGAATATAGCTTTAGAGTTAATTGGCTTAAACTTTGCAGGGACGTTGGTCCAAGAGAGTCAAAAAAAGTTAAGACACTTGCAGGATATTCCTTTTATTAATGAACAAAAAAGTTCACAAAGGCTGCCATTTTTCAGAAATGTAGACAACATGGTTTGATTCCAGAATGAAAACAACCCTCGCAGGATTGTCAGAGCAAAGGATTATGATGTCGGGTCTGAGAAGGACAGCCCTGTTACAGGTTTATATTTGTCCCATCCAAAACAATACACACATTTATTTTGAGAGCCACATTTTTGTCTAACCCTTTGAAGGGAAAGCAGAATAGGTAGCTGAAAAAAGGCAAGCAAGGGCAACAGATGAGAACCGCAATAAAATGTTGCCGCATGATTCAGCTTGCCAGCTCTCTCCAGTTCTGAGATCCAGCCAAGCAACATAAAGATCAGCAATGACTTAAAACCTGAAACGCTACTGTTATGGGGAAAGATCGGAGCCCAAGCTGGTACCCTCTGGCTGTTATAGACTACAAAACCCATTGTGCTTGACCATCCTAACAGGTGCTGGGGTCCAAAATGCAGATTGGAGAAAGCAAGAGTGCAGCCTGGGGTTGGTCCTTCCTTCCTTCCTTCCTTCCCATCCATATCACATATATTATTTTGTTGGCGGTGAGGAGAGAAAAACGCCTCCGCTCACCTGTGGAATCAGCAGCTCACGGGTTGCGAAACCTGTTTTCCCAGCTGCTCTGGGTTGGAATGTTTTGTGTGATGTCCAATCACACCCACGATGGGCCTGTTTGCCTGACCCAGATTGCCGAAGAAGAGAGCAAAGGGGGAAGGGATGTGGCAACATGGGGAGTTGCCTTGCCTTGCGGTCACACTCTTGGATTTCTAGCCCCATAGAGTCAGCCCAGAGAGACAGCAGCGCTGGACTACGACCCCGGAGACCAAGATTCGATTCCCCGCCCGGCCACGGAAACCCACTGGGTGACCTCGGGCGTGTCACACACTCTCAGCCCCAGAAAACCCTAGGGTCACCATAACTTGGAAATGACTTGAAGGCACAAACAGCAATTGCGTTTGAGTTTAATTTTAGTATTTTTTTCCCTCTTCTTTCTTTTTTGTGAATTTTTGGTTATGGATTAAATTATTTGTGAAAATAGATAGATGGATGGATGGATGGATGGATGGATGGATGGATAGATAGATAGATAGATAGATAGATAGATAGATAGATAGATAGATGATAGATAGATAGATATAGATATAGATATATACACATACAGACAGACAGACAGACAGACAGACAAATAGGTCATAGGAAAATAGGTTGTGGGGCCCCCGAAGACAGCAGTGATAAAAGCCAGAGTGTTCCAGCTCCAGTTTGCAAGTGCCCCTATTTTCTTTGGAGAACCGTTAACACAGCTCACACCCAAACCTGACAAAGACCATTTCCGCACTACACTGTTACAGTGCTATTATTCCACTTTCAACCTCCTGTGGAATTCTGGGGTTTGTACTCCCCTGAGGCCAAAGAAGTGTCTGGCTGAGAATTCCAAATGCCTGTCCCTAAACGGAAACCCCGGGATTCCATAGGAGGTTGAAAGTGGATGAAGTCTATACGGATGTCTATATGGATGAAGTCTAGGCTGTTTGAAGAGCTGTGTCTTCCCCTTTTGAGCCTGTCTGAGCGATAAGATCTTCTTGGCTTTGCTTTTCTTGACCCCAGCATCTTTATAGGCATGTTTGATGGGAAGACAAGAGAGGATCTTCTCGGGGCCGTTCCCAGCCTCTGGAATTCCCTTCCTAAAAGAGATCCAAAACACTCCTTCTTTGCTGTCTTTTCAGCGGCAGCTGAAAACCTTTCCTCGGCTATTTTCAGAACTTTGGGGGTACCAGGTTCCCATCTTGAAAAGAAATGGAATAGGCAGAGCATGGGAGGAAAAAAGTTGGCAATATTTCCATAACAGAGGCACTGGAAGATTGATGGGATCTGGTTCTGCAGTTTCCAGGCGACCTATCCCTTCTTGGGCACCAGCTCTGAAAAACCCCGCTTTGACAGCCTACCACATCTGTGCTTTGATGTCTGTTTACGCCGGGGTGTGAGAAGGATGCAGAACTGAGGCCGTGGGAGAGGCGAACGCCAAGTAGGGTAGATCCAAATCAGACAAGCAGGTTCATGCCAAGACAACACGGGCTGCAGCTGGAACTAGATCACAGCCTACTGTGTGATTCTTCCCACTCATTTTCCCCAGGGCAGGAGTTCCCGGAAAGCTGTACACAGAACGGTTTGACCTACTTTTTTCCCAGCACAGTTTCCTCTTCCCAAACACTGATTGGCTCCTCAAAACCAGAGTGAAAGTTAGTCTTTCGGATTATACCTCCCAGACATCACCACCTGCCTAGGGGCATTTCCATAGTACACTGTTACAGCGCTATTATTCCACTTTCAACCTCCTATGGAATCCTGGGGTTTGCAGTTTAGGGAGGTGCATTGAGACTTCTCTGCCAGAGAGAGCTCTTCGGCTTCAGCAAACTACAAACCCCAGAATTCCACAGGAGGTTGAAAGTGGAATAATAACACTATAATAGTGTAGCGCAGAAATGGCCAAGGTAACTGGTTTTGTTGGCCAAGCACTCTTACCATCCAAGGGTTCCTTCCAATGTTAAATTTGAATCATTCCTCCTGTAACTTAAAACCATTAGGCCTGGTCTTACCTCCTGGGGCAGCAGAGAATAAACCTGTACCCAAGAGAACCAACCTGCATCTTAAATGGGAAGAAAGGCACCCTGCTTAGAAGTTGAATTACTGTTTCCCGAAACTCCCGAGAGAGGCAATTCTCCCCTTTGCTTGGCCAACCAAGAGGAAGCAGTAGAGGTGGAGGGCCGCAAAAGAGTTTTGGGGAACCGTACATGGCCCAAGAGCCATGCTTTACCCACCCATCTAAATGGAGAAACCTGGTATTAACTGGAGGTTTGACAAATGCTAACCCGATCCAGCTATCCTTAGCTTCCAAAACAGGAGACTGGTGTGTTCAGAATGATATGATGAGAAGAAAGCCCCAATGTGGAACAGATTGTGCAAGACAGAAATAGGCCAGAATCTCACTGGTGACATACGCAAGTAGAAGTTGTGTAATATATGTGGAGTGAGTTGTTTTTTTCACAATGCAAAATGAACATATCCAATTGCTTATCCTCCAATATTTCCTACATAAAAACCAGAGGCCTTTCCGCACTACACTGTTATAGTGCTATTATTCCACTTTCAACCTCCTATGGAATCCTGGGGTTGCAGTTTAGGGAGGGGCCTTTAGACTTCTCAGCCAGAGAGCCCTTGGGCCTCAGTAAACGACAAACCCCAGAATTCCCCAGGAGGTTGAAAGTGGAATAATAGCACTGTAACAGTGTAGTGCGGAAAGGCCCTCGGACACATCAGGCCAAACAACGTCAGAGAGCGGCCAAGATGGCAAAAGCTATGAATGAGGAAGAACACGCAAGCTCACGCGAGTCTATAAATGTTTTTCCAGTCTTTCCAAAAAATCTGTAGTTGGCTCGTCCATTAAAACCTACCCGAGTTTGGCAGTTCGGGCTCACTCAGCAACCAGAACAATCCATTCCTCTGCTGTCGGTGCTCCACTCCATTTCCACATTTGAGTAAACAACATTCCAGCTGCTGTTATCGTACGTGGAAGACGTAGTAACCCGTGACCTATTTCTGAATAGGTCCTCTTCTTCCTGCCTGCGGCTTCAGTTTGCTCGGTTACAACGGCTGTTATGATACGTCAGCCTGCCTATGACGGCAAATGTTGCAGCATCGAGCGCTTCCCTTGAGAGTTGCAACTGCTGTCGTGTGCTTTCAAGTCATTTCTGACCTATGGCGGCCTGAAGGTGAACCTGTCACGGCGTTTTCTGCGGCTGAGAGTGTGTGCTGTGCCCAAGCGGGTTTCTGTGAATCGAACTCTGGGCTCCAGAGTCGTAGTCCAACGCTCAAACCGTACCTGTTTAAAAACCACTAACAAAGTCTGTTATCTACGTAGTGAAGAAGAAGTTGTTGAAACTGTCGTCGTGTGTCCTCAAATCATTTCTGACATACGGTGATCCTAAGGTGAACCTATCATGCGGTTTTCTGGGGCTGAGAGTGTGTGATGCACCCAAGGTCACCAATGCATTTCCGTGGCTGATCAGGGAATCAAAACCCGGCCTCCAGGGTCGTCGTCTGACTCTCAAACCATTACACCACGGCCATTTCCGCACTACTCTGCTATAATGCTGTTATTCCATTTTCGACATCCTGTGGAATTCTGGGATTTGTAGTTTACTGAGGCCAAGGAGCTCTCTGGACGAGTATTCCAAATGTCCCTCCCTAAATTGCAAACCCCAGGATTCCAGAGGATGTTGGAAGTGGAATAATAGTACTACGAGTGTGGAAATGGCTCATGTTGGCTCTGTAAAATATAGACATAACAGTTAATCCAAAATGCAATTAATCCATCTAGAGAACTACAAAATATTCATTGAATTTTGCAGAGGCACACATAGATAGCGCTTCCTATTGGGAATTCATATCTCTTCCTCGCCACTGGATTAAGCACACGGAAGAAGAAGAGAGAAGACAGTAGCAATTTTTCAAAGGCCAGCCCCGGACCTGGGAGCGAATACGGCAAGCCGCCGTCCGGGAACTCCTTTTGCTAACAAGTTTATACGGTGCAGCTTCAGCAATGAGGACGCGGCTTCGTGTACCTACCAATTACCGCCGCGATAAGGGAGGATCATTGTTCCCTGTTGCCTCTTTGAGAAGGGAATGGTAGGTTAAATACTAGCGAGACACGGCCGGAAGGATAACTTGGCAGCAAAGGGGGATCCCCAGAGATGCTGTATTAAAAGTGCTAGCCTCAAAACGGGACCAGCCCTCTTATTGGATAGAGTGACGCAGCTGACTTATGGTGACTCTAAGGGGTTTTCTGTGGCTGAGAGTGTGTGACATGCCCAAGGTGACCCAGTGGGCTTCCATGGCTAAGTGGGAAATCGAACGCAGGTCTCCAGGGTTGCAATGCACAACTCAAACCGCTACACCAAGCTGGGTCTCTCAGATAATCCCCGCTAACTAGATCTGCCTCCGCTACATTCATTGGAGTAACTTCTCCATCATCATTGAGGACATTATATAAGTTTGAGCACCATCTGGTGGCCACGTTCATCTTAGCTGCAAATACAAGAACCTCTTCCATGCCGATAGCAACATAGATTTAGGTGAGGTGGATGGGATTTCTTTTCAAGATCGTGGCTGGAGACTGAAAGAATAAACACCGGATACATTTCTGAAAGGCTTCTTCTTTTAGGTTTCTAGAAAAATCTTATATTTTTTTAAATAAAATGCATGCCGGTTGGTTTTTGGATGATTTCATGATACAAGGACAGTTCTGCCGCTGCTTTAATTTTTTTTATTTTATTTTAAAAACATAAGAGGACAGGTGTCCTGTGTCCTGTGCGTGTCTTGTTGTGTGTCAGCCCTGCTGTGCACGGGGCATCAATGCGCTCCAGCCACTTTGCTGGCTCTGCTGCATAGGCCGTTTCTGCACCAGACTGTTATAGTGCTATTATCCCACTTTCAACATCCTATGGAATCGTGGGGTTTGCAGTTTGGGGAGGGGCCTTAGGTTATAGTCACGTAACAGCAGTCCTCTACTGGATGTGGACATTACACAACTGTGCAATTCTGATCCCCGCATGTGCAAATCCACTTCTGAAGATGCGAGTCCCCAACAGGATTTGGTTCACATTCAGTACCTTTCAGCAAACTTTTTTTTTTTAATTTAAAACTAACAATATGAACACATGGAATGAAACAAGCAGTTCAGGTAAGCTTTATATAAGTAAGCAAAATTGTTTTTTTTTTTTACCTTCTAGAAATGATTTAAAGGCCTCTTCCAAAATGCGTCCAGGAGTGACCTTTTCTCTCATCAACCGACTGTTTTCTTATATGAATCCATGCATTGACAGGATACCAAGTGAATTCCTATGACAAGTTATACCAACATCCAAACTTTGTGCGGGTGGCAAAATTTAGCTTGTCTAACATGCCGTACGGCTTCACAGAGTTTCTACGATAGTACCTTGCCATTTATTTTTTAAAAATACATTCATCAGTTTTTAACACAACAAAATGAACACCAACCAACATTTTTTGACATAAACATAAGCTAAAACACCGTCCTAAAACAGGGAACTAAAAACACTTCGACACTAACTTCCTAAAACGCTAATTTACTAGCTAAACACTAACTTATTAAAACACAAAGGGGCTCTGACATCCCCTCCAAACCAAACTGTAACGGAAAAGAGAAGAATAAGGGAAAATAAATATTAACCTAAGCAAATATACCAGGGTAACTAGTAACCATACCCGCAAATTATTAGATTGTTAGATTTCACATTGCTCAAAAAGTTCATTAATGGTTTCTAGACTTTCCAAAAAAATATCTTGGAGCTGGCTTCTTTTTTAAAACCCGCCTTAGTTTGGCCATTTGGGATAGCTCAGGATCTTAACAATGGAATCTGGGTGCTTCGGTCCATTTCCAGGTTTGCGCAAATAGCATTCTTCCAGTGGTTATCACATAACGAAAAAAGTGATCCAAATTTGTTACCCAATTCCTCATGCATAATACTCCGCAAAAACATTTCTGGTGACATTACAAAATCCCCCCGCTATACTTTTTGAATTAACATATAAATCTGAACAATTTTTCACTTTCTTGCAAGTCTACCACTTAGGAAAAGAAAAAGGAGCTCTCATTATCTTGGCATCCCAAACTGTTGGGGTACCTTGCCATGTACTGATATTTTAAAAACCGTAAACCGGAGCTTATGAGGATGTCCTTTGCTCCAGCTCTTGGATTCAACACTACAGAATACCTCTTTGATCGCAAGCATCCTGGGATAATAGACAGAGCTTTGCAGTTCATAGTAGTGGATCTCCTCCCTCCCTCTTCATTTAGAAAACAATAATCTTCTTAAGGAAGATGAGAAGGACTTATTGAATTTCTCATTGGCAAAGTTATAGATGAAGGGGTCGAGGCAACAGTTGATTGTGGTCAAGACTAAAGAAATGTAATAAGCAACTTCCATCTGATGAAGAAGCTTGCAGGAAATGCTATAATATTTCACGATTGTACCTGCTGTCCGAAAGATATGGAGAGGTGTGAAGCAGAATGCAAAAATCAGGAGCGTAACAGCAATCATCTGAATGGACTTGGTCTTCATGACCCTGCCTTGGAGATTGGCTTGGCTGATTTTGTTGATATAGGTCCCCAGCATCATGTAGAAGAACAAGGAGATGCCAAAGGGAAGGATGAAGCAGAAGGTCCCCAGGACGACGCCATAGATCAGGTAGAGAAAGGACAGCTCTGACTGGTGGATGCTCAGGCACTTCACCTTGTCATCGACGACTGACGTCTTCAGGAAGAAGAAGATTGGAAGCCCTTGAAGGAAGAGGAGAGCCCAGAAGATGAAGACGAGCTTCTTCAAGAAAGACTTCCTTCTCCAGAGGGTTTTGGCGTTGTAATGGACAATCACTTGGTATCTGTGGAGGCTGATGAGCATCAAGAAGTAGATGCTGCCATAGAGGTGGGTGCTGAGGGTGAAGGCTTCAAACTGGCAGAGGAACTCTCCAAATGGCCAGTGGTTGTCCAAGCTGAAATAGACCACCATCAAAGGGGTGACCGGGAGCATCATGGTGTCCACCAAAGCCAGGTTGAACTGCAGCATGATGCTAGAATTCCAGCGCTTGATGTTGAACCAGAAGATCCAGAGGCTGAAGACGTTGAAGACCAAGCCACCCACAGAGAAGATACCCAACAGGGCTGGAATGCCAGGATGCAGGTCTTGTGGCGGGCATTCAGTTGAGTTGGTGATATTCATTGGGAGATGAAGAGAGGTGGCTCCAAACTTGGGGCGAAGAGCGGTCCACTAGCGTGGCAGAAACAAAGAGCAGACGGCAGAAAGTTTTAAGAGTTCTAGTTTCCTTGCTTGCGGTAGCAAGACGGCGGATGGTTCTACCAGTAGCCTTCTGCTGTACTGCTCTCTGTCCTGCTATTTGCAAATTGCTGGTGCTCACAGACTTCCTGTTCTCCAGCGGACTCCTCTGGAGACAACCACAGAGCATTAAATGAAAGTGAAACAACCCGCCTTCAAGATGGAACTGTCTGTACCATACATGACTTTTGTGATGCCAGTAGGAATCATCAGTTCCTTAAACTGCTGGAGAAACAGGAAGCTTTGGTAAAAAGGAGAAATAAGCTGTCAGAAGGATCTTCCTTCTGCACTCAGAAGGGGGTGGTGTCCTCCGCCAAACCTGAAGCCATCTGACTAGTTTTAGTTAGGCCAGAAGGAAGCCCAAACCCTTTCTGCCACCTCCAAGTATCTGTTGCCTCAGGCAGCCTCACGGGTTGGACTCAACGGCCATTGTGGTCTCTTCCAACTCTATGATTCTATGATTCTATACCTAACGATAGGGCCGGGCCTGTCCGCTTTTGAATGGAGTGCTGGGATTAGGGACAAGGTAATTATCCTTCCTTCTAGATTTTTTTTTCCTTTCCTTTTTTGGCAAGTGTTAGAGGAGAGGTGAACATCTGCGGCAGTGCCGGGTGCGGCTTGGGCCCTCCGAGGGCCGCATCACCTGGACTATCAAAGATAATTTTTAAAACCCTTAGTAGCTGGAGGTCCACTTCCGAACCTAAAAATGGGTTGTCTTTTTTTAAGTGTTAACCAGTACAGGAAGGCCTTGTGCTCTATTTAAAAGGTGAATGGTTAGATCTAAAAAGGGGGGAAGAAATTTACCCTCCCTGTTTTGGCCACAGAAAGGTTGGTATGGGGATTTGGGCAATGTCAAGGGCCACAAAAACCTCCTTGAGGGCCGCATGGAGCCCCCGAGTCACACTTTGCTCACCCTTGTATTAGAGTCTAGGGGTCTGTCTGTAGGCAAGCTGGTACTGTGTTCGATTCTGGGCACTCCAGTTTAAGAAGGAGACCGGGATGAAAACTAGAGGGCAGATCAGTGACCTAAGGTGACATAGGACAAGGGAAGTGGTAGTATCACTCTCTCCTGCTTTGGTCAGACCCTTCATTTCCGGGGGAAAAGGGAGAGGAAACGAGTCCTTCCAATAATCGCAAACCCACCGTTCGCCTTACAGCTGTAATGAACCGGCCAGCAAGCCAAGCTGATCTGAAGCACTTCGTTTGGGAAATGATTAACATAGCTGCTTGTTAGAAAAAGATCTCAGCAAGAAGAAATAAGGTTTGTAAAACGTTTATTCGCAAGATGTGGGGTTTTTTTAAAAAAAAAAAATTCCGGAAAGCAGTGTTTAAAAAAGAGAAACGACAAAGGGGATTGTAGGTTTCTTGGTCCGTTGCGATAGAAGTAACTGGCCGTCCAGCACCCCTTAAGAGAACTGCAACCAAAACTATGGCCATATCCACACAGCATGGTTATAGTGCTATTGTTCCACTTCCAGCATCCTATGGGTTTGCAGTTTAGGGAGGGGCATTGAGAATTCTCAGCCAGAGAGCTCTTTCTCCGCAGGAAACCACAAACCCCAGAATTCCACAGGACGTTGAAAGTGGAATAATAGCACTATAACAGTATAGTGTGGAAATGGCCTATGCCTCTTTATATCAGCAGAAAGTCCTATGCTGCTTACACCCAAATAAGCACACGGTTTTCTAATCCAGCAGAAGCTTGCTGCTAAGACCTCCAACGAACGCTCATGCCATCATAAAGATATGTTAATGCTTCGTGCCCAACAAGACGTTTGAGCGTTTCCGCTGTCCAAAGGGACATCTTGTCATTCGGGATCATACCGACCACCAAGAGTATAGTGGAACCTGGCCTTGGAGGGTCTAAAAATATTTTTTTAAAAAATTAATATGACCAATGGCTTCTTGTTCCAAACCTCCAGTCTCTCCTGTTTCCTTTGAATTTATCTCCAGTCCTCCCAGTCGCTGCAGGGTGGGGAAGGTAATGGATTTTCCCAGCAACATTTGTTTAAAAATTAGACATTCAAACAATTATATAGTTGCAAGCATTCCCTTTTATAATGCAGAGTATTTGGGGATAGCTTCCTTCCCATGGCCACAGTCGTCCACCTGCTACTTTCAGACTTCCAAGTTTCTCGCTTTCATTTTGTCTCTTCTGTTATTAGTCAGTTTTTATCCTTTTAATGTGTTTTTTACCTACTCTCTGGCCAAATTAGGCTCCCAGAGCAACTTAGAGAAATGAAATGGCTCCCTGTCTGCAGGTTAAAGTTTTAAATTACTGCAGAGCTATCAGTTTGGGGATAGAAGTAAAATTTCGTTTCGGATCTTTGGCAGGACAGCTTTTCTCCCCATCAGTTGCTTTTTCCGAGCCTCACTTGAGTTCTGCTGGAGTCTTTGTGCCTTCTTGTGAATTCAGCCGAGCATCCTCCGGTCCCTGGAACACCTTCAATATTCCGGGTACAAGCAGGAGCTGAGCAACATTCAAGTGGATCCTCCAGAAGCAGCCACTGGGAAAATAATAACGAAGGAATATCAGAAGGGCCCTGCTGGATCAGAGCAATGGAGATTCCTCTAGTTTCCCATAGTGATCAATCAGATGCAGCAGTGGTTGGTGGTTTCCAGGTCCGTGGGACAGCAAATCCATTCTGAGTCTTAGTTCAAACTTTACAGGCACTGTCCAAGGTCCTGCATGCTGTTCCCACCACCACCACCAGAATAAATTCAGTACTTCGGATAGTGCCTTTTGAAAACCCGGAATGGATTTACTGCCCCATTGACGTGGCGGCCATCAGCTGTAGGAATATTTGGCATCTATATCAAGCCGAATGCTGCATAGCCAACGCAATATGAGCTTCCGGTAGAAAACAGGAGAAAATACTCAGAATGCTCTTGTAACTTTTTTTAAAAAAAGAACAATTTGCCTTTATTGTTAAATGAAACCCATCTTGGAACAGGGAAGGAGACAAACCAAAGAAGATTCCCTAAACTTTGTTAGAAAAGCCCCTAACGCTGGCTCTCACGGGTGCATGGAAGGCAACTTGAGGCAGAAGCCTGGTAGATATTGTGTTCCTAGACAAAAGGAGACAAAGGACTAAATTTTGGAAGAAGGGGGAAGTGACGCTTGCAGGCAGGGAGGAAGCAAAGAGGCTTGAGTGGGAAGGCATGAGTACATAAATCAAGAAAGCCAGCATGCTGTAGTGATTTGAGCTTTCAACTACAATCCTGTAGACTAGAGTTCGATTCAATGCTCAGCCATGGAAACCGACTGGATGACCTCGGGCACATCATGCACTCTCGTAAAACCCTGGGATAGATTCACCTTGGGGTCTCTATCAGTTGGAAATGGAAACAGCTTGGAGGAACACAACATGTCGTAAATGGCAACCACTTGGGGGTCCACAACAACCACACAGATCAAAAGAAACAAAACAGAAGCGAAACAAAAAAAGCAGATATGCCTTCTAGAATTCTCTCTCACCAATCACTTTATACAGCCATTGATGCCTATTTTACCAAAGTCGCCTTGTTATTGTTTTATCTCCAGGTTTTTGCTAATCTCTAAGAAGTGTGTGTGTGCTTGTGTGTGTGTGTACTGAGAGAGGTGAACACTGAAAATCTTTTCCGGCTAAATTTAGAGACCTCTGTGTGTGTGTGTGTGTAAATATAATATAATTAATATAATATGGTTTCAAGTCCCCTCTCAGTTTAAGGCAACCCCATGAATTTCACAGTCCACCTCTCGCCAACTGAACCATTTTTTCCCCCTTTTACAAAGCGCAGGCAACATGATGGAAATGTGTGTTTACATTCCTTCAAGCTGACTTTCGACTTATGGCAACCCCATGAATTCCGTAGAGTTTTCTTAGGCAAGGAAGACTCGGAGACGATTTTGCCAATTCCTTCCTGAAAGGTAGCCTACAGTATGAGTTATCTGTGGGTGGTCTCCCACCCAAGTGCTAACCAGGGCTGATGCTGCTTACCTTCCCTGCTTACCTTCCCTAAATGGCAAATGCCAAGATTCTATCGGACGTTGCCATAGCAGCCAAAGTGGAATAATGCCATTATAATTATTGATGCAAATGGCCCCTTAGAAGCCAGTAAAGGCGAGGATATGGATAAGATGGAGATAATTTTCACCAGCAGTCTCCCATCAACCGTGGCTCCTACTATAGACTCTCTTTAAGGATTAAGAACCTTGGATAGACCCACTCCACAGTTAGCAAAACCAGAATGCATTAAGAAGCACAGAACCACAGTAGAATTATTCAACATGGGCCTGATTTTGGATAACATTTACAAATTGCAGGTGAATTTCCAGGATGTAGCAGGTGGCTTCCCTTTGCTGAGAATTTCTATTTTTTTCAGCACGGCGTGCTTTGTCACAACTCAGCCCAAACAGATTGTTTTTCTTCCCCAAACCCAAACTAGACTTTAATAAAGGCATACTGAGATTTTGGACAGATGCACAACATAGAAACAGAAAAGCATTGCTTGGAAACTGAGCATGACTTAAACTACGTGTGATTTAACCAAGTCTTTTTTTTTTCTTTTGAACAAGCATTTGACACTGCTATTGGTTTGAGTTTGTCAGGGTGTGATTTTTTGCTGCTGCTCTCCGCTTGATGCCAAAAGGTTTTCTTAAAAATTATTATTCTTTGCATGCTTCTTAAAGTTTTGCAAGCTGCTGTGAATAAGGATTGGCAAAGTGAAGCATAGCAGAAGTTGGCACTCCCTCCTGAGTCATATAAAAAGCTGCATCTTTTTTGAAAATGGACCATGGAAGATCAGTTCCTTATCCAGATCAAGGGAACCAGTTGTGCCACTTTATTCTGATTTAGTCAGACCTCATCTGGATCACTGTGTCCAGTTCTGGGTACCACAATTCAAGAATGATATTAAACAAGCTGGAATGTCTCCAGAGGAGGGTGACCAAAATGGTAGAAATTCTGGAAACCATGCCTTATGACAAGAGGTTTAGGGAGCTGGGTATACTGTTCTCCTTACCAAGACCTCATACCACCCCTTAACATCAGCTGCCTGAGGTAACCAACCTCACTCTGCCCAATGGTAGGACCAGAAGAGATTTGATTGTCTCTTGATTTTGGAGGAGAAAAATGGGGTACACATTTCTTAAATTAAACGAAAAGGACAAGGTAGCAGAACCTCTTGTCAGAGTCAAAGCTGCCTTTGATTAAACACTAGAGATGTCTACTTTCATCTCAGCCTTCCCTCAATTCTCAACTACAACCAGGGGAGATGGAAAGGTGGCAGTAGAGGTATTTGATCTCTTACCTAGCTTTCTCCAAGGACAATCTTCTCACTTAGAGAGCAGCAGGCTTTCTAGTGACTTGAAAAAGAACCTGTGGAACTTCTCATTGGCGGCGTTGTAGAGGAAAGGATCAAGGCAACAGTTGACCATGCTTAAGACCACAGACAAATAATAGGCAATTTCCATGTAGTGGAGAATCTCACAGGGCATGTTGTAATACCCCACAATGGCTGCCACAGTGCCACAGATGTGGAGAGGAGTGAAGCAGACGGCAAAGATGACCAAGGCGATGGTGATCATCTGTATGGACTTGGTCTTCATCACCTTGCCTCGGAGGTTGGCTTGGCTAATGCTGGCAATGGCAACCCCAAGCTTCACGTAGGAGACCAAGGAGGTGCCAAAGGGGAGAAGGAAACAGAGGGTCCCTAGGACAATGCTATAGGCCAGGTAGAGATCAGAGAGCTCTGTCTGGTAGATGCTCAGACACTTCACCTTGTCATCCACAACCGATGTTTTGAGGAAGAAGAAGATGGGAAACCCTTGGAGGAACAGGAGAACCCAGAAGACCAAGATGAGCTTCTTCAAGAAGGACTTCTTCCTCCAGAGAGTCTTGGCATTGTAGTGGACGATGGCTTGGTACCGGTGGACGCTGATGAGCATCAAGAAGTAGATGCTTCCGTAGAGGTGGGTGCTGAGTAAGAAGACTTGGAGCTGGCAAAGGAACTCTCCAAAGGGCCAGTGGTTGTCCAGACTGAAATAGGCCACCATCAAAGGGATGATTGGAATGATAATGGCATCAGCCAAAGCGAGGTTGAACTGGATCATGGTGCCGGAATTCCAGCGCTTGATGGTGAACCAGAAGATCCACAGGCTGAAGCTGTTGAAGACTAAACCACCTATGGAGAGAATGCCCAGCAATGTTGGAATGGCTGGGTGAAGCCCCTCTGGCTGGCATCGTGTCATGCTGCTGGTGCCCATCGGGAGATGAAGACGGTCAGTTCCAGATGTTTGGGAAGAGTTGTCCATGGCATGGATCCCACTGACCCAGAAATACAGAGGGCAGAAGAAGGAGATTTCTTATTTCTGCTTCTTGTATTAGCACATTCTTCTTCAGAGTGGGTACTCTTCCACCAAAGCAGTCCCGGCTCTTAAGGTATGGCTGTCAAATGCTCGGTCTTTCTTCAACATCCTCTTGCTGCCCATTTCCTCCTTTCAAGGGGTTTATTTTGAGTCAGAGATAACTTAAAACCAAAGGCAGGAACTCACCAACGTGTTAGTACAACTCATACAGGGGGGAAAAAAAGGCCTGTTCCTCTAACACCTCTTTCAACCACACAAAAATTGCTTCAGTCACTGATATTTCTCATAAGTAGGATATATTAAAGCCAATTTCGGCAGTGCTAAAATGGGCACACATTTTGTACCGAAGAGTGGATTGAAAAATATCAAGCAAAAAGAAGCGTTTTAATTTTATTGAAGAAAATCCTTGCTGTTGCCAAAAAGACCATAGGAAGATGCCAAATGAGTGGTTTCAGGAAGGAAACTTAACCTTTATTGCCCTGTTTGGCTCACATTTAAAACTGTTTTCTACCTCAGGGACACAGGCAGGGATTCTGCATCATGGTCTGCATTGCATAACTTTGTGAAACTTTGGCCACGTTGCAGAGGTGGAATGAAACTGGCAAGAGCGCTCCAGTGCGCGGCAGGCATTATGACAAGAGCATTGGGGATGTCAGATGCACATTGAGCATGTCTGAGGTGCAATGGGCACCACTAATGCACACTGGCCCCTTGTGATGTGCACCGAGCACTTCCGGTGCGCTTAGAATCATAAAATCATAGAATCATAGAGGTAGAAGAGACCACAAGGGCTGTCCAGTCCGACCTGATTCTGCCATGCACCATCAAAGCATTTCTGACAAATGGTCATCCTGCCTCTATTTCAAAACCTGCGAAGAAGGATACTCCACCACACTCTGGGCAGCGTGCTCCATTGCCAGGCTGCTCTTACCACCAGGACGTTTTTCCTAACGATTAGATGGAATTTCTTCTTCTGAAGTTTGAAGCCATTGCTCTGGGTCCTAGTCCCTGGAGCAGCAGAAAATGGGCTAGCTCCATCCCCTGTATGACATCCTTTCAAATATTGAAACATAGCTATCCTGTCGCCTGTTAACCGTCTCTTCTCCAGGCTCAATATGCCCGTCCCCTTAAGCTGCTCCTCATAGGGCTTCATGGTTTCCAGGCCTTCTACCCTTCTGGTCGCCCTCCTCTGGACACATTCCAGCTTGTCAATAACCTTCCTGAACTGTGGTGCCCAGAAGTGGGCACAATATCCCAGGTGAGGTCCGACCAGAGCAGAATAAAGGAAAGGTTGGAGGAGCTGGGCATGCCCAGCCTGGTGAAAAGAAGACAGAGGGGAGACACGATTGCAGTATTTAAATATCTCCGTGACCGTCACAGAGAGGAAGGGGCAGGTTTGTTTTCTGGTTCCTCAGAAGGTTGACCAGGTCTAACGGTTTTAAGTTACAGGAGGACAGATTTTGAATGAACATTAGAAAGAACTTCCTGAGGGTAAGAGTAATTTCATCTGAAGGGGCAGAATTCTCATTTTTGTGGCATGTGTGTGTGTGGATTGTGTGTGTTCGCACATCATATTTTTTTCTCATGCCTGGTAGCTGCATCATTGCTCATTTCCTTCTCCTTCAACACCAGCAGCTGTTTTTGCAACGCCGCACACCTTTCGGGTTTCTCGCTTTCATTTCCTGCCCTTGGATCTGCAGCAAGAGAACGACCAAACCTGTTAGGTCGCAGGAGGCAAAGACTTCTTGGAAAGATAGGCAAAGCTCCAGGAAGCTCGTGCGATCTAGAAGGAGTCCTCCCACCTCGGTCACGCTGCGATGTGGAAAGCACACATGCGGTCACAGTCAGAGGCACAGAAAGAAAGCCGGAGCATTTCTTGCCGTCGGTCGCTCCTCCAACTGCGTTCTTGTTGTGTGCCTTAAGGTTCTTTTCGGTTTACGGAGACCCTAAGGAGAACCCGTCATGGGTTTTCCTGGGGCTGAGAGTGTGTGATGAACCCAAGGTTACCCAGTGGGTAGGTTCAAAAGAATGTCAACTAAAGCTCAAACGCAATACTTAAGGCCTTTCCGCACCACACTGTTATAGTGCTATCATCCCACTTTCAACCTCCTATGGAATCCTGGGGCTTGCAGTTTAGGGAGGGGCCTTTGGAATTCTTACCTAGAGAGCTCTTGGGTCTCAGGAAACTACAAACCCCAGAAAGTGGAATAAGAGCACTATAACAACGTAGTGTGGAAAGGCCCTAACACACTAAATTAAAACATTGATCACTAAGTGACTCAAACACTAAACACTAACTCAATGAAACACAAAAAGGGCTGAGACCTCCCCAAGCCAACCCGTAATAGAAGGGGAATTTTTATTTTATTTTATTTTTATTTTATTTTTATTTGTGGTTTTTAAATAAAAAGTAAAATAAAAAATTGGGCCCATCAGAGGAAGTTAAAAAATAAAATAATTAAATTAAAAAAGATCCATGACCACCCCACGAAGTTTCCAAGGAGGCAATTTACCCTCAGCTTTGGCCAAAAAAAAAGGGTGAGTCAGAACATCCGGAGGAATCAACAATCGCTAAAACACACCCATGCAAGATCTGTGGCCCTTCTCTCCACGTCTGGAATATAGGATTGCAGTCTTAATGTCTTACCCATCATTCTTCCCCCCTGGTCATTTCGAGAGCAGCAATTTTCTCAGGAACTTGGAAAAAACTATGTGAAATTTCTCGTTGGCCGAATTGTAAATGAAGGGATCGAGGCAAGAGTTGACCATGCTGAGGACGAGAGAAACGCAATAGGCAACTTCTGTGTGGTGAAGGATCTCGCATGAGATTCTGTAATGTCCGACAATGGCTCCCAGTATCATACAGATATGGAGTGGCGCAAAGCAGATGGCAAAGATGAACAGGGAAATGACGATCATCTGGATGGACTTGGTCTTCATGACCCGGCCTCGGAGATTGGCTTGGCTGATGTTGGCAATAGCGTTCCCCAACATCACGTAGGACCCCAAGGCGACCCCGAGGGGGAGAAGGAAGCACAAAACGCCCAGGAAGATGCTGTAGGACAGGTAGAGAGAAGACATCTCTGACTGGTAGATGCTCAAGCACTTCACCTTGTTGTTGATGACTGACGTCTTGAGGAAGAAGAAGAGCGGAAGCCCTTGTAGGAGAAGGAGACACCAGAAGACCACGATGAGCTTCTTCAAGAAGGACTTCTGCCTCCAGCGGGTCTTGGCGTTGAAATGGACAATGGCTTGATACCTATGGATGCTGATGAGCATCAGGAAATAGATGCTGCCGTAGAGGTGAGTGCTGAGGGTGAAGGCTTCAAACTGGCAGAGGAACTCTCCAAAGGGCCAATGGTTGCCCAAGCTGAAATAGCTCACCATCAGTGGGTTAATCGGAAGGATGATGGCGTCAGACAACGTAAGGTTGAACTGGAGCATGATGCCGGAATTCCAGCGCTTAACGGTGAACCAGAAGATCCAGAGGCTGAAGCTGTTGAAGATCAGTATGCCCCCAGAAAGGACGCCCAGCAAGGCTGGGACGGCAGGGTGGAGCTCTGCGGGCTGGCATTGCGTTGCGTTGGCGTCGTTCATTAAGGTTTGAACACGGCTGGCCCCAGATGTTTAGGGAGATCTCTCTCTGAAAGGTTGCAAAGGAGAAATGGAGAGGGTGAAAGTCTTGAACTTGACTGAAACACCCGTCAAGTTCGGGGAATTTGTCCTTGTTGCAACATTTACCACTTCCCTGGCAGTACATGTCGCCTAGCACTTTTCAGTTACATTTCTAAACATACAGCTTCCTTGTGGTTCTCACCTTCTCCCTTCTACGACTTCCTTTTCCCTCTTTGAGAGGGCTTCTTTGAAAAAAGGTAGGAACTAGCTATTCAATATATGGCTTTTGTTAGTCGTACAAGGAATAAACCAAAACCAGAACTGAAACGATCCCCAGAAGAGACTTTTAAGTACAGAAAATGATGGTTGACGCATAACTATAACTCTGGTCTTCATGGAATTAGTTAGTTGAAATCCCTGAAATGATGACAGGAAGTACTTTGTCTTGTAGCCCGTAGTCACATTGTGAAATTTTCCAGCAGAGGAGGCGATTGTTGGCCACCGACTTGGCTGGCTTTAAGAAACAATTGGACGAATTACACCTTGGAAGCAAAGAGGTTTTTGAGTATTATTTTGCAACGGGGAGGCTTCCTAAAATGGAAGAGATGCCAACAGAGGCAGCATCTTCCATCACATGTAAAATCTTGGCCGTTGACCACGCGGGCTTGGGGTTCTGTTGTCCAGAATGTCCAGAGAGTAGCAGGTTGCTGACCCCTCTCTTTCAGCACAATAGCACAAATGGCTTTTCAGGAAATGAAAGTGAAAATAGCGAGAGGAGTTTTCGGTAAAGGAAAGCCACTCTCCTCTGGGGAGGGGCCTTGGGATTTCCACCAGGATGGTGGGTTCACAGGGATGAATCCCTATGCCTTCTTGATCAGCAGGAAGGATGATGTCTTCTCTCCCCCTCCTCTCAACCTCTCCTGTCCCCTCTGAGCGTAGCTGGAGTCCTCGCGGTAGCAGAACAGAAAAGAAAAAAACCTTTAGTTTTTGTATATGTATAAATCAGTGCTGTTTTCTTTTGTTTTTTGGTGGGATTTTTCACCCCAAGCCCAGTCAAACTGCCTTCAAAAGAGCCACAGATACGGTACTTTCCTTCCCATGCCACATCGCCCAACTACCCAAACTGCCCCCAGTTGCCTCAACTGTGTTTCGTAAATGCTCGAGTGAAGTTTTAAGTTTTTGCGAAGTTAGAAATTTGGAGAGTTGAAGGAAAATTTCATTGGAAGGGCAGAATTTGGGTGGACAAAGCCCCTGCCCCCAGCTACATCTCAGGCAAGGGGTTAATGTCGTTCCCAGTTTTCACCTAGCAAAGAATGTTTATTCACTACTTGGAGGAGCTAAATGGGAGGCATTTGGAATTTACTAATTACTTTGAGAAACTTGGTGGGAGCATTTTGAGTTGTTGTTGTTTTTGGGACTCGGATGTTTGCTTTGGTGACGTAACCTCTTAATTTCTTTATTGCTAAAGCCATAAACTCAGCTCCTGGCTCTGTGTCTGCTTAGCCGCCGCCTGACGTTGACCCTGTCCACCAAGGCAAGGTTGAACTGGAGCGTGACGCCAGAGCTCCAACGCTTGATGATGAACCAGAAGGTCCATCAGCTGAAGCCACTGAAGACGAGTCCAACCACAGAGAAGATGCTGAAGAGAGTTGGGATGGCCAAGTGGAGCTCCACTGGTGGGCACTGTGTGGTGTTGGTGGTGTTCGTTGCCCCATGGAGACACGGATTGCTTGACGCAGACATCTCCACTTAGGAAGATGTTTCTCTAAGTCTTCCAGACCAGAAATTCAGAGGATGAAAGAAGGGAAACTCCTGCTTGTAGCAACACTCATCGCTTCCCGGGCTGTAGGTGTCCCCCATCATCCTCCTGTTGTCGCTCTTCCTTCAGAGCTGCCTTGTGTTCTTTCCTCCAACATCCTGCCACGGTCCATTTTCTCCTTTTAGGGGGGTTCCTTCTGAATCACCAAAAAGCCATAGGTGGGAACTTGCATCGCCATGACTGAATGAGCTCCCACCCTCCTTCGGTGAAGACTATGAAGGGGAAAAAACTTCTGGATAACTCACACTCAATAGCAAAGCAGTTCTTTCTACCGGCCTTCCTTCCAGATATAATATTGGGGGGCAGGCAGCAAGGTACCATCCAGGTGATTCTGGACTCTGTTGGGATGGTGGAATTTAGAAATAGTATATATTTTATATATGCATGTTGTTCCTTGATACAAGATACAAATATATGTTTGTTTGTTTGTTTTTAATATAGTCTCTGCAGAAGACCCATTAATTTGTAATTGAGCTTTTTAAAGAATAAAGTTGGACCATCCGTAAGCATGCGGAGCCTGGTCTCCTTTTTTCCTGTGAGCGATTTCTTTTGTCATGCCAAATATTTCAGAGTTGCTTGGTCTTTTTAAGAAGATCTGAGAAGAGAACTCATCTCCTGTCTCTTCTCTTTTCCTTTCCGCCCTGCACTGTTATAGTGCCATTATTCCACTTTCAACCTCCTGTGGGATTCTGGGGTTTGTAGTTTCCTGAGGCCCAAGAGCTCTCTGGCTGAGAAGTCTAAAGGCCCCTCCCTAAACTGCAAATCCCAGATTCCATAGGACATTGAAAGTGGAATAACAGCACTATAACAGGGTAGTGTGGAAAGGCCCTTGGAACAAAAAGGTAGAAACTATCATTGCTCATTCCTACCTTCCCTACTTGCTTGATCGTCTATTTTGCCTTCTTGCAATTTTAAATCATTTTCTTTCCCTCAGCTTTCTTTCTTCCTTCAGTCTTGGTTGGCTGAGAACAATCAAGCGCCACCAACCATAGGAGGCAAAAACCAAGGTTAGGCTCTGGGCATCCCAGGCTCAGTTCACTGTGCTTCTTGAAATATATCTCACACACTTTGGGGGAAAAGGATGGCTGGTGAATGGCTGGATTTTCCCCCAACTTGCCCACTTCTTCCTAGTGCAGTCCCTTCCTTGGAAATCCAGTCTCCTGTTCCTTCCCTGGGTTTTGGAAAAATGCAAAGGGTAAACACTCTCCCCCTCTACCTTATGTTTTCTGAGAGAAAGGGGAAAAATATTTTACGAGTTCGCGGTAGACCTTGCCATGGAGATGTGTGAACGGAGATTCCCACTTTCCCTTAAGGAACAAAGCAGGCTTGTTATAAGTGCAATTCTTTAATAATAAAAATAGGAAAATAGCATGCTAAGAATTAAAAGGAGACAGATCAGACAACTTGACTAAAGCACTTGTTCTCTGTATACCTTTCCAGGTTGCAAGAACCAAACCCATACACGCAGGCATAAAGAAAAGAAGACTATTCTCCAATTCCATGTTGTCTTCCCCAGGCCTCCAATCCTTTTCGAAAGACCTGAAAACCTAACAAATACGACTTAGCAGTCCCTGGTTTCCTTATAACCCTTTGCTGGAATTCCTTTCCTTTCCTTGCTCTAACGTGCTCCTTGATTCCTTTCCTTGCTCTACCATGGGCCACTTCCGCACTACACTGTTATAGTGCTAAATTACAAATCTCAGAATTCCATAGGTTGTTGAAAGTGGAATAAGAGCACCATAACAGTGTAGTGTGGAAACAGCCATGGAACAGTTAGCTACAACTTGTCAGACAAATGCGGGAAGCCTGTGAGCACACACGGTCCCTCCAAGCTTTCCAACAAAATATCTTAGAACATGCAAAGGCTCAGGAGACCTGTAGAAGCGTGTGCTTCCCACTACCAAATCTCACAGGGACCCAAGCTTGGGAAGTTACTTTTACAAAGCAATGTGCTAGGAGCCGTCTGCCTAAAAGCAAAGATAAGGCCTTCAGAGGCGAAAGTTGCACACACATAATGCACACTTGGGGAGCTTTCTCATCCACTCCTCAAAATCCAAAAACCATTTGATCAAAGAGATAGTGGGTGCAGTTCTCCTACAAGTTCAGAAAACGTGCAAATGCTTGCACAAGAATAGTGCCGCAGTGGGATCCAGGCCCCCAAGAGCAGAGAGTTACCCTTTGAAAAAGCATCCCTTCCTCTCCCTTTCCAAAAGGTAACCAAAATAGTTGCTTTTAAATATATTTTTTGAAAAATCAGAATGTTTTTCATTCAGTAGCGCAAGCCAGTCTGTGAACCACCTGATATTCCTCTTCCACCATCATTTATTTAGGCCACACCCTTGTAACTAGAAGAGGAATGTTTTAAAAAGTTACATGTACACCATGATAGAAGTAAAGTTATCCCAAGTGATGTTGCAATCTTAATGCAATGAAGTTATACCTATGCTCTTGGGGAAATGAATTAATTACAACCAACTGGTTACTTCCAAGATCTGAGAGGGCAGGTACCTCCTATCATCCTTTGAAACAAGCAAATAGCCAGCCTCTAATCTTTCTTATTGTTCGTTCCTCTGAATATATTTGCCTCTGATATTCCTCATCCGTTTCTCCCTTCTTCCATGGGGTTGCCATCTTAATCCTGACCTTCCCCCCATTGTGTTTGGTCTTTTCACACCACAAGTCAAATCTTCCCCATCCTGCTATTTGGCAACATATCTCTGCTGCCTCTGTTGTCCTCTTTCTTGAATTCACTACATAGTTCCATTCATAGTTTAATGCAACATCTATTGATCCGAGCTTAATTGGATCCACCGTGCCAATTTCTCATTATTTCTCAAAATCGTCTATTTAGTGATCTCACCAGAAGTCCGTATTCTGTCGCTCATTGTCCAAGTAGGCCAATACCCCTTTAGGTTTAAGTGTGAGGCACACTCAGCTCATGGCAAACCTCAAATTTACACTCAATAGTTATACAGGACGGTCAGTGTTGCGCGTCAATGCACGATCAGGACACATGCAATAACAATGCCGTGGACAGGATGCTCCTGTCTTGGTTGTTGCAAGATGGACGGCAACACGTAGCCGTGAATTCTCCCCGGAGCGCTGCCTTCCTTGCCATCAGTCTCGTTGCTGAGCCTTGGGTTGAGCTCCAAGGGGGCCTTTTACACCTTCCTGAGGATTCGGCCGGGCTTTCTCCAGTCCCTGTGCCTCTCTCGCCGGGTTGGGTACGCCAGGGGCTGAGAAAAGCCCGAATGGCTCATCCGGGAACAGCTGCTGCAAAAAAAAGCAAAGGATTTTTGGTGGTTCAGGCAAATCTCCAGACAAATGTACTACGAGACGCTTAAAATATTTTCTGAGCTTGCTCATCACACATTAACCACCTCTTTGCATCCATTCACTCCCTTGTCACATTTAGCGGTTCGTTGTGTGAATTACTGCTACTACGTCTACTATTACTACGACTACAGCTACTGCCACCTCCTCTTCCTCCCCCTCTTTCGCTTCATGCCGAAGGTTTAAAGCAAGGTCTTCTTTTTAAAAAGCCTACCTTTGTCAACATGGTTAGCAGAACAAGAGTGCAAATTATTCCAGGCAAATTCGGTAACAAGATTCTGTATATGCATACCCATCTGTTCACATGTGCTCGAGTCTGTCACTGGTGCATGTTTTCAGCCAAACAAGCCATGATCCAAAACAGTCACACAAGCAAGAGAGTGCATACACAGAGAGAGAGCATCAGGGGAAGATGCTGAGTAACCACACCGTTGCAATGCTTTGCTTTCCCTGACGCTCTCTGTCTCTGTTGCACGGAGAAGGTCGCCAGGTTCAGTCCACAGCATTGCCGGGTAGACTTAGGAAAGACTCCTGCCTGAAGCTCTGCAGAGCTGTTGCCGATTAGAGTAGATCAGAGATGTAGCATCTCTACATTGTAAGCTGAATCTGGCCCCTCCATCTGACCCACAGAGAACATGGATGTGTGAGCAAAACAGAAGCTTTGGAAGGTCTGGAAACCAAGTCTCACAAGGAATGTTAGCTTGGAGAAGATAATGCTAAGAGGTGACATGATAGCTATCATTAAATATCTGAAGGGATGTCATTGTAGAAGATGGGGCAAGTTTGTTTTCTGCTCCTCCCCAAACTAGAACCAGCAGATTCAAAATCCGAGAACAGAGATTCCACCTAAACATCGGGAAGAACTTCTTTACTGTGGAAACGGCTTGACAATGGAATACCGCTGCCTTGGAGTGTGGTGGGATCTCCTTCTTTGGAGGTTTTTAAACCAAGGTTGGATGGGTAACTTTAAGGGGTGTTCTAGTTGTATATTCCTGCTTGGCAGAATGGGGTTGGACTGGATGGCCCTCGTGGTCTCTTCCAGCTCTATGATTCTACGAGAAAGTGATGCATGAATGATGAACACGTCCGTATGCATGCACACATATATGAATGCAGGACAGGTGAACGTGTGTGAATGGAGTACATGATTGTGTTTGAGCTGATGGATTTTTGAGGGGTGTATATGAATGGGGTGTGTGAGCAATAGCATATGAATGAATGGGGCATATCTGTGTTTATGAATAGGCCATGGAAGTAAGTGAAATTAGGGTGCTCCCCCATCCACTCTGAGCATTGCCGTTATGTGGCCTCCAACATGCGGCTATAACCAAGACCGAGCTAAGTAGGATCAGGGATCAGGTTCATTATATTCCCTTCCATCTCACTGACACAACCCTCTCTGTTTTCTCCCTATCCATGTGCAAATCCCTATGTTTACCCACATACCTAATTTAATCCTAACCAAAGCAGGCATCCAACCTACCTGGATGGCCACAGAGGCCCCGACTGCTTCTTGGGCTTGGTGGCTTGCTTCTGGTACTCCATCCAGCCACTCACCAGCTCGTGGATGATCATCAAATAAAGGAGGAAGATGAGGACGGCTGGGTCCATTTGGGGGACTTCGGCGTCTGCTTCATCGGGCCCAGGGGACATGGAGGCAGGGGCACCGAAGGGGAGGTCAGCCGGAAGAGCAGGGGTTTGGAAACGAAGCCAGCTGGCTTCTCAAAGAAAAAGAAAAGGAGGTGTGGTGGAGACGGCTGGCAGGAGAATCAAAACTCAGCCACCCAGGCTGCCGCAGAGTCAATGGCAGCAGTCAGAGGCCGGAGGTGCCTCGCCGCTGTTACGCCAAGCAGGCGCACAGATGTGGCAGCCGAAGTTGCAGCCATCTCCTGCCACCGGCTTGCTGCACACTGTCTCTCGACTGTCCGCAGGCTGGCTCTCATCCTCTCCACGGTGGTGCTATTTTCTGCATCGTTTGGCAGACGCCTTTGCAGCTGCAAGAGGAGACAAAAGAGAGCTCCTTGGCGCTTTCTTAGTACCCGAATAGTAGCCCTTGTTTCCCCCCCGAAGCAGTGCTGTTGCAGGAACAGCAGAGGGAAAATTAAATTAAAAAAAAAAAAAGGCCGGCTAGCTCCACCTTACAGTGCTGCCGCAGGCCTCTTGTCTACACCACAGAGATTTTCTTTCCTTTGATTTATAGAATTCTCTTCGATGTGATTGCACTGAAGGTGTATGTATGCGCCTTGGAGCTGCATGCTGATTTACAGGAACTCTGTTAATTTCACAGGGTTTTCTTAGGCAAGGAATACTCAGAGGTGGTTTTGCCAGTTCCTTCCTCTGAAATATAGCCTACAGTACCTGTTAGTCATTGGCGGTCTCCCATCCAAGTACTAACCAAAGCTGACTCTGCTTAGCTTCCAAGATCAGACAGGATCTGGTGCCTTTAAGGTATTTAGGGCTCTCTGTGTGTGCGTGTATATGAGGCTTCAAGTCGCCTGTAGACTTATGGTGACCCAATGAATTTCATGCATTTTCTCTGGCAAAGAATACTCAGAGGTGGTTTTGCTTCCTCTGAAATATAACCTATAGCACCTGGAATTTGTTGGTGGTCTCCCATCCAAGTACCAACCAGAGCTGACTCTGCTTAACTTCCAAGATCAGATGGGACCTTTAGGGTATTTTGGTCTACAAGATCAGTAATAAAAACATGTCAATAGATAACAGAGCTACAAGAGACTAAATTTCAAGTACTTTGACATAGCTTGCTTGAAGCCTATGTGGAACAAAGATATATGGCTAATGGAATAAAGACAGATAGCTCAGGACTGAACATCTTCTAAATAGCTTTATTATTGTTGTTGTGTGCCTTCAAGCCATTTCTAACTTATGGTGGCCCCAAGGTGAACCTATCGTGGGGTTTTCTAGGGGCTGAGAGTGTGTGACCTGCCCAAGATCACCCAGTGATCTCCCCCTAGTGCATTTCCACTGCCTGATCTCCAAGGTCATAGTCCAACGAACCCTGATCTCCAAGGTCATAGTCCAATGCTCAAGCCACAAAATTGAATTGAGTAGCTTTGCAACGTCCTGTTGTAGGACAAACATCCATCGTGCCATGGTGGAGAAACAGACGTCCCACGGGCTGACGTGCAACGGGAACCAACGCGCAGAGAGACGCGCCCCAATGTGCATCCAGACATCAGCTGGATGTGCAGCTAAAGTGGTCAGCGGGCATCAGAAATGCCCAATGCGCTCTTTTCCACGCCGCGGTGTTCCTCTCCACAACTCACTGACAGGTTTTCTTGCATTTCTGCTACGAAGCTTCAGACTGCAGAGTGACAAAACCTGAACTGCAGTATAGGGTCTCATGTTTACCTGGTTACAGTCCAGGACGGTGCGACTCCCACTCGTGAACATTTTAAACGCCTCCCCCTCTTTTCACCGTTTTTACTTTTCTTTATTTCTGTGTACCTTGCCCCCGTTATTCCTTCTGTCTTTTTGAACAAACCCAGACCGGAAGGGAAGGGAAGTAAAGGGAAGGAAGGAAGAAGGCAAAGGAAAAAGAAGGAGGGAAAGAACAGGAGAGAGAGAGAGAAGGAGGAAGGAAGGAAGGAAGGAAGGAAGGAAGGAAGGAAGGAAGGAAGGAAGGAAGGAAGGAAGGAGGAAGAGGGAAGAAATAGGAGAAAGGGAAGGGGAGGCAAGGGAAGAGGGAAGAAGAAAAACGAAAGGAACAGGAGAGGACGGGAAGGGAAGGGAAGAGGGAAGGAGGAAGAGAGAAGGAATAGGAGAGAGGAAGGAAGGAAGGAAGGAAGGAAGGAAGGAAGGAAGGAAGGAAGGAAGGAAGGAAGGAAGGAAGGAGCAAGGAGGAGAGAGAGGAAAGGAAAGGAAAGGAAAGGAAAGGAAAGGAAAGGAAAGGAAAGGAAAGGAAAGGAAAGGAAAGGAAAGGAAAGGAAAGGAACAGGAGGGAGGGAGGGAGGGAGGGAGGGAGGAGGAAGAGGGAAGAAATAGGAGAAAGGGAAGGCAAGGGAAGAGGGAAGGAGAAAAAGGGAAGGAACAGGAGAGGACAGGAAGGGAAGGGAAGAGGGGAGAAGGAAGAAGGAGGGAAGGAAGGAAGGAAGGAAGGAAGGAAGGAAGGAAGGAAGGAAGGAAGGAAGGAAGGAAGGAAGGAGGGAGGGCGGGCAGGGAGGGAGGATAGGATAGGATAGGATAGGATAGGATAGGATAGGATGAATTAAACAAGGAGGGAAGGAAGGAATAACAAGACGGATGGAAGAATGATAGGAGAGAGAGAGGCAGTAAGTAAGGGAGGAACAGAAGAGAGAGATAAAGGGAAGGAAGGAATAGTAGGAAGGAAAAATGAGAGAGCAAAAATGAAGGAGGAAAAAGAGAGACTGAAGAAAGGAAAGAGCAAAAGGAAGAGAAAGGGACAAAAGTATGAAAGGATGAGAGAGAAAAGGGAGGGAGGGAGGAAGGGAGGGAGGGAAAGAGAAAAAGGGAAGGAGGCAAAGGAAGGAGGCAAAAGGAAAGAAATCAGAATAAAGAGCTGAAAGTGAATGAATAAAGGCAACGAATGTGATTAGTGAGCAGACCCAAGTGAGCGTGGAAGGAGCCGCGAATGCAAAGAAACTGGGAAGGGAGGAGGCAAAGTTTGACAACAAAGAGAATACAAAATGGAAGGATGGTGGAATCCCATTCCCATAGCAACAGAGGCGGTTGCCAAGCTGCCAGGGAAAGGTGTAGCATCCTCTCTCCTGCCGAGCCAGAAACCCATCTCTCCCTCTCTCCCTCTCTCCGTCTCTCTCTCTCGTTCTCTTCCTCTCTGCCCCCGACCCTCCCTGATGGCCCAGTTTTCTCCGTGGCTTCTGCTGTGGCTGCTCAGCGTCTCTTTGTGTCTCGGCTGCGAGCGTAGCGGCAAGGGGCCCAAGGTGAGTGCAGGGGACGCCCTGGCTCGTATTCTTGCACCTCCGCTCTTCTTGGCTCCCGAAATACCCCGGATAACCCGCCTGATCCCCAGGTCTTTTCTCTTCAGGCCTCTTCAGCCTGGGCAGATGGGGTTGTGAAAACTTCCATACCCGGGCACTCGTGGCTGCTGCCTTCCACGTCAGCAGAGCGGTGAATCCATTCGGGGTTTTAGTCCAAACTTTTAGAAAGTTAAAAAAAAAACCAGAATCCAGTTGCACCTTTAAGATTCACTAGGAGGAAAAAATTTCCAGCATAAGCATTTGTGGACTCAGATCCTATCCATGTTTATTACAAAGACCGGAAAGGACCTAAATTTTCTTCCTGTGCTTTCCAATTCTATTTCAGAGGCCTGCATATATTTTCTTTATCCCACAATATTTTATGTCGGCTTCCAGGACAATCAGAGACTTTTTATACCATTTATATTTATAGATTTATATGCATATAAGACATACCTGTGTATAAGACGCATCCCATTTTCAATTCAATTCAATGTTTAAGTTTATGACTTTGCTATTTCTTCCAACAATATATGATTTTATTGTCCCCATTTTATATTTTATAATTGATATATCATATATCTTTGGTTTATATTTATATTCGTACTTACATATTGACATTCAAGCTCTACATTTTATTTTTCATGCAATGTTGTTGGATAACGTATATCTACCTGCATTTTTATTTTTGATATGGCCATTGGCTGCAACAAACTATATTGACCAGGGTTCAATTCCCCTCTCGGCCATGGAGAGCCACGGGGAGGGTGACCTTGGGTGTGTCACACACTCTCAGCCCCGGAAAACCCCGTGATAGCTTTGCCTTGCCGATAGCTCCTTATTAGTAAACTGCAAACCGCAGGATTCAACCGGATATGGAAAGTGGAATGATAGCAGTATAATAGTGCAGTGCGGAAAGGCCCTCAGTCTGAGCTTTAAATGAGCTTGGGTTTGCTTTTGCCTAATGCAGGACACGATAATAACAAGGGAGTGGAATTTTCACTGTCCAAAAACTCTGCTCACTCCCTCAACATTCTGGTTCCATGGAAATCATTGTTCCCTTAAGGAGACCTTGCCAGTTCCTCCGGCCACCGTTCTTACCCTTGAGCAGGGGTCTCCTCCAGTGGGCTGGGTGGTCTTCTTCCCCACAGTAGATGCCCCTCTTGAAGGAAGAGACAAGGAGGTAAGAGGGAAACCCACGACCAATCTGTCAAAGAAATCCTCATGGAATAAGGAGGTGAGTTTTCTTCCATTAAGGAATTGATGTCATCTCCATGCATCCTCACAAAGTGCACATATAATCTGACACATAACCTCCCACTGTCCTGATCTGGCAGAGAGAGACCCATTTAATCCTCTGTTGCTCCACCTTTTTAGCTGCTTTTACGAGAGAAAAGGGACTAACAATTTAGGAGTCCGTTCCTAATCCAACAACTACAATCCCAGGATTCCATGTGATGAGACCACGGCTCTTAAAATGGGATCAGGGGTCTGGGTAGCATGAAAAAGAAGTAAGAGATATCAGCACCTATGCCAATCACTGGTTTATGCTAGCCACGTTTTGTTGCCTTAAGCCATGAATTGTTCTAGCGATGGCCAGTGGCAGCAGCCCTACGTCAGCAAAGCAGTACCTCTGTTCTGGATTTTAATCCGTACTTTAAAGAGCGATCACATGTCCTGAACCTATACAGAACCTATACTGCCTAGCTCATTTAAAGCTCAGACTGAGGGCCTTTCCGCACTGCACTATTACAGTGCTATTATTCCACTTTCAATATCCTGTTGAATCCTGCGGTTTGCAGTTTAGGTCGGGCAATGTAGAACTCTCAGCCAGAGAGCTCTTGGGCCTCAGTGAACTACAAACCCCAGAATGCCACAGGAGGTCAAAAGTGGAATAATAGCACTATAACAATATAGTGCGGAAAGACCCTAAAACCCAGGGCGGATTTACCGCTCCACTGACATGGAAGCCATCGACAACTCTGCAGACGACCAAACAAACCATAATTTATTTGCCCTCTTGCTAGTCTGTTTCTCTCCCACTTCTTTTTTCAGCTCGTGTTTTTGGGCAGAGTGCTGGGGAGACAAGACAGGGACCAACCATGATTCTTCAATCTTACATAAGAACAAATCATGATTTACAGGAGCCAGAGTTCATAAGACAGCAATAAGCCACAGGGTCTAATTTATGGTTAACAAACCATGGTTTGTTTGTGGGAATATGTTCTGACACAACAGGCCAGAATTCAACAAACCACGATCTGGCTTACTATTATATGTAAAGTTGGTCGGTGGTTTTATTTTATTTTTTAAGAGCACGCCCTTGTGAGTGTTGTACCCTACTCAACTTACGAAGGCTGTTCACAGAATGGTATCCCAACGCCCCTGTCTCCGTCTTTGTTGTGTGAACCATCATCACGCTTTCTCTTTTCAAACAGACTGCTGGGGATCAAGATGCACAAGGGACGTCGGCCAAAATCTGCCCAGATCAGGGAGGAGAACCCGACCACGGCCGTGGAGCGCAGTTCAGCGCAGATCATTAAGCCCCCGCGAAAGAAGAAGCCCGCCGGAAAGCGAAGGCAGCGGCTCAAGTCTCGGTACGTCCGACGGCAGCCGGCCATCAGCCAGCTCAAAGTGCGAGGCCGGAGGTGCACCTTACAGGCGTTCATTTACAAGAGGTAGGATGGTTCATCTCTGCTGCTTCTGCCCATTTCAAGCAGAGAGCTCTCCGTTCTTTGCTTGAATACGTCCAGCAAAGGCAAGAACAGCAATGCTGTTCCGTGATCAAGCAGGTCTAAACCATTAGAAGGTTTCTCCTAACCTTTAGCCCATCCCTGCCCAACCTGGTAGTCTCCGGGCTCCAGGGCGGTTGGCCCAATTTCAGTTCACAAGGGATGCTCATAAGATTTCATTGCATTTTGGCTCACACAGGTTGCCACCTCAAAGCCAACTGAGCAAACTGAAGACTTGCTATCGCAGCTTGAAGTCGGCAACAACCGCTTCAAAGGAAGCCCGTCCGGTGAGTGTGAACTGGCTCCCCGATCCTATGCTTGGAGGACAAGAGAGAAATCTTAAGGACTTAAGAAGAGATCTAGCAATGTGAAGAGCTACTCCAGGTCTCCATTAAGCCAGGTTGTAGTTTGTTGAATCCTGGCTTGTTGTGTCTGATTCTATCCCTGCAAACAAGCCATGGTTCTTTTTAGCCATAAATTGGACATCATACTTTGTTGTTGGCTTATGAACACTGGATTCTTTAAACCATGGCTTGTTGTTATGTTTGAATACCGAACCGTGGTTTGTTCAACCAGTTCTCCTCTTAGAAATGGAGCTGACAGAAGATTTTTGTGATTCTAGCAAGCTGTTCTTCTCATCTCTTTCAAAACACAGGCCCAGTCTAACAGTTCTGTCGTGCCGACTGATGGGAAAAACTTGCCCAGAAAGGAGAAAATAGAGCTTTCTGAAAAACCCAGAGGGATTAACAATGGACAAGAAAACCAAAGGTACACAGTCCCAAAGGAATCTATGAATAGAATAGAATAGAATAGAATAGAATAGAATAGAATAGAATGTGTGTGTGTGTGTGTGTGTGTGTGTGTGTGTGTAAAAAAGGCCCGCAGCAGAGATATATACATACAAATAGATAGATAGATAGATAGATAGATAGATAGATAGATAGATAGATCAATCGATCGATCGATCTCCCCCTGCTGCAGGCCTTTTTAAATATATATTTAGATTATATATTAGATAGATATAGAGAAAGATATATAGATATAGTTACCTGCCTAAAATCAGCCACTGTTTTGTTTGGACAGAAGGTTGAAAAAAAACAGTCCTGCGGAGAAGAAGAGATACCAGGCAGTTTCTGAGTATCAGTTCATATGCCCAGGTAAAACAAAAGCATAAATACCTAGATTCTCAACGTTTTTTTCTTTTCATCGCTCCAAAGGCTTGCTGTAGAAACTTGCAATTCAGTGGGACTTGACTAGATGCGTTTAGGATCACAGATTTGCAAGCAACCCCAGCTTGGGATAGGGGCCACAGCTGGAGCCCAGCTCTGAATTTCTCCCCTCCCAAACCTACCTTGGCTGGCATCCCATTGGTGGCATACCAAAGTCGTGCCACTCATGAATAATTGGCCATAGCACAAGAGGTACCCTCTGGCCAGAGGTGAAAGCAGAACTGCACACATGGCAATGTCGTGATTTGCAGCTATGCACGGCAGTTACACTTTGGGGACCCCAGTTGCACATTGTGGTTGCACACTGTGCAACGGCACCCAGTTCTCATCATGTATTGTGAAATATGATGCTATTCCACACCAGTGTTGCATAATGCTGGCATCGTGTTATCACTGCATGTGGATATTGGTGCTACATTAAGGAGATGTTGGACTGTAGCCACCAAAAATCCTGTTATTAGACTTCACAGAATCATGGAGTTGGAAGAGACCCCAAGGGCCATCCAGTCCAACCCCATTTCTGCCATGCAGGAACATACCGTCAAAGCATTCCCGACAGATGGCCATCCAGCCTCTGTTTAAAAACCTCCAAAGAAGGAGACTCCACCACACTCCCAGGCGGCAGATTCCACTGTTGAACTGCTCTTACTGCTCAGGAAGTTCTTCCTAACAGTTAGATGGAGTTTCTTTTCCTGTCGTTTGAATCTGACTTGTTGAATCGGTGTGATTTTGTGTTGACTTGCCACTCAAAAATTGACTGAATGGGTTTTAACTCTAGTTAGGACTAACCAACAGAACACGGTCTTTGGAAAAAGTGTTCTCTGTGGTTCAAAACAAGAGTCAACAGTCCTGCTTGGGAGGGGATTATTTCCTGTATCTTGACTTTGGCAATGGTGCAAGTGACATTTACAAACCCGTTTTTCTCCTGTCGCCTTCAGGAAAGGCGGTTTTCCATTGCACCAGAGAAAGCGTGAAGCAACAGCTGCGTTCCATATATCTGGGGAATGCAAACCAGAAGCCACAAAAACTCAACCGCCCGTCCATTCGGATACCTAGTCGCCGCTGGGGGATAAAGAACCCCCGAAGGTACAACTACATGCCTAGTGGCTAAACTTAGAATCATACAGTTGGAAGAGACCGCGAGGGCCATCGAGTCCAACCCTATCATGCAGGAATATACCATCAAAGCACTTCCAACAGGTGGCCATCCGGCTTCTGTTTGGAAACCTCCAAAGAAGGAGACTCCACCACACTCCCAAGCAGCATATTCTACTGCCAAAGGGCTCTTACCATCAGGAAGTTTTTGGGTGGAATCTTTTATTCCTGAAGTTTGAAGCCATTGTCTCATGTCCTAGTCTCTGGAGTAGCAGAAAAGAGGTTTGCTCCGTCCTCTATATGCCATACCTCCAAATATTTAAACACAGCTATCATGTCGCCTCTTAATCTTCTCTTCTCCAAGCTAAACACAGCCAGCTCCCTAAATTCTTGCTCACAGGGCATAGGTTGCAAGCCTTTGACCATTTTGCTCGCCTTCCTTCAGACACATTCCAGCTTCTCAATACCCTTCGTGAATTGTGGTGCCCAGAACTGGACACAGTAGTCCAGGTGAGGTCTGACCAAAGCAATTTGAGACCATAGGTGCTTTTAAGCTTAGATCGTGATGTATCCAGTATGATGCTGTGACTGCTTTGGTGAGCAAGCAAGTTTGTTATCATTTAAACCAGGGTAGGGGGTAGGGAAAAGCCCCCAGACTATTTTTATGGCCCTGAGGCACATCAACATCCCTTATTTTTTTCCTAACTTTTCAAAAACATTTTTGTTTTTGCCCAACAATGGTCTCCAATGCCTCCAAGGGGCAATGAGGAGGCAATTCCACCTTTCTGGCCTTGGAAGTTGATTTCCAGGTCACTTCCTATTGCAAAAAAACAAAACCAAACCACACTCTCTTGGGGTTAAAACAGTCCAGAAAGTCATCTTTCCTCCCAAAATGTGGCAAAATTGTCGCCCACACCCTTTAGGGGACACGAGCGCCATCTTAAGGCAAACTTTACATTTTTCTATCACTTGGAAAAAATATTTTTTCAATGCCTAAATGAGTGGAGGCATGGCAGGGGTGCAGCCCGTTTTGGTTCCTCGGGGGGCAGTGTGGTCTCCAACATTTGCCCACCCCAAGTTTAAACCAGCTTCCCTAACACTGACCCCAAGTTGTTGTGGGGTGACAGCTCCCATCTTCCCCAGCCAGCATGGGTAGGGCAAGAATGGTGGTTTGAGAAACTCTGGGGAACCAAGACAGAGAAGGAGAGATTCAAGTGGGAACAGAGGAATACAATATATCTGAAGGGCCAGTGGAGTGTTGGATGGACCAGAGCTCTCAGAGGCAAGGGCTGAATTCCTGCTTGGCCACTGGATGACCCTGGGCAAGTCACACTCTCTCAGCCTGAGGAAAGTAACAGCAAACCTCCTCTGAATAAATCTTGCCAAGAAAACCCCATGATAAGCTCACCTTAGGGTTGCTGTAAGTTGGAACTGACTTGAAAATCCACAATAGCAGCAACATTTCTTACCTGAGAGTGGGGTGTACCAATTGCTTAGTGTGCTCTCCAGGTAATACCGAACGTTAGGGAACCTCAGTGCCCCCTAAACACTCTTTTGTGACGGTTTTTACTGTACTTTAAACTGGAACTGTCTCCCAACAGCCTCTCCCATAGCAGGCAACCGTCTCTAAAAGATAGATGGCTATCATACCAATCCACACAAAGACAGGGTCTTCTTGGTGATGTCCCCAATTCAAGGCATATCAAAAAAAAAAAATAATAGCAGAACTTGCCTGTTTCTCACTGATCTTCTTTTTTCTTTGCACCCAGGGGCAATCCCACCACCAATGCCATATGCCCAGTTGGTAGTGACTTTCTGAGAAACACAAACTCACACCTCCTCCCTCACGGAGTTTCAAGTCTGACGTACCAAATCAAGAAGCTGGCGCTTGCCAGCCCCGAAAGTCCTCCGTCCTGCACGGCTATAAACCGCTATGCAACCCAACCGCATCAGCCACCTCTTGAAAAAATGACCCCCGAGGCAGAAGATTTCCAGCAATCGAGCGTCGGCCCGCCAAAGCAAGGAGGCAAAGAAGGGTGGAAGTTGGATTTAGGTTATAACCCGGAATCTCACCTCCAGAGAAGTCCCAGGAATGCCCTTCTGCTGCCTGGTTATCCCAAAAACCCACCAAGGTCGAGGCCCATGTCAGCAAAAGAATCCTACAGGAAAGCTTGGAACCATCTCTTCGGAGGAGAGGAGAACCCAACCAAGGAGGCGCCGGAGAAAGAGGATGCAGCTGAAGGCCCGCCGGAGCTGAGTACGAGCAGCAAGGTTGCCATCGTTCAAACCCGGAGCGCCATTGTCATCCCGACCATCACTCAGTACTCCTCCGACGAAAGCTTGACTACGGAGGTACCCCGCTCAAACATCACCCCGCTTCTAAATGATGAGAAACAGCACGGATCTTGGAATGCCGACTTCAGCCGGCCTGTGCTGGGAGATGAAAGGGTGACGGGAAGTCTCGCACAGCATTCCTGCGAGGAAAGGGGACGGATGGACGATTTCGCCGTCCCCAGGAGCAGAAAATTTGAGTCCTTGGGCATGGATGGATGGTAGTCCCCAATTCCAGAAATCCCAGTTTGGGCTCTGAATTGGGCCAAGCAATAGAGACAGTACTTGGGCCTTGTTTTACTTTCAGCAGGGAATATGGATATGAATGGCTCTAAGTTTAAATCTATTTTGAAGAGCAAAAATGTTTGAGAATTGATCCAGACCGTTGTTTTAAATGTTCTATAGCCCACGGTTATGCACAAGTTGCAGTTTAGCTTAGCATTCGTGTATCTATCGGATTTCTCACTCTCTTAAGACAGGGATCCACGACAGCTCCCAAGAATAACTAAACCTTCAGTTGAGCAGAATATTGAAGGAGATATTGGTGGATTACGTTCCCCATCGCTGGCTGTGTTGGCTTGGTCTGCTGGGAATTGCATTCCAACAATACCTAGAGAACACAAGTTCCCTCTTCCTTATATATCATTCAGCTATAAGAAAACAGGGGCTTTAAAATAGTTAGTCTGACTGTTGGGGAATTAAGACAAATAGCTCCAGTCCGAATGTACACGTGGAATGCTTTGTGTGTGTGGTTCCTCTTGATGCATTCATCAGTAGCTACAGAACACACTTTATATCCTACACCTGGGCCTTTCTGGATTGTCATTATTTGCAAACCTCAGCTCTGCTGCTGTAAATTGGGGTGAGCTGAACTTAGTTCTGCAGGATTCACCATAACTCTTGGGTCCACTGGCCAAAGCTGGACGCAAGTGTCTCAAGAAAGCAGATGTGACATTGAAGAACAAAGGTGTCTTTGAGCACCTGCTCAGCCAAAGATTTTACTTTCTGTACCAGACCAGGAGTTTACAGACAAATTCTTTCCTATTCCACTCAGTCCTCAGGGCACCATTTGATTCCACCACTCAGATTTGAGAGGGAGATTTTCCATGGTCACTCTTGTCAAATCATGGAACATCAGAAAACCCTTGCTAAAAATCACCTGGAGACCTATATATCAGTAGACCCTGACCTATCTTTGGCTATGCCCTCACAGACCAGGGTTCAATTCCTTGTTCAGCCGCAGAACCCCCTGAGTGACCGTGGGCACATCACACACTCTCAGCCTCAGAAAACCCCATGATAACCCTTAAGTCAGAAACGATCTGAAAGCATGCAACAAAAACAACATGCATTTCAAGGCTGACCAGGGGCTTGGTCTGGCTCCATTATTGATTATTTTCAGTTTAAAATGATTAATGATCATTGTTTAAGTCAGGGACAGGCAATTTTGGAAGGCCTGGGTGACATCTCCCATTACTGTCTTTAGACTCTTGTAAGCCTGCCCCCTCAGTAACCACACCTCAAAACTGGCTTTTTTTTTCTTTTTTTAAAAAAAGCTGTTTTCTTTAAAAGAAAAGATGGAGGGTTTTGCTAAAACAAATCGTGGTGGCGGGGGCATGAAAATTTTAGAGAATTGCATTTCTGATGGAAAGTCCTTTGCACACAAGACCGTCTGTTGTCCTGTGGAACTGTCAGGACAGTCTTTCAAAAAGATACTCAACTCGAAGACGGCAAGTAAACAGGGACAGCGAAGAGCAGCAGTCAGAGCAGGGCAAAAGCTGATTCTGGTGACTGGCTGTGGTACCCCTGTTAGGGTACAGGCTTCAGCATGCGCTCACCAATGCCAACCCGGCCTCTGTCTGTGAGATAAGAACTCCAGCAATTTGGTGAGACCATTTCAAAGGGGCAACGAAATTTCACCGATAGTGTTCAGGCCACTGATTGATAAGATAGTATATACAGTCAATCAAGCTGGTACCATCTTTCGTAGAATCACAGTTGGAAGAGACCACCGAGACCATTGAGTCCAACCCCGTCACACAGGAATGCGCCATTAAAGCATTCCTTGCAGAGGACCATCCAACTTCCATTTAAAAACCTTTAAAGAAGGAGACGCCACCACAGTGGAGGCAGCACATTCCATTTGTCAAACTGCTCTTACAGTCAGGAAATTCCTCCCAAACTTTTCTTGAAGTTTGATGCCATCGCTCCATGTCCTAGCCTCTGGGACAGCAGAAAACAGGCTTGCTCCAGCCTCCAAATGACATCCCTTCAAATACTTAAACCTAGCTACCACATCACCTATCTTAACCGTCTCTTCTCCAAGCTAAACATACCCAGCTCCCTAAGATGCTCCTCATAAGGCTTCATGGTTTCTAGGCCTTTTGGTCGCCCTCCTCTGGACCTGTTCCAGCTTGTCAATACCCTTCCTGAACTGTGGTACCCAAAAATGGACACAGTATTCCAGGTGGTGTCTGACCAAAGCAGAATAGAGTGGTACTATCACATCCCTTGACCTAGGCACTGTACTCCTATTGATGCAGCCCAGAATCACACTGGTTTTTTTAGCTGCCACATCACACTGCTGACTCATGTTCAGCTTGTGGTCTAATAAGACTCCTAGATCCTTTCCACATGTACTGTGGTCAAGCCAAATGTCATCCATCTTATATCTGTGCATTTCATTTTTTCTGCTCAGGTATAGTATCTTACACTTCCCTCTGCTGAAATTCATTTTGTTAGTTTTCTTTTTAGATTAGAAGCCTAAGGCTCATTTATCAGAGCCTGGAGTGAAAAGACCAGCTGGGAGGGTGGGAAGGAAGCAGAGCCAGACACAAAACTGTGACTTGGAGGATGGAGTAAACTGCCTACTACGCCCTATGAGTTATCGGTATGACCTGTGTACATACAGGTATAAACCAGAGCTTGGGAAGGCTAATTTTTTGAAATATAGTTCCCAGAACATTAGATACTCGGTACTGTCCTCAAAAGACAACCTTTGGCTGCTGGTGTGGGGCAAGTCGACTGGTAACTACACAAATGTGATAACATGGCACCAACTCCTGGCACATTGGAAAGAAAAAAATAGCTGGTCTGCCGTATCAGGTTTCCAATTGAGAAGCACTGGCCTGAAGGACACCCACAAAGCAGAGATCTTGGTTTGCCAGCTTTGCTATGGAAACAAAGCACCAGTAAGCAGAGTGGGAATTTCAGATACAAGAGTCTGACTCATAGAAAATCATAGTTGGAGCCCTCCGACTGCCCTGTTCCCAGTATACTAAGAATTTCAAGTGGACCCCCTCCAGCAAGGGGAATGCAAGATCGAAAGAGAAGCCATTAATCACTGTGATTAACCACTGAAATTTAACTAATGGCGTTTAACTAAAAATACTGTATTTGCCGGTGTATAAGATGCACCCGATTTATACAATGGCAAATACTATTTGCTGGCATATAAGACACACCAGTGTATAAGACACACCTCATTTTCAAACGGTATTTTTTGGGAAAAATGTGAGTCTTACACACTAGAAAATACAGTACTTAGTTAATTTTTAACCACACATTTTTTCCCTTGCTGAAAGGGAACTACACTGCAAAAATAACTCCCACCCATTAAAATACTAGCTTTTTAATTTTTTAAAAAATGAAAACGTCTAACATGACATTTATATTTTAGAAGAAAAAAAATGTATCTGGGCTTCTTCCTCTTCTTTTCACTCCCCTGAGCCCAAATCCCAGACAGGCGCATCCAGAAGAGCAACCTTGACAGCAGAATTCTCTTCTAGCTCAGGTGTAGGGGAACACCTGGTCCCACAGAAGTCACAAGATTGCAGCTCCCTCTGGTCCCAGGAAGTATGGTGACTGGTGAGGCACCATGGGATCCGCAGTACATCAACATCTTGGAGGGACATGTGTTCCCCTTTCCCACATCAGATCAGCCAAGGCTCAGCAACGTCCAACAGATGTTCAAGGATTACGACCACCTTCTATGCGGAACAGGATGAGCATCCAATCTCTCATGGGAGATAAGATGAAACGGCATTGTTCTTCTGCAGGATCCGGGGAAGCGTGGCCTAAAGTGAGGCCAGAGTGGGCACTGTTGGTAGGGATAAGTCCATGGACGGGGTGTCGGCTACCTGTGTTGGGCTGGGCTTCCGGAGTTCCAGCTTCTCATTGAGTTGGTTGTACAGCTCCTTCACCGCTTCACCGGTCTAGTTGAGGAGAAGATGCAAAGAAAAGGAAAAGAAACAAACAAAACAAAACCGAAGCTGTAAATCACACTTTTCTTAAGTTTCTACTAGCAGTACTGCTATTCATAGGAGTGTTTTTAACACACAGGCGTACGTACCCAACACTGGAAAGGGAGCACTGTGTGTGACTGCTGCTTAACAGCTTAGCCGCAGGGCATTCGAAACAAAGAATGAAAGCAGAACTGAGACAAACTGGCAGAGAGGCCTGGCAGTTAACAGCACTATTTTTAAAAGCAATTTCCATGAAGCACCACAGGTAATATCTTCCCTATTATTTTGCCAGCAACCTTTCCAATTTCAGCTGTTTTATGTAATCCCTCAAAAGACATTAAACCCTACTTTTGCTGTTGATAGAACTGTGAAGCAAGGAGAAGAGTTTCCAAAACCAAGTGCTCGGAGTGTACAACCTTCGGTTGTGTTGCATGACGCAGGGATAGGTGAACAGATTCAAGCAAACTAATGAACTGGCACAAGCAAACTAATGGTAGACCTCCAGATTTTGGAGAAGTTCAGCTCCCAAAGTTCCAGCTAGGATGACCCAATTGGTAGGTATGATGGGAACTGTACTCCCAAACATCTGGAGAATCAAAGGCTCCTCACTTCAAGACCAAAGGAGTCAGGTCTGGAAGAAAGGGCTGTGCGCATGCATCACTTGACTTTTGCAGCATTTATTCAAAGTCCAAGTATTTCTTCAAAGTATCAAGGTGGGCAGGGAAAATGTCAGGGATGCACAATAAGGGATGTTGGATGGATGCATTCTTACTAAAAACGACTATGAAACACAGTGGTCACACTGTAAGAAAAGTCTGTTGTAAACAGTGGTAAGTTTTCAAGCCCAGTTTAAATCCTTTACTGAATGAACTAAAGTGGGAAAAGATTAATCAACTGAATGAGGTATTTAATATGGTTCTCAATCTGCTTTTAAAAGAATGAGTCTCCCTCCACTTTGTGATTTTATTGTACCCTACTGGACATCATTTGAAGGGTTCTTGTGAGCAAGAGGCCACGATATAAACTTTAAAATAAATAATTTATAAGGTCACTATCGAGAAGGCCCTGTCTCTTCTGATGTCCAAAATCATACAGTTTTACTCATGGCCACATGACCAGAGCTTCCAAAGAAGGACTGAGCATACAGGGACGACCAAAAGACAACCTGCTTCCAAGACATTTAGGTCTCTAAAGGTTAACACTGTTTTTAACAAAATCTTTCACCGGCTGGGTTGGTTAAAAAATAGAGTTACATTCAGACTCTCCAGTCCCTAACCAGAGAGACAGCTGAACAGCGCACTAACGGAAGTTGTGAGGTTGCTTTCAAAAACCAAATATGCACTACGGTGCTCCAGTGTGACAGCGGTGTTTTGCAAGTTCTCCGTCCTCCTGGGCCCCTGTTACCTGCTTGGTGGGCTCTAGGGACTTTTGCAGGGACTCCAACTTGGCAGGGACCACTTTGTGGTGGAGGTGAAGCAGCAGCCTCAGCACATGTCTGGGAACATTCTCCTTCCTGTGAAAGAGTCAGAAAGGATGATGAGCGGTCTCCGTTCAAAGCCATCTATAAGTGCAGCTTTGTTTAGAATGGAGGTCTCAAAGCATGCTCTTCTCTAGGCCAAGAAAAGCTCCTCTCTGTCACTTCCCTCTAGTGAGAAGGTGAGGAGGGGACAGTCTGGAGGACAGCTACCAGCATACAGGAGGCCGTTGGAATCTTCCACTGAGTCTGCAATTTCTGAGGATTCCCAGTCCAGGGCACAGATCGGGGGGATGCTGGGCGAGAGGCAAAGGAAAGAAGAATGTTACCTTGAACAGGCGGGAAGGAAGAAGTTGTCAAAAAGGCTGGTGCAGAACTCCTCTTGCGCAAATTCGTCAGCGAGGAGGGTGAGGTTCCCAGTGAGCAGGTGCAAGAAAATGTCACCAAAGGCCAGGTCGTTAAAGGTCTCCACTGTAGAACCCCAACAACAAACACACGTTGAAGAGAGATGTACAACTTTTCCAGCCCTGAGGGGTTGTGGAATTGACCAGGGGGAGGGGAACTGTGGACTGCACACACAGGAACACCCACACTCTTCCCTCCCTGTGTGCTCTCCTCCACCTACAATCCACTGGGACTGGCGTTTATGTATCACTACTACCTGCAGGTACACAACCATCTTGGTAAAAGGCCTGGAAACCATGCCCGACGACGAGTGGGGCGGAGGAAAAGACCAAACTCACCCAAGGCCGGAAGCAGTCGGAGAAACGCATTCTTGTTCCTCTGCTTAGTGATGTGGAGCACATAATAGAGGCCAATCTCGCAGGCAATCCGGTGCTCCTGCAGAAATCTAGGATGCAAAAAGGAGAGCTTAAGCTGCCTGCGCTTCTATTTGCATGAATAAAACAGATCCAAACATCCTTTGCTCTGTGTACCAATGGACCTGGTGGCTTTGGTTCCCTTGTCACTGGCCTAGAAATTTAGGGCTGGAATCTTTTGGGGGATTTACGTCTTTGCAAGTGCACTCAGGTCTGTAGGAATTAGAACCGGGTAGTTCCATGTGCAGTAAAACGCTGTCGCTATGTTACTGTCAGGGAAGCCAAGTGATGTGACCAACGTGCCTTGAAACCAATGCACATCAATCCCATTATGCGTTGAAACACCAGCTAGGGAGTGCCAATGCGTGTTAACAGAGCCTGATGCATACAGGACACTCTTGCTGGTGACCCATTACACATTTTCACAATTCATTAACAGGAGGTCTTAGTACCTTTGCAAGGCAGGTACATATATAAAGTCATATTACGTATAGTGCTAAAGGATTCCAGCCATAAATCTTTGCTCATTTCTTTCCTGAACGAAGCAACAAGTAATTTTAGAAACATTCTTCCTTGTGTGAGATTGGCTTCTAAAACTGTGCAATTTTCAAAGACTATCTGCAATCTCAGACTTATCTGGTGCAAAATTCACATGTATTTTTGCACAGTATTTTATAGTGTATAAAATAATACACTATAAAAAAATAATAGTTCTGTGCAGACAGAATACTATACCTATCTATCTATCCATCCATCCATCCTGGGCAAAATACAGAGGTTTTTTGTGCAGAAAACAGCCTCATCTGCACACAAAATGCTGTTTCCTATGCAAAACAATCACACATGAATTTTGCACAGAATAAGTCCTGAAGTGCAAAGATTCCCATAAGTTCAGGGCTCTTCTACCTAAACATTAGGAAGAATTTCTTGATAGTTAAGAAGCATTCAACCATGGAACACACTGCCTCCGAGTGTGGTAGGGTCTCCTTTGGAGTTTTTCAAACAGAGGCTGGATGGCCATCTGTTGGGAGTGCTTTGATTCTATATTCCTGCATGGCAAAGGGTTGGACTCAATGGCCTTTGTGATCTCTTCCAACTCTATGATTCTATGAAATCTCAAGATCTGAATATTTTGGTAGGTTTACTGATGTCTCATTTGTTTCAGGAAGTCCAGGCTTTAAGACATGGGTTACTCATCTCATTTTCCCCAGAAAGCATCACCATCCCCTAGAGTTACCTCAAACATATTAAGGACATCAGGTTGTAGAAGGTCACTGTTCAGCCTCTGCCTTTGAAAGCTTCCTTGCCTTGAGTAGGATTCAAAAAATCTTAACAGCCATGGTGACTTACTTTGGAAACATTTCTGGGATGGCAGTGGGGTAAGGCGCCGGGCCCTTTTCTTCCGAAGGCAGCTTCTGATCCACAGTGAAGGTGTAGTCATCCACCACAAAGGACATCAGCAGTGGTAGGAACTTGGTAATCAATTCCACCTCCTGAGAATCAGAGAAGAAAACTGAGAGGTAAATGATGAAGCAGTTAAAATCACGGACACTTTTTATTACCCCCTAAGGAGGCTATTGCAGATTGGGTCCCAGGCCTGCCACTAGCCACGGGTGGATACGTTTGGGGTTTTAGACTGCACTCCCTCCCAAACCAGAATCAGTAGTATCTATCTCTGAGTCCACTTCCAATTTCCTAACCTCCCTGCATTCTTTTTTGAGAAAGCAAGATGGAGAGAGGGATATTTTAAGTAAGAATCATGATTTGTGGAAGTTGTGGATTTCTGCATTGGCAAGAGGCTGGACCAGATGATGCCTGAGTCTACAACTCTATCATTTCTGTAACACACCATCCTCCTTTAATAGGGGGAAAAATGAACAATAGGGGAAGACCACATCACTGGCCGCAATAGCAAACCTCCATTCATGTGTGTTGGATCTGCTCTATAGAAAAGCATGGAAGAAGTCCTTAAGATACCACCAAAACTGTCAGGGATTTAGACAGTCATGTTACCATTTTGGGTTCCTTGAAGATCTGGCTGTCAATCATGTCCCAGGCTCCCTGTCCCAGCGACAACATCCTCAAAAGAAGCAGAAGATCAGGGCTTTCCTGAAACGCAACCAGGTATCACCTTTGTCAGGTCTCTTAGGTGTAGCCACCTAGCACTTGCATTCATTTATCTGTTTTATTAACAGCCCTTCTTTCTCTGAGATATTCAAACAGGCATGTGTTGTTCCTCCCACCTTTGTTTTATCCTGGCAACAACTCTACAAGGTAAGTTATCTTAAAAGCAGATGGTTTCTCCAAAGTCATTTAGTAAAGCCTGCAAACTGAGTGAGAAGTGGAATCCCCTAAACTGTATTGACACTATAAATCAGTTGTTGCAAAACTTGGGTCCCCAGAGCCCAAGTTCTTGGGGGTCTGTTGACTACTAGATTTACCCTGAGGAAGGCAGTGGGGAATTTTTGCCTCTCTAGAGGTTTTGGACTACAGAACCCACAATCTCTTCCCATCAATATGATAGCTGGGAGTTTGGAAAGATGGTCCGCAACATTTGGATGGCTCAAAAATCCCCAGCCTCTGAGATGGAGACTGGGAGGGTCAGTCATGATCCTATTCCGGATGCAGACTGCTAAACAAGTCCAGTTCCCATGGCAACCACTGGCATCTTTCTTCTTTGTACTCCCTTTGCCCTCTGTTAGTAACTGCAACTCCTCAGTAGAGCTGCATGTCATCACGGGACTTCCAATCACAAGGACCCAGGGCCCCTCACTCACCCTGGGCAACATGTCCTGCCCCACCAGCTCTTGCAAGTGTCGGATGGTGCTCAGCGCCAAGGTGTTGATGGCAAATGGGTCACACAAGATCATGGATAAATCCCTGGGTGGCAGGAGGAATGGGGGAAAAGAGGAAGGAATGAGAAAACAAGAACACATCAAACACAACTAACAATAACTGAAGGGTGCTTGTGGTTAAGGCAAGAAGCTTATTTCAGCCTTTCTGCAAGAGGCACAAGAACTGAATTTCTGGGTTTTGATTTATGATGACTCACCTTTGAGTATATCATACTTGTACTCTTCTCCTATATACTAATAGCAATCTCTGAATGCTATCATGGAGCCAAAATGGTACCAGTTGCTACACAAGAAAGAACTATGAGCATGCATGGGAGACCCCCAAGGCTCACAGAAGTTGTTTGGGGCATAGGTACTTTGCCCTCCCTCTCCTCCGCTTTTTAAAATGTTAACATCCACTGTCAGAATGGACTTCTGTGTAACCCACAACCTGGCATGTTCTGCTCTGAATACTTCTTGGTGTAAATTAAGGGTGTCTTGTATTAGCTCTTGGAAATTTAGGAATCCTCTTGAGGCGCTATGCTGGGCAAGGCACTGCACTCTCTTGGTTGTAGAGTTTCTAGTGCAGGCCCACTTTCTGCAAACACACACAGTCTGCTTTCTCCCTTTTGGGAGAAAGTACACAGGACGCCAATCCACTCTTCCGCAATGGCTAAACATACTCAACCGTGCAACTGAGAAGATTCAGTGATGTCTATTCACACTGCGCTAAAAGCGTACAGGATTTTGGCCACTGTGACACCCTGGGCACCAGAACAAGCAAGACCAAATGGCTAATTTCTGACCACTCACCCCAGCACTTGCTCTTGCCCTTTCTTCACTCCATCAAGGAAGCCCTGCAGCTCTCGAGCCCGCTTGTTGTCGACAAACCTCTCGCGAATGCAGGCGTCTAAGCACCAGGTGAACTGTCAAGGTAGCCAAATATTTAACAGCTGCTGTGGAAACTCACAGCTGCAGAAAAAACCATTTGTTCACTTCAGCAATTCTCAGCCTCTCCCACCCTTGCCCATGCTAGCTTTGGAAGCAACATCTATCTGGAAAGCTGCTTGATTCCCACTGCTTCCTTACAGTCTAAGGAGATTCACGGCCTGTATGCGCAAGGTGCAAACCCAGTCCATGCACTCTGTACCTTATGGCAGGGGTCCACTGTGCAGATCTCACTGATATCCAGGTCGTGCAGTGACATCAGCAGCTCTGCTCGCAGCGTGCAGTAGTGGACGTTGCGTGTCCGCAAGAACAGGGTCCTTAGGAATTGTAGCACCATGTCGTAGAGCTTCACGTTCTTCCCGATCATCTGAGTGAGTTTCTGAACCACCTTCGCCCCCAAGAGAGAAACAAAAGCTCCGTGTGAACGGAGTACCGTCAACATGGGCTAAAAGAATGGCCTGGATCGCACACTGTGATAATCTGGAATTATTTGGAATTTTGGTTTATTATGAACCAAATATCCATCACTCCATAGCAGGGAAGTTCACCACTTGGATATCACATCTGAGTGACAGTGGATATTTGGAACACATCTGTCATAGAGCCAATTCTAGGAACAGCTTTCCTCTCACCTGCTTGTATGTCATGTTAATAGGAACAAGCCAGCTTACTCGTATGCACTACTGGACTGTTCCCATTTGGCTCCTTCTGCAGCAAAGCACCTGTGGTTTGTTCAGCATCTCGTCCAAACCAGGATCCCCAGATTGTTTCTCTCCTAAAATCCCAGAATCATTACCTAGGGTTTTGTCTTGGATTATGACTCCGGTTTGTTAAGCTAGAAATCTTGTGGCCATCATAATAAAGAAGGCACAGACAGATCCTTCCTAGTTTGTTTAGTTGCTCATATGTCTGGGAAGTGCACCAGCAACTCTGCTCATTACCAGTCAGAAGATTCTTTAACATTCTGGCAAAACTGGAAGCAGATGTCCAGGTGTGTGGTTGTTCTCCAATTTTTTAAAACATTTCTGAGCCTGATATGACCTGCAAGGCATGCTAGGGGCGAAAGCTTGTTCCCCAGCCCCACCAGAACTGCCCACCCATGCTTTGCAACCTGCCGGCTCTCAAAAATTGTAGTTTGAGCATAGATTATGTATTTGGTATGAAATCAACAAGTCTGCCTGTCTGCCAAGAAACCCAAGTTCACAATAATGATTCCTCCAATTCCCTTGTTTTCTCAACAACCCTACAAGGTGGGTTATGCTGAGAAAGAAAGAGGAGGAGAGACAGGGAAGGAGAGGGAGAGAGAACAAGGCAATGAATGGCTGGCTGGAGATCATCCAAGAAACTTAGTAGCTGAGTGGGAATTCGAATCCAGCTCTCTCCAGTCTTAATCTGACACTAACCACTAACACTACAATGTCACACCAAGGGCTAGAACCTTGCTTCCTTCATCCCTCAAGGTGGCACAGCACACCAGTTCTGCCCTTCCGACCTTACCTCTCCCTGGCGTCTCGTCTTGGGAGAAGGGCTGAAGAAATTATGCAGGACTGAGAGGTCGCAGCTGAACAAGGCATTCTCCTTCTCCAGGATGTACTGCTTCAGCAGCGGGGAGACTTCGTCACCAAAGAGGGCCTGATTATCCTGCCAGATCTGACGCTTCACCTCCACGGCACAGGCTTTGTACAGATCTTTGTCAGCCATGACCAGTTTCAGCTTTTTTTCGGGAACCTGCGGGCCATGTGGTTAGGAGAGAATGGAAGGGTGAATGAATCAGCAGACTGGTCCTGGAACATACTTTGTTCTTTCATAGTGGGAGCAGCTGGCTGTAGAATTATGGGAACTGTGGTCCAACACTTCTGGAGGATGGCAGATTGGAAAAGACTGGACTAAGCGATTCAAACTGCTGAGGACTCCAAGCCTCCTTCTAATTTTACTCTCCTGTTCCCCAAAACATAGTGTGTCTCTCATATGAAGGGAGCCTGTGGCCCTCAGCTCTCTTCAGCTTTAGCCATCATGGCTAGAGTCATGGATGACGGGAACTGGAGTCCAACAACCAGAGGCTCCCACATTTCATTTACACCAGCTTGTTATTGTTGTTGTCATGTGCTTTTAAGTTGTTTCTGACTTATGGTGACCCTAAGGTGAAACTATCATGGGATTTTCTTGGCAATCTTTAATCAGAGGGAGGTTTCCCTTTCCCTCTTCTGAGGCTGAGAGAGAGTGACTTGCCCAGCATCACCCAGTGGGTTTTCATGGCTGCAAGGGGATTTCAACTCTGGTTTCCAGAGTCAAAGTCCAGAGCTCCAACAACTACACCACACTGGCTCTCTCAAGGCAACTTATCACAGTTAAAACAAATTAAACATTTGCAGCGTGCAAAAGATAAAAAGCAATTAAGCCATCATAAAACTGAACTAGATAAAAACATCAACTCTTAAAACAAATAAAAGCCCAGTGCATTTTACAAGGCTTGTTTCTCCTAAAAAAATCAATTCTCAAAGGCCTGCCAGAATAAAAAAGGTTTTAACTGATCTTTTATCTGCTTTAAATTAATGCTTTTAGTATGATTCTTCATCTAGCTGCTTTTTAAACATGTGCATTATCCATTGTTTTCAGTTACATAATATTGTCAGCTCCCTTGGGTCTCATATTGGGAGAAAAGCCGTATAGAAATCACATTCATTTTAAAAAATAAAATTTGCGATCCCTACCTTTGGCAGGTGCTTCATGACACACATCACCACGGGCTGGATGGAAGGCATCTTGACTAAAGGGAAGCTCTTCTCTAGCAGATCTTCCAGCTTTTTGTACCTGGAGCATGCAATAGGAAGAGGGACATAAGCCACTATTAGCACCCTTGCAGACCTAATGGAAAGAAAGGGACCCCAAACGTACCTTTCCTCAGCCTTTCCTTCAGAGGCAATGGCAGAGACCCTCTCCAGAAGTTTCTCTCTCAGCTCGTCGAACACGGACTGGTGGAACTCCAGCCTGGGGGTGCCGTGGAGGTCCAGGAAGGGCAGCGCCGACTGGAGAGTGGGCAGGAGGATGCCATTTTCTGTCTGTCAACGTCACACACCATGTTAAGAAAACCTGAGGCAGATACTTCTTATAAAGATGCTTAAGAGCCAAACTACACTTATTCAGCGGCATAGCCTTTTCTAGACCGAACCACCTTCATCTGCAGGTGACTAAAATTCACATCTGAAGGTTGCCTCACTAAAGCTGTATCAACAAGAAGAAAAGTAGAATCACAGAGTTGGAAGAGACCCCAAGGGACATTGAGTCCAACCCCATTCTGCCATGCAGGAACACACCATCAAAGCATTCCCAACAGATGGCCATCCAGCCTCTGTTTAAAAACTTCCAAAGAAGGAGACTTCACCACACTTCCAGGCAGCAGTGTATTCCAGTGTCAACTGGCTCTTACCATCGGCATTTTCTTCTTAATGTTTAGACAGAACATCTGTGTATATATATATACACACACACACACATATATATATATGGTACATATATAAGGAATATATGTGTGTGTGTGTATACACATTTTATATATATATACATACATATATACATATGGATTATATATAAGGAATATATGTATGTGTGTGTATGTGTGTATATACATTTCATATACATATATATATATAGATTATATATAAGGAATATATGTAGGTGTGTGTATGTGCGTATATACATTTCATATACATATATATACGGATTATATATAAGGAATATATGTATGTGTGTGTGTGTATACGCATTTTATATATATATATATATATATACAGAATATATATAAGGAATATTTGTATGTATGTGTGTGTATACACATTTTATATACACACACACACACATATATATGCAATATATATAAGGAGTATTTGTATGTATGTGTGTGTACACACATTTTATGTATATGTGTGTGCATACACATTATACATAAATATATATATATATGTATATATGTACATCAAATATACGTAAGGAATATATGTATGTGTGTGTGTGTATACGCATTTTATATATATATATATATATATACAGAATATATATAAGGAATATTTGTATGTATGTGTGTGTATACACATTTTATATACACACACACACACATATATATGCAATATATATAAGGAGTATTTGTATGTATGTGTGTGTACACACATTTTATGTATATGTGTGTGCATACACATTATACATAAATATATATATATATGTATATATGTACATCAAATATACGTAAGGAATATATGTATGTGTGTGTGCGTCAGTATACATGTTAATACATATATATACATAAAATGGAATATATATAAGAAATGTATATATATATACATATACACACACAGAGAGAGAGAGAGAAGACAGAAATAAACCTCACTAAGCCTGATGTGTCCCACTCAGTAGACGGCTGTTTCATGCAAGAGCGTGAATGCATTCTGCACATGCTCAGAGGCACTGTTGCCTTCTCTCTCATATGCCCGGCGCCCCTGGTTCTAGGGCTTGCATCCCTGCAAAGGGGCCTCGGTGCCGGGACAAGGAAAGCAACGGAGGAGGCTGCTTAAAATGTATTTTCGAACCCCCCTCTCGCAAAAGGCGGCGACGGGGCGAGCCGGTGGCGCGCCAGGGGTTAAATCTCCATGGCAACCGGCGGGAAAGAGGAAGGCCCACCCACCTGGAACTGCTCGATGGCCTTGAGGGGCTCCGTGCAGTTGGTCAGCGTCTCCTTCAAGTCCTCCCCGTTGGCCACCCCGAGCTCCTGCAGGCCGGCGAACATGGCGGCGCGCGCGCCCGCCCGCCCGGGGTCCCGCCGTCCCCGGAGAGCGGCGGTCCGTCCCCGTCACAGGCCGCCCGCAGCGCCGCGGTGCTCTCTGCCATGTTGTCCGCCCGGAAACCGCTCCCCGCCGAGAAGGTTCCGCCTTGGGCCTGGGCTGCAGCAGTGAGCTGAACAGCTTATAGAAACTTATTTTAGTGTGAGATTTTTCTCCCAGGCCGTGGACGAACGACCACTTCCCTCCTGGCCTTCAGACTCCATCCTTTCAAGCCTCGGGCAGGGCGTTTTGAGGAAGAGGGCAGGAATGATAGTTAGCCCCTATTATCATAATGAGGCTATCCAGTGCAAAATGTAATGGTAGGTACTGTACAGGTACAAAACACACATTTTCTTGGGTGTGTCAGGCATTCTTTCTTGCTGATCTGTATGTCCTAACTGGTACGATCTGGGAAGGTTGATCACTAAAAAAAAAAAGTGGATACTTTAGAATGTACAGTAACTAAACAAATATGCTAATAAGTAGGGCCATTTCCGCACTACACCGTTAGAGTGCTATTATTCCACTTCCAACATCCTATGGAATGTGGGATTTCCAGTTTAGGGAGGAGCATTGAGAATTCTCAGCCAGAGAGCTCTTTGGCCTCAATGAATTACAAACTCTAGAATTCCACAACAGGTTGAAAGTGGCATCATAGCACTATAACAGTGTCGTGCGGAAAGGCCCATAGTGTGGAAAGGAAAGGTACCAGGTGGATCAGCTTGCCATCATTGGAGAAAAGCTGGGATACAAATTTGATAAATGAATGTTTTATTTCTGTAATTTGTATCGCACCTTTCTCTCTAAACAGGATCCAAGACAGCTGATGTTTTAAAAACAAGTTACAGGTTTTTTTTAAAAAAATCATGCAAAAGTTAATAGGCAAATGTTAAGTGTTTTTAGCTGTTTTTTAATGTATGATATACCCAGCCTCAAGCCATGGGGAGAGGTGGATAAGAAATAAGAAAATTTATTATTATTGTTATTGTTATTACATTAGGAAATATATTATATTATTATTAAGTCAGTTTGAAAACACAAGGTAAAAAGAATGCAATGCACAATTAAACAGATAGAAACAGATCAAAAGACAAATATCTTATTTTATTTTAATGTGTGCTGCTCATGAGGAGCAGGAATGGAAAGAACCCAGTGTCTCAAAGGGATCGAATATTACTCTAAATGGTCTAGTAATACAATTAATACAAGTAATACAACCAATTCTTCTGGTTCTGTCAGGATTCAGGAGGAGTGGAATGTGGGACACAGCAAACCGACAAAAGAATAAAAGGGTTGCGTGGGGAATTCTCTCATTTTGAGAAATCATGCCCCTTCCAGTTCTTTATTTTGCAATGCTAGCTGCCCAGCCGGCACACTGCTCCATCATGTGCGGGACGAGCCCTGTCAAATGGCCCAGAACAAAGTGGAAAGGGTCAGCGACAGGCGAGATGACAATGAGGACAAAACACATTCCACACACCCTTGTGTGCACAATGATCCATAGAGTTGCTTTCTCCCGGTGCAGGAGGGCTGGGGATGGGAAGATCCTCCTAAGAGCAAAAGAAAGCCTTCATTCGAAGTCTGCGTAACATATGATTCCTACATGCCTAGCAGGATTTAACCAGGGTTATATCTTTTTTTAGTGCAGTAACATTCTTTTCTGTGCAAATTGGAAGCAGTGATAAATATTTGATGGTAAAAGCCACCAATTAGGAGTCTGCGACACAATAGATGAACATGTCTTTCTCTCCTCTACCCCCCTCCCCCATTTTTCACCCCAGAGGGCAGATGTTTTGGATTGATGAGTTCTCCTCCCGAACCAGACGGCTCCTCATCTCAGCTCATTTGGAAATGGAGGAGGGAAAGGAGGCGGTGTCCCATGACCCAGTATTCTTCCCTTACCCATTTGATGTGCTCCGTGGCTGCTTTGCTCTGCTTCAGAAGCGACATGAAAAGGAAGAGACACGAAAAGTAAGGACCGACCGTCTGTTATGCTGCATATTATTTATGTGTAAATTGGCGGCTTGTGTACTGCCAAAAAAGGAAGTAGTGCATCTCTCCCCAAAGAAGACCCAGATGTCCAACGAGATGCAAAGTTAGATAGGCTAATGTACAGTCAGCCCTCCATATTTGTGGGTTTGACTTTCATGGATGTGATTTATTTTTTAGTTACTTCAACCCCTGCTTCTTTTCCAGGGAAACCTTCTTTCTCAGTTGCTCTGATCAGGCTGGCCAGCCCTTAAAAAAATACACCTCTAGTCCTCTTCCTCTACCAACTCCTTCCTGGCCAGCTAAGGATAGCTTGCAGCCCAATTTCTCAGCACCACAAGCCCTCTCCCGATGCCACCCACACACCCAAGGAAGGAGATAGGTGAGATAGAAAGTATAGGGCTAACATGCCAACGCACCCCCTTTCCCGCTGCGTTCCTTGACCTGGTTTGGACACTGGGTGCTCACTGTCCCCATCATGCCTCAGCCCCCTTCCCACAGAGGCACCCACACATTTTGGTATTTGCAGTTTTTCCACATCTGCAGGGGTCCTGTGCCACAACCCTAGTGAATGTACCGGCCTATTGTACAGAGAAATATATCTTATGTTATAGTGGGGAAAGCTATACAAGTAGGTGATCCACCGGGGCACCTTCCTATGACTTCTTTTCAGATATCGAACTGTCCTCTGCAGAACAGGACAAACGGCAACCATATTTATAAAAGCTTGGAAAGTTCCTTTTCCAAAGGAATCCTTGCCATAGGTTTGTGTAACTTGGTCGGGGAAGGGGGTAATCTGTAACTGTTACTGTTACTCACTACACTCTTAAAATAGTAAGTTACCCGTTGCGTTCATTGTTGCTTTTTAGTGTGTATCTACACTGAAGAGTGGTTCGATCCCTTTTTAATAATCTTGGTTCCCTCTTATAGAATTCTGGGATCTGTAATTCTGTGAGGTTCTTAGTTTTCTCACATTACATCATAATTTGCCTTCGCACTCAACACCCAAATGCTATTTATGCTCACCATTTATTCATTCATACATGCACACATCTGCAATGGTCACTCAGGGCTATTCACCCCCCTCTTCTTCATTGAAGACTTGAGGACAAGTACAAGGGCTATACACTGACATTTGACCAAAGCTCAGTGCATGAGAACCATAGGCTACTACTCCAAGAATTACCCCAGTCAGCATGGCCACTGCAGTCCAAAAAAGCAACTTTTCTAAGCTTTTCTCTTGAGCAACACTTCAACGTGCCCATTCCCTTCTCTGTTGAACTCACCAACAAAGGCTTCTGCCCTCATCTGCTCCTAGACCTCATGTGCTATCTGTGTTTTAAACTCTTAAGAAGTCGGAATATTGATGACTATTCCATACCAGCTCAGCGGCTACCCAGAGAGCAGAACTGGGCACCTCTGCCAGAGACAATGAAAGCTGAAATAGGGGAGACTACCTGAATGTGGGGGCTGATCAGCAAAGCCAATCTACTCTTGCATCTCTGTGTGTTCAGAGCTTTAATCCGGCTGTGACTTGCGCTAACATACAGACACAGCAATGTCCCTCTGTCTGGCAAGCATAACAAGCCGGTCCTGTTAAACGACCTGCCAACTGTAATCCCATTACAAAACTATCCCAGGTCAAGGTTTCTAGTTTCTTACACTTTCCTGAGTTGGGACACAGAAGGGTTTAACCGTGCAAGACAGCTTACCCTCGGCCCTTCAAATGTCTGTCTGACAAGCAGAAAGTCAACAGAAAAAAGCATGGAGATGGGAGGAAAGGACCAAACCTATATGCATATTTATATGAAAAAGAAAGGCTCAGCAAACTACACTAGCAGTGGAACTGAGGTGGAACATTTCAGTGCAAATGCAGCTGCTGTGAAAACAGTAAAGTTTCGGGATGGTTAGGAAAGGGATTCTCAAGCTGTCAAAAGCCATATTTGACATACTTTGAGGAGTTCTTGCCATTCCATCTCAAAAAGGATATGTAGAGCCAGAAGAGGTTCAGAAAGGACCAAAATGCATAAATCAGGCACTAATTGTTGTGTTCTGACTTATAGCAATCCTAAGGAGAACCTATTATGAGGCTGAGAGTGTGTGATGTGCCCAAGGTCACCTGGTAGGTTTCCATGGCCAAACAGGGAATCAAACCCTGGTCTCCAGGATCATAGTCCAATGCTAAAACCACTACATTACATCTCTAGCTAGTCCCCAGAATACTTAAATCAGGCAGAATTCTCCATGATCCAAACCGGAAGGAATACACCTCAAGAATTTCAACCAGGTGTCTTCTGTGCTCTCCCTCAAATATATAAATTACTTGATTCACCCCCTTGTCAATACTTTCTTTTTCTTTTTATGCAAAAACAGACTAACATTGACTATCTCTTTGAGATAGTCCAGGAGCCGAGGAACAAATTTTGAGACTTGTTGGCTTTTCAGAGCACGTGAGGGCATTTGGAACAATTTTGAGCCATGGGAAGGATAGAGAGAAAAATCACCAACCCGCTTAAAAAAAAAAAATCATTAAAAATTTGGGGAGGATTGGGGCTGGATGGCCCTTATGGTCTCTTCCAGTTCTATGATTCCATTGTGTCTCACCTTCCCTTGCCTGGTAGATGAGCTTAGCAGGTGGGAAATGCAGAATAAAAAAATACCAGCTGCACAATTTTGGGGTGGGAGTTGCTGTCAATCGGAAGAATGAACCAGACACACACACCAGATTCCCCTCTTTGGGGAAAGGGAAAACCAGTTTGGATCTGTCATCTTCAGCTACAAAAAAATCAGGCCACATCTCTGTTTCTTCCTGTCTCTCTGTACCTTTGCTGAAAGCCAGCCGCCAGGGCATTTCCCGTGTTGCATTGTCGGCTCTGCCGGCTGCGGTAATAGACACTGATCGCTCCTGTTAGGAAAGATCGCCGGCGCTTCCCTCCGCCACTTGTGATGTCACTTTGCGAGACTGCCATGGGTGCCGTTGCCATGGGGATGCTGGCTGATGCTCACGGTGCTTGCTGGCATCTGCCAATGTGCCTCCCCCCCCCTTTGCGTGACTCAGGGAATGCGTGCCGCTAGCCAGCCCTCTCTCTCGCCCGGCAAGCAGCACGCCTCGCTGGGCAGCTTGGCACAGGGGGCACTACGGTGCTGCTCTTTGGAAGGTCACTCCACGCGAGACTGAAGTTTGTGCAGGAAAAGCCTGAGGCATGAGTATAAATATTGGGGTGAGGGAAGAGAAGGAGAGATAGATAGCCTGGAAAACTGTTCATAGAATCATAGAGTTGGAAGAGACCCCGGGGGCCATCCAGTCCAACCCCCTGCCATGCAGGAACCCACCTCAAAGCACTCCCGACAGATGGCCATCCAGCCTCTGCTTAAAAACCTCCAAAGAAGGAGGAGACTCCACCACACTCCATCGAGGCAGCGTATTCCACTGCCGGACAGCCCTGACCGTCAGGAAGTTCTTCCTGAGATTGGAATCTCTTTTCCTGCAGCTTGAATCCATTGCTCCTTGTCCTCGTCTCTGGAGCAGCAGAAAACAAGCCCGCTCCCTCCTCGACACGACATCCCTTCAAATATTTAAACGTGGCTATCCTGTCCCCTCTTAACCTTCTCTTCTGCAGACTACACAGGTTAGTTCCCTAGTACAATGCAACCAGTGGTGAATCAATACAAAGATAAATCCAGTTGATTCAGAGGGAGTTACGGTAAGGTTTAAGCCACAGACAACTCCGACTGAAAGAAGAACAGCTACCAAATGATCTGCCCTTGCAAATGAGGTATTTGGTTGTTTTACATTCTGTGTGTAGTGATCTCATCTCCTTATATTTAAATGTAAATGCAGCTGAGTGGCACTTCTTTCAACATATGGTGAGCAGGCCCTGGCACTGCTATGTTTGGAAGCGCTCTCATTCCTAAGCAGAGCCGTGAATGTCTTTCCCCAAGTCCTGGCCGGATGACATCCCCGAAGACTCAGGCTCTAGATTCTGAAGTCACTTTCACAGTACAGTTGGCCCTCCACATTCTCTAGAGTTAGGGGCACAGGACCCCCACAAAAGTGGAAAAAACACAAATACCAAAATCTCTGTGTGTGTTTGTGGGAAGGTGGCTGAGGTATGGTGGGGAACATGGACACCCAGCATCGAAACCATGTTGAAACTGCATCGAAACTGCAAACCCCAGGATTCCATAGGATGTTGAAAGTGGAATAATAGCACTATAACAATCTAGTGCAGAAATGGCCTACTTTTGTAGACCTTATAAAGAAGATTAAGTTTTTTTTCCCTCTTGTTGCATGCTCTCAAGTTGTTTCTGATTTATGGGTCACCCATAAACTACTTGAAGGCACATCACAACAAACCTTTTGCTTTTGCTTCTTCCCATTCCTGCCGCACGCCCTACAATCTACTCTGTAATTGGTCTTTTTTGGCTGAAAGAGGTTCCCCCAAGCTTGCTCTGGAGGAAGCGTCATTGATTTCATTTGGGCTCACACGCAATAGGAGAGAGCCAAGGAGTGGCTCGATGTGAGGCTGCTTGAACCACTCCCCTTCTACAACAATTAATTATGATTATTTAGTTGAACCATTGTTACTCCCAGAGAGGCTGACAGATCGATAGACAAAACAAGATAGTCTCTGCCCTCGGGCTTACAGTCTGAAAAATAACACTGTTCAAGGAGACAGTCGTGTGTCAGCCTATTTCAGCGTAAAAAATATGGAAGAAAAGGGGAGGGAAGAGGCTTGCGGCACTGCTGTTATTGTGTGCATTAAAGTTTCTGAAATCACAGCAACCCTGAGAGCCAACATGGATGTTGAAAGTGAAATAATAGCACTATAACAATATAGTGCGGAAATGGCCGTGGTGTAGTGGTTTGAGCACCGGGCTGTGATTCCAGAGACTGGGGTTTGAATCCCTGTTCGACAGAATGGAAGCCCAGTGGGCAAGTTACACTCTCTCAGCCACAAGGAATGCAAAGGCAAATCTCCTTTGAACAAACCAAGAAAACCTTGTGATAGATTCACCTTAGGGTGGCCATAAGTTGGAAACGACTTTGAAAGCATATAACAACAGCAAGGCAACCCGTCCTTGGGATTTTTCCTTGAAAGAATCTATTCTGTTCCCCAACATTCTTACAGTAAAGATGATCTCAGTAAAGGTCGAATCTCTTTTCTTGGAATTCGAACCCAGTGGTTTGTGTTCTCGTCTAATTGCATCTAATCTAATTCTAATTGTATCTTCTAATATTTTGCAGTGTCTGTTTCATCTTCTCTGGCAGGTTTCCTTTTCTTTTTATTTCCCCTCTGCCAATTTTGACAAATTTTTCTTTTTCAAATGACAGATTTTTTTTTCTCCCAAGCAAAGCCTTTCACTAGGAAGGCACTACCATGACAACATACGTGACATGTGGAGTCAACTCCAAATTCATTTGTAACCTTGGCAACTTGTGTGTGTGTGTGAATATATATGTGTATATATTAAATCTACCCTACTGCCACCAAGCATAATGGCTGTGATGGTTCATTATCCAATTCCTCCCTTCAGGAAGAAAGATCAGATTAATATTCCAAGGAATATGGGGACAGTCTTTATAATGCAATTATCGGACAGAACGGCGAGGGTTCTGGAAATGTAATGATGCAGTTACCAGTAATTGCTTCATTCATTGAGATATTCTCCTTCCGCATGCCCCATTGCCATCTCTGGAGTCTGCTGAAAATGCCTTTGTATTGATAGCATTTATGTACTGGGTTTGTATGTGAAGGACTGTTGGCTCCCATATAATAACAGCTGTCCACTCTTTAAGATCTGCATTGGAAAGTTTGCTCCAGCAGTGCCGATGGATGAAGAACCAAAGCAAGATATTTTACAGACTGAAGCAAAGGACAAGATGGTGTTTTGTCCCCATTCCATGTACAAGAGATAACTGGACTGCCAGATCTCCTCCACCGCATCTTGAAACAGTAGGTAGCTATTTTGGGGGTCTTATAAGAGGCCTTGTGACATCTGCCCAACCGTGGGGAATGGAGGAGAGTTCAGGAGCCTTTCTGCATTATACACTGTTATAGTGCTATTATTCCACTTTCAACATCCTGTGGAATCCTGGGCTTTGCAGTTTAGGGAGGGGCATTTAGAATTCTCAGCCAGAGAGCTCTTGGGCCTCAGGAAACTACGAACCCCAGAATTCCACAGGATGTTGAAAGTGGAATAATAGCACTAGAACAGTGTAGTGCAGAAAGGCCCCAGGACGAAGCAGGGAGGGAGCTACTGCCCAATCCTTCAGCAATTGCTGCCTGAGGAGGTTGCCACACTCTGCCTAATGGTAGGACCATCTCTAGACAGGGTGGCCATACTTCCAGGAAAGAGGAAATCTATCAGCCCCAAAAGAAAGCAAAAGATCACTCTGCATAAAGCTGACATAATGCTCATTTATTTGTCTGGATGCACATTTAGAAAAGGCTGCTGGCATTTGAACAGAAATGGAATATACCACACTGCATTAATTTAGACTATAAGCCTGAGGACAGGGAACTGCCAAATTAACAATTTGCAAGCTGCTCAAAGAGCCTTTGTGGCTGAAGAGGGGGGTATAAATACACTAAATAAATAAGCACACAAATTAAGGAAGAGGATTATAGGCTATGCTCTCCTCTGCTCTATTGTTCAAATGTTTAGAATTGATGGCAGGCCTTACCATTAGGTAGAATGAGGTGAACACCTCAGATGGGAGATACTGTAGAACCACGGTAGCTGCCCCACAAGAAATCTCTGCTTCCCCTCTTGGGGGACAGAGCATTGTATGGGCCTTTCCACACCACACTGTTATAGTGCTATTATTCCACTTTCAACATCCTATGTAATTCTGGGGTTCGTAGTTTACTGAGGCCCAAGAGCTCTCTGGCTGAGAATTCTAAATGCTCCTCCCTCCCTAAACTGCAAACTCCAGGACTCCAAGGATGTCGAAAGTGGAATAATAGCACTAAAGCAGTGTAGTGCGGAAAGGCCCTGTGTCACATATCTTCTCTGTCTGGACCCTCCAAACTAGTCTTGGCACCTTAGATCTGAGGATCGATGTTATCCCGCTGCTGAAGTGAAATCTGACTAGCAATCCAGTGAGCTTTTGTTTGAGGACAGGGGAGAGGGTCCCAATCCAATCAGCTTCCATACATTGAGGGGTGCATTTTGTTCTCAGGTAGCAAAACATATTAGACTGGAAAAGGTTGATGCTGTGGGTTTTCCTCTTCAGATATATTTTTTTAATTCTTTAAGCCAGACTTGGGGCAGAAAGCCTTTCAGAACACAGGATGCCCATATAGGGAGCAGAGGTAAGAATCGCCCAGCCCTTGAGATGCTGTGGGATTACAACACCCAGCATTCCTCACCATTAGTAATGCTATTGGGTGTTGCCTTTCAACATCTCCTGTTGTGGAGGAAACCTGGCTTCCGGCAGCCCTTCAGACAGAGGTAAAGTAGGTCACTATGCCTGGAGGTCAGAAAAAAATGGCTTTGAGGGGCTACAGCGCCCAGAATCCCCCATTCCACATGGCCAGTATGTTGGCTGGGGCTGATGGGAGTTGTAGTCCAAAGTGTAACTTTTCCAAGCTCTGCTTTTAAGCATCTTCTTCCTGCCTGCATTTCCATCTCACCTCACCAGCTTCAGGGAAGCTGAATGAGAATACACATGTCAGACCCAGCGGAATGAAAATGCACCTGGGAGACCCAGATTTGGGATACAGGTGTGGGTGTGCATGACAAAATACCACAGGGCAGAAGCCTAGTAGCGACGAGTCATAAATTACATCAGCCGTCGGCAGGCAAGGCCCTGGTGATCCAATTAGAACCGACTAAGTGTGTAGGACTGTATGCAGGAAGCCATTCTCGTCCCAATTCATTTTCAGCCCTACCTGGGAGAGGTAAACCAGCTTCCCGTGAGATTCGTCCCAGAGATAGCAGGGGTGCAGCTGAGCCTCGCCCTCCTGGAAGATGGGAAACCGAACACGTTTCTTGTTTCCAGCCAACTCTTCATGTGTCAGGATGATGGCAGGAGGAACAACACCCAATGTTATTTTTAGGCAGTGAAGAAACACAAATCTCTTTCTATTCTGCATTAACCCGTGTGTGGATTCTGGGTGCATTCGGAGTTCTTATGGTGTCCTTCCTAACCAGAATCCATCATTACTTTGCACGTGCTGAAGGATCTGCAGAATTTCTCTCCCAAGCCCTGGGGTGGTACATTACAAAGGAAAATCAGTAATTATTTCATCGTTCTGAATTTGGATTTCTCCTTCTCCTTCCTGCTCTCACCTCCACTGTCCCATTTTTTCATCCTAGATTCAATCCAGACAGACTCTTTTAAAACCTGCACGGCGATACAATTATGTTAGGGATACGTTAGTTATATTTGACGGAGACTTTTGGTCCCGGAAGGCTGGATCTTTTAATTAAGGAATCCTGCTAACTTTCTGAAGGGACCACCAGGCCATGTTTTAGAAACTATTGCAGCTCAGGAGACATTAAACCTTTCAGCGTATGATGGCTGTTACATTCTACAAGCTTGGGTATAAGTTGACCCCATGTATATAAGTCGAGGGGAGATTTTGGGGCCAAAATTATGGATTTTGATATGACCCTTGGATAAGTTGAGGGTCGTTCTGCAGAGAGCACTACATCTAGAGCATTACAACATATCCATTGCCAATTTAGATTGCAACGATCAGTCTTTCCACCCTATACTGTTACAGTGCTATTATTCCTCTTTCAGCATCCTCTGGAATCCTGGGCTTTGCAGTTTAGGGAAGGGCATTTGGAATTCTCAGCCTCAGGAAACTACAAACCCCAGAATTCCAGAGGAGGTTGAAAGTAGAGTAATGGCATTATACCAATGTAGTGTGGAAATGGTCCCAGAGAAGGGGATGGTTCCTTTTTGGATTAGAGCTAAGGTACAGTACTTAAGCTGACTCATGGATAAGTTGACCTAGGTTTTTGGGGTTGACTGATTGACTAAAATTTCTAGATGTATACATGAGTAGATACAGTAGATAAAATACAGCCTCCATTCTCAGAATCCTGCTTATAAAACACATACATGTCTTTTATGTACGACACCCTCATTTTTAAAAAATGTGCATTCTGCAAGGACAGTATTGTGATAGCACTTTGCTGGGAAATAATGGGGCTTTGCTGGGGAGAACTACAACTGTCAGAATTAGGCATAATTTGTGGATATGGTTACTGATAACCTTAGTAAGTTTGCTTAGGTGGATCTGTAATAGTAGAATAATATTTTTTTTCCATTTCTTATCTTTTCTTTTCCATTACATTTTGGTTGGGGCAGTTAGAGGCCTTTTTGTGTTTTAGTGAGTTAGTGTTTAGTGTTTTTAGTTTCCTGTTTTGGTACCGTGTTTTAAGTTTAGTTTATGTTTGTGTCTAAAATGTTGGTGCCGGTGTTATTTTGTGTTAAAATGGATAAATATACTTTTTTAAAAAGCCAGGTGGACCAGTAGTCTGTTTCTGATTTTGAAAATGCTTTTTTTTCCTCTTTAACATTAAACAGTGTAGGAGAGTACAACTTATTTAAAAGGTGAACTGCTGATCCAGGAGGCTTCAAGGAGAGGCAATTCACCTTTTTCAAATAACCTCTCCAGTCCAGAGAGGATGAAAACTACAGAAAACCAAACTTTGGGGTCCGTATGAGTCCCCCACTGTGCTTACCCCAATTCTAAAGTTTCATGAAGGTGAGAAAAAGTAAGTGCCTTATCTGCAGCAGCCCCCAGCTATTGAATTCCTTTTTTGGAGAGACCTGTTCCTTTTTTTCCCCTGCCCTTTTTGCTTTTTAAACCAGGGTTTTGAGCAATCCCAGATAAATTTGGCTCCTTTGAGCGTTGCTGTTGTTTTGCTATTGCTTGCTTACATCGAATTCTTGTTTTTAGTGCACTCTGCTCTCCTAAGGAAGAAAGCGTGGGTGGGCTATAAGTGATTGAAAACTAATATCATGGAAATACTTCTTTAGCATGAAAGGTCACATAGCAGCCTAGTTTATATTTTTTTTTAACTCCTCAACTATGGCCAGGTCTCTTGCTTCTCAGACTTGCAGCAAAGTGGGACACAATGTGGACTCTCCCTTCGTTTCCATAAAATAGCACAGCGCTCAAAGATTGATTAAATGCTGTAACCAGCCAGCCCCTTCCCCCTGCTAGGCTTATTAAGACCCCATTTTGAGACCTAACTAGGGCATGCTGAGAGCATCAACAACAGCAAGGCTTTGGCTTGCAATACATTCATCTAACTGGCCTTGGAAAAGACTGTGCCACGTTGCAAATCCATGGCAAGGGGTAGCAGGAGGACCAAAGCATTTATCCACTTGAGACAGAACACCAAATGGCATGCTCCCCCACATACACGCATACTCAAACTGTCCTGATTTGGACAGTCCTGATTAATCCACTGCCTCCTATGTCTTCATCTGCTTTTAAAATGTCCCGGTTTCTCTGTCGTCCTCCCCCTTTATCCTCAGTTTAATTCAGTTGCTGCAAACTGAGGCCATTTCTGCAAAGCGCTATTATTGCACTTTCAACATCCTATGGAATCCTGGGGTTTGGAGTTTAGGGAGGGAAATTTAGAATCTTCAGCCAGAGAGCTCTTTGGCCTCAGTAAACCACAAATGCCAGAATTCCACAGGACGCTGAAAGTAGAATAATAGCACTATAACAGTGTAGTGCGGAAATGGCCTCAGCCTCAAAGTGCAAAAGTAGTTTGCAATTCCATTAACTCCCTAGGAGGCTCAGGCACAAGCAAACGGCTGCGGCCTCTCTTAGTTTGTCTGATCTTCCTCAGTAGTAACTTTTGCCATCTTGATCACACCCAGATGTTGCTTGGCCACGGGTTCTGGTCTGCACCCATGAAATGTTGGAGATAATGCTCCTATAACCCACCCAAATCAAGCTTCATAGTAAACAAAGCCTGCAAAGATATTTTGGTTCATGGGTCAGAAGGTCCCACGAGCACATTTCTCCCATCCTGATTGTATAACCATACAATAATCTCTCTCTCTTTAGGCATTTTAGTATATTGTTGTTATTGAAGCAAGCAACATTTTGTGTCTTTTCATGCCATGCAGACATGGCTGTCCGAGGCGGCCGCCTCACTCTCTCTAGGATAGCCTGGACCCTGCGGAAACGCTACAGTGTTTGTTAATAGAAAGGATGCCACAGTAAGCAGATTAAACGGATTAAGCAATTAAAAACATGTTATCAGCCTAAAAAAAGCCCCCTTGATTAATCAGCTAGATCTTATTTTTTTTGAAAAATTGTTTTTAATACACTTTATAAAAACAGCTGATAGCAGGTGCCCTCTTTAAAAGGAGTTCCATGCTATGCATGAAAAATGGGGAAAAGATTTTAAAAGGTACGCCATTGCAAGGTGCGTGAGCGTCATTTAAATACCAATGAAGAAGTCCTACATTTTTTCTTCATAATCAGCGAATTTTGTTTCAGCTCATGCACTGACTATTAATTGGCTAAGACTACCGGGCTAAACACATTTACTGGGGAGTAAACCCCACCAGACACAGCTATTACTTCCAAGCAGACATCTGTGGAATTGCAATGCAAAAGCCATACGACTGATTGATGTAATATTTTTATAACGGGGCGCCTTGTATGTGATTTTACACCTGTAAAGACCAGATTAAATTCTGCAAGTAGTCATAAAGGCCACTGGATGCGGTTTATGGGCTTGTCACCATTTCTGAGTGTGATCAACCTCGCAGGGTTGTTGTAAGAATGAATTGGGATGTGTGAGAGAGAGGGAGAGAGGGGTATAACTTGAATATGTGTGTGTATATATATATATATGGATATATGGATCATTTGTTGCCCATCAACTGTCCAAGAACTTTTCACCTATCCTATATTGCATTAATTTTTTAAAATGGTGGTCAGTGTTGGATTGGTATGTGGGAGATCCAGTTGCTAGTCCCTTCAAAATTAAAAAATCAGCTTCCTTCCACTTGATCTACCTCATTGGGTTCTTGTGTGAGCAAAATACATCACCCAGTGCAAATTTTTGATGTTTTTTATTTTAAATTTTTGAACATACAATATAAAACAGATTACAAATGACACCTTACAATATCTTTCTATAATTGTAACAGTCCCCCCTCCTACCCTCCCTCAGCCCCCATGGATGATGATGATGGTGATGATATATTATCATCATTCATATCATCATCATCATCCATTATATTATTATTATTATTATTTATTAGCCGCCTCGCTCCAAGGCTCGAGGCAGAGCGTAGAATAGATGGGAGTTAAAAGTCATAGTTAAAATACACAAAGAAGAATTTAAACAAACATACCATAATTAAAACAGATCCTAGTTAAATGCTCAATTAAAATGCTGTAACTGTACGATTAAAAATACAATTAAAAGCACAATTAAAACTAGACTGGGTAGGCCTGCTGGAAAAGGTAAGTCTTTAGTCCTTTTTAAAATTTGGCCAGGATATTTTGCTTGTCCAATCTCTCACCATGACCCAAAACGGGGAATATTTTTATCAGTAATATCTCTTTCACTTCTTTGCACCCCTTTTCACCTTTTTGACCCTTTCAATCCAGAAGCCTCAATGACCCCACCAGTTTGTTTCATCGCCCTGAACAACGGGATTGAAGTTTTTTTTAATTAAAAAAAATGTGCCCATTTTACAGATGGGGACTAACTACTGAGTCCACTTGTTCTGCTAAAATGGGTGGTTAGGGGCGCAACTGCAATACTGTAACTCCAACCTAGGAGCCAGTTCCAAAGCCCAGCAGCCCCCCCCTCCTTCCTTTAACGAGCTAACCCATGTGGCTGAAATGACTGAGGGGGGCGGGCCCGCCTCAAGCGCGCGCCCCCAGGCGGAAGCGCGCCCGCGCTCCGCCGCTGAGTCACTGACGGGCCGGGGAGCCACCTCATTGGCCGGCGCCAGCGCTAAGCCCCACCCCCTCCTTTTCCTCCTCCTCCTCCTCCCGCCCACCTTTCCCCGTTTCCATCTCATTCCCTAGGAAACCAGTTGCCAAGGCAGGCGAAGGAGGCGGAGCAAAAGAATAAGAAAGCCGTTTACCTTCCTTGCCTCCCTTTCGCGCGTGCGCGTGCGCGTGCGGGCTCCCCGGCGCGAGGGCGCCTCGAGGAAGCGCGCCCACCCCCTTCACTGTATAAAGAAAAAGAAAGCCGGCGCGCCTGCGCGCTCACGTTCCTCCAACCCGGTGTCAAGGTTTTTGTTTTTTTTCCTTCCTCTTCCTCCCCCGGCGCATGCGGGGAAGGCGCGCTCTAGGCCTAGAGGACGTCGAGAAAGCGGGAGGCTCCGCCCCTCCCGAGGCGCGCGCGCGCACGCCGCTGAGCAGGCGCTCGCCCGCTTAGGTGGTGGGAGTGTAACCGAGCGCGTCCGCGCATGCGCGCCCCCGCCCGCCTCCTTCTCTCTCTCTCTCTCTGTCTCTCTCTCTCTCTCTCCGCCGAGCCAGAGGCCGCCCGGTGGTTGCGGCGGCCGAGAGGAGGGAGGAAGCCGCCGCGCTCGGCGTCGCCCGCCTCTCCCCTTCCCGCCCCTCTCCGCGCCCCTCCGCCGCCCCCCTCCCGCCTTCCTCGCCGTCTCCCCTCCGGCCGGGCCCCCCGCTCCCCGCCGCCTCAGGCCTGGGCGCGGCCGCCGCCGCCGCCGCCGCCACCGGGGACGCCACAGCGACGGAGGCACTGGCGGGGGTGGTGCTGCGGTGGCGGGGCCGCCGGCGGCGATGAGGTAGCTGCGGCCGCACTTTCATTTTTGACAGGGGGGGAGAGTGCGGCAGTTGGGTCTGGGAGGGCCGGTGGGGCGGCTGATGCATGTATTTTGGGGGGGGAGGGGCAAGGAAGGGCTGGTTCTGTCAGTTGGAGGAGGAGAGCCGGGGGGAGGGGGATCGGGGGACGGCGAGGGCTTTTTTCCGAAAAAGAGGGGGGTCTTTGGGGTCTGAGGGGCTCGAGGAGGGGGGAGTGTGGGGAGGGGGAGGAGGAGGGCAGTTGCAGTGTGTGAGGGACTGGGGGGTGTTTGGGGGTGGTTCAGGAGAGGTGGGTGGGCCAAGAATGAATCAGTCTGTCTGTCTGTCTGTCTGTCTATCTATCTATACACACACACACACACATATTTATATATATATATATATATATACACATACACACACACATATATATATACACATACATATATACATACATACACATATACATACATACACATATATGTGTATATACACACACACACTTATGCGTATGTATATACACACACTCACACACAATAACCCTCTCTCCTGGGGGAAAAAAAAAGCCCTTGGCCCACCCGTTGCATCTCTCAGTTTCTGCTCCATGAAGCTACCAGTCTTCCACGCAAAATAACCAGATCCCCCCTTCCCAAATATACACAGAGATACACACACACTTCTATACATGTGTGTGCTAAAATGATATTTTGTATGTATCTGTGTGTGGGTGTGTGTAGGGATGTGGATGTGTCTGTCTGTACAGATATATGTGTGTGTGAGAGAGAGAGAGAGAGAGAGAGAGTGTGTGTGTGTGTGTGTGTGTGTGTGTATTTATATATTTTTATTTATATATAAATATATATACACACGCACACACGCATGCATGCATATATACCCCTATAGAGAAAGGGGAGGGCTGCTTATTGTGTGTGAGGTCTCGTGGTGTTGTCAGACAAATTGGTGTATTTGCATGGGGGAATGTTGATAGGCCAGGAATTTTTTTGTGTGTGTTTGGGGGGTCTAGTTGTTGTGTGCAGGGGCTCATGGTTTTGTGAGACAAATTGGAGGATGTGAATGGGGGTGCAGATGGGCCAGGAAATTCTTTTTTTGAGGGGGGAGGTGGCTATTGTGTGCAAGGGGTTCATAGCGTTGTGTGGCAGATTGGAGTGTGTAAGTGTGGGTGGGCCAGGATTTTATTTTGGGGGGAAGAGGAGGAGTTGGTTATTGTGTGTAAGGAACAGATAGGCATTAAGGAGCAAGTGTTGGGGTATTTAATGGGAGGGCCAGTGTGTTTGAGCCGGAGTTCTGATCACTGTTGTCAGGGGTCCATTGTATGGGGGGGCAGCAAGAGTGTGTAAAGGGGGTGGGCCAGGGTTTTTTGGGGGGGCGGTTATTGTGTGTGATGGATTGATGGCATTGGGGAACCAATTGGGATTTATAATGGCTGGGCCAAGATATTTTGAGGGGAGTGGGTTCTCGTGTGTGTATTTGGGACTGACTGGAACTGTGGGACCTGTCGGGAATGGTTTGTCGTGGTGGAGCGTGAGCTTCGGGTTTTTAAAGCAGTTTGTGTGTCTGTGTGTAGAAATAAAAGGATTTTATTGCCATCATGATTGGATAAGGTGGTGGATAGAGATTAGGGGCAAAAGTTAGACATGGACTATCACAGACAGAATTTGGAGAAGGTTTTTATTTATTGTTTGTGCGACCTAATGAGGTACGGGGCATTAAGGGGGTGGGAAGTGCCGGAGGTGCATAAGTATCAGGACAAAGGCTTGCGTACCTAAGTTTCTTGTAACAGTCAGAGTTGTGGGTCAGTTCTGGGGGCACCCAGTGGATGTGGGTAGTGGCATGGGCGGGCCAGGATTGTGTGTACACGTGGGATCTGGTTATTAATGTGTGCAGTGGGCCAAAAAAGAGTTATGGGGCAATTGGGGGAGAGGTGGTCAAAGGGGTGTAGGTGGGAGAGTGCTAAGCAAGGGTTGAGGTATGTATGGGGAGGCAGCAGCCCGGACAGTTGGGAAGGAAGTGGAGGGAAGACTGAGACCATTAAGAGATTGTGCTGGGTCTTTTCTGTGTAGAAGATCGGCGGGAGAGCTGAAAAGTAATATTAGCGTCTTAGTCATTGTTCGTGTCATATTATATTATGCGTATAGTCTATTTTTATGAAACGTCGAATCAAGTTGTCTGAAAAGTGCTGAAGGACAGGGATTTGGGGGCAAATATAATAAGGACTTGGGCTAGGGGGTGTTTGGTGTGAAGGAGAGCTAATAGGAAACTGTGGTGTGTTTGGGGCAGGCAGTTGTAGGGATTAGGTCTGAGCTGGTAGGTCACGCGTAAGGGGTTTTAAGGGGGAGTGGGAATATATTTGGTAGAAACTAATTCTGAAGCTGAGGGAGTTACCATAATAATGACAACAATCACAACCGTAACGATATCGTGCATTCTTAGGGGAGGTGATAACAGTGGCCGGAGACGACTGGCAGAAGAAGATGGGGTATTTTGGAAAACAGAGGATAATGAGACAGCAGAAAGGAGCATGAGATAGATGAGAAGGAAGGTGCTGAGGAGATGTCCTTTGTTGTCTTTGTTGGGGAGCAAGACTGGCAGGAAAGGTATGTCGAGACGCCTCCTTTTTGCTACTCTGTGGGAGCGCGCTGGCAAGAGGGGCAAGGGAGACGTTGGTGGAAGGACTTCTGCGCTCTGCCCTCTCGCTTTATCCTCTTGCCTCAGGGTGTCTGGTGCTTCTGTTCCTCTCAGCCAGCCGCTTGATCCCTCTTAGGGTAGGATGAAGGAAAGAGACAAGGGTGTAGCGAGAGCAAGGGAACCTTAGGCCTGCCGCCTTCTGTTGCTGCCTTCCCCTGCTGTGCTACCTTACTACCCCCATTCCATTGTTGGAGAAATCAGATGATGAGAGAATTTTCTCCTTCAGTAAACTGCTTGGTACCTGTTTGTATTGTCAGGCTGGTAACTCATTGTGCAGTGAGACTGAATTGTGCATGTAGTTCCTTTATATTCCTTTGTACGTCTGAGATGGAGAGTTTCCTTTGTTTCTGTAAGTTTTAATTAATATATATAATCAAAGCATTGTACAGCCTGACTGCTTCACGTTGAGCTTTGCTCTTAGACCAAACGCTATCAGATAAAGGGGAAAAAAAATCTCTGGTGTTTCCGCAGCTGAAGGATCTGTGCTCGGTGTTGTGCATATGAACTTGCTATGTGCCTTGTAAATCGTAGTGTTAGAGTGCTAGGACAGATTTCTTATTTTTTTGTTTGTTTGTTTCAGATGGTGGATGTTGATATTTGTGCTGGTGGGGATAGCACAAGAAGAAAAATGGATGCTCTAACAGATAGCGCAGCTGAGATCGTTCCATTGGAACTCTATGATTCAGCCCGAGCAAAAATAGCTGCTAATCTACAGTGGATCTGTGCAAAAGCCTATGGAATAGGTAAGAATCCCCATGGGGTGATTGTGCTTTTATTTTTCTTCCCCTTTGTGTGTGTGTGTTTTCCCCTGCCTTGCCCTTTCAGATGTTAAGTGGAATTGAAATGATCTGTGTTTTAAATATCAATTGTGTGTCAAACTGATTTGCTGGCTGGCCTATTCCTGTGTTTTCAAATACAAGGATAAATGCCTGCCAGGAGCTTGTCAGTGTATCCTCCCCCCCCCATCCCCTTTATTGTAAATGGTTTGCAGTTGGAAGTGCATGAAATCCTGCTGTGTTTTTGGTATTGTTTCTGCTAAATTACTGTTGTTCTACACGCTATAGACCCACACTGAGCTCTTGTAGGCCTCTTAGGTCCTTGCAACAGTCAGGCATTTTGGCAACTATGTACATCCTTGCTATTACCTTCCAATGGCTCATAATCGATTAGGGATGTTAAAAAAGATACTTATGGTTTTTATATAGTAGACTGCAGACATTTTAATCCTTTGATTTTTTTTTTTCCCTCCACCAAAGCACCTGCATTCTAGAACTTAGTGCAGCATCCATCTCTTTTGTGTAACACCGTGTGCTTTGTGTAACTTGACTAGATGGAAGTTTTGGAAAATACCTTGTTTGAAATGCACATTTTTTAGAAAACTGGAGCTTAATTGAAACCTTTATGGTAGATCTTTTCTGTAAAGCACTGTTGTGAATCAGTGCTTTGCTCTTTAGTATATCCCCATTGTCTATTTTGAGTTCTTGGGGTTTTTAAGTAAGGACTTTTTGACCACTTGTGATCACAATGCTTTTAAGTGAAACAGTATATAACATGCACTCATGTTGTGGGAAATTAGATAGTCCTCTTAATCTAACTCTAATTTGCCAAACTGTAATATGCTTAATGGATTAACATTAGCTTGCTTTGTGGTAGTGCTAAGTAATACACTGTATTCCTTCTATCACATGGCTTTAGTTTGTTTTCAACTAAAGTGTTACCTCTTGTTTTTAGATTTATAAATATTTCGAATGTGCTACAATGAAATCGGAGCTCTAGTTAATCACGGTTTTTTTGGTATTCACTTTTACTGTTCATGGAAGCATACAGGAATTTTATGAAGCAGAAACATCTCTCTCCTCATAGCACAATCTATAATTGCATTTTAAAGATGTATAGCAGGAGCTTCAAGTAAATAGACTTTGTTCCATCATTGTAGTTTGTCTCTTGGGAGAGTTTTGTGCTTTATTAAACAGTAGTATATAAAATATTGTGATTTTTTTATAATGTGCAAACACTAATTGCTCTACCTTGTGAAGAACAAACTAATTGTGTGGCCTGTGTTTATGTTTATTTTAGCCATGGGAACTGAGTTTGAACAGTGGCTTGTGATGGCAAGTTCTAGACATACCTATACTTGGCTTCAAGATCAGAGTTAGACTCTCTTTTTTATTTCATATATTTAAGTTTACTAGTTCACTTAATACAGGCTAAAACGATACTCTTGTATTTTGCATTCTTTCTATAGCTGTGAAACCTGCCAAGAGCATGTTAATGTCTTTAAATTCCATCACTATTAGAATCCTGAAGTGCAAATGTACAGCCTTCCAGTATTTGGGGAAAGATAGATAGGACAAAAGGTTTGACTTCATAAATTAACTACTTGTTCCTAAAATGTCTTGGGTCACTGTTTCACAATACTGTGCCTCCGTCTCCATCCAGTTTTATATGTGCTTCATTTTGTCTAGTTTTTCCGCAAGGCATGGTTTCTGTTCACTGCTTTTCAGTCTTGCAAAAGACTTTGTACAGAGTTGCTAGTGGGGAGGTGAAGGTGGAAATTGACCCTGTCCAGGTCTTGGTAAATGCCTGATGCTCTATGAACCGCCCTTTTATGTGCTATAACAATAAAGCAAGGATGAGCCATCTCTGTAGTGGGGCCTTTTCTGTGGAACACTTTAGGGGTGTTTTGTTGAAGTTTTCAGGAGAAAAAAAAAGTGTTAGCTCTCTAATGTGTAATACTGCAGTTTAATATAAAGCTAAGCATTTTTCTTTTCATTTTCTAAGCAGTCACTGCAGCCTGAAGTTGGATTTGGGGGTGAGGTTGTGAATTTGGAGGTCATCCACTGCCTTCAGAGCTGTGCCCAGTTCATGCTAGCCACAGTGGGAGATTTGGGGCGGGGAAAGTTCACATCCTTTTCTCCTTTAACCTCTTCCTTATTCTGAAGGGAAGGATTAGTTATGCCAGCTCCAAACAGGCATGGTGGGGTTCTGCCTGGGGCCTCTCTAGCAAGTGAAGAGGCTTTATCTAGCCTGTCCAAAGCTACTTCTGTCCCAAACCTTCCCACGAAATGTCTTGTTTGGAAATATACCGTCAGTGGTACAATGGTATCCTTGGTGTTGTGTGCAGGAATAACTGTACACTTCCCAATGGCTGTTGGACAGGCACTGTGTCATCCCTCCCTACCCATTACTGACCAGAGGGCAATGGTTAAGAAAACTGCTTTTTCTCATATTCAGATAATAATTCAAGATGTTTCCAGTCCTATCTGTAGTTATAATAGTGTTATTTAACACTCTGATAGTACTTAATTGCCTAACTGCTACTTAATCAAACATACTAAAAATAAAACATTGACCTTGTTTTAAGCAAGCGTGTAATGACTTTGTCATGGGCAGACTGTTACCTAATTTAGTGTGGAGTTGTGACCACTTAATAGCCCTGGCAGCAGTGGATGACCTATTGCAATGACCAGCCTTTGGTGGATCCAGAGGGTTTCCTGAAATTTTGGTGGGGGACAGGTGTCCTTGTAAAGTGATGGTGAGATACCAAGGCCAGGGCTATCACAATCAAACATTTGATCCAATTATAGAGCTGGGTTAGAAACCAGGATTTCTGGAGAGCTGCAGGCAATAAAAAGGCCTATTAACAAGCGCAGAGATGGTGGAAAACCTCTGAGGAAAACCTAAGCACAGCCTTACAGGGTTTGCTGTGTGGTGGTAGCAGTAGTAAAGCAAGCTCATGCGTCTGCCACTGCTGTGTCTATGTGTTGCAGAATTATCTGTTGTGCTGTCCCACAGAACCAGCTGAGGGAATTTATAAATATCTTCTAATGGGGGCTTTAATGTAATTAGATTGCCCCTAATACCAAATAAGTCTGGGCCCAGTCATGAACTTTATTGTTCCACTGTATGTCAGAAAGATTCTGTCTTTCAGCGAAGTAGTCACTGTCTTGCTTTCTCTCAGTCGAAACTTTTTTTTTAATACATTGGCCTTCTGGGAGGTAGGTGTTGCTATATATTGCTTACACTGTTGTTTATATTAAGGTGTTATGTTTTAGCCTCTATTGTCTTCTATTACAGTTCATCTTGCTTTGCATTTTTAGAGGGTTTTTTTTTCTCCTTAACCCAGAAGATGGTCTGTATTGCCACACCATCAAGTCACTCCTATTTTGTACTGTTTGCAAGGAAGCACAGTACCTTGCTGTAATCTAGAGCTCATGTTAACTGGTTTGTGGAAAATAGCACTTCCATTTAGAAACTAGCTCCTGTTCTATGAATAAAATCAGAAGAAATATGTCACAGTGCAAGAGTTATATTTGCTCTGTGACAGCGTTTATCGGGAATACTTAAATTGGTGAGAATAATATTATGCTGACTAACATAGTTTTTATTTAAATGTTGCTGTGCACTGTGCGTGCTTATGCAGGAAATGTAGAAATACTGCACAGGGAAGGTGAGCTGGTTGTACAGTTTAAGCTATACATTGCTGACAGCCCCCCGGGGTGATAATTGCAAGACTGTGGTAATGTGCTGATGCCTTTTACATGTAACAGTGTCCCATTTTGATTTTTGTTTTAAACTTGCATCTGATTTGGACTGAATGTAAAACAGTGGGATAGTGCTATGTTAGTAGGCCAAAAAAAGACAATTCCCTGTCTGTAGACTCTATAGAGTATATAATTTATGTTGCATGTTTCTCTGTATAACAAGGAAGATTAATAGATCTAACCTGTGTCTTCCAGATACCCATCAGTTCAGTTGAACATGATAATGCATGTCCAACATACATTTAAGAGTATATCATTTGGATTCAAAATGGTTGCTGAGTGAATTGTATGCTCCGCTGCCAAATTTGCAAATTTCAAGCAATCATATAACAAAAAACAGTGTTCTGGGTGGTATACCTACGGAGAGGAGGAACTTATCTCCAGTGATTGGAAGCCACAGGGTGCTATTCAGGAGAATATGGACCATGGAACTGATACAGTACACCTTTTTCTGTCCGTACTCTTACTGTTGGGGACAGTTTGGCCAAATAGGTAGAGAGTTCTTGGAGGTGTATTTGGGAAGGGTACAATTTTTAAAATAAATAATAGTATTAAATGGGCCCACAAGATATCATAACATGCCATTGGTTAGACTGTATTATGGGTGGATGAGCAGGCTGTATATGCAGTAATGAACCCATTTTCCCCCTAACTTCAATGACTAAAGACTTAAGCACTTACCTGATAGCTCTTAATTGAGATGTTGCATTTTTCTTCCTAATGACAGGTTTGCTTCATATGTTCTTTTTTAAAAAAAAATCAGGCAGGGAAACCCTGAGGATTGTTGGAATTTAAATACCTATTGTTAGTTGGTGATATGCTTGTTGTTGCGTGCCTTCAAGTTGTTTCCAACTTATGGTGACCCTAAGGTGAGTCTATCGTGAGGTTTTCTGGTGTGTAAAATGCCCCAGGTCACCAAATGGGTTTTCATGGCTGAGCAGGGAGTTGAAACCTGATCTCTAGGACCGTAATCCAAAGCTAAAGCCACTATGCCACACAGGCTCTCTGATACTATTTATATAGTATTTATTGCATTTCTTTAAAAAAATACTTTTTTACAAATAATTCTTCTCATGGCACAGTCTTACGCATATATGCTATACATTCCCACTAACTGCAGTAGAATTGCTCACAAGTAAATATGTAAGCTTGCAGCATTTGCAGGACTTGGGTCTAGACTTTTTACGCAGTCTGATTTATAGTCTGTATAAACTTTACCTGGTAAAGCATTAGGCTTTGGAGTGAATAGATATGTCACAGTGTTTATCTCAAAGTTCGCTTGATGCCTTTTTGTGAGAGATTTTTGCCCACAATGCAACGCTTCTTTGCCCAGTTTTTCTGGAACCTTGATAGAGAGGAAGCTGGTAGAAGAGGAGGAAGAGAACCAAAAAATGGGTTTTTAAAGGGCTGCGTGGTGTGATTGGAGCCACCGAGAGGGAAGGTTCCCCTGGAAAAGAAGTGCCTGAAGCAGGGGTAAGGGGTTGTAGAAACTCGCTAATAATCACATTTGTGCAAGTCAGAACCTACAAATGGGGAGAGCTGACTGTAGTAATTGAGTGGTGTCCAGAGCATTTAGGTTCTCTGATTGTATGTGAGAAAATATTTGACTTGTTTATATCTAATGATGCATGCAGTCATATGGTGAAAAGCATTTGTGGGATCATTTTTGGTCATTTTAACATCAGAAGAATCAGACTACCTTCCTCCTTTGACTACTGTTTAGCCTACAGACTCAGTTTGTGTTTTTATTTATATCTGTGTTGCTGTTCACGCTTTTTGTAGTAAAATCATTAAAGTGGAAGTTTCCTAGCCTTCAAGTTACTTTTCTTTCCCTAATGTAGTAAAATGAGTTATTAATCTCATCATATAAGTATATTTTTTGTTATAATATTACCTGGATAAACTAATCTGCTAGGGCATCAAAAATCTTAAGAGACTTTTTATTCAGTTCCTTCACTTTTATTCTTGCCTCTTCCCCTTTGAACTGTGTCAGCCTTACTGCAATAAAATCATGCATGAGTTCTCTGTGAGGCCTAAAATAGTATGTTGGCATATCTCTCCCTTCATGTGCATTGCTTGTAAAATTGTTGTTTTGATGTTTTATAACATTTGTGCCTAGCCACTGTTCTGCCTGGTAGGCACATTCTAGCTGACGATGAAACATACCATTTCCATATACCACAATTCAAGATGGCAGAAAACCAGTCACTTTCACCCCAGCAATGAAACGTGATAACAATAACTGCATACTAGAAGCTTTGGTGATGTATTTTACAATCATTCCATTTGGTATTATGATCTAATCAGAACAAAATGAATATCCAAACGTGGGTTTAGAAGAATTCTGATACTGAATAGATATTTCCTGTGTTTTTCAGACTGCTCACTATAGTTATATTACAGTTGTTTATTAAATACTTGAATAAGTCAAAAAAGTTCTACAGATTGTTATCGAAGTTTGAAAACACTTTTGGAATCTGTCAATAGGATTAACGTAGCCAAAGACAGCTTAGAAATTTTGAGGCTTCCGTTGCTGTAGTTTAACTATAGTAAGCAGACGAAGCGTTTGCTGTTGTAAGGGTGAATAATCATTAATTGAGATGGGGGTGAAAATGTAGAAACATATTTTAGAAACTCAACCAGAGGAATGAAAAAGAACTTCAATTTCTGAGCTTCTGAAGAAACATAAAGAAGATCAGGTAGACCATTTTTACCATGATGTGAGGTTGGCTTGTTTCCAACACACTGAGTTTAAAATTAACCACGGTTTGCTGTTGGTTTGTCAGTCCAGCAGTTGTGGTTAATAATAATAATTTTAAAAATGGAAGCAAAGTTTTCTAGTTTCTGTAACAGTTCTTGAGTCCATTCCAGGTTTTGGCTAGCCCTTCAAGATTCTGGACATATTTAGGAGTGGGAGGAACTCTTTGGAGAGGTCCTTTAAAGTCTGAATTAAAGCCTAGAGTGGAATCAGCATCCCACTGTCTTGGGAGCCACCGGCTGCTATTGCCAGTTTCCTTCACGTGATCATAGATGGAGCGCAGAGGGGCAAAACATGATTCCATGGCCTGTTGTAGCTTGTTCCTTTTGGACTAAATCAGAGGTGGAAATGGTACAGCCTTTCAGATGTTGCTGGGCTGCATCTCCCAGCTTCCTTCACTGTGGCCAGGACTGTTGGGACTACAAGCCAACAACATCTGGAGACACATGTGATTTCCGGCTGGTTTATTGCGACATAGCCAACAAAACAAAACTCAGTAACATCATGGTTGTGCATAGGAAAGAAAGTTAAAATTGGGAAGAAGATTCAATTCCACATTTAGACCTGTGAGTATCAGCCCCCTCTTTCTCAGCCCATCCCACCTCACAGAATTGTTATGAGGCATGGAATGAGCTCCACTGAACAAAGCATTGATCTAGGATTAGGTTTTAAGAATGAGAATGGAAACAAAAGCAAGATGCCCAGGGAGACTTAGTGATGACAAATGTGATCTGCGACAGAATATGTTGTTTCTGTACTCCCTGTCAAGAGCACTTCTGTTTGGGTGTTAGCTAGCCATGTTGTTCCCTTGTAAACTGTAAGCTGGGAGAAGCTCAAGAAGGATGGCCCACTCCCCTCAACCCCAGATTTCTGTCCCCCCCACCATTTCCATCAAACATTCCATGCCTACTAAGCATACCTAGTTTTTTCTCAGGATGTGTGTGTGTGTCTATATGTGTGTTAGAGTTGTTGTTGTGTTGTTGTTTTTTGACAGGAAGTGCAGGGCTTTGTTGTTACTTGTCATCAAGTTGGCTTTAGCTTATGATGATCCAAGCAATGAAACCAGTCATCAACAGTTGTGTTCAGGTCTTGCAAATGGAGAGTTGTGGGTTTTGTTGAATTAAGCTATTTGTAGTGTTGCTATCCTTTGCTTACTTTTTTTTTTATTACTATACTAGCATATATATACTCAGCATTGCCCGGGATTTTATTTTCTCATAGGTAATACTTTTTAGAAAGATTTGAGATCCTGTGTCTGTAATTCTCCAAACTGTCTTGTCCAGTACCTGTAACTTTCCCCCATATTCCCCAATCCAATCTGTATTCAGAGTTATTAACATACAGAGGTTGGGTTCCTGAGGGAATACACTGCCCTCCTCCTTGCTGCTAGGCCTCATCTCCATAGCAACTGGCCAGTCCCAAGAGTGCTCTGACCGAGAATTCTAAAGGCCCCTCCCTAAACTGCAAACCCCAGAATTCCACAGAATCTTTTCAGGCAGCCAATCATTGGCTGTGTCTGGTGAAGACCTCCTATCATGTCAGGTCAGGTTTTTGCCAGACACAGACAAACACACAAACTTTGACTATTATATAGTAGATATATAGAGTCAGTGTGGTATAGTGCTTTGAGCATTTGACTATGACCCCGGAGACCAGGGTTTGATTCCCCGCTTGGCCATGGAAACCCACCTTGGGCACATCACACTCCCAGTCCCAGAAGGCCCCACGATAGCTTCGTGTTAGGGTAGCCGTAAATTGAAAATGACTTGAAGGCACATAATGAAAACAATGTATGCAGTGCATCCTGCTTATATGCAGGGGTTCCATTCCGGGAAGCGTTGCATGAAACAAAAAATGTGATCGTCAGCGGACACAACAGATACAACGTACCCAACCAACACATCCATTGATGATGATGGAATACAAGGCTTCATTCAACCTTGCATTTGTGTGTGCAAAGGGTGTGCTGTACAGTACAAACTTTCGGGTTTCTCCAGAGCGTACCAGTACTTTCTGGTCTTTCTGTGGCTTTGTTTTGGTCTCATTGCTGTTAACATTTAGCACTTTGTTACTAGTTTTTCTAATAACAAAAGTGCTAATACAAAAAGGATTCTGACGATTTCTAATATATTTCATAAATGAATTGCTTGGCACATTTTGAAAATTTGGGCCAGTTTTACAGCATCCCCCATCTTACTTACAAATAAGTCTCAGTGATTTCAGTGGGGCTTCCATACAGGTATGTGGGTGTAGCTTGCGGCCTCATAGAACCAAATCACAAAATGCATTGGTAATCAGTACTGTAAGAGAAGGTGAAAATTTGTATCCCAGTCCTTTTCATTGTTTTCGAAACCTTTATCATGTCTTAGCTGTTACCCTTCAGCAAAATTGTCTGACTCCTTGAGCCTGGTGGGTTTCGCTTGCTGTACCTTTCCCAGAAGTATACTGTTCCTAAGATGAGGTAGATCAGTTGGACATCAGAACCGTCTGCTGCCCCATAATAAGCTTGTCTGGCCTAGTATTTGAGTCTTTACGATGGTAGAACAGCATGTCTACATCAGTACTATACACAGTAAACTTGTTTATACTAGTAATCTTAAGAATGTTGAGACTAGCACACTGCAAACCTGTTGTGGTAGTAGTAAATTCCTCCAGGCCTGAGTGTATCACAGTGCATCATCTCCAGGCTGCTTAATTATTAGCCTCTGGCTCAGTGAGCCAGAAGTGCCAAGCATAATTTAGAAATAAAAACATACAAAAAAGTTCATTTGTGCTACAGTTGGCTTCTTAGGGCTGTTACATGTTAGGCTGTCTTCACAGTGTCTTATTTCTCAGTGGTGTAGGTTTACTTCTAGCATCATCTTTTTCTACCAAGTTGAATGTGTTGATGGCTAAGGGATTGAGTGAATAAGCTCATTTCTATTTGCCAGCAACACAGCTTGATGATTCACCTTAATTAAGCTTACTGGAATTATGTTTATCTGTGAATGTTTTTCTGTATTGACATTGATTGACATCAGGTTGAAAGAAATCCGTCATCTAATTAAGTACACTTAAGTCCCATTGAAATCCATGACTTAATTGCTGAACATTTCTCTTTCATGTATGACTCTTTGGAATTAAGCACCACTGAATTCAGTGCATCTAGATAAGTGTGTTTCAGATTGCAACCTAAGTTCCATATGGGTGTAATATTGAAATAATATGTTCTAATAATTTGGAATAAAGTTTTTTTTTAATTTAAAATGACCAAATTGTATTTTTAAAAATTATTTGCATCAGTATTATATCAATCTGCTGTTTGCTACATTTTTACATAACTATTGTTTCTAGATACAGCTAGTCATTGTGGCTATAAAATAGGTGAGTTCAGGTGGCTGAAAACAGCCTAGACATTTAGCACAATTATATGCTCCTCTGTACGTCTATTTAGGCTAGCCTTTTCCTTTCTTTGACATGTTTCTAGCATCCATTATGGTGTCATAGAGTACTTAAGCAAATGTGTCCATTAAACATTCAGTCCTTCTGTTTCTTGACTGCATTACACTTGTGTCACAAGAGGACAAATTGAAATATTTTGGGATGTAATTAGTTCAACACTACAGATGAAAGAAGGAATGATTTCATGCTACTGTTAGAGCAAGTTGCTTATCCTTTGTGTCCCAAAGTATTTAAACCAGAAAGCAGTTTATTTCAGACTCTCTCCATTTTTGGCTAAGTTGTCAGTAAGCATATGTGTTTGTCTTGTTTCTGTATGGATGAGAATTCTCGTGCTTTGAGTTTGTTCCTCTTCTGTTTCAGACAATATCCCAGAGGAGCTGAAAGATCCATTTTATATAGACCAGTATGAACAAGAACACATTAAACCACCTGTCATCAAGCTGTTACTGTCCAGTGAACTCTACTGCCGTGTCTGCAGCCTCATTTTGAAAGGGGATCAGGTGGCTGCTCTGCAGGGACACCAGTCGGTCATCCAGGCTCTGTCTCGGAAAGGGATTTACGTCATGGAGAGTGATGATACACCTGTGTCTGAATCAGATCTCAGCTGCGCGCCTATCAAAATGGTGAGCTTAAGAAAAGGGAGCTTAACTTTTGTTTTACCCCATATTTATGCTGCCCCTCGGCTTTTCTCTTTACCCCCGAGCCCCCTGAACTGCGGCTTTTGTTTGAATTAGCCAGAATTGCGGAAGGATGTCTGAATCAATCCATGTCCTTTGTTCCTTAGAGTCCTCACATGGCAATGATCGATGCTCTCATGATGGCGTACACCGTGGAAATGATCAGCATAGAAAAAGTGGTTGCAAGTGTCAAATGTTTTTCTACATTTAGTGCCTCAAAGGAATTGCCCTATGATCTGGAAGATGCAATGATATTCTGGATTAATAAGGTAAAATAAGGGCGCAGCATAGTACCTTAATGTGTTGATGTGAGCTATTTAAAGTTGGAATTTAGTTGAAAAGGTAGAGCTGAGAGAAAAGAGTCCAGTGATCATGGCACCATTCATGCATGGAAGATTTATTATTTTTTCCAGTGAAATTTTGTGTGTTTAAACACAAGAGTTGCTCAGATTCAGTGAAGATGCAATAAAAGTGCAGTACTGTTGTTTCTTTGGTTGTAAGAACATAAGAAAGAGCTCTGCTAATTGAGTAACCTACTACGTGCCTATGGAAAGGTCATGAGTAGCAGACAAGGGCAAAAGCCCTCTTCTCTTTTCTCTTTTCCTTAAGAACTGGTATTTAGAGGCATGCTGCCTTTAATACTTAAGGTAATACATTGCCATTATAGCTAGTAACTATTGGTTTTTATTCCATGAATTTGTCTGATGGTTTTAAAGCTGGTGGCCTTCATGGCATCTTGTGTAATGAATTCCATAGTTTAAGTGTGTGGCATATGACGCAGCACTGTCTTCTTTCTGTCCAGAATTTTTTATCATTTGCTTTACTCCATGAATCTGGGCTTTAGCAGTTTGGGAGAGGGGGAAAGTATCAGTGTTTGCTCACATACAATCACTCACTTAAGTTCTCCTTCCTTCTAGATAAGATATTGGGAAACTTTCAGATAAAATAATTGGTTAGCAAGAGACCTACTTTCAAAAAAAAAAAATACTACTCAACAGTCATTGTTCAGGATCAGCTTAGCTGTGTCCACCCAGTGTGAAAAATCAATTTCTCAGACTTAAGTCCAATACTGTTATTTTTGGAAATGAGTATAGAACCAGAGATGTTAACCTTAATTTTTTAGAACAGGTTGGAAGTCACGGTTGGAAAATGAATCAATAGAAATCTATATTTAAGTTTGGAGCTGTTTTTTGTGCAAAGGATTTTTCAAGATTACTGTCATTTTTTAAAAAAAAAATTAATCTGAAGAGCTTCAGTAATGTGCAATTCATGTGTGTGTAGGTCTTGAACAATTCAGATCAAAAGTAGTACATTGGATAGAAAATTCTGTAGTAATGTCTCTGAATCTTTAAAAATAAACCTAACTGGTAGGTTGACAGTTCGTTGTAAACATGTGCTAGCAAAATCATCCAGTTCTAATTTTTTCCCATCAAGCTTTTATCACTGTGCCACAGATTTCTTATTTGCTTTTGTACTATAGCAGGATTATATACTCAGGATATGATCCTGTCAAACTTAAGCAGTTTAGAGTGCCCTTGATTTCAATGGGGGAAGCCTAAAAGTATGCTTATCTCATAATGGAAATTGCTTAAACTTGCATCGCTTTTGTTGGATTGTGTATTTCCCCCTGCGCACACACAAAAAAACAAGGTGTTATTTCGAAGAACTTGGCCAGGGATGGGGACAGAGGGAGAATCCAGTATTTGGTTCACAGAGTGGAAGAAAGTTTGGTTTCTTTAAGTCATAGAGCAGCTGACTGGAAGATGAGGAGAAAGCAGCCTAGGGAAAAAAGACAACAAATCACTGTCCAGGGAACATGCAAAACAGCACTATGGGGAGGGAAACAAAAGAAACAAGAAAAAATGACTGGGAACATCCCAGACATTTGATTAATTCAGGTGTCTGTAATAGTGACAGATGGAAATGCTTTTCCATCCATATTTCTTAGCACCTAGCTTTATTATCTGGTTTGTGGTTCTGAGAGAAGTGAAAAATATCAGTGTAGCACAACTTGTAGATGAGTATCATTACAGCGGTGACATTCTCTTTGGGTGTCACTGCTGTGGTTTGAGTCAAGAAGGAGAGAGGAATAACTGGTCGAACCAAACCAACTGGCATTGAATTTAAGCAATATAGAAATTTTCAGGGAAAGTAATGGAATTGTTTACTCTTTTTCCCTGCTTTTAGGTGAACCTAAAAATGAGAGAGATAACAGAAAAAGAGATAAAATTGAAGCAACAGTTGCTGGAAAGCCCAGGCCATCAAAAGGTAAAAACAGATTAAAGGAAATATGATATTAGATATATCTGTATGATTATTGCTTCAACCTGAATCTTTCTGCTGAGCTTGCTTCTACCTAAGCATGGTAAAGACAGCAGGATTCACAATACTGTCTTGTATTTGCCTGCATATAGTTCTGTACTCTGATGTTCCTGGTTTCTTATTCTTTTCCCTCAGTTTCTCTGACCCTGTGGGCCTGTGTATGATTAGCTATTCCGAGTGCTCAAGAGCTTCTCTGTTCATTCTTGCCACGTGTTGCCCTGTTTCAGAGTGAATGGAGAAGCTGGTGCCTTTTGAGGCTGCTCTGGTATTTCGGATTAGAGCTGTTATCTGTAGTCCATCTTTTTCTGATGTATTAAAATGTCAGTGCTGTATCTTATTCAACATTTGAATCCTGTTTCTTTGGGGATGAAGCAAGTATTGGAATGATACACACCTTTCAGCATTTATTCTGAACATCTTTCTGAGTCACATTTGTGATACATACTTTTTAAGGAATCAGGAATTCCTTATAGATACTAATAAAGCATGCACTAGTCATTCAGAAGGGTTAGTCGTGAATGTGTATGCAGCTCTCCCCCTCTTTCCTCTCCCATAGCTATTCCAGTACACTAATATTTTGAAGAAATGCTACACTTCCATTACTGGAACATGTACAATTTTCTCTTTTGTGAAAATTAACACAGTAGGACAGTTGTGCATCGGTAAAACTAAATGCTGCTGTCTTAAGTTCTAACTAGTGCTATACCTATAAGATTGCTTCATTTCCTAATAGTATGAGATTACTTTATATGTTACTAGTCACTCAAGTTCTTTTTTTTTTTAATGTTTCTATATCACAATAATTCCATGATATGAAAGTGTCTGTCGATTGGGTGCATTTTAGTATTGCTTATAACATGCTCTGCTGACATTCCTCTCCTGTTCCAACATTCCCTTCCCTGCTTCCTGAGCAGTCTCCTTCCAAATGGTATTGGAAATTAGTACCTGTAAGTCAATTAATTCTACCTGACAATTGTCATCCACAAAACCATGGCTTCTAATAATTCTTTTATTGGTGTTTCTGCTTCCATTTGCAATGCTGCTTTCACAACTTGCAACAATCTCTTTGCCTCAAGAAAATGTAGATTTCATTACATGGTTCTGCATACTGTACATACAGCATACTCATCACTATACAGCATTTTTCTGAATTGTTGATACGCAAAATCTGGAGGTGGAGAAGCAAGGAACCCACAGTCAAACACTGGGAACAACCTAGCTGTTCAGAAAACTGTTCATACAGTGCTAAGGTGAAGCTGGTCAGTTTAAAGTAATGGTGCTTGGAGATCTTTTTGGAGATAGATTTCAAGAGGTTTGGTTGTATATTTCAGTCTGGTAGATGTCAGACTTTGGATTTAGGTGAGACGATGTTGAAGAGTTTGTCTGAAGAGCTTTCTTCTTGTGGTCATACATGTCACAGCCATTTCTGAGGTTACATTTCTGTTGAGGGTATTTTGTCTCAGAGGTGGAAATGCTTAGTGCTCTCTCTCAAGATAAACCAGCCTCTATTCTTCTGTTTTCATGTCGTTGTAGATAAGATGAGCTCACATTTTGCTTCTAGGTAGAGGTCCATTTTTTTCCCTTGTATACATATATTGTGAGTACATATGAATGTATAATTGGGTATTTCGATGCAATGCCTTGTGATTTACTTCTGTAGGCATTGAACGGTCTGTATTTGCCACCCGGCTATAATTGGTCAATTAACAGAGTGCTTTGCATGTGGCTTAAAATGCCCAGGAGTGTCCATTTCTCAGTAGTGTTGACGATGGAATTCAAACTACGAAAAATGTTGCTCTGACCTGTTCTAGAAATGATTATTGAAGTTGTAGTTCAAAATGTTGGAATCACTGTATTCTTAAGCCACACCCCTGATTGTAAATAATATTGACCTAAGGGATTCATTCTCCTGAGCACACTGGCTTGTTTGGGATTTTTACCAAATGCCCTGATGTCAGGCAAGTGGCATGGAAGTGTTTCTGTCACACCATGAAAACATTATTTTGATATATTCCTATAATGTTTGTTGAAGCATAGCTTTTAGTGCACAGGTCAGCAAACCCTATCCTAAACATTCATTAACTAGTGCAGGAAATTTTCTAAACAGTGCAGAAGATTCTAACTTTTGTTGTTTGCTGAAAGGCAGTGCTTGATGCCAAATCAAATATCTTGATTTTGAAAGGGTTTTTTTTTCCCTCAAAAGTTTTCATTCTTACTTTGCTTCTTCAAGTTTAAGAATTGGGGAGAAGACTAGGTGGAGAGTACACTTTAAACTAATCAGATCACCTTACTGTGTGTGGTAATCAGCTTGATTCGAGTAATCATGTTTTGGGGGTCTAATGGGTTATAAACACTTTTGAATTCATTAACGTGATTCTGATTGCCATCTTGTATCTCGCTGTTTTTTTTGCAAAAGCCTGATCTGATGCATGCGCTATCACACTGCATGCTGGAACCAGTGGAATATGCTCGTGTGGTACAGTATGATTCACATTACATTACATATTTATGGAGAGCTTTGGGCTGAAGGATAAGTAACCTTCGTCGAATGTTGCAAACGTTCCATTTTTCTTCTGATGCTCTTCCCCATTGAATAGAATATGTGCCTCTATATCTTTCTGCAACGTTATTTCAAAATTTGGCAAAGCTCCATGTCTTCTCCATGGGTAACTGTAAACCAGCCTTCCAAATTTGAAATTAATTCTGTGGCATTGCACTCTTCCCTGAGCTTGTTTGTTTGCAGAATTAATTCTTCAGCCTGAGCTTTCCTCAAATATATACATATTTCATACCTAGATGTGGCCTTACATAGCTGGCTAGCAATCTTGTCTTTTTTTCCACATTTTCGATTAAAAAAATAGTAGTTCATTTTTAGTGTAGAGGTGTAGATCTCCTGGTAAGTATTAGTCAAATGTGTCAAATGTGATTTATCAATTGAATATAGTCTTAGTACAATCTTTTATTTAAAAAAATAAACTGAAAACTAAACAAACCTAGGATGTGCTTTTATTAGTTGCACTACTTTTTGTGTTAGGGGGTCAGATTGTCAGTTGCATCTGTCTTATTTTGTGCAGTAATCGTAGCACATTTTGCAATGTATTGTGGTACTCTGAACTGAAGTGAGTAAAGGGCTCAGTAAAACTGTTGCAGGTTTAATTACTAGCCATATATGCTTAATTTACGTGTATGTTTGAAGCAGTTGTTGATTGGGAGCATAGTAGCACCAAAGAACAGGTATCTAATTATACTAACTTACTACATAACCGTGTGCGTGTACACAGAGTATGTTGGTACTGAAAGGGAGACAGATATAGGTTTATAATAAAAGTAGCAAGTGGTTCCAGTTTGCTAGTTGGATTTATTTGTAATCCAGATTACGGATCTTTGTGCATCCTGGACTTTATATTTGCTCCATTGTTTCTCTGAATAAAGGCGTCTCTATTTTCTCAAAGGACTGTTAGTAAAGCGTGGTGGGATGGGTTGTGGTTGGAAAAGTTGGTCCAAGATTAGCAGGCTGATAGTGAAAATTCGTTTAACTGAAAAATGTATTCCAGCTAGATTTGAAAGTACAGTTTAACCAGCACAGAATGCTGTAAAGAATTGGGTCATAGTTACAAAAAATGGTTTTCCTGCAGTGACAAGAAACTCTGCCTTCCTCTATCAGGTACGTTATCGTCGAGATCACCTTTCAAGTAGGCAGTTACCGTTTTTCCCGTTGCTTGAAGATCTGATGAAAGACTGCAGTGATGGGGCTGCTTTACTAGCCGTGATACATTACTATTGCCCTGAACAAATGAAACTGGATGGTACGTTGAGAAGATTTTTTTAAAAAAGATGACCTACTTTTTAAAGCAATCTCAATAGAACCTTAAGGACGTATCAAAATTGCTTTAGAAGCAGCATCTGACGGTGGTGTCTGTTATAATCCAATCTTGTCCAGGAGTGTGATGCAACCAAAACCAGTTGCTTCAGTCCTGCTGATAGTGGTGATAGATGTTTCAGTATATGTTGAACAGCGTCACCAATAGAAGCTCATGGGAAAAAAGTGGTCTCCTTTGGTTTGATCAAACCCTGGGGTCAATATTTCTTTCTGCTTAATAATAATGGGGGTTTTTTTTAGTTGGCACCTAGCTGTAGAAGGGAAGTAAAGGGGATTGTCAAACAAGGTCGTTGCTGCTTTCTTAAATGTTTTTGGGGAGCTGTGATGTATGTTCCAGGTTTATTCTTCACGCAGGACTCTCCATATCTTAATGACCAGGAAATTTCATCTGCTAATAAATTAGTACAGGATATTAATGGAGGATTGCTTTTTACCTTTCAGGTGAAAAGGAGCAGTAATCTCATTTCTCTATCAGCGCCTCTAACACAAAGCAGAGCTGTCCCAACCAACCCATGGTCTCAGCACTTTACTCAGACTGCTGCGGTTTTTATACTTTCGCCATGGTTTCAAAGCTTCTTCTCCATGCCCACGATACAGCTGCATGTGCTGCGACAATGCCCCTTTTTTTATACTTGTGTAGTAGCCACTTCTTTGAAAATATCCCTGTATCAGTTTGCTGGCCCAAATCAGCCCCAGGCATATTCTAACAGAGATAGGGGCTTCTTAGGCTTTGTGAATACTATAGCTGCTGGGCCTTCTGCAGTTTAGGCCTTCTATGAATAGTGGTGCCATAGCATATCCTGCTGGCTATTTCAAAGCCCAACTGGGAGAAAGGGATGCTTGATTGTTTCCTCCTAAATGATAGCGCTGTGAACTGAGTGTTAATCTCTTGGACTGCCTGGTGACACTTATTTTCTTCTCCTCCCGCCCCTTTAGAAATCTGCCTGAAAGAGGTAACATCAATTGCTGACAGCATCTATAACATTCAGCTGCTGCGGGAATTCGCTAATGAGTATCTGAACAAATGTTTTTACCTCACCTTGGAGGACATGCTCTACGCACCTTTAGTTCTAAAGGTAAAGCACATGAATGTATTCCCCAGTTTTAAATTATGTGCCAGTAGACTACTAATGTTAACTTTCCTTTTTTTTCCCCCAGCCCAATGTAATGGTCTTCATTGCCGAGTTATTTTGGTGGTTTGAGATTGTCAAGCCAGACTTTGTACAGCCCAGGGACCTACAAGAAGTAAAAGACGGTGAGATACTTCAACTGTTATTGCGTCAGTTTCATGGAACGTAGTGAGAAAGTGTTATAGCAGAACGCTGGGATTTTTTTTCTATAGGCAGTGTAGCACTCAAGGCCTCTCTAGGAATGAATCTTGAAATATTGCTCATGCTTCTCTGACAAGCATAGGAAGATGGTGGAAGAATTAGTAGTTACTTTCTAACCCACTCTAAAACCATAGTATATACACTGATGTTTTAAAGTGGAAGCAGCCTGTTTAATCCCATGTTGGAACATGGCTAGTTATTGGATATTTGTTCACATTTCTCCCAATATTAGTAAACAAGAAGCATATGGAAAAACTTAACACCAGCCCAAGATATGTTAGTCAGAAAATCCAGATGGAACTGGATTTTTAAGCCTTGAGTTAACAGAGAGTGCAATCCACCCAAAAGTTCCCCTGCAGAACTGTCACTGCAGTGGATAGAAACTGTACAGGAATATTTCATTTCAGTGTTGTTTGCTCAGGAGAAGAGGTGGGTTGTATTCCATGGACTGAGTCTGTCTTTCCTCCATTTAAAACAGCTGACTCCTTTTGAATCCAAGTAGACTTGCTACAAAGATTTTAGAATCAGTGTTTTGATGCATGCGTTCTGCCACTACTTGTTCAAATGTAGGTGACTGCATGTCGTTATATCTTTTGAAAACTCCTGTTAGGGTTTTTGATTGTTAATTTTAAATTAACACTAATGGTGTAAATGAATATTTAGCTAAAACAATGTTGCAGCAGAAGAGCAGCCGCCCACCTGTTCCTATTTCCAATGCAACCAAACGGAGTTTCATGGCCAGTCCAGCTGCCTCTGGTTCATCCGACATGCAACCTCCAGTTCAGCTCCCTTTGGAAACTTGCAACAGGTATTACCTGCATCCTGAAGAATTTGAGTGTCTGTAAGTTTTTCTTTCTATCTGTATGGTCGGTCTCGCTTTGGTTTCTTGCACTGTGGTTTGGGGCACTGTTCTGTGCTATGTTGAAATGACCTGTTGCAGGAGGATTTTTTTAGATAATATCAGCCAGGGGCAGGTTGGCTGGGGACAGTTGCTGTTGAAGATGGAAGTTCCTTGTGGGCTCTGCCTCTTTCTCAAGTTGTGATGATGTTAATTGTGTACAGTAAGGTGTTAAATAATCTAGTGCCCACTTCTGTCTATTCAAGTTTAGGAGCTTTATGAACATTGTGCCCAAGAGTTTATATTCTTCAGTTTTGGGGGGCTAGCGAGACACCTCTTTCTTATCACAGTGGCATTTTGATTGAGATTGACAGACTGAGTCAGGGAGAGGACTACTGTTAATCTTAATACTCCACAAATTGTCAAGCAGGGTTGAAATATAAAGCACTGTCCAGCAGGATTGAAGGTACCTATCCCCTGTTGTCTTCCAAACCCCACCTTTCAGCTACAGTCATCCCCTCCCAACATGCCTCACTGGAAGAAAGTGTGTTTGTTTATTTGTGTGTACACATGTGTGGAGGAGAATTTGGGGGAAATTGGGTGCTCTTCCTCTTCCTCCTCCTCTACCACTCTCCCCCAGCAAGACGTTAGGTGACTGAATGCTGAGGTTTGGAAAGTGAAGGAGGAGAGCTGTTTCAACCCTACTTCACATAATTTTACAGTAACTTGTCTTCCCAAAAATCTGCTAAGCATGAAAGTTACAGGATCCTGCCCTGGGTCCAACTTGGCAATCCTGCCATTTTCTTCAGTTCTCATTGATCTCAGACCTTTGGTATAATGAAAGCTGCCAGCCTTTCGTTCTTCTGCCTCAGATTTCTGCCATCCCTGCTCCCATCAACAGGCTTGCTTGAACATTCCACTGGTACAGAGTATTTTGTGATAAGTTGTGTTTTGTGGTAGGGTTGTCACAGGAAATAACGGACAGGGCTCCCATCTCTTGAATGGTTTAATGGATCAGTGGTAGTGACAAGCAACAGCTACTGAAATTTCCTCTTCTGCACAGCCGTTAAAGGTATAGGACCCCTGCTCCTTATTTCACCTGACAAACCCTGCTTTGTGGGGGAAGACGTAGCTCTGTTCTCATTGATTGCCAAAGCTCAGCTGGCTGCTACTTTATACATTGAAATCTCTTCCATGGCTGAGAGAAACGTGACTCGTTTTGGTTCCCTGTTGAGAGCCTACGGTGATCAGGGCGCACCTTCCTTTGCACAGTAGTACTTCAGCATGCACACATGTGTGTGCGCTCACACATAATACATTGAATCAAATGGACAGGAGAGCACAGTCTTGCAGTCCCCTGGTGAGATACAGCAAATGTAATTTCATTCGTAGGGGTGTGTGCCTGAACAGGCAGCCCTCAGCTTTAGTTGAGCTATAGGCAGAATCTTAAGATCTTCACAGCTGACAAGAAGTAAGTTTAAAAAAAAATTAAGTAACATAACCAAGACCAGGAAGTGAATGGTATAGGGAAATACAAATCTCAATCTGCTAAGCCCCTGGTAGTGATAAAAACTTCTGCAGAACTCTATAAGCCTTTTCTTTATGGGAGAACTGAATAGTAGTATCTGAACATCCATCCTTTGCTTAGCTACCTTTCTAATCTAAACAATGCCTTTTTTCTGCAAGTCTCCATCTGTAAAATTCTCATCCCTTGTCATTTTCTGAACCCAGGCCTGGTCCATTGTTTGCTGAACTCATATGTTACTGTTAGTCATTCAGACTTCTGTTTCTCTCTTGTACTCACGAGCTTGTCTGGTATTGCATTTCACTTTGTCTGTTACGTTTTCAAGACTGTTTCCATTTTTCACTAACACAGATTGTCCTAGTCAGACTTGGGTAATTACTTTTCAAAAAGAGCTCCTGAGACTTGTGCTATTCTTCACTCTTCTCTGTCGTCCTGTTTTTTTTTTTTAATATTGTCTCATTTTAAAACCACGTGGTTCATTAACTTAAGCATGACCTGATCATTTCAGACAGCCACTACAGCTGTGTTATGGTTATAGCGTCAGCCTTGCCAGCATTTATTAGTTGCTGTTGTTTTTAAAATAGCTGTGTTTTGGAATTTAGGGTGAAAAGATAGCAGCGTAGTAGTGTGTGTTTTTCCTACTATGGTATTGTTTCCAACTGGGGGGAAAAAAATCCTCTCATTGATTGGGTGGCCGTGTATGTGTGTTTTTTTTTCCCTAAACAGTGGAAAAGGAAGCCCTGCCTTCAGTCCAGCCCATCCATTGTTGCCTTTGAGGCAGAAGCAGCAGAAATCACTACAGGGGGAGGACAGTTCAGGTAAACAAAAGCTTTTCTTCTGGCATGTGTGCTAAAACTCTAATGGCTGCGGCACTGGATCTTTGGTAGCGGGGAACCTACTCCCTTTGAAAACAACAATGTACAGTCGCTTCTTTTTGATGAAAGGAACAATAAGCTGTTGTAGCCTTGCAGCAGAACAAGGTCTGAGACTCTGATGCTGAATCTTGGACAGAGGCAACAACAGGGTTAAGTTAGCCTTGGGTGGGCAACCTATAGCCCATAGGCGCCCTGTCCCATTGCCTCCCACCCCAGTTTAAAAAAAAATTGTTCATGTTTTTGCTACATTTTAGTGTGTTGGTTGTCTGTTGCATTTTCATTGTTTTTCCTTGATCAGCATGCCTGTATTCTTTTTAATCAACCTGGAAAATAAAAAATTATATTTTATAGTTAAGAAAAATACCTGGTAGACGCCTAATACTCTCTAAAAGCTGTGAGGGGGGCGATTTCACTAGTTTTTGTGTGTTTGTTTAAGAAATGAGAAGCTATTTCCAGTTTTGGGGAGGGGAAAAGCTACCTGTTCTCAGGCTTAAAAGAGCTGCAGGTTGGGTGAGTGGGACTGGTGATAATGCTCCCTGAGGCCCCTAGAAGTTGGAAGGTTTTTTTTAATACAGCAGTTAAGGTTGGAGTCAGGAGGGAAGGTGTAGCTAACTCCTGGGCCTCAGGTATTTAATCCATCCTGATTTAGCCTAGGAGACAGGGCTACTGATCTTTTTAACGCACCCTTTGTAGCCTGGGGGTGGACAGCATTTTCTTGGGCCACCACAGATTGCAAACAAATTTTTAAAAATACCTTGCAGTGGTGAGATGTCCCCCTCTGACTTTGAAAAACAGTTTTTTATGTACTAAATAGTCTACAGATACTATGGATTTTAAATGTTAATCACCTCTCCTTAAGGCTTCCAGCCAAGACAATTCATTCTTTTTTTTTTCTTCAAGAAAACACGCAGGCTGGGGGGGTCAGAGGCCACAAAGACAGCTTTTGGGGGCTCCTTGCGGCCTCAGGGCTGCCTTTTGCCCATTCCTGCTTATAGCCCTCTCTTCAGTGGCTAATGGTCCTCAGTAAATTGTGGATGGACTCCTGATTGTATAGCTAATTGCCCAAGTTATTTCAGAGCCTGTGATGCCTTGTTCAGATCCAGGCATCGAGTCCTACATTACTTGTTCCTTCTCTTTCACCCTGACTGCTCCAAGCCCCAGATCTTTAGAACTCTGCTCACTCAACCAAACCAAATAAGATGCTTGATGGGGGCATCAAGTGCTTTAAGCAATACTGTTTGGATTTAGCTGCATTTGTAGAGATGGCAGACCCTGGGAAGGATGGGTGGGTTTGTTTAATCGGAAGCACGACTGCCGGATGGAATAGTTTTGTGGGGAGATGGTGGGCACTTTGTGTGTACGCATGCTGTTACATACTCTGACTCTGATGCAAATAATTCTTAACATCGCAAGTCTTTCCAAACTCTGTATTTGTACGAGTGCCAAACTTTAGTATGCATTAAAGCAAGAAACATGCTGTACTTAGCTATTTATATCCAGACTTTCCCCATCTTTGGATTTATAGTCCTAAACAGAATTACTTCAAACTGAATTCTGTTTGAATCAATAGGTGGTGCTTTCTAGTTTGGCACTGAAAATCAGCAGCTCAGTGTAGGTATGTTCAGTCTTGTACTGTCACAAGGGGAGTAGCTTCAGCCATTAAGGTACTTACTATACTACCCTCACATGGTGAAGTCTTGTTTAGGACACATTTTATCATGGCAAGGAAAAAAAGCTTTAAAATATTTAAAAGCAAGTGTTTTTAAAAGTTGTGCAACATCCTTTTTTTTTTTTTTTAGGCCAGCGGAATCGTTCCAATTCATTGACTAGAGTGGATGGGCAGCCACGGGATTCAGTTCTTGCATGGCCAGAAAAGAAGCAGAGGTAATGTGTGCTGGAATGTATTTGAATTCTGGGGTTTCAATTTAGGGAGGGGCCTTTAGAATTCACAGCCAGAGAGCTCTTTGGCCTCAGTAAACTACAAACCCCAGGATTCCACAGGAGGTTGAAAGTGCAACGGTAGAGCTATAACAGAATAGTGCGGAAATTGCCGGTGTTAGAGTATTCAGAATCATGAAACTCTGACATAAAGATCCTCGTCCTTAAATTCTGGCTTCATGTGGCACTATGGTGTGGCTAAATAGATAGTTTTTCCTTAAAGCAGCAAAAAATAAAGATCTCTGTGTGTTCTAATGGCCATTTTTCCCTTCTAGGCCTCTTTCTCAACCAACACCCTTTGCTCTTCATCATGCTGCAAGCAGTGATGCAGATCCCAGTTCTGGTGATAGCATCAGCTTGGCGAGGTCGATCAGCAAAGACAGCCTTGCTTCAAACATTGTCAACGTCACCCCAAAACAGCAGCCTCAGTCTGTGCCAGTGAAAACCAGCGGGAAAAGCTTGCTGAACAACGTTGAGATAGAAGACGAGGACGAAGAATTGATTGCCATAATTCGCCCAGATGCAACACCAAACCACGGCAACCTTGAACTTCAAAGTGTGCCAGCCCGATCACCTGGCGTAGTTGCAACTGCTTGGGCTCAGAAGCCACAAGGCGAAGCCTCCGAAAGTAAACCTGAGAGCTTTTTCCTGGAACCTTTAATGCCTGCTGTTCTGCGACCAGCAAAAGAAAAACAAATCATCAATAAAGAGGATGAATGTGGGGAGGGGAAGATAAGAGGCTTTGGAGCAAAGAGACTGAATGAGGGGCACATGGCTTTAGTGCGAAAGAAAACCAATAGCAATCATGGAGACCACAACCTTAATCGGACTTTTAATGTAACGTCTAGTTCTGAATTAACAGCAGCCACAGGTTCCAGCCTGACAGACCCAACAGCACACTCGGAGCTCAGACCGGAAACCTTTCGGCCCCAGGCAAGTAGTAGTTTGGAGCCTTCATCGCGAGACCAGTCCTTTGGAGGATTCTTCCTTCATGCTGCCAAGGCAGAGGATGAGGCATTGAGCAGTGCCAGCATGAGCTATGTGAAAAGTCCAGATTCTTATGCAGCAGATAGCACCTGGACAATGATCAGGCAAGATTCTGACTCAGACATTCTAGACATGGACGAAGCCGAGCAGGATCTCCTGGCAGACGATCACCCGATAATTGCCAAGTATATTGGAGAAGAGGAGTCGGCGAAGCTCCAAGAGGACATGAAGGTCAAGGAACATGAAGATAAAGATGATGCTAGCGGACGGTCGAGCCCATGCCTGAGTACGATTTCTCAGGTCAGCAGCGTCTCCATGACCAGCGGGAGTGCCAGGATGACTAGTTTTGCCGAGCGGAAGCTTCACAGGTTGAACAGCTATGAAACAAAGTCCAGTACGAGTAGCTCTCAGAAGACCACTCCAGATGGGTCGGAGTGTTGTCCGGCCCCATTAACTACCTGGAAGCAAAAGAGGGAGCAAAGTCCCAACAGGCAGAGCAAAGATAACGTTAACCTGTTGGCTTCCGAACTGGTGCAGCTTCACATGCAACTGGAGGAGAAGCGAAGAGCGATTGAAGCCCAGAAGAAGAAGATGGAGGCCTTGTCCGCCAGGCAACGACTAAAGCTGGGCAAGGCAGCATTCTTGCATGTGGTAAAGAAAGGGAAAGGTGCTGATGTTTCTCAGCCACTTAAGCCAGAACTCTTCACAAAAGAATTTTCCAGGCACAATGGGGAAGGTTTGGATGACACTTCTTTGAGCTCTAAGTCTGAGGCATTCCTCATGAAAGAGGAAGGGGGTGAAGATTCCTTTGATTCCCTTGAAGCGCCCAAGGTGAAAGCTCAAGAAACTGTTGCTTTTGTTGAGCAGAGCAATCTGAAAGAACCTACTCTGCATGAAATAGAGAAAAGCAAAATGATTTCTGCTGCCCTCCTGGAAGAGAACATTGAATCTGCTGACATCAACGAATGTGACCTCTCCATCGAAAAGCTAAATGAAACAATCAGTACCCTCCAGCAGGCTATCCTCAAGATTTCTCAGCAGCAGGAGCTTCTGATGAAAGCACCAACAATGCCTTCATCGAGAAGTGGCTCTCAGGACCAAAAGATAAAAGCTCCCGTTCATTTTGTGGAACCCCTCTCCCCGACGGGAATGAGCAATCTTCGTAAGCCACCGCGACTTGGTCAAGGACGGAGTGCCCGCTCAGGAAGGCCGTCCGAACTCAAAGTGGCTAAGGACCGCCAGCAAAGCACGACACGCATCAAAACCCCAACTCCTAGCGTTGACACCTTGCCCCACTTAAGACAGTTTCCTTCAAACAATATGTCCAAGACGCCGACAGAAGCTGTGGTCGAAAATAATTTGGAGCCAGGTAGCAGTCCCCAGGAGAAGCTTTCCCTGGAGAGCTACAGACTCTGTGATGCGAGCAACCAGCGGAGCGGATTTATTCTCTCTGCTGCCAAGGACACTAATATCCTTTCTGAAACTGTCAAAGATGTGAATAGTAATGTGGAAGACTTCAACCTTGCTTCTTTTGAAGGCTCAGGAAAAGAGAATGTCCTGGCAGAGGAGCCCCTGAGAAGCAAAGGTAGCCTTATCGAGGTAGACCTGTCCGATTTAAAAGCTCCTGATGAGGATGGAGAGGTTGAGAGCCAGGGCAGCTCTGCAGATTTAATCAGTGAAATTGACCAGAAATCAGGAGTTGGGTTTTTCTTTAAGGTAAGAATAAAGAGCGTATGGTAGTTGAAGCTCTACCTATTTGTTTTGTTGTTATGTACCTTCAGGTCAGTTTCTACTTGAGAGAGTGTAACGTGCCCAAGGTCACCCAGAAGCTTCCATGGGTAAGCAGGGATTTGAACCCTGGGCTCCTAGAGGTCCAGTCCAGTCCCAAACCACTACTCCATGCTCTTTTCTACCTATTTACAACTTGTTATTTAGTAAACGTTTTTCACCTCGTCTCCATCCTTCATACTGGGTTTGCTGACAGTAAGCTCAGAAAGAGTGATTTAGAAACATTTCAGGGATAACTACTTGAAATTATATATGTCCTCTTCTACATATGCAGGATTTAGAGGCATGAGTGGAAGGGCCATGAACAAGTGGATTTTTAAATTTAATTCATGGTATATGTTCCAAATTAGTATGAAGTATGTATTCATGCTGGTTGTCTCTCAACGTGTGTACACATTCTGGCAAATAGAGGAGAGTTGTAGCAACCTCAACAACAAGAACTAATGAACTATAAGGAGAGAGAACTTCTGTGTCTAGTCAGCAGGGTAATGGGGTAGCTCAGTGGCAGAAAACTTTTATGTTTAAGGTTTTTGCTTCAGTCTCCGGTATCTCCAGTTAAGACTAGAAAAATTACCCAAAACCCCAAAGTTCTGTTACCAAATAGTGTCCAGCAGGACCAGTGGTCTTGAGTCAGTATAAGGCAGATTTCCATGCTTATATTAAAGAAAAGATCGTTGTTTTCTAGAGCAAGTGTAACTTGATCATTATTGGATTTAGATCTCTCTTCAATAGCCTTTTCTAGGTGGTTGTGAAGGCAGTAGGCTTCATATTTTCTTCTGTCATGTATGTGATTCCCTGGCAAACCACCTCAGTGTCTGGTCATTTTATGTGCTTCATCCTGGAAAAAAAAAAGTGAGGAAAAACGGTATGCTCGTGAGTTCCAATAGGCATATTTTATTTACCACATACATATAGAACTCCTGCCCTTTTTGTTCAAAACCAAGATACACAGAGGACTTCCCATCCTGGAACTGTCCAGACCTTCTGGGCTTCAGTTGTACTGTGCAGCTTCAGACTGCAGCTGTGGGTTGGCTGGCTCTTCCAGCGTTCAGGAACTATTAACATGAGAGGTAGCTATTGAAGAGAAAGAAAATGGCAAATTCATAGTTATGGTAGCCAGATATACTCCCCCTCAGTGCTTACAAGCACATCCACGTGTGTGTGCAGACTCAGAGATACATGCACCATGCTCAAAATTATGTTAGTCATGGGATTTTTAAATAACCTTAGGCTGTCTTTTGATGTTTCTCCGCCCTTCATGGGAGTGCTGTTTCTTACCTGAATTTCTATTTGGCAGGATGAGCAGAAAGCAGAAGACGAACTCGCAAAAAAACGCGCAGCCTTCCTCTTAAAGCAGCAACGCAAAGCCGAGGAAGCACGGCTTCGGAAACTACAGCTCGAGGCTGAGGTCGAGCAAAAGAGAGATGAGGCGCGGTAAATACAGTAGTATTTATTGTTGTAAGAAGATGAATACTTCATAGTTTTGGGGGTTCTTTTCTCTTTCTCTTGAGAAATCGGAGAATGACAGAATCTTGTTTGCTTTTGCAGCCGTAAAGCTGAAGAAGACCGAATCCGGAAGGAGGAAGAGAAAGCCCGGAGGGAGCTCATCAAACAAGAATATTTGAGAAGAAAGCAACAGCAGATCCTGGAAGAGCAAGGCCTTGGGAAGCCCAAAACCAAACCCAAGAAGCCCAGGCCAAAGTCTGTCCATCGAGAGGAGTCCTACAGTGACTCGGGGACAAAGTGTTCTACTACTCGTAAGCAGCAGCATCCGTTTTAGTCCCCCTGATGACTGCAGAAAGCAGCTTTGCTCTCTTTCGCCGCCTCTCACTTCTCTTTTTCTTCTTTGACAGCGGATAATCTCAGCAGCGCACAGTCAGGTTCCAGCCTCTCCTTGGCATCTGCAGCGACAACTGAGCCCGAAAGTGTTCATTCTGGTGGCACCCCCTCACAGCGGTGAGAACAATTGTTTAAAAGAAAGGGGTGGGAGAATGTGAGAATTTTGATGCTTCCACTGGGCTGCACGTCCAGTCACAAAATAACTTTCATGTGACCATGTGCTCACTGCAAAATACATGTGTTAATTTATAGCTTTCATAGACCAGATCTACAGTTACAAAATAAACCATAATCAGAGTAAACAAATAAATGTACAGAAGTATTCCAAGGTTTACATTGCAAAATGAAGAACTTTAGCTTTTTGGTGACAGGTTTGTTTTCTTGGGAACTACACTGTGACTTCAGGTATAAATTTGACAGATAAATTGTGTTTGCCAGAGGTACTTTACTCAGGCTTTAAAAGATGTCCAAGTAGGAGAAATATTCCATTTCAGATGGTCAATGCTAATTTAACTGTTTCTGTCTGTGGTTATTAGTGAATCACAGCTAACTAACTGGGATCATTTATTTTCTGAATGACACCAAGGAGCAATCCACAACATTTGGGTTATTCCCAAATGTTTATTATTTCGGAGATTAGACACACTGCTGGCAGGAATGGAACCTGGTACACTGTTGTTTCTTTTTCTCCTTAACCAAATATCTGGCCCTGCTCATGACCTGTCACTCTTGTTTGTCCCAGCAGAGTGGAGTCAATGGAATCCTTACCCATACTGAGTAGGAATCCAAGTCGAAACATGGAGAGGGACTGGGAAAATACCTCAACAGCGTCTTCAATTGCTTCAGTGGCAGAATATACTGGTAAACTTGATGTGTTTTAGCTACCCCTCTTCCTGCTATGCAGTTCAGCATCAGTGCCAATCTGAATCAGGTTCCTATGATGTGGACAAAATTAATGGTCTTTATTCTGTGCCTTTTGATTGAGTAGTGAGTCTCTAAGACTGCTGTGATGGTTTGGGTGTTGGCCTAGGGCCCTGGAGACCAGGATTTGAATCCCCACTCGGGCGTGAAAACCCACCGAGTGACCTTGGTCAAATGATATTCTCTCAGCCTTGCGGGAAGACACTGGCAGACCTCCCTGAGCTATTCTTGCCAGAAAATCCCTGGGATAGGCCCACCTTAGGGTCGCCGTAAGCCAAAAGCAACATGAAGAGAGTCTGTAAAGAGAGTCTGTAAAGCTCATGAACCCTTGGTTAACATCAAGAGGGCTCCACTGGAATTGGATGTTGGAGAACTGCAGTCTTAGAAACAGTGTACCTTTGTCTTCTGAAGGACAGGGCAAAAGAAAGTTAAATGGCTGAATTAGTTTTTGAAATAGTGTTAATCCCTAGAAGTTCATAGTGGAGAAAGGAGCTGTCTAAAATGTGTTGGTTCCCAGATCTGTGCATTCAAAAAATCGCACGTGTCATTTCCATTTCCTGCCTTGTGAACAGAGTAAATTGTGGTGTGACACAAGACTTGGCCACATTAAGAGCAGACCAAATAAAACCAGTGGGATTGGTGTTAACAGTGGTTACTTCCAGACCAAGTCTGGAGCCAACTCTGTGTAAGTGTTTAATGGGTAGGTTATGTCATGCTGTTCTCGAATGAAGTTTCCACTTTTTCCTTTGGCAACCTCGCTTCCCTTTTCAGTTTGAACAGCATTTAGACTCGTAATCTTTCATTCTTTCTCTTCTGGATTTCCTTAAGCTTTAACTAAATTAGCAAGTCGCTTATTTTGTATTTTTTTAAAATTCTCTTTAATAGGCCCGAAGCTATTTAAAGAGCCCAGTAGCAAGTCAAACAAACCAATTATCCACAACGCCATCTCCCACTGCTGTCTTGCTGGAAAAGTGAATGAGCCGCACAAGAATTCCATATTGGAGGCAAGTCTTTCTCACAAGAGTGCTGCTAGCAGTCAGATCGTTGCATACAATGTCTCATTCAGTATGCCCCTGCCATGTATATCATTTGTCTGAGAGCAAGCATGAAAATATTAAGTGCTAAGGACACATGGCATATGTGTGCCATATGCAGTCTGACCGGTCAGGGCAGCTGTTCGTAACATCTGCAGCTGACACAAGGGGCATTTGGGGCCAACAAATAATGCCGCTTATTATATTGTCTTGTCTTTGCTCTGTATTGGATCCCAGTCAGCATGGCTCTCAGAAAACAATGTGGCTTTGTCTAGGAACTTTTTGAGCAGCCAGCCTGCTGGAACATAATCCAGATCACATTCAGTCCTTAAGACCATCTTTTAAGGGCTCTCTTGGTAGTGCCACCACACATTTCTTGAGTTCTGGTCTACAGTTGTATGTTACAAGGCATTAATTTACCAGAAGCCGCTACATGGAATGTTCTTTCCCTAGACATAGGATGTGCTACACTAAGTATTATTTTTAGGTTAACGTTGAAGATGTGTCTTCCCAAGCTTTCTTGGAAATAGCCACCTATTTTATTCCTATGGATAATATAGGTATTGTATACTGTCAGGAGTGTAGCTGTGGGGGGCGGGATGAGACAGAGTAAAGACATTGCTCTTCTTACCCCACCCCCTGAGATTTTTCTTCAGCCTCCAAATTTGTAGCATTTTAGTACCTTAAAATTTCAGTTGAGCGTTTAGAAATATCATTTAGGCACCCAGGGAAGGGGCAGCCAGAGAGAATGCAAACACAGCAAACAGAGTTCTAGGCTTGAATGATTTTCTGCAGTGTTACAAATTTCATTACTGGGCAGAACAGAATTCTTATTTGGGGTGCAATGCCCCTCTGGTAGTTGGACCCCTGTATACCATTTTTACTTCGTATGGTTTATGATTGTAGTACACTTCCTTGAACTTTGTAGATGTAAGCAGTTTATGAACATGCGAGTAGATAGCTTCGAAATTATGTTGTGTTACTGCAGTGGGGAAGTATGGTATGCATCTCTCAGTCCTCATCTTAGGTTTTTGAGACTTAATATTCTTGGCCTTGTGACCATCTCTATTACTAGTCTGTTTTCCATGGTCCTCAGTCCCAGACTTCTCTTTCTCTTCCCATAGGAGCTTGAGAAGTGTGATGCCAACCACTACATTATCCTGTTCCGTGATGCTGGCTGCCAGTTCAGAGCACTTTACTGCTACTATCCCGACACAGAAGAAATCTACAAACTGACAGGAACGGGGCCAAAGAGCATCACCAAGAAGATGATCGACAAGCTTTATAAGTACAGCTCGGACAGAAAGCAGTTCAATCTGATTCCAGCCAAAACCATGTCTGTCAGCGTAGATGCTCTCACAATTCACAACCACTTGTGGCAGCCCAAGCGACCTGCAGTGCCAAAGAAGACTCAGACTCGCAAATGACATTAAATTTCCGTGGGAGACTGTTGTAGGTTTCACCACTGGGGAGAAATTCCCTCCTCCCTCTGCCACCGCCCCTGCCCCCGGTCTAGCTCGGTGATGAAATAGAACCATAAACCTCTTTTTAAAAAAACAAAAAACAAAAAAGAAAGAGGCTTCTTAAACGTGGATGCAAGGAGAGAATGAAGGAGCAACTTCAGTGTTCTGGGATTTTTTTTTCTTTTTTGTACGAATGATAAAATGGCTGTTACACCCATTGCTAACTACAGAGGCGTTTCACACGTGGGAAGGTGCATGTAGCAAGATCTTAAGCAGTGGATTTCCTTTTACTTGAAGTTCTTTGGTACGGATCGGGACAGTTTTTTCCTCTTTGTCTCTTCTTATCTCCTCACCGCCCCCCTCCAGCAACCGGTTCAGAGTTGGCTCCTGCTGCGCTTTGGGAGAGCTGTATGTGGCGATGGCCTTTAGGGAAATGTGTCCCATCCTTTTTTTCTTTTCCCCCCACTCTGGGGACTTAATAACACACAGAACTATTGGTACTGTACCTACTGCCAACCTGAAGCCAGGCTCTGACTTCCGGAGGGAAAGAAAACCCAACCCAGCCCTTGCTGCTCAGAACAAAAGTTTACTTAACAGTATCGATTCCTTATAAGCACTGAAAGATGTGAAACCTGTCCCCCTCTCTATCTCTCCCTTTTTTTTTTTAACGAAAACAGAGGACTTCTGCAAATTACGACGGCTGATGACCACTTTTGCAAAACAATCATGAAGAGGCAAACAGGTGCTACTAGCTGGAAAAATCCCCAATTTGAAATTGAGGCACACTGAATGGAGTACAGTCAAACTTGGTTTTTCTGTTTCAAGTACTATCCTAATATATACATATTTTTTTCATTTTGGTCTTTCCAAATAAAAGACAGATTCTAGTAATAGTGGAACCTTTTCACTCAGAGCACGTTAACTCCTGTATAATGGTGCACTTAACGATCACGGATTCTCTAATGCTTTTTAAATCATGTCCTGGGAAGTAATTCAGCTTTGTCCTGTCTTCTCTCTCTCTCCCTCTCTCTGTCTCTTTCTCTTTCTCTTTTTTATTTTTATTTTTTAACTCGTGGCTGGATGAGCATGCTCTAAAACAGAGTGTGTGTGGTTTTTGTTTTTATTTTTTTTCCTTTTCTTTATGGGCAAAGTATATGCTAATACATAAGAAAACAAACCAGTTTCTGTATCCTAGCAATTTTTAATCAAATCTGCATTTGTTTTCAAGGCTCAAATAAGTCAGATGGCTTTGTTTTGTTCTGGTTTTTCTTTCTTTTTCTTTTTTTTTTCCCCCATCTTGAAATATTAAACCTTGAGTTAAGACCTTTCATGCTGTGTATTTTTCCCGTTCAAAAAAACCCAAACAAACCTGTGTCCATCTGGTGGGGTAACAAGGGCGGTTTTGATTTGAGAAATCATATGTCTTGTTTTGAAGCGCACCCGTTTCCTGGAAATTAAGTAAAGGTCTGCGATCCCAACGGCATCTTGTTTTGACGTTGCCGCCTGGGAATTTTCTTTTTATAGGGTTATAGCTTGGTTTGCACATGTTTACTTCTACTTGGAAGTGTTACTTGAAATATGTCTCCTGTCACGTAAAGGATGCTCTTGCAACACTAGATGAGAGAAGTTTGAAGCGCTAAACTGCAATCCAGTGTAACTATTTAACGGACTTTAAAAAAATAATAATACTAATGATTGGACTGAAGGTGAGTTTTGTATAGCAGGAGTGAGAAATAGGGTACTTAACACTAGCAAGAATGAAGGTCTTTTGTTGCAATCTTCTCTGTTCCATCCCCTTCCCAGTACTTTTTTTAAAAAAAGAAAAAAAATAGGTCAGCTGTAAATTTTGTTTGATAGTTGGCTACCGTGTATATAAGGAAATGGCTTTATTATTTCTAAAAGTGCTAAGTATTAAACACTGTCATGAGTGTATTTGTGTTTTTTTTTGTTACATGCTTTTCATGCTTTATTTCTCACTGTTTGATATTATACGACATATTTATTTTATGAAAGCACTGAAATTTAATAAAGATCATCAGCTGATTTTTTTTTTTTTTTGGCTATTCCATGCATCGTTTGTTTTCGTTCCGTCGGACACATCCTTTGCATTCAGACAGAGGCAGAGTTTTAAAGATGTGCTTTGTGTTCTCTTTCATTTCCTTAAAGCAAGGTGACTGTGAGAGCCAGCGTGATTGTGTTGGTTTGAATGCTGCGCCGTGATTCTGGAGACATGGGTTCGAATCCTCCCTTAGCCATGGAAACCCACTGGCTGACCTTGGGCGGGTCACACACTCTCAACCTCAGAGGAAGGCAAAGCCAAACCCCTCTGAACAAGTCTTGCTGAGAAAACCCTGCAGTAAAGTTGCCTTAGGGTTGCTGTAAGTCGGAAAGGACTTGAAGGCACACGACAACGGGGTTACTGTGAAATTACAGAAGGAAATCACTTATTTTCTTTCCAGCTGACGAAGCTAGGAAAGATCACCCTTTTCTGTTTCTAATCTTGAAGAATATTGACATTTCCTGGGATAATATGGCCAATTCTTCAATGAGGAAGTTTTAGTGCTCTTAGGTGTCTCTCTTAATACACACATCTGTGCATCTGGGAGGAAGCTTTGAATCCTACAGTCCCTTTCTTTACCAGTCTACACATCTTAGGCTATTTTGCTGCTGCTTCATCTGTCTGCGCACGCTAGGCCCATCTCTAATACATCCTAGTACCCAAATTATTTTGGTGCGGAAGAGAAACGAGCGGCTGACCAGCTTGGTGTCAACTTTTGCTTACTTGCGTTACTTAACTGTGGTTTCTAAGCTGACTGCAGTAGAAGCACATCTTTAAAACCGGACGGTGTACTCGCACTCGTGTTTTGTTTTCTTTCAAGCACATCCATCCGCTCACTTCTGCATTTCCAGGCACTTTTGTAAAAGATATTAAGCAGTAACTGTATTTGTTAGTTGCAAACTTAGTTAGAAAGGGGTATGGCATTCATACATGGTGAAGAAAGAGCCAGAAATGCTTCACCTGCTTTGCTCAATTTTTAAAAAGCATGTTGCTTAAAATCATTTACCTTTGCAAAGTACCTATGGTAGTTACTTTTGAGAAAAGTAATTCCTTTTATGAACTGCATCTATAACAGCAACATAACTACTTTTGCTCATTGCGACTATAATGACGGTTAATTATTTTTGAAAAGTAACTTTCTAAGCTCTGGGCGTTTGTCGAGGACCTATGGCTGCACTTGTCAACAAGAAAACCACTACAGGTTTGTGCTCTCGCAGTCTACACATAAAGGTGAAGGATTGGAAATAGCTGACTGGAGAATTGTGCTGCCTGAGGCTAAAGGGACGTGTACAGAATCCAGTGGGGGTGGTGGCTCAGCCTTCCATGTGGTGCAGAGACTTTTTTGACTACCACACTTGGGGGTTAAAAGCTAGCATGGAAGGATAATTGTGGTGGAGAGAATTGGAAAGTTTTCTGCCGAGGCAGCTGTGTCTCTGTGTAATGGTAGGGCCGGCCCTGATCAATCTGTCAGCTGTATAAAGAAATCTTATTTTTAAAAGAAGTTTACTTATGTGTTGAATTTTGATCCTGCTTTTCTGGCCAAGTCGGGACTCAAGAAGACTTGGAATAAAATGGATTAAAAAGTACAATTAGAGCAAACCAAGATACTAGAATAGCCAAATTACCTGGAACATGGCATTTTTTTATCCCGCTTTTCTGCCCAAGTTGGGACGCAAGACTTAGAATAAAATGGATTGAAAAGTACAATTAAAGCAAACCGAGATGCTAGAAGATAGTAGACTTAACTGGAATGCACAATGAAACACACATAAGCCAAGACATCAGAGTTCTATAATACAAATCTCGGAACGAAAAGATGGGCATTAAAGGCGCTCCATGACCCTTGCGTTGAATGGCAATATTGTGCAACTGGACCAAGGTGCCAAATGTGGAATCCAGTGTGCAACCAAATACACATTACACTCACAACTCAGATTCTGCAACCCAGAACTGGATGCATTTGTTCTACGTTGGACAAAAACGTCCGGTTGCTTCCGCGGAGGAATTTATGCCATACCCTCCAGCATTTTTACAGATGGAAGTACATCTGGCCACGCAACATCGGCGTGTAGTCAAGAGGGCAAAAGTTATTAATGTGGAAGAACGTGCGAGCTAGGAGAAGCTGTAAGCATTTGCTTTTGCCAGAATCGACAGAGCAGGGCAGGATTCTCCCCCCTTCGTGTTCACTCCACAGGCACGCCGCTGAGTTGAGTGCAAACTACTTTTGCAATGTTAATACCGGTTTGAAGCAATGGAAGTAAGCTTGAGGACAAAAGGGGGGAAAGTGGGAGAAGAGAGAGAAACGGGGGCATTTTAAAAGCAGCTGCAAAAGTGGGATGAGGGAAGATAAATTGGGAGCTTCCTGCCGAATCGGGACATTTGGAAGGTATGTTATACCTGCGTGAGAGACCGACTGGGTTCTGTCCATCGCTAAGAAAAACTCACCACCTAAGCAGGAAATCATTTATTTCTCAGCCGGCAGAGCAAGATGCGGGAAATCGTACTGCTTCAGTCTCTCCTAGACAGTGTAACTCTTCCTCCTTAATAACTTTTGCCGTTTTTGACCACACTCTGATGTCGCTTGGCCTGGTTTTCATCTGTGAAACGCTGAAGAGTATTTGAGGGACAATTCCTCCAGATACCTGTCTTAATACTAAAGCCATTTTCAAATTCTGCGGTCTGGCGAGAACGCCTTCTCTATTCGAGCAAAAAATACGTTTCGTTTGTTTTCATCCCCGGTTAATTTTTCTCGACTAGGGCTCCCGGAATCCTCCAAGCGGCATGGATTCTGGGAAGTGTAGTCCGAAAATATTCACTGTCCCAAGTGGTATTGTAATCTGGCTGGTAAGAGAGTTAAGCACTGATGCTCGCGGAACAATGACTATTCAAGACGAATTATGAGTGAAGCTGATTTCCACAAAAAACAGGATCTGGAAACCAGAGTCAAATAATTCTCTCCTGGGGCTGAATAAATTCTTCTTTAGTCTTTAATTCTGTATATCTCCAGCTCACTATGTCAGGTAAGAGTGGTTGGGGCAATGGAAGATTCTTTGAAAGATCAGAAACCGTTTATGGACTTTTTGAGCAAAAAGACATCTAATGATACAATAATCTGCGACTATGGTTACTAGTAATCCTAGCAGGATTATTTAGTTGGCTCTGCAATAGTAATATAACCTATTTTTTTTCTTTTTTTTATCATCACAGTTTGGCTTGGGGGGGGTTGGATCCCTTTTCTGTTTCACTAAATTATTATTTAGTGTTTTAGTTAGTGCTCATTTTCATCCAGTGTTTTAGCATAATGCATTTTAGTTTCAGTTTAATTTTAGCTTTTTTCCCCCTTTTCTTCTTTTTCTGAATGCATATTATTTTGATTGTGAATGAGATTGTTTGCGTGTGTGTATACATGTATATATATCATCTTTAAAGAGATATATTTCAAAGATCGATCTGTCTGTCTGTCTGTCTGTCTGTCAATCTTTCTATCTAAGTTTTTGTTTTAGTTTAATTTTAGCTTTTTTCCTTTTCTTCTTTTTCTTTTTCTGAATGCATATTATTATGATTGTGAATTAGATTGTTTGCATGTGTATACACATGTATATATATCATCTTTAAAGAGATATATTTCAAAGATCCATCCATCCATCCATCCATCCATCCATCCATCCATCCATCCATCCATCTATCTATCTATCTATGTTTTTGTTTTAGTTTAATTTTAGCTTTTTTCCTTTTCTTCTTTTTCATTTTCTGAATGCATATTATTTTGATTGTGAATTAGATTGTTTGCATGTGTATATACATGTATATATATATCATCTTTAAAGAGATATATTTCAAAGATCCATCCATCCATCCATCCATCCATCTATCTATCTATCTATGTTTTTGTTTTAGTTTAATTTTAGCTTTTTTCTTTTCTTCTTTTTCATTTTCTGAATGCATATTATTTTGATTGTGAATTAGATTGTGTATGTGTATGTATACACACACACACACACATACATATACATACATACATACACGTATATCTTTAAAGATCTATGTTTCTTTAAGATATAAAGATCTATCCATCCATCCATCCTTAAAAGGAAGAAGTGGCCAAGATAAAAACAGAGCAGTGTTTCTGGGACGATCTTGTAAAATGGTTAACATAGTTATGTTTAATGGACTGGCTCCACGGTAATACTATGGAGACGCTGTTCCATGAACCGTGGGGTCTCGCTGCAATGGAAGATGAGCAAGACCCCCTACCGCTGTGGAGATAGCAGGTTTCAACTTGCCTGTCTACCCAAAGGAGGCTGGAACTATCAACCGTGGGGCGTTATGATGTCCCAACGCCCGTGCCAAGTTCTTAGTGTTCTCCGAGCCAAAGGAGATTGCTAAGAGAAGGAACCAACCGGCCCAACATGAAATGTAAGTCTGGGGAACGCTTATGGGATTAGCCAATTCGGAATAGCAAACTCCGGTGCTGAGAGCTGATCAATTAAGTAGCCAACATTTGCTGAGAAACAAGCGGCAGACAAACAGCATGCTGGGGAAAAGGAGTGCTTGGAAAATTTTATTTTATTTTATTTTGGTGACAAGCCCAAATTGGCTAAGAAACAGGTGAAAAGCAAACGGGGAGTGAAAAGGGAGGGAAAGGGAGCACGTTGGCACAGTGGCCCTATACTTCCTTTCTCTCGCACATCTTTTTTTCGGCGTTGCGGGGCATCGTGAGAGGGTTTGGGGTGCTGAGAAATGAGGTTGTGATCCATCCTTAGTGACCGTGGAGGAGGAAGAGGACCAGAGGTGGGTTTTTAAAGGGCTGCGTGGCCAGATCAGAGATGCTGAGAGGGAGGGTTACCCTAGAAAAGAAGTGCCAGGTGGCCGGTGGTTGGAGAAACTCTCAAACCCATGAAAGTCAAATCTGCAAATGTGGAGGTCCAACAGTACACGGAAGACAGCCCTCCCTCAAAAGGTCTTTCAGCCAAAATTTATGCTCACTCTTTATCTTTTGCCTCTGAAAATTTTAGATGGCATCTCAAAGTCTTTTGGGATTTCCCTCCCCCCAGTTTTCTTACAGAAAGATAATTTCCTTCTGTGTTTTGTTAGCGGCATCTCAAGTATCAGTTCCTGGAAAATAAGCATGTCTTAGATCGTATGGATAGCCCAGCAAAGATGAAAGGGGTCTAGTGAGCTCGTGAGATCTCGAAAGGATTTACAAGGGCAGGGATCAACAAAGAATCTACCTGCCGTGCTTCAAATATGGGTCACAGATGCTAGTATCAATCTCCATTCTCTGACTTGGGTTGTTTGTCTAGACAAAATGACACTATTCTCACACAAGGAGGAAGCTGCTAACGCATCCAGGGGCTGTGCGGAAGGACAAATTTCCTCCAAACGTTGGAAAGATCCCCTCCCAAAATAGTGGACCAAATGGATATGGACAGTTGGATGTAAGTGTGGTGGAAAGAAATGGCACACCCTGGAAAAGGGCATGGCTGGCTTGCATCGTGAGCAGGAACCAATTCGTGCTACTCCATTTTGCTGCAAGTTGTGTTTCTCTTTAAGGCTGATCCAGCCGTGCATTGATAGTATCCTATGCCAAACAGTACAAAGACTCACAGTTAAATGTACCTAACTGCCTGCAATAGTATTTCTTTCCTCCTTTGGAGCAAGGGCAAGCAAGCCTCTGTCTGCTAAGGTGTGCATCTCACTCCCCTCTAAAGCAGCACGTTAGCCAGATTATGTCTCAGCGGCTTTTCTAATGCCTCCATTTACCCAAGAGTTTGTTGTATCAGCCTAACAGCCCTGTTCATAGGATCATGATCAGGAAGGACCTCAAATGTCATCTGTAGCCGATGTCTTTTTTGAATTCTACGATCACAGCAATCTACCCAATGAAAATTGCCAAATCTCAGGGCCTGGACCTGAGTCTCCAGGTCTTTTGGGGGGAAGTCTTCCCCAGGCAGGGGAAACAGGTACAAACTCTTAATCTCTTACTGTGCCTAATTTATAAATTAAACTTTATCATAAATACATACGTATAGGGGAAAAAAACATAGTATACATAGGGTATGGCATTATCCCCAATCTCAGGCATCCACTGGGAGTCTCGGAATGCCTCCCTTGTGGATAAGCGGGGGGACGACCGTATTTAACAAACTGGAGGAATAATGCAATTGTCCAGATGGGATCATTGTGCAACTCCCAGCATCCCTTACCACTTACATTAGCTAGGGCTGCTGGGAGCAGCAGCCCAGCAACTTTTGGAGAGCCACGTGCTTCTTACCCTCTGCCGCTTTTTTGTACCCTCACATTTAGTCAAAACCCCTTTGTTAAGCCGCTGGCTTCAAGTCCTTCACTATGGAGTAACAGGGAAAAAATTGCTTCCATTTGTCTCTGGGACAAGGCCTAAATACCTTGAAAGCATTAAATACCCTCGGATCCTGGAAGCAAAGCCAGGACAACCCTGGTTAGTACGCAGATGGGAGACCGCCAATGTGTCGCAGGTGCTGCTGACCATATTTCAGAGGAAGGAACCGGCACAACCACCTCCGACACTTCCTTGTCTCCCAAAACCCTACAAAATTCATGAGGTTACCGTAAGTCGGCAGATGGCTTGAAGACACACATCTATGGGACAGACGATCAAATATTTGAAGATGGCTCCCACGTGGGTTCTTAATTGTTTTTTTTCCAGGCTAAAGATGTCCAACCCTCATTAGGGTAAGGAGGGTAGTCTGAGAAAGTGGTGCCTGACTTGGGGCCAGTTCACACTATGGCATTGTAGTGCTATTATTCCACTTAAACTGCCATGGCTCCATCCTATGCAATCCTGGTTTTAGCAGTGTAAGGAGGGGTATCTGCAGTTCTCAGCCAGATCACCCCAGTGCCTCCCTGAACTACAAATCCCTGGATTCCATAGGATGGAACCACGGTGGAATAGTCGCGCTTGAATTGTGTCATGTGAAGGGGCTGCTGAACCTGATTCTCTCCCATCCCAGACTGACTCTAATCACTGCATCACACTAAAGTATGAAGTTTCTTTTGTACTTCCTACAAAATTTGGGGTCGGGGGGCCTTTGGTGATTTATAGGGGGCTTTATGAGCCACAAAGGTGGGGCCCAGGGCCGTTGTGGGGTGACACACAGCATCTCTCTGGAGGCGTTCTTCTGTTAATCCACGCTATCCAGGACCAGAAGGGTAAAATTTGGGGGTGGGCTGCCAGACCCAAACCAAACCTGATCGCGTGAAAGTGGGTCGGCAGGATAAGAACTGATGAAGGAAATTTAAGAAAAGGCCTCCTTCCACTATTCTTCCACCACCGAACCCCAACGTTCCATGACAGAGGGTAGAATTCTTATTTGGAAAGACGACGGCCTCCTGGTGCTCTCCTTGTGGCTTCACGAGGGGTCTTTCTGAAGCTGCAAGGAATTGAAATGTGTGGAAGTCACACGTGGTCCAGAGATCACACGTACTCAGCTAGCTAGGGAGTGCTGGGGGCTGCAGTCCAAAAATGAGTTTTCTGAGCTGCGTAATAAATTCACTACCTGAAAATGCCGTGGATGTATAAGAAGCGGGATGTGCATTCTCTGGGTGGCGTAACACCATCTCTCCTTGATGTTGTAGCGATCGTTGGCCTTGCTTTGCTTTGGACCTCAGTACAGCTTTCTAGATCCCAGTGTGTCCTCGAAAAGGAGTATTTCTGCTCTTCCATTCCCAATGGTGAGTTTCCTCCCAAAGGATTTCGGGTGTCAAAAACTTGACTCGGGAAGGTCTGTATGTTGTTAAACACCACATCCTTTGCTCGTAGGAGGTCACAGGTTCAATCCTCGCCATCCCCAAATGAAAGCTGGGAAAAGAATCCTAACTGAAGCCCTGATGATAACAACAACAACAACACAAAGTGTGGATGTGTGTGGATGTGCCTTCAAATTGCCCACTGACATGATGGCTCCATGAATTTCACAGCATTTTCTTAGCCAAGGAATAGGCTATGCAAAGACTTATTAACTCTTTAAAATATTTTAAGGCAGGGCTCTTGGGACCTTTGGCCCTCTAAATGTTTTGGCATACAGCTTCCATCAGCTTCTTTCTTTCTTTCTTTCTTTCTTTCTTTCTTTCTTTCTTTCTTTCTTTCTTTCTTTCTTTCTTTCTTTCTATTTATTATCCAACTTCCATCAGCTCCACTCTATCTTCTGTTTGTCTGTCTGTCTGTCTGTCTATCTGAGCATCCATCCATCCATCCATCCATCCATCCATCCATCCATCCATCCATCCATCCATCCATCCATCCCTCCACCTGAACAGCTATCTATCTATCTATCTATCTATCTATCTATCTATCTATCTATCTATCTATCTATCTATCTATCTATCTATCTATCTGAGCATCCATCCATCCATCCATCCATCCATCCATCCATCCATCCATCCAGCCACCTGAACATCTATCTATCTGTCTGTCTGTCTGTCTATCTAAGCATCCATCCATCCATCCACCATCCATCCATCCATCCATCCATCCATCCATCCATCCATCCATCCATCCGTCTATCATCTATCTATCTATCTTTGTACCTTTTTCCTAGCATAGGATTCAAAGTGGCTTACAGCCATTTAAAAAAAAACATAAAACTATTAATACAAAGGTTAAAACACAGTTGAACCTAAGTTCTATTTTTTAAAAAAAGTTAAAAACACAAGTTGAAACACAATTAAGACATAATGAAATAGAAACACAGCATTCCCCCTGCATTAAAAGTTCCACCTGTTGCACTATAGTAAAACCTCAATACCTCCTTAAATAAAAAGGTCCTTACTTACCAGCAGAAAGAGAGCAAGGAGAGGGCCAACTGGACCTTCCGGGGAAGGGAGTTCCACAACTTGGAAGCAGCCATGGAGAAGGTCTTCTCCTACGTCCCCACCAAACATGCCAGTGAAGATGGTGGGACTGAGACCGAGCCCTCCCCTGAAGATCTCAAAGCTCAGGCAGGCATATATTCAGAGATATGATCTCTCAGATGTTCTTGACATAAGCTGTGGAGAGGTTTAAAGTTCATGACCACTCAGTGTGGCCAAAGGCAAAGGATTATGAGAGTTGCAGGTCTATCTAAAGATATCCCTGGGATGAAATTGTTGGGTTCAATATTCTAACTTCCTCTCCTAGGTTTTCCTGAAGGCCTGACATCCATCCTCTTTGTGGTGACCAACCTCGGGGTGATCAATTCAACCGTCTTCAACAGCCCGAGCTTGGCATCGGTCACCAGTCTCGCTTTGGCCAACAGTGGCATCACCAAAATCGAACGTGGAGCTTTCCACGCTTTCCAAAGTCTCACCAAACTCAGTCTCTATCAGAATAGCTTAACTCATGTGACGCCTTCATGGCTTTCCAACCCCGGACATTTAGAAAACCTCACCGTGGCTCAGAATCTCATAGCTCAAATTGGACCAAACATGTTCTCCGGTTTTTCCAACCTTACCACGCTGAACTTGGCAAACAATCGGATCCGCGACATTGCCAGGGGGAGTTTTAAGGGCCTAGCCAAGCTGAAATTTCTTGACCTCTCCGGCAACCGTTTAAGGGCTTTAAGGAGATCTGCGTTCCATGGGCTGACAATGCTCCCGGCCATGAAACTTGGCAGCAATCCATGGAATTGCTCCTGTGAACTTCAGGATTTTGGATTATTTCTTCAAGGTATGTGAATGTGGTGAGTCTCGGTTTTAGTTCCGAGATGGTGGAACGGGTGGGCCGAATGGCCAATCTCCGTCATGCTCAGCCAGCATGGCTGTCACACTCATGGGGGACAACAGGCATTGTACTCCAAAATACCCAGAGCCTGGGAGTTCATTTTTAAAGTCAATTGAAAATAGCATCTCACAAAGCCCGCTGTGGGTGGGTGTTTTCACAGAGATGATCAATGCATCCTTGCTTGAAGACGCTCCTTCCGTTGTGTGCCGGACTCCGTCGAGTCTGCAAGGACTTCCCGTCTGGAACATCTCAGACTTCAGCTGTTCACCTGATCTTCTTTCATCAGACTCAGGGAATGGCTTCCACAAAGTTGGATTGCCGGCTTTGCTGGCCTGTTTAGGTACGTTTGAGCACATCATTTTGTCCTCGGTACAGGATCTCTGAAGGACCCATAATTTTGAGGCTAGGCGTCTCTTAGGTATGTCCATTGACCACTGTATTTTTTTAAATTTTTAGATGATATATCTTATTAAGAATTTGAACATAAACACAAAAGCATCTACACCAAACAAACAGAACAAGACATCAAAGGAAAAAAAAAACCCGTAATACTAAAGATTACACATAGCTCGAAAATAATTAAGCACTAATCAAAACTTATTTAAGCTGAAATAACAAAACTTAGCCAAAGAAAAAAACTACAGCTAATTAAAAATTGTTCCTGCCCTTGTTGCAAATAGCTCCTGGCGTATGAATATACTTCACTTGCAGTCATGGCTTAAAATTACTATTAAATTTGTTGCTCATTTATGTTTATACTCATTCTATTTCCGTGCTTTATTCAATGACTAAGGCCATTTCCGCATGACACTGTTATAGCGCTATTATACCACTTTCAACATCCTATGGAATCCTGAGACTTGCAGTTTAGGGAGGGACCTTCAGAATTCTAAGCCAGAGAGTTCTTTGGCCTCAGTAAACTGCAAACCCTAGAATTACACAGGATTTTGAAAGTGGAATAATGGCACTATTGCTATGTAGTGTGGACACAGCCTAAAATTAAACTATTTTAAATTCTCAATTTCTTAATCTTCAGTTTCAAGCTATGTATCAAGCTTATGAATAAATTCAAATATTAATTAATTCTATAAATCATTCATAAATCTCTACAAATCTTTAAACCAAACTAAAACCATGCCTTTATTAAAATATTAAACTAGCAACCACTTATAATCGTATTTAATTTTTTTTGTAGTGTCTTTCTCACGATAACAATAAAAGTAGAAGTTAGAAAGAAACAGTAATATGGAAGTTCAAAATCCTAGAATCCTCAATTCACCCTCATTTTCCCTTAAGTAATCTTCGCAACCACTGCACTGAGTGGTAATGGCTTAAATCCAGTTTCTACTCCCAGCTAGGGTAGATCTGCTGAATTTGAAGTCTACACTTTTGTAAGTCCCGTTGCTTCGACAGGTCTGTTCTGTATGGAAATAGCATTTTGCTGAAGGGTTCTGTGTAGCCGTTGCCCCTTCCGGGTCTCCCAACCCCAAAACTCCAGTCCAACACGTACATAAAACAATAGGTCTACTTGGGTTATCAATTGAATTACTTGGTTCTGAGCATCTAATTTGGTTTATCCATTGATCTAATGGATCTACTGTAGTTAGGGCTAAGAACTGAAATCAAACCCATAGCATCCTTTTATTTTGATTTTCCCAAGTTCACTTGTACTTCGTCTTGGAATAATGCAACAAATATATTAAGTATCCCATGAAATTTCTCCTAGTGGAAAAATGTTTGCTTTTCTAAGAATGTATTGCATTTTTTAACTTTCTTTCTTTCTTTCTTTCTTTCTTTCTTTCTTTCTTTCTTTCTTTCTCTCTCTCTCTCTCTCTCTCTCTCTCTCTCCTTCTCTCTCTCTCCTTCCTTCCTTCCTTCCTTCCTTCCTTCCTTCCTTCCTTCCTTCCTTCCTCCCTCTCTCTCTTTCTCTCTCTCTTTCTCTCCTTCCTTCCTTCTTCCTTCCTTCTTCCTTCCTTCCTTCCTTCCTTCCTTCCTTCCTTCCTTCCTTCCTTCCTTCCTTCCTTCCTTCCTTCCTCTCTCTCTTTCTCTCTCTCTTTCTCTCCTTCCTTCCTTCCTTCCTTCCTTCCTTCCTTCCTTCCTTCCTTCCTTCCTTCCTTCCTTCCTTCCTCTCTCTCTTTCTCTCCTTCCTTCCTTCCTTCCTTCCTTCCTTCCTTCCTTCCTTCCTTCCTTCCTTCCTTCCTTCCTTCCTTCCTCTCTCTCTTTCTCTCCTTCCTTCCTTCCTTCCTTCCTTCCTTCCTTCCTTCCTTCCTTCCTTCCTTCCTTCCTTCCTTCCTTCCTTCCCTTCCCTTCCCTTCCCTTCCATTTTTGGCAGTGTTTATTTCCTTTCTGGTGTTGCTCTTTTGGATCTGGATGGTGAAACATGACAATAAACAAGTTCGACCAAGCAAGGAGGCTGTCGACCCAGCCATCAGTACAAAATCAATAAGCCAGATTGATTCTGTAGCAGAGCATGAACAGTCTGGCAAAACTTTTAAAACCTCTGCGACTGGCACAGCTTCCGGAAGCATGATGCCAACAGTCCGTGCCAAATCTGCGTCGGCCATTCTGCTGCGAACGGAGTTCCGCCAGAGACGACAGCAGACCTCCAGATTCGCCCACCCAAAATGGGACCCTCTGACGACAACGCCCTATGTTTCGCTGAATGACAAAATGTGCCTTGGAAGTGAGGACTTGCATAACTTTGCAGAAGTGCAGAATTACAAGAGGTTGGAGGAGGGCAGCAGAGAGAAGTTTGAGAGCCACGATAATGTTAACTCATTCCTGACAGAAGTATGTATAGAAGCACCAGGGATCAAAGTTGATGGAGAAGCAACAAAGCCAATGTTGCAAGGTAATGGGTTTTCAGGAGGACCTGAGGCTGATGACATTAAAGGCGTCAATGGTGCCGAAAATCCAGAGCCCTTCTTATATTTAAGCATTGCTACGGGAGCTAAAGAACAGGTTGATGTCAACCCACCAAAAGACATGGTTCCAAAAACAGATGCAAACCATTCCATTGCTTTGAAGAGAACTTTGACCTGGCCTTATGAAAGGCACATTTGGGACCAGAGGTCAGAGGTGTTAAGCATTAGAGGATCTTTCCAAGCTCAGCTCTCCATGCTCTCTCCTCACCTTGGTGAGAAACCAGATTCTGGGGAATCAGAAGAATGGCTACATATCAATCCCAGAAAGGAGTGTAACAATGGCCGACATGAGTTCAAGCAAGAGGCCAAGTTAGCTAAAGAAACGCAGTTTCCAAATGAGACGCAATCCAAGGCCAAAGGTGTTAAGGAGACAATTGGTGGTGGAAAGTCGGTATCTGAAACACTACAGCAGGAGTATGATCATAAAAGTCCAGGAAAGGATGGTCAAATAGATCATGGTGGATCTGAATTAAAGACAGAACTGAAACCAACCATGCCTACAGAGTTTCTCATTCAGGAAGAATCAAGGGCAGCCGTTGTTAGAGGATTTGCACATTCCTCGCAGTCTAGAGTCAAACCAACCAAGTTCCCTACCGATATCAAGAAGGCACAATTGCCCAAACCGGTATCTTCTCAATCCAGAATCCACCGTGCCATCTACCCATCTCCCAGCTCATCAGTTGGTGCCGCTACCACAAGTTCTTCCTACGATGATGTGATCTCACGGGAAAATAATGAACGTAACTACATGAACCTGCTGCACGAAGTTGTGGAGAATCGTGGGAGGTGGACCAGAGAGAGATGGAAGCAAAATCGCCAAAGGCGTTTAGTTCACCAATCCGCATGCAAACCCAAGTAGATCATCATATTGGACTCCAGCGTGATGCCTCGTATCGCCATCTGTGTAGACCAAAATATATTCGTGTTGTTCTCATTTTTTTTCACTCTTAAATAAAGCAGGATTAGTGAAAGATAGCGGATGGACACGGGTAGGAGAAAGGTGTCTTCTGTGGCTTCACAGGAAACGACACAGCGTTGCTCACAATGCCACATTCTAGAACATCTTAGTCATATTCTGAAGGCACATTCTGAAGGTGAGAAGTCCTGTGTTGAGCATCTTAAATGTACCTTTCACGATGTTTCTCACGACGTGGTCTTCTGTCTTCCGGGAGACCCAATGCTCCATCATGCACCCTTCCAAAACTACCTTCGGAATGGACAAGGAGGTTTGGCCAACCTTGATATAAAACAGTCAGGCTCAAGCTGGTGCAGTCTAGACGACAGCTTCCCATCTCCCCTACTTGCACAATGGCACGTGGAGAGCATTGGATTGTAATTTAACACATCTGGAGGATGTTGGTTTGGGGTGGGCTGATGTGGAATAATATATACCAAAGAGCCAAATACCCCTTATGTTTATTTGACCTAGGTTTTTCTGAACTGTAGTCTGCTTCTTCCAATGCATACAGCATCTGATAGAACTAAGTGGCAGAAGTTTATGCCACATAAATCCTCTTAGTCTTCAGATGCCACAAAGTCCTTTGATGGTTGCAACAGGCTACCACTTCCCCAGAAATTTCCAAATATGAGGATTTGCCATTAATTGCTGAAGGATGGATAACTACCTTTCCCATTTGCCAGCTGCAGTAGCTGCTAGGAATTATTATGGGGGGAAAGCAGACAAGAGGCCATCACAAAGTTCCCTTTGAACCGGGAAGGGGTGTTGTGTTTGACATGAATTAACTGAAAGGAGCGCTCCAGACTTGACATTCTCCTTCTGGGATTTGTAGTTTGGTGGTGCATTAAAGCTCTCGAACGTGAAATACCTCACCCGTGAAACTAGAAATCCCAAGATTATACGGGGTTCAGCTGTGGCAACAAAAATGATCTCTAAGCGCTATAATGGTGTTGTTTGCAAGAGACCAACACCATTAGAACTCCTTCTTTAGCAGGAGTCCTCTTTGCAAGTCTTCTTTTGTAACGGGAACCTTAGTTCCCCGTTCAGTTTTTCTATCGCACGCCATTTTATGGTCATAAGGGCTCGAAAAAAGCCGCTCTATTTATTCCTATGCAGAGGGATCTCGTAATACCTTTGAGACCGAGAGAAAGAAGTTGGCAGCACAAACTTTTGCAGAGTAAGTTTACTTCATCATATGCAGGAAGTGCATCTGATAAATTAGACTTAGGGTTGTATCACACTACACGTTATAGTAGTATTATTCTACTTTAACTGTCTTGGCAAATTCCTGTGGAATTCTGGGGTTTGTAGTTCACTGAGTCCCAAGAGCTCCCTGGCTGGGAATTCTAAATGCCCCTCCCTGAACTGCGTATCCCAGGATTCCATACAATGTTGCCATGGCACTTAATGTGGAATAAAAGTGCTGTAATTGTGCAGTGTGAATGGGTCTTTTGTCTATGAAAGCTCATGCTACCAGCTTTTTTCTCTCCATCTCAGAGGTGCTACAAGATTCCTATGTATATTGATCCAAACTACGTCTTTGAACTGTTTATCCCTTTGCTATTGGAATAACGTTTGTTGATTCAGAATACCTTTTATAAGGAAGGTCCTTGGTCTTGTACTTTTTGGGGTGCTTTCCTAATGAGGACATGCCCTTTTAAAAGTGTACTTCTCTTTTAGACAATCTGCTGGGACACACACTGTTTCTGATTAATAAAATCAGGGAAAAAACTGTGTAATGGTTATCACTGGCTTTCTGATTCGTGCTGGAGTCTTGCATGTGTCTGTAAGTGGCTGTGTATTTAATGGACTCAGATACCATATTAGTAATAGTAGTAATAACACACTTTCCCTCTGCCTTGTCTCATCCTAAATGGGATCAGCACCAGCTTAAGGCATAAAGCAATGCATACACATTAGGAAGGGAGGATCTTATAAGAACTGCTCTCTTCATTCAACTCACCCCCCATCACAGAGTTGCGGCATATAGTTCAATATTTGGTAGCTGCGGTCTGGCTCCCGTGTTTGACGAATAAGTAGAGCCCAGGATATGTGGCAAATAATACCAAAGTGACCAGGAGCGTATGTGGGCCAGGCTATTTTTCTTCAGTACCCTCCTCTCTTTATTCCAGTGAGAAATTACTGCAACCTCAGTGAAGGTACCATCATTGGCCGGCGCCTTCCAGGTCAGTGGGGCAACAAATCCACGTTGGGAATTTGGACACGTTTAAAGGAGCCCAGCCTTCAAAATAGGCGCAGCACCACAGACAGCTCTTGAAAGGCTATCCAAAGCCAAACTGGATTCAGCCGCCCTACTGACGTGGAAGCCATCAGCTATCACTGGAAAGAAACAGAGGTTTAGTGTTTTCTGGTAGGAGGACGTGAGGGGTTTGTACATCTCTCGGCATCTTTCTAGAAAGCTGAGTTTTACGTCTGCCTCACTGTGGGACTTTCCTCTCTGGACCTCTGGCACTTTTGGAGCGGGGCAGAGATTTAAGCAGGTCAGTTGATGTCTGGAGAACCACACGATACTGGTTGACAGCCCAGGGGAACTTCCACCGCCAATCCAGCATAGCTCTGCCCATGCTTGATAGCTTGTTTCTATAACAAGTTAATTGAGAGTTTGCAAAGTCCTTTGACTACAGGCGGTAAAGCCACGCTCTGTTCGTTTCGACGGGCCGAGGAGTCAGCCTCTCTCATACTCACTGGCGCTTGGTTTTGATTAAATGTATTTCCGATTGAGCAGACGATCTCGACTGAAAATACATTCCTATATTCCGTTCTCCTGTTAAGGGCGTACAGAGTTGGATCAAGACTGGTTGTGCTTTGAGTAGACTTTCTAGAATAATGGGACAAGTGAGTCACGACCCAAAATGATTTTATTGGTATGACTTGTGACATAGGGTGGGATAATAAATATTTTTAATAAATAAGTGGGCTTACTCCAAGTAGGACGAAGTCTGGATCAGCCTCATGATCTCCAACGTATCTAACATTAGTGTTCTAGTTCTCTGGTTTATTCAGCTGAATTTTCACCTACAATGAGTATTTTAACTGGATGAACGAGCCTCTTCCTAAACAATGAATCTGGAATTGGAGAAGCATGAACTGTGTGATGGATCGCCTGGGACAAACACAGTCGAAGGTTGTGTCATTTGTTGCTGCTTTGCTGCTCCTTTCTGTGGTAACTGCCTGGCCCTGTCCTCCCACGTGCCATTTCTGTACCATCCGTGTAGCGCAATGTGAGGGCGTCTCTTCACTCCGAGAAGGTGAGCACGGCCTAGTTTGTTCCTTCTCCACCATTGCTTTCACCTCTAGGGCCGACCCTACCATTCAGCAAAGGGAGACCATGAGGACTTCTACTCCCACCACTATGGCTCCAGGTGTGGGGGACCTTCTAGATGCCCTCAGGGGTTCCTTTGCAGGACTTTGTCCAGTCCCACCACTGGACACCACCAACCTTGAATAACTGTTGTGACCACAGACACCATGTGTCTGAACTCATCCCTACCAGTAACAAGGTATGTCATATGGAGGATGGAGCAAGCCTATTTGCTGCTGCTCCAGAGACCAGGACATGGAGCAATAGCTTCAAATCTCAGGAAAAGAGATTCCACCTAAACATTAGGAAGAACTTCCTAATTGTCAGAGCAGTTCAAGAGTGGAATACACTGCTGCCTTGGAGTATAGTGGAGTGTCCTCCTTTGGAGGTTTCTAAACAAAGGCTGGGTGGCCGTCTGTTGGGAATGCTTTGATTGTATATTCCTGCACGGCAGAATGGGGTTGGACTGGATGGCCCTTGGGATCTCTTCCAACTCTATGATTCTATGATTCTATACAGTGTCAGAGGCACAAACGTCTAATACAAAAATGAATTTATTAGCATAAAAATATGCTCTTGACACACAGTTAAAGATTCCTTATTTAGCACATCTAAACCCAAACTGGGGTCTTATAAGGGCCACAGAAACTGTCTTGAGGTCTTCATGCTGCATGTCGTCCACCCCAGCTTACATTAATCATTAATGCCTTTTATTGTATATGCTTTTCTAATTCTCTTCTCTATTCCGTCTCCTCCATATCCAGTCTTGGTAGGTTTGTCAAGTCACACAGAGAAGATACTCCTGCAGCATGGAAACCTTAGTGAGATACCTCCGCTGTCCTTCACAAAATTCCCCCGCCTCCATTTCTTGTCGATCACAGGATGCCCCGTGTCTTCGTTGAATGACCTTGCTTTTTCCTCCATTCATGTCAACGGCCTGAGAGTTTTGAACCTCAGTAACAACCACCTGCTCAGCTGCATGATCGAACCCATGGCTTTCTCTGGCCTTATCTTCCTCCGTGAGTTGATTCTAACCAACAACAGCTTGGACATCTTGAGAAAGCCATGGTTCTTGGAGATGCCGATACTCATGAAGCTTAATCTCGGAGGGAACAGACTTGCCTACCTTCCTCCGAGGATGTTTGAGAGCTTAACCAAACTGAACGAATTGGTTGTGTCTTCCAATCTGATCCAGTATCTCCCCATGGACACTTTTTATGGGATGCCTTTGCTGACCAAGTTGGACTTGTCGAACAACAGAATTCTCTTCATCAACCAGGAGGTCTTCCAACCTTTGCAAGCCCTGAAGTATCTCCTCTTGTTTCAAAATAGGTTGACTGTCTTGCCCATCCTTCCAAGTTCCATCAGCTACCTGTTTCTTCACAAAAACCCATGGGAGTGCACGTGTCAACTGGTCATTTCCATGGAACCATTGCTGGCTAAAATTCAGTCTCCCGACGGGGTCACTTGTGATGGACCCCCTAACCTTGCTGGACTCCAGGTGGGAAGCACAAGGCCTGAAGGTTGCTTCTTTCGATCTTCAGCCCTGTCTTCATCTTCATCTTTGTCATCATCGTCGTCGTCTTCATCATCAACATTAACAGCCGCACATGTTGCGCCGTCAGTATTTGGGAACCTCAGCTTGCTTTACGGATTCCTAGGTAACTGCTAAAACTATCGTCAAGATCACAGTCTGCATTTCATAACTGTAGAAATCCATAGCTACATTGCAGAAATGCAACGTAGCCCTGTTAGTGAATTGCAAAGTAGCGTCCAATGCGAATGAGAAGCATCTGACACATATCCGAAAATCCAATACTCTTTTGGGCACTGGCAAGGGTGCTCCACTTCTGAAGTTCATTGGGTCTTCTCATGCATCTTAGATGCTTCTGAAGCACATTGGACACTACTGATGTGCCAGTCACTACTGTTGTGCTCTCCCACTTCCTAGTGGGTGTCCAGATGTGCCTCAGCGAGTGCCCTGATGCTCGTTGGTCCCCATTGCACATTGGGTCCTAGTGCATCAGTCATTCCACCATTGTGCAGTGGGTGACCTGCACTGCAAACATCACAGCAGCTCCTTGGTGAACATGGACGTTGTGAAAGTGCTTAGTTCAGTTTTGCACAAACACAGGCTATTTATGAAGACACAAATCTCAAACAGAAGGCGAGCCTATGTTTTTAGAAACTGAGCAATATGCTACTTTAATTACTAACCATTTCTTCGAGTTTATCAAAGAAAAGCCCCCTAACTTCTCGGGAGGTTCCATTTGTGGTCCATGGCTGGAAGGCTAAGCCCCAGCCTAGAAACCGTGAGCACATCTTGTATCATACTGATGACATGGGCAATCCTTTCCAGTTATTTTAAAAGTTACTTTCTATGGGCCTTTTTTTTTTCAAGGCATTTTTTAAATTTCTATTTTCATATCAATCCTAATTTTTTCCTTCTTTTCAAAAATGGAATGAAACGTCATAGAAAAATGAACAAGCAGGCCAACAAGTAATGTCACATATTGTTTTTAACGTGTTTTCATCCTGGTTTTGACCTATTTGATTCCTTTAATCTGGAATGGTTCTAAATTGTGCATTGTTTTGTCTGAAATCCCACGATAAAGGGCGGCGTATAAATATTTTAATGCCAACAACAACCACTGTTAGTACTGATGCTAATAGTGCTAGTACCAGTACTAATATTAATACCAATACTACTAATAATAACATTAATACTAATACCAGTACTAGTATTACTAATACTCTTGTTGGTGTTGTATGCCTTCAAGTCATTTCCAATTTATGGTAACCCTAAGTCAATCCTATCACAGAGTTTTTTGGGGCTGAGAGAGTGTGATGCACCCAAGGTCACCCAATGGGTGTCTGGAGAAGGACACAGGTTCTTGACTTCTGAAGTATAAGCTAATTCCCCATCTTCCCCAGCCAATTCTGGCTCTTGCTTCTTGGAAGAAAGGTAGAATGAAAACATAGCAGATTAGATCAACAATCACTTCTTTTTTTCCTTTGTGGGTGCAGGAGGGATCCTCGTCGGTTTGATGATATGTCTGATTGCCTTTTGCTGTTGCCGCGTTCGGCAATATTGCAACTGCGCCCACTTTGGACACAGGACCGAGAGCAAGCAAACCGCCCAGAACAGGACGGCCCAAACTCTCTCGAGTGGGAAGAGGCCCTCGGACACAGAGCCACGGGTCCTTTGCAGCTTCCCAGTTGTCGAGAATACAACAGTGGGTTTCGAGGCGGGCCGTGCGGTCAGAGGGGCTTCTTATGAAACCTCTAGACCTTGCCAGGCGGAGCAGATGGGATCCACATCCCAGAAGCCGTTGGTTGCTGTGCTATCGATGGATTCTGCAGGAAAAACAGTTGTGACTCTTCACGAGGCAAGAAAGGAAGTAGGAAGCCCGGATTTGGACCACGCATTTTACCAGATGCGCGGGAAAAGTACGGACAGCGTGCACAAACCCCCTGCATGTGAACAAAGAGGGAACAAAGTCGCTGCATGTACCAAAGGCTGTGGCAGTGAACAGCAATGTTCAGCTAAGAGCGAGCATGGATCTTGCGGTCCCTGTCTTCATCATGATGCTTCCAGCCAGACGGAAAGAAAAAATTGCGGTGAGTGGGCAATGCAGCACACATAAACATCCCAAGATTCATGCACATTCACTCTGCAAATTCTTTCAAAGCATATAGTTAAGAAGGGCCAGCTACAAGGAACACACAACTTCCTTGTTGCAACAGCCCCACTGGTTGCTGGTTTGTTTCCAAGCACAGTTCAAAGTGCTGGTATCACCTACAGAGCCCTATATCTCTTAGGATCAGGTTATGGGGAGGAGAAGGTTAAGAGGGGACGTGACAGCTACTTTTCAGTATTTGAAGGGATGTCATATGGAGGATGGAGCAAGTCTATTTTCTGCTGCTCCAGAGACACAGCTTCAAACCAAAAGAAGAGAAATTCCACTTAAAATTCCTGATGGTAAGAGCAGTTTGACAGAGGAATATGCTGCTGCCTGGAAGTGTGGTGGAGTCTCCTTCTTTGGAAGTTGTTAAAACAGTGGCTGGTGTATTGATGGTGTATTCCTGCATGGCAGAATGGGGTTGGACTCGATGGCCCTTGTGGTCTCTTCCAGCTCTTTGATTCTATCTGAAAGACTGTTTCTCCCTCATGGGCCTGCCCATGACTTAAAACCTGCTAGAGAGGCCTATCTCTCCATCCCATCACCTTGATAGGTACATCTGGTGGGAACAAAGGAGAAGACCTTCTTGGTGGCTGCTCCCAGGCTCTGGACCTCCTTTTCTGGAGAGGTTAGATTAGCCCACTCCTTGGTCTCCTTTTTACTTTGGCAGGCCTTAGAAGACTGGTCAGTGGAGAAGGACCTTTCACTGCTAATAATTTTACTGATTATTTATAGACTATAGGAGGGATTCAGCAGTGGAACAGATTGTCTCAGATGGTGGTGGACAGTCCTTTTTTAGAGGTCTTTAAACAGAGGTTGGGTGGGCATCTTTCCGGAGAGCTTTAGTTGTATATTGCTGTATACCAGGGCTTTGGTCTAGGTGATCCTTTTGGCCTCTTCAACTCTTAAGATTCTCCGAATTGAAATACAATTTTAGGAGGTTGTCTCTAGCCGTGATTTTGGGGTTCGGTTTCTCACTCCCCACTCCTGTTCCTTTGCTTTCAGCCTTGGAAGAATCTGTTGTCAGGCAGACTTCGCACCCTAAGATTCAACCTCTAGGCTTCCAGTGTCCACAAGCTTTGGTCCATATAGATTTTCTTAATGGAAGTGCCTTGAAGATTGATAGAGACCAAAACTGGGCTTATGAGACCCCTTCCAAGAAGGAGGAGTCTCGACCAAGTGGATTTCACTTCAACACTTCCCGTCGATGGTCACCGATATGGAGGAACTCCTCATCTCTTTGGAGGCCTAGCCATCACCGTCACCAGGCCAGCTTTGTGTCCCCACGATCCAAGAAGGCCTTTCAGGTGAAAGTATGGCAAGAAAGTTTGGTGAGGAGAAGACATCCTAAGCACACAGCCAGAAGAGGAGAGTCAGCTTGGAAGACTGATCTTTACTCTGATGTTTCCTTGTCAGGAAGCAAAGTCAACATGAGGCAGGAGTGGAAATCACTGCCTACGCATTGTACCCTTCCAACTAGCACTACAATCTCCACCTCCTCCACATGCAGTGCAACCAGCCAGACAGAAGAGGATGGCCTCACCTACCCAAAGGAACCTTATGCTGAAATGCTTTCTGTTACTCACCATCGTGGGACAAGAAAGAAGGCTTCCCAACAGTTAGGTGATGTCTCCTGGGCAAGGAGAAGACATCCTGAACATAGGAAGTCCAGGAGCTCACAACAAGGCTCAACCGTCGCTATGAGAGGGGATTCTTTTGTCCCAGAGAGAAACCGGAAATGCCCAAGCTGTGGTTGTGAAAACTCCAGTGTGCATTCAACAGCTCAGAGAACACAAACTCAATGGACTACTGCCCCCACGATCCCCAGAAGCCCACTAGATGTGGTCACCCAACAATCCTCCACTGATACAGTCCATCTTAAAGGTAACATTTAATGGCTGAGATCCTACATTACTGAGGATAACATAAAAGTTCTGCTGGCAGAATTATACTATGTCTCTTAGCTCACCTCCTCCAGGACTCACCATGTTGCTGTGATAATCCCCCTCCATGGCCATTCAGGGGCTGGCGGGGACTGGGAGGGATCCGCGAAGCATCCGGCTGTATCCTCATAGCAAGATACAGTCATCCCTCCACATTCGCTAGGGTTAGGGGCACAGCACCCCTGTGAAAGCGGAAAAAAAATGAATAACTCTGGGCCCTCCCAAACCACATTTAACACACAAAAAAGTATGATCACCATATTCAACCCGCCATGGATTCCTTTGGAGCATCAGGGTTCCTTCCCAAGGCAGAAGTGGGTGGCTGGTGGGGCCGACCGCCACCTCCATTGCTGCCCCACACCATTTCTAATAGGGACCTGCAAGCCTCATTCACAGTTTCTGAGCCTCACGAGGCTTGCAGTCCCTATTAAAAATGGCCCAGGGAGGCAGCAGAGGGGACAGCAACTAATCCGTGAATAGTCAAATCCGCAAAAGTGAAACCTGCAAATGTGGAGGGCTGACTATACTTTGCAATAATCCTTCTCCATGGCCATTCATTGGCTGGGGGAGAGTGGGAGGGATCCGTGAAGCATCTAGCTATGGTCCCGTGGCCAGACACAGATTAATGACATCATCCATCCACCAAGGTCTACGGGGAATCCTCCAGAGGCAGATAATGTCATCATTTTGCATCGGGCTATAGGGACATAGCCAGAGGCATTTCCGATTCTCCCCAGCCACTCTCTGCCAGCCACCGAATGGTCTCAGAGTGGGAGCCAGTGCAGAGAAATGGTGAGTCCAGAGATGGGGCTGGTCACTGCGGAGGGATGAAGAGAATGCCTACCTCAACGATGGTACACTTGTGTATTTTCTAATTATTAATTTAACTCTTGCTGCCGTAAAGACAATATTTTCTTTCATTAGTTATTCCTATATGCTTAATATAGATATTTTCCCGCATCTTTTTTTCAAATAATTTGTCAAAAGTTCCCAATTGTTCTTCAAACTGTTTGATGGTGCGTCCGTTCTTTCGTTTAACAACTTAAAGGGCCAATATGATGCCAGGGGTGTGCTTTGCCTGCCCTTGCATTAACTAAATAAGCTGGTTCTCCCCCCGACAGAGCAGGGCTACAATAACCTTCTCAGTCTCTTGCTTTTATGTCTCTTGCAGAACGCAAAATGGCCCTTGCTTGCCTGGGCCCAGATGAGAGCCCCAAGAAGTCGCTTCCAGAAGAAAGCCAGCATTCAAGGGGTTTGCCAGCCCTTCCACCTCCTGTAGGAATCTCTCAGCACAAGCAACGTGAAAGTGATGCGGAATCCACTTATGAATATCCTTCTTCTGTGGTTAGCACAATGCCGCTTGCTGCGAAGACCTCAACACAGTTGCTTCTGGAAAATGAGGACGGGAGGGTGGGTATCCTGGAGGCTGTAGAAACCAGGGCTGTGGTTGATCACTCTGTGGACACCTACCCTTCCAAAAATACAGACCTGGGAGGAGGAATCCTGGATGCGGAAGAGTCTTTGGAAGCAATTCCCCTTGGTATTGTTGGCCAACAGTTGATGGAAGGTGAGAAGGACACAGCCAGCAGGTTTTCTAATGTGATGCTTTCAGAGTCCTGCTACGATGTCTCGAGGGGCCTTCTGTTCCGGATGGAGGCTCATCTCTCCAAGCTGGAGACACCCATCTCCAGCAGGTGTGGCAGTGAAAGGCCTTATTCAGACACTCCGGGAGATGGCTACGAAGAGGTCACTACCACCATCACCTCCTACTGCCCCATGGTGCAGAAAATGTGCCAAATCAGCATCCCCCTTCTGGCTGAAGAGGAGAAACCAAGCAAGCCCAAGGAGAGTAAAGAACAGATTGGAGAGTGAGAGTAAAAGCCACCGAAGCCAAAGAGACCCACTGATATCTGTTCAGGTCTTTAGCTATTTTATTTCAGTGTTGCTGCTTTTAAAAAATGCCCTCCATTCACAAAAGAAAATCATGTTAAAGTCTATAGCTATTTCATTTGAACGTTGCTTTTTAAAGAAAATTGGCATCGTCCATTAAAGAAAATGACAAACAGTGCATACATTTCAGCTAGTCTAGAGGATATTTATCAGAGGAGAATGACTTGGCATCCTATCAGGGATTTTGTTTTTGTTGTTATTTGCCCACAAGTCGACTCTATGGTGACCCTTTGAATGAGAGATGTCCAAGAGCCCCCATCATTACATGCCCTGCTCAGGTCTTACAAACCCAGGGCCATAGTTTCCTTGATTGGATTTTGCCATCTTGTCCCCAGTCTGGTGTTGCTTTGGTCACATGGCCCCAATTTTCATCTGTGAAATCTTGGGATATGGCTCCAGCGCGGTCATACAGGGGAAATACACTAGAACATGGCGGTCCTGAACTTTGGTCCTTCAGGGGTTCTGGACTTCAGCTCCCAGAAAGCCTAGGTGGCTTGGTCAACAATCAATGATTTTAGGACCTGAAGTTCAAAAAACTCTTGGAGGACCAAAGTCTGAGAACCACTGGACCTCCCTTGACTTCTCTGGCAGATCATTGTTAAGTACCTCCATGAACTACAAATCTCAGAACTCCAGGAAAGTGATATCAAGCTGCTCTGTTTCTGCAGTCCATACACACCAAATGGAAATAACTTTTGGCTAGTATCAGAGGTCAACAGGATCAAGCAAGTCCTGAAGGACTCACTTTGCCAATCCCATGATGAGGGCAAGATTTCCCTAGAAAGTAGCAGCATTATTGGAGAACCTCAGCTGATCATGGTTCACTGTAAGCCAGCCAGGCACCATCTTAGATTACCTTAATGGAAATGGCCAACTTTGGGACATCAACCTGGACCAATCTAAGATGGCAGAATTCTGAGTTCTGACTCAGTATCTATTCAGAAGTGCCACACTACCCACCTAAGAAAACATAGTTTGGGTCCGCTTGGGTGAATAACGTTGCAATGGATGGGTCAGAAGTTTTACATCAGGGGAAGACGGTGTGTGTGTGTGTGTGTGTGTGTGTGTGTGTGTGTGTGTTGGTTCAGATGTTTATCTGCAGCAAGGGACGAAAGATAAAGAGATACTTTGTCTTGGAGGTGGGAAGACATTTGCAGTGCCTACTGAAATCTGGTGCCAAATATTATGAAATGGCAAACAAATGGAACATTCCACATTACAGTGTTTCATGTTCGTCCGTTTCTCTCTTGCCTTTCATATGTAAGACCTTGACCATAGCAGACAACTCATACTGTCCAAATGTGCACCTCTTGTACCTACAAGCAAGCTTGTAATGTAATTATTAGTCTAACTATTTGTGATGGTGTTCAGTTTGTGCACCAGAATCCACATCTGCTGCAGAGCCTGAAAAAGTAACCTTTTTTTTTTTTTTGCAACAGCTCCTGGAATTCCCCAGCCACAGTGCTCCCCAAACATAACTTTGCAAGCTCCAATCTATCTCCTAGAGTAGTAATTCTCACCTCACTGTCTACGTATTTTGGACTTCATCTCCCAGAATTCCTTACCACTGGTTACCAGGCTGGGATTTCTGGGTGTTGAAGGCTAAACATTTGGAGGACCAAAGGCTGAGAACTACTGTCCTGTAGCACTGTCTCTGGAGGACACAGTATCTTAGCGAATATACCAAAGTTTACCCTTCTTGTTCTGAATTTTGCAAGAAATAGGTCACTTCCTACCTTCAGGCTTTTTTGCTTTTCTTTTCTTTTTTCTGTTATTTTGGTGCCCTCATTATCTGTACATGGAGGGTCTGTCCCCCAATGGTGTTGGTGGTGGCACTCCGGACATCTAACATGGATGTGCATGGAGAGATACGTCCACTGTCTAGGGGAATGGGAAAACTCTATTTCCAGAAGAATCTCTCTCTATGAATACTGAAGTTATCTGTGAGTGCCACTTATCCAGGACATCTAAGATGATGCAGAACTACAAACAGGCAAGTGATGCACTTCCAGATATTGTTTGACTACAACTGCCAAGACCCTTCTGTTGGGGGTTAAAGCATCAATGCTGTAGAGGGAGAAGCAGAAAGATAACCTTTGGGTTTCTCCTTCTTGTCTTCTCCAGATCTATGTGTAGATTGCTATGGTTAGGCTTTCCATCCTTCCTCATTGCTCTGAGGTCACTTCTTGCTTCTTTTTCTTCCAACCAGAGAGGGGCAGGCAGTGCATGAAATCTTTACAATGGGTGACAGAGCAGATTTGCACACACGGAAGGCAGCTTGAGGAGTTTCCGTAACCAAAAATCTAGGTTTCCTTCCTCTTCCTGTTCTACTTTTTAAGTGAATTTCTGGAACCAATAATCAATAAGATACCTTATAGCCACTCACAATAGATATCCTAGTTTGAATACTTTTAAATCCACAGGTCTAGCCCACTGTATTTTGTTAGAATAATGACCCCTTTAGTCTTCAATACTCACTACAGCTTATGCTGGCTCAAGTCACAGCTTAACAACAAAATTGTGCTGGTGATCCTGCAATTTCTTATTCTTAAGGATACTGTTGGATGCTTCTACTTTTGATCTGACCATAATCCTAAGGAATGAGTCACCCAATGGGGAAGCTACCTTCCCTATTTTGGCCGAAGAAATCACAGAATCACAGAAATGTAGAGTTGGAAGAGACCCCAGGGGCCATCCAGTCCAACCCCCTGCTATGCAGGAACACCCTCAAAACACTCCCGACAGATGGCCATCCAGCCTCTGCTTAAAAACCTCCAAAGAAGGAGACTCCACCACACTCCATGGAGGCAGCGTATTCCAATGCCGGACAGCCCTGACTGTCAGGAAGTTCTTCCTGAGGTTCAGGTGGAATCTCCTTTCCTGCAGCTTGAATCCATTGCTCCTTGTCCCGGTCTCTGGAGCAGCAGAAAACAAGCCCTCTCCTTCCTCTACATGGCACCCCTTCAAATATTTAAACATGGCTATCATGTCCCCTCTTAACCTTCTCTTCTGCAGACTAAACATACCCAGCTCTCTAAGTCTATCCTCATAGGGCATGGCTTCCAGGCCTCTCACCATTTGGGTTGCCCTCCTCTGGACCTGCTCCAGCCTGACCATGTCCTTACCATTGTTCTAAGCAAATCCCATTCAGAAGGTCAACAGCATGCACTGAGACCACCCCAAATTACTTTAAATTTATTAAAATTAAATGAACGCACAGCACCGGTGCAAGATCTCTTTGTGAGAACGAGGTTCCTCAAAACCCACTGGGGAATCTTTGGTCTTTTAGGTGTTTTGGACATCAATTCACCCAACATGGCCGATGGCAAAGGACTAGGATTGTTGATGTCCCAAAAATCTGCAGGTCCAAACTTCCTGATCGAGGACCCGGCTTCCTCCCATGTGTTGTTGAGATCTAAATGACCCTGGCTACCAGCTCAGGATCCAGTCAGAAGATCCCTTAACCTGTATGTACAGAGACAGATGATGTTCAAGCTGCAGAGCCCTTGAAATATATACAATACGGCCGTGCAAGTGAAATTGGAAAAAATAGGCCTCCTTCTAAGAACAGTCAAGTAATTCATTTGCAGAAGAATCCTAGCCATGCTTAGTGTGAAGTTTTACTGCCTTCGGGGGAGCTTACTTTCCACTGTGTTCCCGCTTTGATCTGCCTTTGCCCTTTCATCTCAGTGACTTGGCTTTCCAGTTCTTGATGCTCAATAGGGAATGATTAGCAAACTTACAGCTCTCTGAGCATTGCACAGATACAAAATCCATGTACTGCAGGCATGCATTCTGCCGCATTCGCCTTCCGCTCTTTTTGGTGCATGCAAAACCATACAAAAGATGCACCTTACAATGTAATGCATGAAGTGATCCAAAGACCGTCCTGTATTTTAACAATGCTTTCTCTTCCCTCCCCCTTGGTTCATTTCAGTGGGCAAATTAATGCAACAAATTGGCGGGATAATTGGGGCTTCTGGATTGAAAAGGTTAAAAGAGGAAAGGGGTACGAAGAAATGAGAGAAACTACTGATAAAACATTCCACATTTTGGGTAATGGTTACTAAAATTTCCCTTTAAAGCCATCGATGGAAATTGAGGGAGGGGGGAAAGGGACAGGCCAAAAAAAAATAAATTGTAATTTGTAATTACTAATCTGCAATAGATAATGTGTTGTAATATTGTATGTTCAAAATTTAAAATAAAATATATTACTTTGCAAAAAAAAAAAAGTAAAAAAAAAACATTCAATGGATTTTGCTCTCCCACTGGCTCATGCAAACCTCACTGACCTAATTCATATTCTCCCTTCATCTTTTTCTTAACTAGTGGTACAATGGTACCTTCTGATGTGCATTTACTCATTGTCACTGTCCTTGTAGCTACTGTCCCAAGAAGAATTCCAAAATCCAGGGGCAAGGCATGGATCTGTCCCAATGAACCAGTTCAAAAGCTTTTCATGGGTCTTTTGTAAAATGAACAGACCTTAATTGCCCATTCAAGTCTAAGCTACCCCAAAGTAACCTGAATTAAAATGGTGGTAGCCCACAGTGATATATTGTTTTGGGGAAGAAAACCTATCCCCTCCCCTAACCTGGATGGGAATCCTTTGCGGGCTGCAGTTAAACTTCTAGAGAACAGGGAACTCCCGGTTGTGATAGAGTGGATGACATTATTAACTTGCCTAATGGAAAGCTCCCAGCACTTTAATCCCGCATGTCCTGGCCCTGCTACAATACTGTCCTCTGACAATTGCAGAAGCCTTCTTAGGGAGTCTTTCTTTTGTGAATGGAAGCCAACTCATCCTTCTAAAATACAAGCAACTTGCCTCGCTTCTTTGCAACAGGCACAGGTTTCCTCAAACACGTGGCCTTCCTCATTATTCTTAGAATCATGGAATCATAGAACTGGAAGAGACCTCAAGGTCCACCGAGTCCAACCCCATTCTGTCCTGCAGGAATACAAAGCATTTCTGATAGATGGCCATCCAGCCTCTGTTTAAAAACCTCCAAAGGAGGAGACTCCACCAGACTCCCGGCCGGCACATTCCACTGCTCTTACGATCAGGATGTTCTTCCTAATTCCTCCACACGTGAAGGAAGCTTCCCAGAGAGGTCACAGAAATCCCTTCTTCAAAGGGAACTCCTGGACCTTTCTTCTAAAGAGGTTTTGGCTTCGATCTTATTTGGGGTCAGCGAAGGGACTGATTCCCTAGCTCTTCCGAGAAGTAGTCCTAATAATCATTTTGCTGTTATTGTGTGCTGCGGGTTACCATCCCATCGGGTTTTCTTGGCAAGATTTCCCCAGAGGAGGATTGTCATGACCTTCCTTCGAGGCCGAGTGTGTGTGAATTGCCTACAATAATCCAGTGGCTGAGTGGGATCCAGAGTCCTAGTCTAACACTCAACTCCGTCATGGGCCATTTCTGCACTACACTGTTATAGTGCTATGATTCCACTTTCAACCTCCAATGGAATCCTGGGGTTTGCAGTTTAGGGAGGAGTATTTAGAATAATCAGCCGGAGAGCTTTGGCCTCAGCAAACTACAAACCCCAGAATTCCACAGGCTGGTGGAATAATAGCGCTTTAACAGTGTAGTGCAGAAATACAGTTGAGTGTTTTCTCTCTTGCTTTCACTCTGGCAACCCTACAGTAGATACCCTGAGTAGAAGCCTCCAATCTGCTAGAACTTTTGCCATCCAGCTCTTTCGGCAGCTGTGTATACAGGAAGTAAGACTCTTTGTGTCAGACAAATTTCCTTAGAGAAGAGATTACAATTATGCATCCACCCACCCCAAACCAGTTGCATTGCATGGCTACGGAGTATGCAAGGAAACCTCCAAAATGCCAACCACTCCCTGCGCCACTGTGGTTCTGCTTTGGTCGAACGCAGCTTTCCTTCTCGATTGGATGAATGAGGCTCCCAACGCAGCAGCATCTTCATGGACTCTGCCCTTCGCTCAACACCAATGAAGACATTGTTCACTAATTGTGGTACATTTTTAATCACACCCACCCACCCGTCCCTCCAAAATGAAAAAAAAGAAAAAAGGAAAGTTTAAAACCAAGACTTGTACAAATCATCCAGTCGTCATATCGATCAGGTGCCCCTTTCATTCCCAGCTCCTTGGAATCTGGCATCGGCGATTCTTCTAGGAGACGCAGAGCCCAGCTAGAAATCTGACCGGCCTCGAAGCCTCAAGGGTTAAGCAGAAGTCAAGGGGCTGACCAACAGTTTCTCTTAACCAGCTGGTTTTGATATATGTGGCATGGAGTTCACCATATGTCCCCATAGAAAACTGCTCCTCCCTTTCAGAAGTTTATTGTTAATTCTGTTACAGTTCCATGCATGAACGAGAAGGGAAGGCATTGGCATTCCGTGCAAAAACAGGGGAAGGAGGTGCTCAGAGTTGTGTCTCGTCTCTCGTTTCAGGGTTACAAGGGTCTGGTTTGTTACTGCAGCTGCTTTTTCGACTGTGCGTCTCATTTTCCACGTGGGCTAAAGGGTCGGGCCGTATTAAGTACCTGGATAGGAACAGAGACGACAAGTTAATGACACCGTTCAGCCACAGGTGGACAATAGGTGGACGTCTGTGGCCTGAGGTTCTTTCCTCGCCATTTTCTGGGCCTCTTTTTGTCTACCAAGACCCTGAAATGGATGGCACCACCACTAAAACGACATCCCACTCATTACAGAAATACGCAATCACCACTTTTACTTTCCCGCTCCATCGCAAAATGTCAGCTGACATTCTACGTCATGGTCTATATTGCCTAACTTTGTGAATCCTTAGCTACACTGCAAAGGTGGAATGAAACCCTGTCAGTGATTTCCAAAGACGAATAGCAGGGCACTGGGAAGAACGCTCTAATGTGCATTGGGTTCTTCTGATATGCACTGGGCACTTCTCATCCGCACTGGCCACTTCTCATGCGCATTCAGCACTTCTGACACAAATTGATGCTCTCCTGTTGTACTCTGGCAGTTCCTAGCTGGTGTCCGCACATGCGTTTGGGAGCTCACTAATGCACATCTGTGCCCATTGCTCATTTCCCCATGCTGCATTGATCACTCTACCATTGTGTAATAGATGCTCGTGCACGGCCACATCGCACCAACCTCGAGGTGAATACAGATATTGTGAAACTAATTCTTGCACATGTTAAGTTTGCTTACAAAGACCTAAGTGCCATACTGAATTCCAGCCATCATTTCTCCTCCTTGTATTGCCCCATGTTTTTCCTTTGCTTCCTCTTCTTGCTTTTCCTGCCTCTTCTCTGGTGAGAGAGGATGCCCTGGCGCCCGCCTTCACCATGGAGAGACGCAGCCCTTCCCACAATTCTCCCCCATCCATATTAATGTTACAAAGGTACACAATGATAAAACACTATGACACAGGCAACCACAAGGCCACCGTATGTGTGCTTAAGGTTTTCTGCCATGTTAGAAATATCAGCACCTACGCTCCTATCCACAGCCCTGCTCTCCCCTACTGCAGCCTCATGCAACTTGGTGTCTTCCAAGTGTACTGGACTACAATTCTCTATGTTGGTTGGGGATGATGGCAGCTGTGGTCCAACACAGCCAGAAAGCACCAGCTTGGGGAAGGTTGCAATAGCACATGGGGCAGAGCACAGAAGCGTATGTGCTGATCATGTGCAACAGTGAGGAAGATGAACTGTAAAGCGCTCGTACACTTCTGAAGGGCTCCACACTGGGAAAGGCTGTCTTGTTTGAGAACCCAATCTTGGACTTCAGAAGAAAGTGGTTCCTCGCCTTGTACACCAGCGACAAAGAAAATAGCAGCATTTCAAATGTTCTGGGGTGCAGTTCCCATCAGCCACAGCCAATAAAGTCAGTAGTGAAGGCTGATGGGAATTATGGAGAGCCAAATCTTTCCCATTCTTTATGTACACCAGTGTTGACCCAAACCTGGGAATTATTGCCAGCCCATTTGGATTCTAACCAGGAAAAAAGAAGTACTACCAAGCTGCCAGTATGATGAAGCACACTCATTTTGGAGAAATTGCATCCTTTGTTGAGACAGAGTCTCCTTTCCCATTCTGTTGACCATTTCCCCTTCCTTTCTGCCTTCCTTAACCTATTCATGTGGTGCTGTATCAGAAATACTCTCCACAAATTTCATACATACACTATGTCGTTGAGTTCCAGCCGTGTGTCCGGAGGCGGGTTGATGAGAACATAGGACAACGTGTTCTGGTGGTCGTTCATTTCATCTGCAAGGAAAGACACGGGTGATCGGTAAAGCACCCAGGTAATATAAAGACCCTAGCTAAAGAATGTCAGACCTTTTGGGGGCCATGGAACACTCTCTTTGTGAAATCATTGCTGTGGCCAGAATCCTGTTGGGTGTCTTCTACAGTCCGAAGTTCCCCCATGGCAACAGTGGAACCTTTTTATCCCCTGTGAAATGTCTACATTCAGTCCACGTGTCTGGAAGCGCAGCTGCACATGTGATGCCACTGAACATGGACTTACACATGGATTTGTGCATTCAGTTGTGCAATGTTGGCAGTGCGCTCAACCCAAGGGTTGTGCAGCACAGTGAGCACATAACTGTGCATGCAGAATTTCACTCTAGGTGATTTTGATGCACGAACTCAGCCGCTGAATAAAAGCCATTTCTGCTTCCCAATAAGAGTTCAATGGAAACCCTCAGGTCTACCCCTTGTATTATCAGCTTTAAGTACAAGGCATGCGGAAGGAGCCATGGGAAGCTCAAGAGTAGTCCACGGTTATCCCGAGCTTAAAACTCCACATATAATCCCACACACAAGCACGGCTTTCAAGATGGAACACCTCCCTTCCCAGCTGGAATGGTCATGATTGGTTTTGTGACACAAATCTGAGAAACAGACACTCCACACAAGAAGCAGCGTTGTGCAACATGGACACACAAAGAAGGCAAGGCTAATGGGAGGAAGGGCAGTGACGCATCAGAAGGCCACAGACGTTCAGCTACAAACATGCAAGCAGAAATGTTTGCAAATCATAAGATGAGTATCTGGTTTTTATGGTTATCCGACAAACTTTTTCTGCTAAGGGAATGCTGTTGTTGAACCCTGGACTCTCAGGGCACTTAAATCACTCCATCACTTACTTGGGAATTAATGCTGGCCCATTTCTTTCCTAAGAAGGTCCCTTTGGGGAGGACACACGCAATCCCTTCACACTAAAACTGTCCAGCAATTCCAAGAACATCTTTCTGCAGGCATACCTGGCAACAACTCCTTCTATGAGCTCCAGCTAACTAGGGTTTCTCCATTCATTTCAATGGAAGAGCAATGTGGTTGGGCAAGAGAGATGTCTGGAAGCAATGGCTGTGCCATGTGAGTCAGAGTGAGCCTCTGAGATGCCTTTTGCCAGCCCTTCTCTTTGAGACATTCACCGCGGTCGTAATTCGGAGATGTGGAACATCTGGCCCTCCCGATGTTGTTGGGCCATAGCTCACATGTATCCTTCCTCATGGGCTTGGCTGGCTAGGGTTGATGGAAGCTGCAGTTCCACATGTAGAAAGCCATAAATTGTCCATCCCTATTTCTAAGTATTTCTCTTCCATTGATGGCACATGCGTATCTTTTCCCCAAGATCTGGGCCATTTTCCCATTGACTGCTCCAATTAATGGGGTTCCCTTTATTACCAGAAAATTTATGGCACAAATCAAGGTTGTTTTTTGGAAAGAACCAATGGAGACCCACAAGAAAATATGGTCCTGTATTTCCAATAGTGAACAGTGGTGGCCTATTGAGAACTGAGCAGGGCTTTTTTGGTATTTATGGATTCAATAATTGCTGTATTCAGAAGGAATGGAGGAGACACGCTCCCCCAAAAAGTACATTCTCTACAGGGATGGAAGAACAAGATTCTTAATGATTCACTTTCCTGACTGCATGGAATTTTGACACTAAAACCATCCAAGCTTTGTGGGCACCGCACCTTGGCTAAGGTCATTCCCCCTCATTTATTACCTTCTTTAAATGCTCAAAACTCTCCTACCAAAGAGCGTAATGAATGGCATCTCATTTCCAAGTCGATGTTAATGCCTAACTGCCGCTCTCACGCTGGGATGCTGATGACTCAAGGGGCCATTTTGATTCATTCCAAAGCCACGACTTAGCCACCCTTACCAGGTTCGCATGACTACTTTTCAGGGAGTTAAAAAAAGGCACTCTCAAAAATAGATGCCGAGGCCGATTCCTACACAACACTGACGGAGTGTGAAGATTTACGCTCCGTTAGTATAGTCACGCTGGAGTTCTGGAGGGAGACCGATGCTCATGTTGCTTCCGTGAACGTGCAAAGAGCAGTTGGTGCGGTGCTGGCGTGCACCACCACAGCCACGGAGCTACCTCCTGTCACTCTGGCCGCTCTTGCACAACCGGGGAAGCAGCAGCTGCCATTTTCTTCTGCACCTCCAATGGACCTTGGATGGACCAGGTATGCTGGTGATGACCTTTAAAGTTCTACACAGCTCTGGTGCAGGTTATTTGAAGGACTGTATTTTCCCCGACAAACCAGCCCAGGCTTTGAGATCTGCTGGAGAGGCCTCTGTCCCACCACTTTCACAGGTACACCTGGTGGGAACACAGGAGAGGGCCTTCTTGGTGGCCGCTCCCAGGCTCCGGAACTCCAGAGAAATCAGACTGGCACCCTCCTATCCTTCCTCCTATCCTTCCACAATCAGGTAAAGACGTCTTCACTCAGACAGGCATTTGAAAAGTGATTATACATGGCCTGTCTAATAGAATGTGCTGGGTGTCGTGCTCTTGGTGAATATTTGTGTCATGTCGGCATTCCTTATGACATGAACTGTAAGGATAGTAACTATGTTAGTCTTTAGAATACTCTATGTCACAATCATATTGTGTAGGTATGTAGGGAATATAGATCCTGGGAGGTTGTTATGTAGTGTCAAGTAATACCCTGTCACATATGAGATTATGCAACTCTGAAATTATACGTCCTTTGCCTGTCCTGCTATTTGGGGAGCATGTCCAGTTAATAATTGCTGCTGATCATGTTTGAGCATTGCTTGATTGATTAAAGATACAATAGAAGAGAAGGTTAAGAGGGGACATGATAGCCATCTTTAAATATTGGACGTCATGTTGAGGATGGAGCGGGCTTGTTCTCTACCGCTCCAGAGACTAGGACAAGGCGCAATGGATTCAAGCTGCAGGAAAGGAGATTCCACTTGAACCTCAGGAAGAACTTCCTGAGGGTCAGAACTGCCCAGCAGTGGAATCTGCTGCCTCCGTGGAGTGTGGTGGAGTCTCCTTCTTTGGAGGTTTTTAAGCAGAGGCTGGATGGCCATCTGTCGGGAATGCTTTGATGGGTGTTCCTGCATAGCAGGGGGTTGCACTCGATGGCTCCTGGGGTCTCTTCCAACTCTAGGATTCTATGATTCTAGAGAGGTTGGAACAAGGATGGGGAATCTTGTTTCCTCCATGGATGTTTTGGGCTTCAATTCCCTGAAGCCTAAACCAGGAGAGCTAATGGTAAAAGCTTATGACAACTGAAATCCAAAACTCCAAATGTTCCCCGTTGTCGGGTACAGGATAGGCATTAGGACTATGGGATGAGGAACTGGGTTTCTCGCAACTTTTCTTGTATGAAAAGGAATCTAAATTCTAATGCCACTCTTTTATTGCATGGATTGTAGGGTTGTTGGTTTTTGCTCCTGTGGTTCTTTTCTGGTTTTAGGTGAAGCTTTGAGGTACTGATTCCACTTTGCCCTAGGTACCTGGTAGGTGGAAGGTAGAATTTAGTAGTAACCAATGGATGCATAATAAAGAAGTTCCCCCAAACCTGTGTGGTCGGAGGGCTTATCTGCTCTGTTCCTCTGCTTTGGAGGGACCCAGGGCACAAGTGATACTGTGGGAAAACCACTGGTCCCAGTGAGGCCACTTAGGTACACCAAAAAGAGACCACACTGCTTTGAATAAAAAGTACACATACAATTTGAAAACAAAGTGCTGGAGAATCCAAAGACGTTGCCACGTTAGCCTGGATCAGTACACAAAGGGACCCTGTAGCAGCTCTGAGACTGACCGAGAGCAAGAATTAGGTACCGTAAGCTTTCTTAGCCTTAAGGCTACTTCATCAGGTGCCTGGAGTGTGAAGACCTATCATGATGAACTCCTGAACTTCCAAAATCTACCACCACACTTCTCCTTAGAATTGCCCTCTCCGCACCTTCTAGGATGGGTCAACTTGGGTTAGGGGAGGCAAGTCAGAAGGGCCAAAATTAAAACACAGGCTTTCTGTCATCCTATCACAATATCACTCTATTCTGCTTTGGTTAGACCCCACCTGGAATAATGTGTCCAGTTCTGGGCACCACAATTCAAGGAGGATATTAAGCTGGATCGTGTCCAGAGGAGAGCAACCAAAATGGTGAAGGGTCTGGAAACCGTGCCGGAAACCATATGTTTAAATATGAGGAGTGGCTTAGGGATGTAAGTATGTTTAGCCTGATGAAAAGAAGGTTAAGAGGTGTCACGACAGAGCTACGTTTAAATATTTGAAGGGATGTCATGTTGAAGAGGGAGCAAGCTTGTTTTCTGCTGCTCCAGAAGCTAGGACATGGGGCAATGGATACAAACTACAGGCAAAGAAATTTCACCTCAACATCAGGAAGAACTTCCCGGTGGTAAGAGCTGTTTGACCATGGCATCTGCTGCCTTGAAGTGTGGTGGAGTCTCCTTCTTTGGAGCTTTTAAAACAGAGACTCGATGGCCATTTTCTGGGGGTGCTTTTTGAGTGTGTGCTCTTGCATGATAGAGTTCGGACTCGACGGACATTGCGGTCTCTTCCGGCTCTACGGTTCTATGATCCCCTCATACAAGGCCACCAAGTTTTTCACTTCGATTGTAGGGCAGTCCCTAAACTTCCCAACTGTCGTGATGCTGACCCCAATGGCTACCCATGTGGCATGTGTCTCATGGAAATGTTGGGCACATGTGCTTTATCATGCTGTGACCCACCATGAGTCAAGCCTGGCTCCCAAAGGAGAAGAGATTTACCTTGCAAATATCCAAGGTTTACCCGATTCATCACATCACAGGCTGTTAAATTTGCTACATCCTCTACAGAACACACGGAGAGAGAGAGAGGGAAAAAAAAAAAAGAGGAACAGCACGGAACCAAAGGAAAGTCAAAGAAAATGAGAGGAACAGAAACCAAACAAAGGCACAGACACAAACGAGAGAAAAAAGAGAAGAAAGAGAAAGATCAGCGAGCAGCGATTCAGAAAATTACTCAGAAACCAGCTTTTGCGATCATATGGGCAAAAAAGGTAGTCCAAAGTATATACATAGATATAGATATATAGCAAAGAAAAATCAAAATAGAGACGAATGAAAAGGAAGCCAAACTCAGGTGTTCAGTCCGTGGTGCGGTTTAAATGGGGACATTAATAAGTTTCAAAAAAAAAAAGAAAAAATAAAGTTTAAAAAAATGAAATAAGGTTGAATACAACAGATTACTATCAGATGATCAGGGACATTGATTCTTGATTAATCCATTTAACCCCCTCTTCCAGGAGATTAATCGGGGCCCGTTCACACTACATAATTATAGCGCTATGATTCCGCTTTAATTGCCACGGTTCCATCCCATGGAATTCTGGGGTTTGCAGTTTCCTGAGGTCAAAGAGCTCTCTGGCTGAGAATCCTAAATGCCCCTCCCTAAACTGCAAACCCCAGGCTGCCATAGGATGGAACCATGGCAGTTAAAGTGGAATAATATCACTACAATTGTACAGTGTGGATGGACCCCAGATCTTTAGTCAGCTGGCTGAATCCACTTGGTTCCCCTGCTCCTTCCTTGCCTTCTCCCAGCTGGAAAGGCTTTTCTCTTCTTCTTCCATCTTCAGTTCCTATCTGACAATTACAATTACATTGATGATTTTGTCCCTTCTTACATCTATATATCATATTCGACAAATATAAACTAATTTCAGAACTAATAAATTCACAGATAGAATACAAGTCAACTTTAACATGAAGATAGAAATTGGGAATACCTCACTACACGATGGGCGTTGCAGTCCAAGAATGCTGGAAAGCCACAATTTGCCCATCCCATTCTTACATATTCTCCATCCGCTTCCCACCAAATCCTAGTTGGGGATCCAAATCTTTTTCCTCTCCAATTATTTGTGTTATCTTTCACCAAGCCTCGGTAATCTTGGTCATATTTCGTCCCCGTTTGTGCAGCAATTGGCATTCTTTCCTGTATTGATCGAAATGCTCCTCAATTCATGTTCACTATTAGATACGGTCCTTTCCGTGGCATCGTCCAAGATGAGTCCCCGCTTCTTGCAACATGGCTTTAATTTAAAGGGCCTCTCTTAAGAAATTGCTGTAAATTTTCATTTTTCTCAGCATGTGATGGCCTCCCACTAAATGAGGGCAGAGCCATGGATGCTGAGTTCCACCCAAACCAAATGCACTCTGTTCAAGTATCCCAATATGTCAGGAACTGTCCCGGTTAATCACCTGTCATCCCACTTTCCCAGTGCTTTTAATGTCTCCCAGTTTCTCCCACTTTCCCTATTTGTGCTTAGCTTATTTCAACTGCTGCAAACTGGTAAGTCCAAAGTGCAAAAGGAGCCTGCACCCATCTCAGCGGAAGCGAGAGGAGAGAGTCAAATCTTGCCCTTCCCGGGAGGCTCAGGCAAAAGCAACCTGCTCCAACTTTTCCTAGCTTGTGTCTTCTTCCTTATTAATAACTTCCGCCGTCTTGACCACACTCTTGAGGCTGCTTGGCCAATACGTGCCTTAGTTTTTGCCTGTGAAATGTTGGAGAGTATCCCAATATCTTCAGCTAGAAGATTTTGGTCTGTCCTCCAACATTTCCTTTCCAGCAAGAGAAAGAAGAAATCCTAATACGGAAACATCTCCCTATAAAGCCGAGGCGGGCACTCTGCAGCCCCATGGGACCCATGTGGCCCCTTCACCCAACTTTTATGGCTTCCAGCCCTCCCAGTCCCCCTCAACCTCATCTTTATTAAAAACTAGAGGATATACCTGGCGTTGCATTACCCGGGTATTTTATTTTCTCATAGGTAATACTTGTTAGAGAGATTTGAGACCCCGTGTCTCTAATTCCCCAAAGTGTCTTGTCCAGTATCTGTAACTTTTCCCCATATTCCTCAATCCAATCTGTATTCAGAGTTATGAACGTACAGAGGTTGGGCTCCTGAGGGAATGCACTGCCCTCCTCCTTGCTGCTAGGCCTCACCTCCATAGCAGCCAGCCTATTCAAGACAGACACAGTTGACTGAAGCCCAAGAGCTCCCTGGCTGAGAATTCTAAAGGTCCCTCCCTAAACTGCAAACCCCAGCGGTCGATTGAATCTTCTCAGGCAGCCGATCAGTCAGTCAACCAGTCAGGTTTTCGCCTGACACAGACAAACAGACAAACTTTGACTTTTATATATTAGATGCATGATTTGGGGGCCCCCATACGCCTGAAAAAAAATAACAAAAACCACCACCGTAAACACCCAGAATCCTGTAACTATCCTAAATACCTGAATTTTCCTTGGCAACCCTTCTCAAAATGGCGACAGGAATGTCACTCCCCGGCACCATTTTGAGAAGGGCTGCAGAGAGAAAAATGGAAGCATTGGGGCTTGTTGTGCCTGCGTCCAGCCCATGGAGGGGTCAGCAGGAGGTTGGTCCTTGGCCCCCCATCCCTGTTATAAAGCTTGGGTGGTTTCCCAACGCCAAGCCTAGATGGGGGCCATACGACTTTAACCATCATGGCTTTGCTTCGCACACAATGCTGGGAATTGTAGTGTTTTGAAGTGCATGAATTCTACAGAAGGCACCCTCACAGGATGGCAAGAGTTTCGCAGGCAGGCTGTATAAAGGACCCATTTAAGCGTCTCACATAGACATGTTTTTAAGCACGATCTAAATGTCAAGTACCTCCTACATGCCCCACAAGGAGTTCTGGAGGTTGAAGCGATTCAAAAAGCTCTTAGCAACCTATTCATCGCTAATCCGACACCTCCACCGATTAGAAAGTAATAGAATAGACTGAATCAGCGACAGGGGATTTAATTAAAATGGCTGGCAATCTTTGTTAGAAACAGGACGTGCTTGTGCACAAACTCCATCGAGGTGTTTTTGCTGCAGAAAAGGCCATGAGTAGTATTTTAAATATCGAGGTTCCTGGATTTCAGGACTTGGATCCGAGTTCTCCAGACCTAAGGGCAAAGGGGAGGAATCTCAGGGTGAAAGCAGTGCCTTGAAAGGAATACACATGAAGGGAATAATCAGGGCCTCAATCCTTTTTCTCCAGGCCTAAGGGCAAGCTGGAAGAATCTCAGGGTGAGACCCATGCCTTGAAAAGAGCGTGTGTTAATAAAACACTAGGACGCCTGTCCCCCGTGATGTCCCATTGTGACACCCGTGGGGTCATCTGGAGATTTGAGATTTGGGCCCCAAAATCCCACCACCTGGGATGCTTTTGGCCTCTAAAACACTGATCTGAAACTTTGGTTTAATTTCACCACTGGATCCTTACTCTAGTGTGGAAGGAACCATCTTCCCATTTGCTTATGATCGTACCTGGAAGGACAACCTCTGCAGCTTTCAGGATCTCAGGTCTCCAAGATGGGCATCGCTGTTTCTTTCAAATTCTTTCCTCCCCACCCCCCTTCTGTACATCCGGGAAACCTAATAAATGATCTTCTTGGCTGCTCCAGATGTTTGTCCCAAAAGGCCACCGTCCCCTAAAACCGGCATTTTCATTGGTGAGGCTTAATTCTGATTTGGGCAAAATGCACAGCATGCTAATGGAGGCAGGAAGCCATTTCGTCGGTCTCAAAAGCTACAGAAGGTATCAAAAGTGTAAGAGAAGAAAGAGCCAAGAGCATAGGATGACATAACAGAAATCTAGAAAGTAAAAGGGCATGGAGGAAAAAGCAAGACAGCTATGGAATGAAAGGTTTTTTCATTGCAACCTAAAGCAGAAGGGATTTTCCCCGGCCCCCCGCCATCTAGAAGTATTATTTTGTTTTCTTTTAATTTCCAAATGAGAGCACCGAGGATTTCTCCTTCCACCACAATGTTTTCATAACTTCCTTTTCTAGTTTCATTTCCCAAAGGCAGGGAAGTGGGTGGTACGGAGGCAAGTCTTTGCTAAACGAGTTCTTGCAAGAAGCAACAAGTAATTTTAGAAATTTTCTTCCTGCTGTGAGAAAGTCTTTGAAAATGGCACAGTTTTTCAAGACTATTCATCGTTCAGGACTTATTCCGTGAGAAAATTTCTTTGGTACAGAAAACAGCATTTTCCATGGAGAAAAATATTGGCTACGATTCTAGATCAGCGACTTAGATACGTAACTACCTTAGTTACCTAGCTAGGTAGCATCTCTCAGCCCGGCCACCCCAACCTGCTGTAGATTGACTTTTCCGTCTCTCTGGCAATCTCCAGTATGACAATCAGAAGCAGGATCCCTGTCATAATTCCTCCTCGATGGAGATTGCTCACAGGAGGGGATGGAAACACCAGCCTGTTGCATCCCAATGGACAGGAGAACAGATCCCTGTCGCTCGTAGCAGCTGCTGACTGGTAAGTCCAGATTGGGGGACTTTCACAATCCCTATATATTTCCTACCCTATTGAATATGTCGGGATCATCAATACGAACTCCTCACGAACGTGTGACTCTAGGTTGCTCCTTTGTAACTGTGACTATGGACTCCAGCCACTATTTCCTGCACACACAAAAAGTGTGAATTCTGCACAGAACCAGTCCTGAACGACAAAGTTCCACATCAATCTTCTTCTCGTCAGGGTTTTCCAAACACTCAAGAAACCATTTTTTTCATTTGGGACTGATTTTCAAATATTTTTGAATATTCTTTCCATCCTTACCACGTGGAACTTGATGTAATTTTCTTACCCTACCTACTTCCCCCAAAGGAAGCCAGATGGAGAATCAAAGCACGGTCTTCACATGAAAATCATCATTATCATGTGACGGTCTACTTGTGGCATGCCACAAGACAGCTTTGTAAAGATAATTTAGTGAGCACAGTTATATTCTGCTAATCTTACTTCCCTTGGCATTCAAGACAACAGGTACATGATTGTCAGCAGTGGACCAGGTTCATACCAACTTCGCTTCAGGGCAGTGGTTGCTATGTTGTGCCCTTCATCGGCCAAATTGGCTATAACAGATTAATCAGTAATGTTATTACCAATCTCTCTCATATCAGGGGTGCAATTAATCCACTATGAGTTTTTATTTACCAATGGAGCTATCCCAAGTGCTGAATCATATCCCTAAAATAGGTTCAGGACCTTGGACAGTTCCTTGGAAGTCTTCAAATAGAACCCGGTATCAATAGACTGCAACCCTGGTGGAGAAGCCACCAGTCCACCACTTTTGCAGACAGATCCAGGGATATGCCAGGGATACCCAAATGATAAAATCTGTCCTGGGTGTGAGATGAACAAAGAAGCACCTCCGGAGATGCCACAAACAAAGAGGAACCCCACTTACCGTACCCTGTTGTGGGCAAGCCCAGATGCTTCATTCGGTTCTTCACCAGCTCAGACAACTCTTGCCGCTCCGACCGCCGGTAGAGGCTCAACCTCTGTTGGTTGATCCACTCGGCTGTTTTGGGCGTGTGTTTGTTGGTCCCTTTCCGACTGAGCCGGCGTGCCCATTGCATGCTCTTGCGCCGAAGCAACGGGTGTTCCGTTGGGTCGGCGGGACACGAGTTTCGGTGATGGTTTGTTTTGGCGTTCCAATGTTCCTTTAGCTCTTTGGTGTCCTCGCAATCTTCCACATTGATTGAGATCTGTGACTGGGAACACCAGTAGCCATAAGGGCAAGCAACAAACTGTTTTCCAGCATCTGACATAGAACTGGGGCCATGACCTTATACTAGGATAAAACCATTCATATTCTTTGAATTGGAGGATATTTCCAGAACCCAATGAAGATTCCAATGCATACAGTGTATGTCCTCCATACAAAAGAGCATTTGTGTACAGAATCAAGTATTACCAAAACAACCAGAGCCAGTAAATAAAAGGTACCATTAAAGTGACATAAAGTCACACAAACCCAATAACTGTTGTGGGATATCTTGTGACCCCAATGAATTCCAATGTCTACCGAGGGAAGAAATACTGATGTACCCAAATCACAACCTGAGCAGGACGCAAATGCTTCGCTGCATGGCAGACTGCCCAAAAGTGGCCTGGTACATTAATATGTCTGAATAAATTACACACAGTGGGATTTTTTTTAAAAAAAGGTCCCAGCCAGTGGCAAAATGCAATGGATTTGTTGACGCTTTTTTGTCCTGGCTGTGTGTGTGCCTGTGTGTTCCAAGGAAAAATAAACTGTACCTGGTTAGTGGCTAAAATCTGGAGACCATTAGCTTGAATCCTATTGATTAGTCTGAACTGGAGTAAACCCATTGAATCAGTCGTTCAACGGTGAGTCAAGATGCACATACATCCCATTGATTCACCTGGTGCACTCTGGTTGGGACTAACCAACAGAATTAACTGAGAACAACTCTACTGGTGGCAAAGACATAGAAGGCTAACATTGCAGTCTACTTCTGTGCAGACTCTGCCCCGTGTCCTGAAAAAAAAAAATGTGATCGGGAAGGACTAAAATATCCCAGTGGAGGAGGAGTAAGTCAAGAAGTGCCGCCCTGTCGTGGTAGCGTGTGGTTTCCATGTCAGTGGAGCAGTGAATCAATTCCAGGTTTCATTCTTTCAATCTTCTATATAGTTCAGCACCTTGGTCATCTCCTTTAAAGTCTAGGTGCTATCCAAGGTTCTGAACTACATAGAATATGGCTTCTATATAGTATAGAATAAACCTGGAATTGATTCACCGCCCCACTGCTGGCAAGCTTTCTTTGGGCAGGGTCCATACTGGGACGAGATCATCTCTTCTGGCCAGGAGAGATCTGCAGGCATGAACTCACCCCTTCACTTCTCATTGCATGCATAGAACGAGGGTGAAGTATTTTTTCCCAATCAATGATGCTAAAAATCTAGCGTGCCATCATGAGTATGCTCAACACCAGTAAAGACGCAAGGACTATGTATAAAAACAAAGGCATCATCTTCTACCCATAAATCATAAAGTCTGGACCTTCCACTTAACTTTCACAGCATAAAGATTCAGGCATACAGATACGGACGGGAACCATACTCACCTGCGTTCTGAGGTCATGAGGCTGTGGAAGAGAAAAAAGAGAGAAAGGAAGCATTATCTGGGGAAAAGTTGTATCTAAAAACATGCAACATCCTTGGTTGGCATCTAGCATGGAAGAACAGGATATAGCTGTGCTTCTGAATCCTCACCTCAAATATGCAACAGCTCGAAAACAATCATCTCTCAAGGGATGCAGTAACTGCATTCTACACCATGGATTCTGAACTGAGCAGAGGGGTTGGGCTACGTGACCACCAAAATCCTTCCAGCGATGTGGTTCTGTGATCTGCCTTTTGTTATTTTAGCCCCACCCCTGTAACTGGCAATACGAGGAAAGACCTTCTAAGTCAGCCTTCCTCAAGGCTCCAAGGTTTTGAACCTATTTGGGAGGCTAGGTTCAGCACCCCGAATAGCTTGCTTAAACTTTGGGCTAGAACTAGGAGTGAATTTACTGCTTCACTGTCATGTTAGCTGCAAGCTAATACTGGAATTAGGTTGGAAAGGTGATGCTCCTGCCTTGGACAAAGAGCCAAATAAGTTGCCTCTGTTTCTTTTGGATCCTTACATCAGTGGTAGAAAACATGTGGGACTCCGTTCTATAGATGCCGATGGGGATCTCAGCGCTGGAGGAGCACAGCTTCTGGAAGAGACGGCCGTAGCTCCGAATCCACAGATCATCCTCGGTGATCTTCATCTGTTCAGTAAGGGGAAGAAAGAGATGTTCAGGCCCTCAACAAAATAGAAACGCATTAAGCGACAACGTTCATCAGTGGGCTGTGAGGCCCACACTTTCTGGAGATAAGCAATAGGGCAAGTGTGCGGAACCTTTTCCAGCCAAATGAAATTTCTGAGAAGTTCTGAGGAGTCGGACCCATTCCACTGGTAGGCAGAAGGCACGGACAAGGATGAACCACAAGCTTTGCCCCTTTGGTCCCATAGAAAAGGGTGGGAAGACTCAACACTTACGGCACAGAGGTAGCCAGAACCAGGGGTGGTATCAAGGCCGAGCAGTAATCTGGTAATGGTGATCATGTAGTCCTTCACAAATGACTGTAAAGAAGAAGAGGAGCCATCAGCAGTTTCATGTGACCCTGAAACGTTTCACGGATCCGATTCACCCCTCTCAAGGGTGAAGATAACGTGGTCCATAAGCCACAGGCAATCCATGGCGGGAAGTTTCTTTTGCAGACCTTACCTCTCTTAGACCCCTGGAAAGCCAGAAACATCTACTGACCAGAAGTACATTTCAGGGATGCCATTTTGGACCATAATGCTATTTTGGGCCCTCCCCACATCAAAACAGCAACCCACCCCTTGAAAATAACTCAAAATGCACAAAACTTTCTGGTAGCCAGAGAACGTGGGGGTCCGTGGCGGCTGGGAGTGCCCCTGGCAGTGAGGCAATGAACGCCCTCCAGTTTTGGATGGCTTGAAGGAATTATCCAAGGCGCCAAACTTAGTTTGACGACAAGTTTCAGTACCTTGGATCGCTCCTCTACTACTATCCAAATGTGAGCATGACATGGGAGCCACCAGCCACGGAGATGGAAGAGTTTTAAAAAATGCACCCCTCAAAAATGCCCCTCCAGAGCGCGGCCATTCCAATCTATAAACTTCAGCGTTTTAATCAATTAAATGGTTCTCCCCAGTTTTAACCAAGAAGCAACTATTTCTCATTCTGGAAATTATTAGTAGCATGGGTTTTCCACAAAGTTCTGCTTTATGGTGTGGAGGTGACCTTGGGCTCCAGAAGACAATTCCAGCAGAACATAAGATCTAGCAGGTCGTCCCGACCTGATACAGCTTCAAACCCACCACTGGTTTCAGAGCACAAGTCTACCGGCTGAGGACCAACCTAGCTAAGTACAGAAGGTTTTGTCTCTAGAAGGTTAACCACCAGATGTTGAATTCAGAGATCCTGGAAAACTTGTTTTTGGATTCCCATAACTCCACAGCAGGTGGCTATGGCTGTCCAGGGAATTCTGGGAGATCTAATCCCAGCAAATATTGTTTCCAAGTTCTGGGAAACGGCTGCATCATTTAGGAGCACAACAATGGTGTGGAATGCCTACATTCTGCCTCGGGATAGGGAATATCTCGCTAAAGAAATCACAGATTGGGACGATATTCACATCGATGTCAAAGACTTCTAGAAAGTGATGCTAACAAGCACCTTAAGGAAAAAAAGGATTCTGTCCTGCCACATAAGAGAACAAGGAATAGGGCTTTCTTGGCAAGGTACACTCTAAAAAGCAAAATGAATAGCATGAATATATGGAGACGTATTTGGAACAGGTGGCCATGTTTCTCCACAAGAACCAGAATCCCCAAGACTCAAACTCAGACGTGACTATAACGTCTTCCTTGCTTTCTCACCTGGTAAAGTAACGTATCCAACATGCTGATGCTGAAAACTCGCCCAGCGGCAAATGGGAGCCGAAACATGAAGGCCAAGTTGGAGCCGTTCTCTCTTTCTTTCTGCAAACGGAAGTGAACACAGAGGCGGGTATCTTGTTAGTCCAAACCAACGCCTATTTTGCCTAGTTTTCCTGTCTCCAGCAATGGTTGAGGGGCTGGAACGGGTCCCTCTTTGCGATCCTTCTGTTGGCCAGTGAAGACCTTATTTTTTATTATTATTATTCAGACAGGGTTGTTGAACTGAAAGCTTTTAAATAAAAGGGCTGTTGGTGCTGTGTTGTTTTTAAATTGTACTGTTTAACGTTTAAAAACAAGTAGAGTGTTTTAATACGGTTAACCGTTCAATCCAGTTTTAACGTCGACTTTTTGTATGTTTCCAATCGTCTTCTTTTTTAACGTGCACACTGCCTTGAGTCCCTGTCTTGGAAAAAAGGTAGAGAGAAATGAGGAGGAACGCCACACTGTTATAGTGCTATTATTCCACTTTCAACATCCCGTGGAATTCTGGGATTTGTAGTTTACTGAGGCCAAAGAGCTCCCTGGCCGAGAATTCCAAAGGCCCCTACCTACACTGCAAATCCCAGAATTTCATAGGTGCTGAAAGTGGAATAATAGCACTATAACAATGTAGTGCGGAAAAGTCCCAGGTGTGGAAATCAAAGGGGCAAGAGATGACCCAGAAACCACAAAAACTCAGAAATATTTGTACTCATTGCAGCATTGTGAATCTGTAGGAAAATCACAACTCAGTATTTGTGGCAACGACAGTGTTTCCTCCACCCTTCCGAAACATCTTATTAGGATCCTAACAGCCACAACCACTTTTTTTTCAAAAAAAGTTACCTTTTCCAGTTTGGAAAGAGCCAACGAATAGCTGTCCTTTGCTCGGAACTGCATGAACCTCATGTTGGACGGATGCGTCAGCTCGGTGATGATGCTCAGGCTTGGAAAAAGCCTAGAGAAGCAAGAGGAGAAACCAGCTCCTTTATTCATAATGAACACAAGAAGGGTCCCGCAGAGCCAGAATGATGGACTGTGTAAACCATCATCCTTCTCTACAGTCATAAACGCAATGACCCCATCCTATGTTTGTCATCATTGCGTGCCTTCGAGTCAATTCTGACTTATGGCAACCCCAAGGCTTATTATCAACTTACTTAATTCTCTTACTTAATTATCTCCTCATTTAATTTTCCAAATTAAATCATTATCAACTTATTCTATATTTTATATTAATTTCACTAATATAATATTACCTTATAATAATAGTCAAAGTAACAATACTAATAACCAATGATCGAAAGACAATAGAAAACATCAATAATGAATAATAACCATCCCTCCAAAAAGCAGATAATAATCTTTTAAAGTAACGAACAAACTGTCTCTTTTCATTCTACTTTTACCCTTCTCAAATAGTAATACAAATGTGAAATATTAAATTTGAAAACCTATTATCCTCAGGTCGGCTTCATTCTTCTTTTAAAAACAAATCAATAGCATTAGAACTTACCATCTGAATGACTCTGCGATCCAAGACGAGACCTACCGCAGAAATGTAAAGCAAATTCTTTCAACGCACTATATTTGCCGGCATATAAGACTCACTTTTTCCCCCGAAAAATAGTGTTTGAAAATGGGGGCCCTCTTATACACCCGTGTGTCTTATACACCAGCAAATACAGTATTTAATTCAGCACTTTTAGTTAGGTGTCATTTAAGATAGTTTATTTTTGTGTAGTATAGTTGATTGTTTATGGTTTTCATTTTGTACAGTAATGTATTGTTTAGCAAATTTGTTTTGTGTAGGTTATTTTTTGGTGCGGCATGTGTTTTTTCCCCCTGAAGTTATTATTTTAGTAAAAAAAATAACATTAAAGTTTATCATTTGGATTACTCTGGGATCCAAGGCTAGACATACTGCAGAAACTTAAAGCAAATTCTTTCAGCATATTCCTTTCTCAACCGCCCGCAAGAGAAGAAAAATAACAGAAGCAGCTCTCCGTTTTGGAACGCCGGAGAGAAGAAAAGAGGAGAGAAATGGATGCGGCGGGCACCCCGAGACCCTAAGAAGGCTCGTGGCCTTACCTGAACATGGTCTGGACATTCACGATGGTCTTGGCGTCTGCCATATAATCCTCTTCGGCACTCATCGTGCTCTCCTTGTCCACCACCACCAAATTGTCGGCGTAAATGATCCCGCACTGCAGCAAACTGTCGAGGCTGGAAGAATCCCGACCCAAAAAGTTAAGCGGTGAGCAGGGCACCCTTTTGAGCAGAGTTCGGAAGTAACCTGTTGCCGTAACCCGTTGCTGGTTACGGCGACCTGTAATTGCATTCTCTCTAATACATGACATTTGGGCTGCCGTGATGGCACAACAGCGTTTCTTTTCCAAGCAGGGTAACGACAAGTAGTTTTGCTCTGTGCAACACGAGGGAGGCCAATGCGCAGAGGGTTGAGGCCAATCTTCCTCCTCCTTCCACTAATAGTATTCCCAAATATGTAAAGTCGAGGGCTTTCATGGCCGGAATCCATAGGTCGTTGTGGGTTTTCCCGGCTTTGAGGCCGTGTTCTATTAGTATTTGCTCCTGACGTTTCGCCTGCATCTGTGGCTGGCATCTTCAGAGGCTCTGGTGGCATGGAAGTGAGACAGAGTATATATACTTGTGTAGTCCCCAAGTGGGAAGAAGCAATTTGCATATATTACAGTTGCCTTGTGTGATGACCTATTGTGAAATGGGACGTCCTCCAGGGTTGAGTTGTTAGTCAGGGGATATGCATAACAGTGCATTAAGTACCTAAGCAATCCATTGTATTGTTTCCCGTAGAGGGACCTCCAGAGTCTGGGCGGTGTTCATTGGCATACTTTTGAGTCTTGATTTCAGCGCTCTTCAGTCCTGGTAGCGACATTTTATTTACTTTCCGAGTTTCCTCTTTCCTGTTGAAATTGTCCATGTGTTTATGGATTTCAAGGGCCTCCCTGGGTAGTCTGACACAGGAGTTGTCCGAACGGTCCAGAATTTCCGTGCTTTCAAAAAGCATTCTGTGTCCAGGTCGGTTTATAGCGTGCCCTGCTACGGCTGACTTTTTTGGCTGGATCAGTCTGCAGTGTCTTTCATGTTTTCTGGATTCCTAAGGTACTTAATGCACTGTTATGCATATCCCCTGACTAACAGTGCAACCCTGGGGGGATATTCCATTTAACAATAGGCCATCACACAGGCCAACTGCAACATATGCACATTGCTTCCTCCCACCCGGGAACTGCACAAACATATACACTCTGTCTCACTTCCATGCCACCAGAGCCTCCGAAGAGGCCAGGCACAGATGCAGGCAAAACGTCAGGAGAAAATCCTAACAGAACATGGCCTCAAAGCCCGGAAAACAGGGAGTTCTCGTGGTTGTCAAGTGACAAACACCCCAAATCACAGCACTTTTTTAAAAAAATGGGGAGGTGAGGGACTTTGGGGAGACCGAATATCACCCATGGACTTCATTATGCACCCCCCTTCAATATAACATATAATATTTATTTGTTTTGGGAAATCTAACGTTTGGAGGAATTTTGAAGTCTTTCTCTTCCATTTTAGATTATTCTCTTTCATTTTAGATAATTTTTTTTTCCTAGCAAGGAAGTAAAATGTTGCCATTAACGTAAAAATAACTATTGAGAAGTAATTCTAACGATTAAAAAGTGCAACGTTCACGGCAACACATTCCCGGGGGCCCTTTGGACTGAGCTCTGTAACCATTTGTTTTTAGAACGTAATTTCCGGTTTCTGGAGAAGGAAGAGCCACAGTTTTGAGGTACTGGGCCAAAATGTCTTCAGGAAAAAAGAATATATTCTGGTACATCCTCTACAATGTTCTTGTTCCGGGAGGATTTTTAGCCTTTTTCTTTTAGCCTTCCTCTTGAGACTTGACTTGCCGTTGGGAGTAAAAGATTTAAATACATCGCTGGATAATTAGGACCTGGATGGGTTGACTGAATAAACTGAATACCGAATACCGGCATGAAACAAAACCCCCAAAGCAAGTTTCTATCCCTCATGGCTGTGACAACCAACAAAGAAACTTACTTGTCAATGGTACCTTCCATGTAGTAGACCATCGGGAAACAGCAAATGGCTTCTAGAAAGTGGTGATCTGGCCTGCAAAGGGAGAAGGACAGAGCTAAGCGTTTCATGGGAGGCTGCCTCCGTGCAATGCTTTGTTTTCCAAATCGTCCGCCCCTCTCGGGCAACGACCCTCCTTAAATCCTGGGGGAAAGGAAGCACTTGCTTGTTGTCCAGCAACAGCACGATGGGGTTCAACTCCTTCCGCGACCGATAGTAGGCCCGGAGAGGGACGATGAAGTTGTATAAGCCGTTCCCGGCTGTCTCGGCCGACACAATGATCAGTTTGTTCTTAAACCCGTAGGCCTTGGCGTCTTCGTAGCTGTTGTGCTTGCAGCCCTGGGTAAGAGAGGTTGGACAGAATTTCGGCCAAGTTCCTACATCGCAGTCTACCTTTTCGCGGCTTTACAAATCGGTGACGACATTTTAGAAACGCAACGGAACCCCTGTTTGTGAATCGCAAAAGACCCGGTCAGGCTGGAGGCAAAAGTCCCTGGTTCATATGGATTCAACAGAGCTGCCTGCATTTTTTCCTGCTATATTTGGAAATATGGCTATGAGGTTGCCGTGCGGAGTGACAGAATCTCAAAATGGACCATTGCACCACTGCCGCTCACGCGGCCTATTTGCAACAAGGGAGTCCTACGGTCCCCGCAACCAGCCCTGCCCTACAGTCTGTCTGCAGAAATTTGGGCCAGGAGAAATTTCTGAGTCCCTTTCAAAGGCAGCTCCGTGCAGAAAAATCCAACTGGAATGTCATTAAGGTGAAAAGCAAACTCTTTTGTTCTCAGAGCCACGCAGTTGACTTTTGGCAGTTTACCCTATCCCTAAAACTCTCCTCTAGCACCATGTTTCAAATCACAGCATCACAGAATGATAGAGTTGGAAGAGACCACAAAGGCCATCCGGTTCAGCCCCGTTCTACCATGCAGTAATACACCACCAAAGCATTCCCAACAGATGGCCATTCAGCCTCTGTTTAAAAACCTCCAAAGAAGAAGCCGCCGCCGCTCCCAGGCAGCATATTCCACTGTCAAACTACTCTTACCATCAGGAAGTTCTTCCTAATGCTTAGGTGGAATTTCTTTGTCTGTAGTTTGAAAATATTGCACCATGTCCTAGTCTCTGGAGCAGCAGAAAACAGGCTTGCTCCACCCTCCATATGACATCCCTTCAAATATTTAAACACAGCTATCACGTCACCTCTTAATCTTCTCTTCTCCAGGCTAAACATACCCAGCTCCCAAAGCCTCTCCTCATAGGGCTTCATGGTTTCCAAGTCTGAATAAATTCTCTTCCTGTTAGCTTTTTTTTCACTTTCCAGCTTTCATGACCACAGAGAGAAATTGGAAATACAAGGGCACAGCAAACCTGACTTTGTTCTATACAAAATATCTATCTGCCAGTAGAGGGCAGTTTGCTGCTGCTTCTCAATGAATGCTTAAACCCCACAAAAGACAATAGGGTGAAGTCTCCCCATTCCGAGACCCCAGAGATGCTTACCTTATCCAAACGTAAGCAACAGAACGGAGCTTTCACAGGCAGAAGGTGGCAGAGGGTGGGAGAGCTTCCGATGTAGGGAGAATTGGGAGGGTAGCCCTTAACGTACCTACGGAACGTAAAAACATGACCGGTTAGAATGTGGGTTGCCATTCGTGGAGACGGTCACCATTTCCTTTGGAAACAGGGCATTGCGGGAAATCTGAGATGGAAGCCGGCAGCCCCAGAGGACAACACAAGCTCTATCCCTCCTCTAGAATTTGCCATGGACTTCAGCACACTCGAATGCAGTCCAATTAACCACAGCGGTCCTTTGGTGTTTGTCTCAATGGGTCGTGCAAGCCACTTTGGGTCCCATATGCGAGAAAAATAGACAATTAATTAAAATGGCTGCTCTCAGAACCATGCAAACTAGGGGAAACACTTTAATTTGGCCCTAGATTCTTTGTAAGAGAGACAGTATGGTATAGTAGTTGGAGCCTTCCACTGGGATTTGGGAGGTTCCAGAGTCGAGTCTCTGCTCAGCCTGATTTGGGTAGGTTTTCTCAACCTGAACGTAGGGGAGAAAAGCCTTGAGATCGCTGGAGGAAAGCGTAATGAATAAATAAGAAAAGAATTGTTTCCAACACATTCCCAACCACTCTGCCAACACAGATACAACCACAAGATGGCTCTCTGGTACCATCTTAACAAAAAAAAAAAAAACCCATTCTTCTCCCAACTGCTCTGCTGGGATTCAGGCAGGGAAGCAAGCCAGAAGAACGCTACCCAGCTATATAGCTGAAATTGAGCAGAAAAAAAAATGTTAATGGGAGGTTAATTTATGCAAATAGGCCATTATTGTGGGAAATAATAATAAATTTGCATGGCCAAGCTTCTGTAGAGCAGCAAGCTGGATTCTTGCTGGGTCTTCTCAGCTAGAGATGCAATCCTGGAAGCTTTTTGCTTTCCTCATGCATCTCGGAGTGCCATCTTTGCAGTTTGATGCCAAGATGTATATTTTCCCAAAGGACCTGGCAAATGCATGCCTTCTGATGAGATCTGCTGAAGCAGCTCCATTATTAAGCATATGACATTCCATTAGTCACAGTTACTGTTCCTTTTGCAGGCCCACTTCAAGACAGAAAAAGAAAATACACCCAGCTAGAGTGACTTCCACCAGCCATGGACTTCAGCACACTTGAACGCTGTCCAATTAACTACAGCGATCCTTTGCTGTGCACCAAGGGGAAGGAAGTACATCTCCATAACATTCAAATCCACAGCGTCTCCCTTAGAGGAGTTACATTTCAGACTGTGGGTGAAAGGTGGCATCACGGGACACATGCTGCATCTGCAGAAATGGGTTTATATCCCCCCAAAAAACAGTTAATCTTAAAGGTGCTGCCATAATTATCTTTTTCTCCTCCCCTCCTTTGTAATGTCACCAGGAGGAACACTTTCCTGTATATAGAAAACTAACATAGGGCAAAGAAGTTTAGGCTGTGTCCCTGACATGTTAATTTTCTACTTGCAGGGATTTTTAAAAAATAGGTGTATTCAGTCATTCCGGCAGTTTGATCCCGTTTTTACCACCTCATGTTCTCACTAGTTGAACCAGAGTGTTCCAAAGTTCCTTTTTTTGGGACTACCATTCTTTATACCATTTATATTCTGTCTTTCTCCCAGGCTGCAGTTCCAAAAAGGCAGAAATGACAACAAAAAGACAGATAAAACTGAGCTCAAAGCGGAGTCAAACGACAAGAGGACCGCACCCATTCATCACTTTGGGGGGGGGGATTTGGGGAGGAATTTATTCCCCCAAGTTCTGGTCTGACTCCAGCGTGAAACCGAAGATATGTACGGACGGCTCACTGACTCTATAACGGGGAGGCCCTCGTCGTCCGACTGAGTCATCTCGTCTTCCGACTGGTCGCTGAGCATGTCACACGGCAAGAGGGAAGAACTGTCGGCCACCTCCAGGACCGGGGCGATGCTGGGCCTCCGTTTGCCCGAACCGTTCTCCGCCGGCAAGGTGAGCTTGCTGTTGTTGATAGGCCGGCATTCCGTGTTCTGCAGGTCCATGGCTACTGTGCCTAGGACGAAAGAGAGACGGGGCGATAGGCACACGCTCTTTACTCTCTGCTCCATCAGGGCAGCTGGCCAAGAAGAGGAAATTACAAGCCTGTTTCCCTCCCATAACTTCCTATCTTTATCATCTCTTTCTATCTTCAACCTTGGCCTGAGAGCCCCCAGTTTCAGTCCCATCCATCAGGAATTTGGAAAGGGTTTGTGGCTTCTTTGGGACGGTTTTTTCTTGAAAAATTAGACCCCTGCTTCCTGCCCCTTCCATAAGGAACATGAGGTGGGGCTGGTACAAGCAACAGGATCTACTCCAGGGTGGCTTTATCTTGAGACGTTAGATCCCTGATGGATCAAACCCTAGGCTTATCAAACCAAAGGGGCCAGAGAGACCTCCGGGAAGCCCCCAGGCAGGACATGAAGATGCCGTTCTCGGCAACTGGCACTACAGCTAGTAATACTCTGGTTTACCTCGAAATATTTTGATGCCTTAGGACAAGATGGCATGAGGTCTCCAGTCCACCCCATGAATCGTACTTGAATGCTATGGGATGAAGTCCTCGGCCGCATCGGAGAGCAATATCCTAGACTCAGTGCCCAAGGCAAGCTGTGGGGCGAGGACAACTGAGGTGAAAAAGTCTAGGAGTTGAGGAGGAGCAACCACCAGGTTGCCACAGCTCATTCTCCCTTGATGGTACAGCCAAACCTAGGTACACCATCTCTGAACTTGGAGGCACTAGGCAGGCCATGGAGCAAAGGACACTGCTTCTCACAGTGGGAAGGTAGACTGCCCTTGTTTATGCAGGTTCCCTTAAATGAGCAGGGCTGATAGCTGTCGAGAGGCCACGCATTTCTTTAGTCACCTCTTAAAGAAGACTCGGGAGACTTAAACCCTCCACAATGCAGAGCATGCAAGAGTGAACTTTGCAGATGACAGATCCCAGAATCCACATGGCTAAGGGCTTCTGCATACCCTAGTCCCCAAGTCCTTTCCTCGTGCTCTGATTTTTGCATAAAGACAGAAGATGCCTTTGCAAAATCCCCTCCCGTCCTAAATTAATGAATTAGGCTTTCTTTCTTTAAAAATAAAAACGATTGAAGGGATGTTTGTCTAGAAGGGGTGGGGACCCACACACTTTACATTTCTAGCAGCGTGAAGGTCTCCAGCTGGAAAGACTTCCTGGGATAAAAGCGCGTTATGTTGTGTTTTTAAATAGCTCTTTTTAAAAGTGAAACGAGGCCGCCTCTTTCTTCTGCAAAGTGGCCGTAGGCGGGTTAATGTGTGGGATCACATTGTGACATAAAGCCGGCCTCCTCCCGCCCAGCTTTATGGGTTACTGTCTTGGCCCGGCTTCCTTGAGAAGCTTGCCACAGCCTCTAATTGGTGAGCCCGGGAAGGTTAGAGGCAGGAGACGCCGAGAACAAACCTCGACTCTACTTGGGGGAGGGAAGCAGCAACAGAACGAGCTTTTCAATGGCTTGCCGCGTGGGCGGAAAGGAGGCAAGGCTGCGGAAGGGAGAATGATGATTCAGGAAAGGTGGGAATTTTTATTTTAAAAAAGGAGGATGCTGCATGTCAGCCATTGCATTCTCTATTGCAACGTGACACAGCCTCGAGATTTGCCCAAAGAGCTGTTTCAGCTACGACAGAAATTTATCCAATCTTGGAATCCCCCCCCCCCCAAATGGCCTCCAAACGTTTGGTATCAGATCAGCTGGCGGCTTGCATCTCGGTGAATGTGTTCAAGGTTTAATCTGAGATTTGAAATGAGCTATCCAAGGTGCTCAACCTTGTCTCCCAAACAGATTCAGCACCTCGGATAGCACCTTTTCCAAAATCTGGAACTCTTTAAGGTCTGGAAGAAACAGTGAAACGGATTCAAAGTCAGAATCAATTTGAGAAGCAGGTTTCTTTGCACCTTGGACAGACCTCCTAGAGTTTGCACTAAAACCCAGATGAAATTTCTCCCTTTCCTGAGGCGGAAGCTCCCAGTCTCCGCCGCTGTGATCCAAACAGTGGTGCTTTGGTTAATAATCAGGCGTAGCCCAAAGCAATTCTTGTTTTTCCTCCCCGGCTGAATGCAGACTCATTTTCTGGGAGAAGTAATCATTCTACCCCTCATCGTTTGTACAAAACACCCTGCTGAGAACCAGAGGCACACAACAAACAAAGAGGGTACAGTATATTCTACGTGCGGAATAAACCAGAGCATGAAAGGAGGGGACAGGAGCAAAAATGGGGACAAATTTTCCTTGATGTTTAGATGTTGTGTCTGAGCAGTGAGATTTACTGCTTTCTCTGCCACTTGATGAGGGCTCACATTCACGGGTTAGAACAGGGGTAGGAAACTATCACCTCCCAGTTGTCTCTGGACGCAACTCCCATAAGCCCTAGAGCCAGCACAGATGAAGGTGAGGGATGCTGGGTGCTGCAGTCCCAAAATGCCCATAGGGCCACCGTTGCTCACCCCAGCTGAGAATGAACACATGCTTCTTTTTGTTCCCACAATTCCCAACTGGAATATCAAGAATCAGTATGTGTTCCCTGATAGGTTGGGATCTCTGAAAGGAGGAGAGAGGAACCCTAAGCAAAGAATGGAAAGCAAGCTGTAAAGAAAGCTATCTTGGGAATTTATTCCTAAAAGAGAATGGATTTGGTAGAAGATAGGAACTGCTCCTGTGTTTTAAAACTGCAGGATTATCTTGCAACCTATCATTGGGAAGGACCAGAGGCAACTCACCCATGCTGGCGATGATGCTATGGACGGGCAACCTCGACGGCCCGTCGTAGATCCCTCTCCCTGCAAAGCCCTTCTTCTTCTGCTTCTCTTCCTGCTTGAATATGAAGGCCGAGTTCTCCTCCTTCGTGATGTTGATGTAGAAGCACGTGTCGGAGGCAGTCATGATGTGCCGTGGTCCTGGGTTGAGAAGGATGCTCTTGTTGTCCTCCCTTCTCACACCCATCAAGCAGACACCGTACCTGCAAGGAGCATGTATTCCCTGATGGTCTTTGGTCAAAGCCCTCCCTGGCATGATCCAACACCGGCATATGCCATGTTCTACTTTCCCCTCGCATATGTTACATTTTTAGTGCTTTCAAGACATTTTAAAAAGCATTGTTTTTGATACCTGTTGGGGGGCATATATGTCTACAAGTCTTTTGTTGACTTACAGTGATCATAAGCATTTCAGTGTTTTCTTAGGCAACGAATAGAGTTGGTTTCCCATTGCCTTCCTCTGAAATAGAGCCCACAGCATCTGTTACTCCCTGGCCATCCCTCCCAATCCAAGTATTAACCCTGATTGATCTTTCAAAATCAGTTCTAGTGCCTTCGGAGTACAGCCAGCCCTCCATTTTCACGAGATTTAGGGGTGCAAGACCTCCACGAAAGTGGAAAACCCATGAATAAAAATAAAAATTGCAAACTCCTTTCTAAAAAAAGTCTGAGAACATTCCTCTAGGAATCTCTGGGTCCTCCAGCATGATTCTATGGTCAGCTTCCAGCATTGCAGCCAGAGCACAAACTCAGGGCCTTCCGGATGCTCTTGGGCTACAATTCTTTCCCACATACCCCAGGGCAGGAGAGGCTCACAAACTGCCCATCTTTAGCTGATGGCCTAGGTACCTTCTTCCCAACCCAGAGAGCCATCCAACTTCTTAGCTCACTTTTTGTGGGCGTGGAAAGACGCATAGGTGAAGCTCTTCCCTTCGTACTCCATGAAGAACTTGCTGTCGCCCATGCGGATGTGGTAGACCTCGTTGCCCGAGCAGCGGCCGTACATCCTTTGCCACTGCTCCGGTGATTCCTGTCCTTCTCTGAAAGAAGATTAAAGAGGACACTACCTGTTAAGAACTTGAGGAATTTGAACTCAGAACCTGTAGTCATGGATTTGCTTAGGTTGTTATTGTTGCGTGCCTTCAAGTTCACTCCAGCTTACGGCAACCTTATCCTTGGCAAATTTTCTTGGCAAGTTTCATTTAGAGGTTAACCATTGCTTTCTTCTAGGCTGAGAGAATGTGACTCATTCAAGGTCACCCACTGGGCTTCTGTCTTGGGCCAGGAGTCAGCTTCTCCAGGTGAAACTCAGCCTCAATGGAGGACAAGCAAACACAAGCTCACCGGGAGCTGGTCAGGCTGGGACGACAGCCAGCTGGCTCCAGCCTTTTTAAGGAAGGCAGAGGGTGGTGGCTCAACGCCAGAAACAACTTGGGTGTTTGTTGGCCCTTGCCTCGTGTGCTCCGGACTCCCTTCTCGCTGTTTGCCTGGCTTCTCTGACCTCCAGACTGTCTGACCTTGATGCCCGCTGGATTCCTGAACCCTTAGATTGAACCTTGACTACGCTTCTGCTCCACCCTGAACAGGCAAGCTTTGCTGAACTGCTAAGCCGTCTCAGTTTGTCTACGAATGGCCTCCTGATAGCCCTGCACTCCATCCCCTGGCAATGGACAGCCAGTGCCTACGACAGCTTCCTTGGCTGAGCAGAGATTTGAACCTAGTCTCCTCGTCTAACACTCATACCATTACACAGTGCTGCCTTTGTTTGGGTGCTTCATTCCATTCACTTTCCCAGTCTTTCCCCCATTTTTGCCCCAGCATTCCTTTCCTACCGAGCTCTTACGCTATTGCTGCTGTTATTTTCAATTTATACCCCAGGAGCATGGAGCAGCTAGCAATCTGCGTAAGAACATGCAGGCAAAGTCATAAATTACAAGTATCTAAAATCACAAAGGACAGACATCCAGCATAATAAAGTACCCATGTCTTATAAAATAAAATGACCAGGAGCCTGTTGGTTAGCCGAAACTAGAATAGATGTATTAAATCAATATTGGAATTATGAGTCAACCCATAGCTCAGTGCAATGAATTCAGCAGGTCTAACATGGAGGAAGGAATCACGAAAACTGGGGGAAGGAACACCAACAATTTAAGATGGAGGGATGACACACCATGCTACTTGCAGAAAATAGCAAAGCCTTGGAATGCCTTGTCAATGAAAATCATGGAAGAAATTGTCAAAAGAAATTGTAAAAGCAAGGTTGCAGTTGAACGTAAAGAAAACAAAAAATAAGGACCACAGGTGATTTATATAACTTGAAAGTGGAGAACGAAGGCATCAAAATAGTTAAAAGATTTTCTCTACCTTGGCTGAGTCATTGATCAAAATGGAAACCATAGTCACAAAAGCTAAGGTTATGAAGGAATGATTTAAGATCCTTAAGTACATCATGAAATACCAAAGTCAGTATCATCTATGCCATATTTCCAATTTCGGGGTATGGCTGTGCAAGCTGACAGGAAGAAAATCAATCCATTTGAAAAGTAGTTCTGGAACAGACTTTTGGATTGCTAAATAGACAAATGAATGGGTTTTAGAGAAAATCACGCCTGAACTCTCCCTCAAAGCCAAGCTGACTAAACTGAGACTGATCTACTTTGGACGTATCATGAGAAGAGGTGATTCGCTAGAAAAGACAATAATGCTAGGTAAGGTCGGAGGCAGTGGGAAAAGAGGAAGACCACATTCCAGACGGACAGACTTAATGAAGGAAGACATGGTCCAGAATTTGCAAGATTGGAGCAGAGATGTTGACGATAAGGAGACTCGGAGATCTCTTATCCATAGGGTCATCATATGTCAAAGTCAACTTAATGGCAGTCAACAAAAACAACAGATTGGTAACTCTAGGTTATGAATCCATAACTGCAATGTAGGATGTCAACGATTAATAATAATGCCAGGTAAAACAGTTCCCAGTGCGCCTGTGATGTTATGGACTTTTGAGGGGGAAATGTCATTTATTATCTGTCCTAAACTCTCCCTAGAAGGCAAGGTGACTAAAATGCAGCCGTCGTACTTTGGACATATCATGAGATGCCGCGATTCCTTGGAAAAGAGGATCACGCCCGACAAAATGGATGCAGTAGGAAAAGGGGAACTTCGCACAACAGATGCATTGATTCAGTCAAAGAAGCCATAGGCCATTTCCACACTACATTCTTATAGTGCGATTATTCCACTTTCAAGATGCTATGGAATCCTGGGGTTTGTGGTTTCGGGAGGGCCCAGCCGGCCCCTCCCTAAACTGCAAACCCCAGGATTCCATAGGATGCTGAAAGTGGAATAATCGTACTATAAGAGTGTAATGCGGAAATGGGCATAGTCCTGAATGTGCAAACAGGGCTGTTAATAACTGGGCCCCTTGGAAAACTCTCATTCACTGGGTCACCGTAGGTGGAGCTCACTAAAGAGCAAGTAGCAGCAACCAAAGTTGGGACTAAGAATAGGATCTCGGGAGAGGAGAGAGAAATCCCAAAGAGAAAATAGAAAACGGTAGGAGACAACTTAAATACTTGTGTAGTCTCCAAAAGGTTGCATAAAGAGATATGCGTTTGAGACTAGGACACAGAGCAACGGCTTTAAACGTCAGGAAAAGAAATTCCATCTAAACATTAGGAAGAAATTCCTGACGGTAAAAACAGTTTGACAGTAGAATACACTGCCTTGAAGTGTAGTGGAGTCCCATCCTTTGGAGGTTTTTGAACAGAGGTTAGATGGCCGTCTGTCGGAAAGGCTTTGACTGCATGGCAGAGGGTTGGAGTCGACGGCCTCGACGTGGTCTCTTCCAACTTTACGATTCTACGATTCAAACTCAAACTTGGAAAAAAACTTTGCGGAGAACGATCTGATCCCGAATAGAAGCAACCAGGTTATGCAACCAAGTGTGCCACCACTAAGAATGCTCTGCCATGCCTGTAACTCTGAAGCCCAGTATTAAACAAAATAATTTGCATTGGAACTTCCATGTTCAGGAGCAGTCTATCCAAGTTGCTTGGAGAAAAATGTAAGATAAGGGCTACTGCCACTAAGCCCTTAGAATAATAGAATCGTAAAGTTGGAAGAGACCATAACACCCATTGAGTCCAACCTCCTCCCACGCAGGAACACACACCCAAAGCACCCCCAGCAAATGGCCATCCAGACTCTCTTTAAAAACCTCCAAAGGAGGAGACTCCACCATACTCCCAGGCAGCATTTTCCATTGCCAAACGGCTCTTACTGTTAAGAAGTTCTTCCTAATGTCAAGAAGGAATCTCTTTTCCTGAAGTTTGAATCCATTGCTCCGTGTCCTAGTCTCCGAAGCAGCAGAAAACAAACTTGCTCCATCTTCAACATGACATCCCTTCAAATCCCTTGTTGCAGGCTTCTGACTGGCCGCTGTAGGAATTGGGGTTGTCAATGAGGCAGGGCTTTGATCTCATTCGGCACGATCTTTTGTATATTCTTGCATCCTGATTCGAATCCTGAGCAGACGGAAGCTTTCTGAACTAGCTGCCGAAAGCAAAGCAAAAGTCAAGAGATAAAGCAAGCAGTCAGCCCGAACTCGCCGTGGAGCAGCTCCTTTGGAGACAATTTGTTTTGCTTTCTTACTGCTCAGAACTCATCCAGCCGAGACTCCAAAAATGAGGAAATGAGTAACCCCTGGATGACGTTTGATGCTGAGCCACGACAGGAACAAGTCACTAAATGTACTTTATTGCAGCTTTGCAAAGCGTGACTAGAAAAGATGAGGATGGAATGCATAAATCAAACATAGAGAAGGCGGTCAGATTTTCCTGCTGCCTCGGAGAGATTCAGAAAGATGGCCATGTCCTCTAGGGAACATCCTTTTAATCCCAGCTATCATTCTATGAAAAAACCCAAACAAACTCCAGAACATAGTTCTAGCTGCATTTGGACTGAGATCCCAACAAAATTCACAGCGTTCCTAAATCAGCGCAGGGGAGGCTCAAACAAAAAAGCCTCATCTGGATTTGGGGAAAGAACGTGGGATTTTAGCTCCAAAGTCCCAGGTATCAAAAGTCCCAGGAGACCAGGGTTTAATTCTCCACTCGGCCATGGAAACCCACAGGCTGACCTTGGGTGTGTCACACACTCTCAGCCTCAGAAAACTCTACGTTCAGTTTGCCTTAGGGTCGCCTTAAGAGAAGACCCAAATTAATCCAAAGGGACATGAAATCTTTCTTACTCCTTACGATATTTTGGAAAACGCCATAAAAATAGAACAGATGAGTCCTTACTCACCACCTTATTCACTTCAACAGCAAAAATCAAAGCTTGAAAAAGTTACTTTTCCAGATCCCTACACCAAACTCAGGACTGGATCCTGTGGAACCTCGGGAAATATTTGGCCGGAGAGCATTTCTGAAGCGCAGAGCCAGTGTGATGTAGTGGTTTGAGTGCCAGAACCCTGGAGACCAGGTTCAATTCCTTGCTTGGCTGTGGAAACCTTTGGGCATGACACACACTCTCAGCCCCAGAAAACCCCACGATAAGTTTGCCTTGGACCTGCCATAAGTCAGAAAAGCCTGGAAGGCATATAACACCAACATAAGCCATTTCCACCCTACGCTGTTATAGTGCTATTATTCCACTTTCAACCTCCTGTGGAATTCTGGGGTTTGTAGTTTACGGAGGCCTAAGAGCTCTCTGGCTGAGCCTTCTACATGCCTCTCCCTGAGCTGCAAACCCCAGGATTCCATCGGAGGTTGAAAGTGGAATAATTGCGCTATAAGAGTGCAGTGTGGAAACGGCCACAGTCTTCATTCTGCCTGTCTTTTAACTGAGGAATCATCACTTACTGTCCTCTGGACGTGTGCACAAGGAGCGTGATGAGCGTGGAGGTGGCTGGGCAGACGCAGTTCAGAGCCAGCATGGCATACTTGCATTCTTCTTCGCAGACCACGTGATCTGAAACGGAGAAGAGCCCCGCCGTGACCATCGAAAGCATCACCGGGATGTCTCAGGCTGCCGTCAGCAACAGCAACCCACCCGAAACCCTCTTCTCACTGCTCACGACAGCAGGCAGAGGAGGAGGAAAATTCTACTTGATTTGCAAGGGTTTGTGACTTCCACTCCCATCATCCCTCCCCAGTGGCTACACCAGCTGAGGGACTCCAAGAGTCATAGTCCAAACAGCAACTTTTCCAAACTCCGGTCTAACGGAAGAAAGGGAGAGGGGGGGCTGAAGGAAGAGCAGCCCTCGGACGATCTTAAACTTTTGCTCAAACACAATCCAGACCAGAAACAGAGATGTCACTTTTTGGACTACAGCTCCCCACCATTTTCAGCCAGATTGGTGACGCTGGCTGGGGGGATTCTGGGACTTGTAATACTCAAAGATAACACGATTCCGTTTTGCAGAGTCGTGAGGCTTCTTTCAGCCCGAACAGCACGGCTGTTGTTGCTTACGTAAATCAGCCATTTCTTTTGAATTGTGTTCTCTTTTGCTGTGTCTGCGGAGCAAAGATTCAGCCCAGCGAGAGGCCCATCCGCCGAGCCGAGCCCACAACGGGACGCCCAGAAACGGATCATTGTAAAGTCCCAGTTCCTGAGGCAGCCAAGCTGAGATCGATTCGACACAGGGAAGAAAAACGCATCGTCTTTTCATCCCCCTACCACCCATGTTTTCAGCTGATAGGAAGATATTTTTTAAAAGGAGAAACACCTACGCAGGGAATCAAATTTCAAATGGGATGCAATAAACACAGGCACTGTCGGGCAGGAGGGAGAAATGAGAGCTGGCAAAGCAACCACAATCCAAGACGGATGATCAAGGAGGAGAGAAATATACGAGGGTAGAACAGAGTGTGGTGTCTAGGGCCATTTCCGCACTACACCCTTATAGCGCGATGATTCCACTTTCAACATCCTATGGAATCCGGGGTTTGCATTTTCGGGAGGGGCCAGTCAAACCCCAGAATTCCGTAGGATGTTGAAAGTGGAATAATCGCGCTCTAAGGGTATAGTGCAGAAATGGCCCAGGTCAAGGGAAGTGATGGTACCACTCTTTGGCCAGGTGCCATCTGGAATACTGTGTCCATTTCTGGGCACCACAGTTCAGGAAGGATATTGACAAGCTGGAACAGGTCCAGAGGAGAGCAACCAAAATGGTAGAAGGCTTCGAAACCATGCCGTGTGAGGAGCAGCTTAGGGATCGGGGTATGTTTAGCCTGCAGAAGAGAAGGTTGAGAGGCAACATGATAGTTGTGCTTAAATATCGGGGTGTCATACGGAGGATGGAGCAAGGCTCTTTTCTGCTGCTCCAGAGACTAGGACACAGAGCAATGGCTTCAAACTTCCGAAAAAGAGATTCCACCTGAACGTCAGGAAGAACTTCCTGACGGTAAGAGCAGTTTGACAGTGGAATATGCTGCCCAGGAGTGTGGTGGAGTCTCCTTCTTTGGAGGCGTGTGCATTTTCAGTGCATTGTACTAGCAGTACGGAATATTTATCTTCGACCAAGAAGCAACTCTTTTTCCAGTCTGATTTTTTTGGGGGGGAGGGAGTAAAGTGATATGGTACCAGGGCATCAAGGGGAGGATCCCAAGGGGGTCCTTAAATGGTCGCCAACAGGCTGCCCAAATTTCATCCCTGTTTTATAACCACAGTCTTAAATAGTTCTGAATTAAGGGATGCTTTCAGGGCCTTTCCGTTTCCAAGTGAATGTTGCATGGTTTGGGATGGAAGGATCCCGCATCCTGTATGAAAGTTACATCTTTAGAAGTGGACTTCCATAGGCAGGAAATAGAATTGGGGAGTTTCGTAATGTCTATATCCGGTAGAGGTACGTTGTTACCCGGCAGAGCCGGCAAAATGGCCATCCTGCAATGGGATTGATTCACAACAGCACCGATACACAGTACCCAACTTTGCAATTCACTAACAAAATTTCCGAGCACATCTGCTCCCCTTGTTTCAACAAATAACCAAAGAGACAAGATGGGAAGGAATTGAAGAATGAAACAAAACACCTTTACCAGCAAATTTTACATGGAACTTGTTCTCCGGCTTCAAGATCTGAACATACAGGGGACAGTTGGGAGCAAAGTCCTTCACCGCCCAAGCCCTGAGAATGGTTTGATGATCCTATAGAAAAAAAGAAACAGGAAAACAACCTTCAGAAATCTGACGCAGAAACCTGCTTTTCCCAACCTAGTAGCCCTCTAGACGGCCGAGACTACAGCTCCCATAATCCACAGCTTTACAAGCATGGGTGTTGTAGTCGAGCATATTTGCAAGCCAGGCTGAAGACAGCTTATAAACACATGACAAGATCTTTTCTTAAGTCACTGGCATTTCCTTGATCCTTTTCTGTTACTACACACACTTTTGTCTAAAACTCTGCAAAAAAAAGGCAGGCTGGTTGCAATCATACCTATGAATTCAACAAGGGTCTTTTTGAGGTGGGTTAACCTTGCACTAATATTCTAGTTTCTCTTCACATTCCTGCATTCATCTCTATCACTAAAACACCATACAAAGAGGATCTTGAAGCAAACGTATAGTCAGTTCCTTCCTTCCTTCCTTCGCAGTGTTTTTGTTTTATCAGTCTTTCTTAATGAAGAGGACCAGAGAAGACACAAATTAATCCAAAGGGACATGAAACGCTACATGTTCCTGATGATATTTTGGAAAATACTATTTAAAAAAAATAGAACGGGCAAGTCCTTATTCACCACCTTTGCTTCAATAGCATAAATCAAAGTTATTTTTTCTGGACAAGAGCTTCCCAGATTTCCACACCAGCGGGTAACTTTTCCAAACTCAGGACTGGATCCCTTGGAGTCTTGGATTAAATTTGGCTGGAGAGGATTTCTGAAGAATACAGCCAACGTGGTACAGCGATTTGAGCACGGGATGACAACCTTGGAATCAGGGTTCAGTTCCTCGCTCGGCTATGGAAACCCACTGGGTGGCCTTGGGTGTGTCACACACTCTCAGCCCCAGAAAACCAGGTCGCCATAAGTTGCAAATGACTGGAAGGCACATAACATTTCTGAAACTTAAAATAAATCTACCATGAAAGAATTATAGAACAGAAAAACAAGGACTGAAGTAGAGAACGCCCTTAACTTTCCCAAGGACGAAGTCACAGCCGAAAAGGCCCTGCTCCCAATTGCTGGGTGGGGATGAATAATACTTACAATACGGTACTTTCTTGCTTGATTTTTGAAGGACCGGGTGATTCATATGGAAGAATTCAATTAATGACCTCAAACGTCAAACACTGACAAGTATTAAATACTGAAATCAGGTTGTCAGGTTTCAAGTTTTTAAAAAAATGAAGCAGTCAAAGAACCTGTGACAAATATCTAAATGTTCAGATATGTTCAATATCCCCCCACCCACAAACTGGAAGGAGAACTGTGAGAATAAATGCGTTTTCCCTCCATTTCTCTATGCGTGAAGATTATTTATTGAATCCATTATAATGCAACATGTCGCCTTTCCTCCAACATGGGATTGAAGGTGGCTGATTGTTATATGTCTGTCTTCAGAGTTGTTTCTGGCTTATGAGATCCCATAAGGTTTCCCCCGGCGAGATTTGTTCCGAGGGGGTTTGCCTCTGCCTTCCTCTGAGGCTGAGACAGTGTGACCTGCCCAGGATCACCCAGCGGATTTTCATGGCTGAGCAGGGATTCCAATCAGGCTCCCAGAGTCCTAAATCGACACTTAAACCACTATACTAGGCTAGCTCAAGGTGGTGTACAAAAGGTTAGAACAAGAGAGCTGAAAGTGTGATAATGAAAAAGTCACAATGCAACGAAACAAACCCCGTGTAAAGGATCAGCTCTTTTGAATCAGGAAAAAGCGACAGATTCAAAACAGCCTCGCTGTCTCGAACTTACGGCAGCTGTGCGGTCCACTTCGTTGCGGCTGCTCAGGATGAAACACGCTTCCCCGTTGTCCATCCTGAAATTAAAAAGCTTGCCATCAGACAGACCCAGCAGGCAGTCACACCCCAGAACAAGGTTTTGGGAGATAGGAGAAGGGATGAAACCTATTTCTCTCTCTTTTTAAAACCCAGCTCAAAAATCCATCTTTTCTCCAGTTCACGGCTGGCCTCCAGTTAGTGAATTAATCGTGATGGCGCAGGTGCCACTTTCACCACTGGAAGTCACCTTTTTTCGTCGCTGCGGAATTCTCACCAACCTCGTGCAACGAACCAATACCACCCGCCTCCCACTTTTTAGCTGCAGGAGACGCCCTGCATTTCCCGGGCCATTTAGAGACTGGCAAAGGGCAGAGAGAACCAGAGAAATATCTGGCTGTGTTCCTGTAATCGGATGCAAAACTATAACATCATCCACTGAGACTTTTGGGGGAGGCATAGTTTCCAACGTGGAACTTCTGCGCCGCATCTCAGCGATCCGGGATCGTGAGCTTTGATTTCACTTCCCGTCAGGCGGTGAGGCGGGCTTCCTATCGCAGGACGGCGTAGGATACGAAAGGCATAAGGAGGCTGGACTTAGAAATCACAGGCCATTTCTGCACCATACCTCCTTCCATTGTTTTCCCGTTGTAATCCCGGCAACACCTTTGCCAGAGCAACGGGATCCCTCCCCTCCGCACTCATCCGGCTCCCTGTGGAAGGAAGTGCGAGCAACATGCGCCTTCCTTCTGTAGTGCGGCTGGCTCCTTTCCCGTGCCGCACCGGAGACAAAGCACCTCCGTCACGCTTCTGCCCCTTCCACAGCGACGGGAGTGTTGCATGACCGCAGACGCTCAACCGATTTATTCTGTCAAGTGAATATCCCACGATTGCACGGGGTGAGGACAGGACGGCAGCAGGACCACAACAATGTCGGGCAAAATTCTGGAGTGTTTCCGCACTACACTGTTGTAGCGCTCTTATTCCACTTTAAACATCCTATGGGATCCTGGGGTTCGCAGTTTAGGGAGGTGCATTGGGAATTCCCAGGCAGGGAGCTCTTTGGCCTCAGTAAACTACAAAGCCCAGAATTCCACAGGATGGCGAAAGTGGAGTAATGGCACTATAACAGTGTAGTGTGGAAAAGCCCTAAGCATATAGGGTAGGGGAAACACTCCTTTCTTGCTACCCTTGTTAAAGCACTGGGAGCTAGAAGTCTATGGTGATGTACTGATCACCCATAGATATACCAATAGGTCCTGATCAATCCTTTCTGGTTTCCTGAACCAGCTTCTTTTGGTAAGCAGGAGGCAAGTTTCAGACTCTCACAGAGCTCTTTACCACGAGGCGCTTCTGCTGAGCTCAACTCTGTTTCCCAACTCACTTTGCTCTCATGAGGTCCTGATCTTTCAAGGCAGATCCCTGGAGGTAGATCACCCGCTGAGACCATAGTGGGATCTGTAAGACTCTCCGCACCTGAATGTCCATCTCCGTCGGACAGAGGATCACCACGTAGTAATCCTGAAAGAGAAAGTCAGAAATGAAATGATTATTGGAAGAACCGGAGGCCTCTCGGGGTCTACATGCCGGCTGGGAAATTCTGGGAGTTGGGGTCCAAAAAGGAACTTTTCCAAAGTCTGAGTCGAGGTAGAAGTGTGTATCTAGTCCAGATGTCCCTGGGGATCTCTCGGAGAAGCCCACATCCAAGACAGGAACATGACAGTAGCTTTTAGTGGCTTACAAGCCCAGGTGGTTCTCTCTTTAGAAACTCAAGCAGTTGGCATCATGCAGAAAAGGTAGTGCGATGTAGTAGTTAGAGCAATGGAGCTGAGAAAGAGCCTCCAGTACTCTAACTGCTACACCACACTATCCCTCCTGCATAACACCTACTATTCAAGAATCTGATGAAACACAGGCCATTTCCGCATTACACTCTTATAGTGCTATGATTCCACTTTCAACCTCCTGTGGAATTCTGGGGTTTGTCGTTTCCTGAGGCCAAAGAGCTCTCTAGCCGGGAATTCTAAATGCCTCTCCCTAAACTGCAAACCCCAGGATTCTATAGGATGTTGAAAGTGGAATAATAGCACTATAACACTGCAGTGTGGAAACGGCCAGAGCCATATCGGTTCAGGTACTCTTCCAGCCAGATCTACCTCACAGAATTGTGAGGCGAGACTCTGCAGGAAGACAGCTGTGTACACCACTTTGAACACATTGGGATAAAGATGACATTTAAATAGAAGTAATGAATAAATTTTAAAAAAAAAACTAATGTGGGTGTTAATCCATAACAACAAAACTGCACCCTACAGGCAGGCAATGCTTTCTATCAGAATCAACAATAGCTCTAGACAAGTGTGCAAGTTTTCAAGTGCTCCAGAACTCTTCAGCAGGCTAGATGGTAAAAAAAAAAAACAAGAAATTGCAAAGGGGGAAAAGAAATCTCAAAAATTTGGCCAGATGTTATCAGCTGTTCCCAAATGTCGGTGGCTTCAAACCGCTAGCCAAACGTTTTGGATTTCCAAACTTCATTCCAAACTTCTTTTCCCACTTCCCTAATCCTTTTTTTAGTGTTTATATCTGATAAAGAGTTCTGTAGAACTCCAAAGCATGCACATTTTTGTGAATTTTCAGTTGATCCTAAAAGTACCGTCCGCCTGCGGTTGGATTTGAGATTTAATCCGTCAATAGGAGTAGAGACAGCTTAGCTTTCACCTGCAGTCTAGGATGAGCGTAAAATTCGTTGAGGAAGTCCATCAGGAGGTCGATTTTGAGGGAGCTGACGCAAAGGACAACGTGCTTCTCCGTCTGCGCTCGGTGACGGCTGTAGTTCCCCCCAGACTTCTGGCGCTCCATCCACAGGTACACCAGCTCCTCGAACTGCATTGCAAGGGAGGAGGCTGTTTACTCAGCTCTGCAACAGGGCTGTCACTTTCCCGAAAATGAATCCCGACAAGCCAGTTTTGGCTTATTTTATCCAATGCGTTCCCTTCTTGAAGCAAGAGGTGGGGAACCTGCTGTGCTTCAGAGATCCTGGTGCTATATAACCAAAGCTTGGAAAAAAGTTACTTTTAGATGACTGCTGCCAGAACCCCCCCAGGCAGTTTGAGCATTGCTCGCCGGGGGATTCCGGGAGGTGCCAACAAAAAAGCAACTATGCTTAGTGGTAAACCACACTTCCCATCATCCTTGCAAAGCTGGTTCGTGGATGACGGGAACTGCAATCCATCGACATTTGTAAGACCCCACGTTCCTCATCTCTGTATGAGAGAACAAGATCTGAGCGAGGAAAGCCCTGGAAGTCTTAGAAAAATTTGGGAGCAGGAAGGGAAAGCCAGACTCCATCGTTGTAGTGTTTATTTCCAATTTCCCACTGCCTTGCCAAGGTGGAAATTTTCCACTTCGCTTGCATCAAAAACTATGGAAGCGAAATGACAGCCGTGGGGGATCCAGCAAGTCTAAAAATTGCGTAGCGAAGCTGTGGTCCCTGTTGGATGAAGAGTTAAATGCAATTAATCAGATGGGTGGAAAAGACATTCATGCACTCAGAGAGGCATGGTATGCAGCTCACATCTACGCCAGAACTTGGCCCCAGCGCTGGGAATTTCAGTACCCTTCGTACACTTAGCAGAGAAGTGCCTAGAATATTGTCTGGGTCTCTCGCCAGGCTTGGGGAAAAACGTGCATCGGCCCAGGATTCCATAGGATGTTCAAAGTGGAATGATAGCACTATAACAGAGTAGTGCAGAAATAGCCTTAATTTCTGAAGTTCATAACTGATTATTAACTTCTTCCAGATTACTTTATACTAAGGATGAATCATCTGAAAACAATAATTGTCTATATAAAAACGACATTTTAAAACAAACAGAATACATGTTCTAAATTTGCTTTTACAGTTCTCGTTTAGTAATATTACTCGTCAAAACCTATTATCACCAGATCACCTTCATTCTTCTTAAAGAAATCAATCCATCACTTCCATTCAGACAAAAAAATCATTTTTGGCCCTATCCTAATACCAATTGGACTTTTTTTTATTAAACGAATTCTTGGCCCTATTCTAATATCAATGGGACTTTTTTTATCAAATAAATTTTTTGGCCCTGCCCTAAAATCAACTGGATTTTTTTTTAATCCAATGCAGTTTTGGCCCTATCCTAAAATCAATTGGATTTTTTTTATCAAATGATTTCCTATCTGAAAATCAACTGGATTTTTTCCTTTAATCGAATGCATTTTGGGCCCTATCCTAACATCAATGAGCTTTTGCACAGAGAACAGTTAAGGCACTGACTCATCCTTAGCTGGAGGCAGAAAAACATTTCGCTCTTTTGCTCCTGCTTCTTTAGAAAGTAAACCACTGGCAACCTCCAGGCAGGCTAGCTAGATCTGTAAACAAAAAGCCCACTGGGAGGGGAAAAAAAATAAATCAGCTGGTTCTTTTTTTCCCCTTCTTGGCTCAAGGCATCCGCCAGCCACAGCTCAACGATTCGGTGACAGTTTACACAGCCGAGTGAAAAATACCGGCAGTCCCCTCGCATCCGGGCGGGAGAGCTTGGTTGTCGGCTTCGGAAAGGTCAGCCCTCAGTCATCCAACCGGGCAGCCAAGGGTGACATTTTGTGATGGAGCCCATCAGCTCAGGAATTATACCGGGAAGTACATCAAGAGATCCGGCAACCTGCCAGCTTGGACGGGTCAAGGTTGAGCCGACGTCTCAGGGTTATCTCTTTCTGAGCTCTCGCGGCCTTTCCGCACGACACCGTTATAATGCTATGATCCCACTTTCAACCTCCTGTGGAATTCCGGGGTTTGTAGCTTCTTGAGGCCAAAGAGCTCTCGGGCTGAGAAGTCGAACTGCCCCTCTCTCAACTGCAAACCGGAGGATTCCATAGGAGGTCGAAAGTGGCATAATAGCACTATTACGGTGTCGTGCGGAAAAGCACTTGGGTGCACTCTCTTTCCCCACAAGTTGCCATTGGAACGCCTTTGCTGACGATGCTTGAACAAAAGAAGCTAAATGGAAGCCCAACATTTAGCCTCGTGGGACGGCTTTTGCGCAAACGCTTCGTTCCACGCCGCCGTTAACTTTGAAAAGTCGTTCATTACCTGGAGGGGCAATACAACCAGGGCAACGCAGATCATGATCACAACCAACAGCTGAGAGGGCCAGATTTTGGGCGTGACGTCGCCGTAGCCCACCGTGGAGAAGGTGACAATGCAGAAATAAAAGGACTTGAAGAGGGAGAGGTTTTCCCCGGCCCGTTCCAAGTGCTGGATGCCACAGGTTCTGGAGGGACAAACAACAGATACAATTTCTCAGCATAGAAAAGACAGGATTTTAATCTCCAAGCAAATGAAAAATTGAACCCAAGGCCATTTCCACACTACACTGTTATCGTGCTATTATTCCACTTTCAACCTCCTGGGGAATTCTTGGGCTTGTAGTTTCCTGAAACCAAAGAGCAATCTGGCCAAGAATTCTTAATACCCCTCCCTAAAACTGCAAACCCCAGGACTCCATAGGAGGTTGAAAGGGGAATAATAGCACTATAGGGCAGAAATAGCCCTAGTAATTTTTTAAAACTGAGTACACAAAATTATTACAGTCTTTTAATCCCCAACTCACCCCTTCCCAATACAAATCCTGTATTACAGAGTTCGTCGAGAATTTCAGTCTCCTCCTTCATGTTTATAAAAGCTCTGAAGTTTACCTGTAAACATCTAGCAAATAACAGGTTTTACAGCACGCTGCCATCATGATATACTCAAGAGTAAGTCTTACAGAGAGTTACTCCGGGGTATGTCTGTTTAGGACGGCAGACCCTTTCTCAAAACTGCAACCACTAGGATTAGGGGTTAGGGGTACAGTAACCCTAAAACATCTGAAGGACCAGCAGGTTGCTCACTTCTGATGTAAATCACATACCCCAAATGCTTGAAACCACTCATTCCAAGGCAGGGGTTTCACTTCTTTACCATTTCCATTTAGAATGTATAACAAAGCAGCAGCTGTCAATAAATGCGCTGTCACCATAATGCCTTTTAACAGCATGAGCTCTCTGCACCTCACCAAACAATACCACTAGCAAGCCCAGCGGCAAATGGGTGGAGAACTTCGGAGCCCACTTGAAAGGCTGTGGAATAAATCCAAGCCTTCTTCAATGGGGAGGCAGGATTCTGCCAAGGCCACCGCAAAAAGCTTTAAACAGGTCTCTGCAGGAAGTGCTTTGAAAGCACGCCATGATTCATTCCCACTTGTCGTCAGCAATGGTGGCTAAAGTCAATGCCGTGTCATGGCGCGGAGAACGGCAGTCGCAAACTTCACTCAGATTTAGAACAGAAGCGTTTGTTTGGAGCAAATCAGGCTAGATGGCACCTTTCCTGAGAAGTTGCTGGGATTGCTACCTATTGGATGGTTGCAGACACAAATTTAACTGCACATAGCAATGATTGGTGACTGTCACAAATGTCACCTCACCCCGCCAGTACAGGTACTTCTGTTATTTACATACCCTATTTGCTGGCATATAAGATTCACTTTTCCCCCAAAAAAATACTGTTTGGAAATGGGGTGCATCTTATACACCAGTGTGTCTTACACATCGGCAAATAGTATTTGCTAACGTATAAATGGGGTGTTTCTTATACACTGTTGCATCTTATACACCGGCAAATACTGGTATCTTTCATCCTGGGAGCCAGCACAAGTTCACATCCCCTTCTCTTTGCACAGGCAGTTCCCATAACACCTTCCCACTACTTTCACATTCCCCTTCTGATCTTCTTCCCCCAGCTCTATTTCAGAGGAAGGAGACAGCAAACTGTCAGGCTGGCTTCGCTCTCCCTGCCACGTTTTTAGGCAGTTGCTCTGTTTTGATGCTTTGTGAGCTTTACTGTGCAAGGAGGGGATGATAGGATTTGCCAGTGAGTGGTGTGCTAGGAACCCAGGAATGTTATTGTAACAAACTGTGATAAGAGGACAGATGCAAGCGGATGGACTTGGCTGCAAGATCGAACCGTTGGCAAGTGGAATGGGAAAACTGGAGAGGAAAGGAATAGCCTGGGAAAGGAGTTGTTACGGGTAGCCATCAAACGGGAGCTTAGTGCATGCTAATGTTACAGTTTATAAGGCACTGCAAATCCAATGTCATTAGTCTTGACAACATCAAGGTATGCTGTTATTTCTTCAGTGCTCCTGAATAAAGCTTTGGAAAGCTCCAAGCACAATTCCTTGAACTCAGAGCTATCTCGTACATACAAACCATCCATCCTTACCAAGAAAAACCCTATGAAATTCATGGAGTTGTCACTAATCAAAAGGCAAATTGAAGGTGTGCACACGGGTAGTTTAGGACCTCGGGAAGGGTGGATTTGAACCCAAGGCCGCAGGTTTCCCATCCTTTTCTTAGAACGTCCTTTGATTTCTGCTCTTGGTCCAAATGCTGCTGAGCTTAATGTCTATCACAATAGGCTAATGAGATATGCTTTGATCCAGAGGGTTTTAATTAGTGGAACCTTCCACTGAAATTCAGCAGCAACAGACAGATCTTCCAAATAAATTGGACTGGAAGGCAAATGCCACCCAGTGTTTCAGAACTCTTTTACCATGTTCAGCAAGCTCTCAGTGGCCTCAGGCTTGGCCTGCCTGCAGCATTACCCACTTTCTGGGAGCTGGCTGTTCTTATATAAAACCTCTTTTATTCTTAGCATTGGAAAAAAAAAAACCATACACACTTTTTAAAAAAAAGGTTATGGAAATCACATCATTAGAGACTCTTACTTTCTTTTTCTTTCAAAAAAAAAGAAGAACTCATTCACCTGGAAATGAGGGTGCAGAGAAAGAAATGGAAAAGACATGTTCTCCAAAGCTGAAGACTTCAGTCCTAAGAATGCTCACTTGGGGATGGGGGAAGGAGACAACGGGACGGACTCGGTCAGGGGTCCACTTCATGTCTCTTCTTTCCTCAAATCACAGAATAATAGAGGTGGAAGGGATCCCATGGAATCTCAAGGGTCATCTAGTCCAACCCTTTTGTCATTGCACAAAGCTTGGATGAATTCTACGGCAGCCCCACGCCTCTGAAATTCCCACCCAAGGGATAGATAATTTTGTTCCATCAGTGCTGGCTTTGCAGACCCATTTGTTTCAAGCTACTTTCTGCCAAGATAGCAAGCTTTGAGGTCCCTCTCTAAACTGCAAACCCCCAGGATTCCATAGGATGTTGAAAGTGGAACAATAGCACTATAATAGTCTGGGGCGGAAATGGCCCTAGAGTGGATTCTATGAGGGATTCTATTATTCTGCCACTGCATTTATCCTGACCTCTGGAATTAGAATTGGTCAAAAAGTCGAACCAATGTACTGTACTGTAGGGAGCAGAAAGGACATACAGGGGTTCACTTGGGATCAACCACATGCGCACTTCTTGAAAAGTCTCACAGCTGGCCTGGTACCTTTTTTCCCCTTCTAGCTTGCATTGCAAGCAGTGCGCATGTGTGAGCCGTTTCAAGCGAGCCTCCACAGGCAGGAAGAATGGGTGAACGAGCAGAACCCCCATTGAATTAATGGAACTTGTCCTTAACCCGACAGCATCAAAAGAGCGAATTGTCAGATAACAGGGCATCAGACGGTGGGGTCTTCCTGTACTTGCAGCCAGTCACCAGCCACCCTCAACATTCTATGCCAGCACTCAAAATCTACTTCTACTTCTGACTGCTCCTCTGTCCAATTCTTGCGAGCCGGATGGAGCATTGCCATGGTAACCCACAGCAATGCTCTGATGGTGAGACTTGGGCAGAGGAGCAGCCAGAAGTAGAAGTAGATCACAAGTGCTGGTTGCTGGGCTCCCTCTTCAGAATACCAGCAGCCGGGGGCCCGCAACGTGAGGATCAGGCTCACCGGGCGGGACCGCAACTGCAGGAGAGGTGCAAGGGCCACATGAAGTGGCCTGGTGGGCTGGACTCAGCCCACGGGCCTTGCATTTGACACATATGCTCCATGCTCTAACCCCCTTCTAACAGATCATTTACCATATTATATTTACTACACATTGAATCCATACATAAACATACTTTACTGTAATTTCTCTAGTAAACACAACAACAAAATCCGTAACATCATCGATTCACCACCCCATTGGGATGGATAAGCCACCAACTGGTCCTATAACCCAGGCTCCTTCTACACCTTTTTTTTTTCCTTTAAAATGTAAAGATCAAGAAAGGGAAAACTTACCCAGTGAAAACAAGGCAGAGTAAAGTGCAAATCAAGATGAGCACCTGGTTGAACATGGCAGACTGGGTTCTTTGTATCGCTCGGTGTAGGTCATTCTGGCAAAAAAGATAGGAAAGGAAAAGAAAAGAATACTGGTTTGTGACATAAATGGTTCCACGATCTACAGGAACATATTTAAGACTGCAAGGTTTTGCTTGGTGAGCTCTCCAAAATGAGGACCACTAGATCACCACCATTCCAAAGCATGACAGGGTGACAAACTCTTGAAAGTCAATCACAGATCCAACTTGTGGATCAGGTCCATGAGCAGGCTCAGAGGTGGTAAAAATGTGAAGCCGGAGAGGTGAAAGCCCAGCAATATAGACACCAGGTCACAATTCCATTTTCAATCTTTTGGGAAGGCAGAACTTGGAAAAGCAGCCAGAATTTACTTGGAGACTTACATCTGCATACGTGGACTTCACTCTGCAGGAGAACTGAGCAATTTGGCAAAGTTCATATTCAGCAAGGGGGAGCTCTTATGTTACTACCTAGGGGAACCAGCAAAGTGTGTACTGGGACTGATGCACAACGGGACTAATACAAAATGGGATTGATGCAGATGAGACACTAGCTAGGGAGTGCCAGTAGGCATCAGTCAAGCCCTGTCTCCATTGGGATACTCTTGCTGGAGCCCCATTAGCCACCTTTGCAATTCAATCACAGGGTTCATTGGTGCCTCTGCTACACAGCTAAACCCATTTCCACACTACACTGTTATAGTGCTATTATTCTACTTTCAAACCCCTGTAGAATTCTGCAGTTTGTAGTTTAGTGAGGTCAAAGAGCTCTCTGGCTGGGAATTCTAAATGCCCCTCCCTCAACTGTCTCGAGAACAAAGGGAAAAACAAAGCCAGCCAAGAAAAACTCTATATAGATAAGCAGAGATAGCTCCACACCACTATCAAAGCATGCCAAGCAGCAGAGAACACCTTTAGCAGCAAATGCACTAAGTCAGTAACACTCACCCACTCAGCTTGTAATCTTCCCATGTGGAGGCTCTTTATTCTTTGTTACATAATATATACAATATTTACAAAGTCCAGAGGGCAATCCAGCATATCTAGCTTACTCTTTCCAGCAAAGCCATCAGGCAACATGTACACTTGTTGGCTGGGATTGTGCTACCTTTATACAGACACCTAGCCAATCCTGGCCAACCCTTGCATTGTCTGCACCTGGTGCTCATCAGCCTGACTCAGCACAAACTAGCTTGAGTCACATTCCTTTCCACAGATGCACTTAACAATTAAAGCAATTAAAGCAACATGACATTTACACTTCCATCACAAAGTATTTTCTTGAGGTTTGGTCCAACCTTTTCTGACATCAGTTGCAAACCCCAGGATTCCATAGGAGGTTGAAAGTGGAATAATAGCACTAGTGCGGAAATGGCCCATGTACGCCCAAAGTTATGTGACATAGTCCACAATACAGAACCCTAGCTGGACTGCAGATCCCATCTTGTGGCCATGAAGGCTGGGAGATGCAGTCAAAAAAGCCCCTCAATCTTTCCAAGCTCTAGAGGAGAACAATGGAAACCTCATGTGAATTTGTGATCCTTTGTAAACCCATCCCGTACCTCCACCAGCTTCTCCTATCTGACAAGTTAGCAATAACGCACCCAACTCTTTGTGTGAATAACAATGTAGGCAAAATGAGTGCAGATCCTAATGTGGATTTTTAAAAAATAGCTGTAAACAGATACAGAAATGAGTAGAACAAGTATGTGTTTGGGGGAAAAAAAAACGAGAGCTGAGTTTCTGTATCACGGCCTATGAATTTGTAGCTATGTTACTGAAATGCAGCAAAGCCCGGTTAGTGAATTGCGAAGACCCACATCTGGGTGTCAGTTCCAATGTGCATTGGGACAGTATTGTGTGTGGCTGCCCCGCTACCACTAGCAAATACTGACAATCACAATTTGAAGCCCAAAAAAAAACAAGATCAATGAATAAATGTATGGCTAATGTAGTGGCAAGGTGGCTCTCCAGGGACTTACAATCATGTTTTCCAAGGCATACTTTGCCAGCCAGCAATTCAAGAAAACAGGAATGAACAGGTTCCGTAAAGGTGGCCAAAAGATCTGGAAAAACAAAGTCCAGTTATTTGTCTGTTTAGGGGTGGAGCCTCTCCATAAATGCACACAAACACAAACGCAGCTTTAATTCTAGGCAAGCATCCTGTTGGTTAGTCTAAACTAGACTACACCTATTTGATCAATTGTTGAACGGTAAGTCGACACGTAAACAAATCTAGTGAAATGAACGGGTCTAAGTATGGTTGTGACAGCTGGACAGTGAAGAAAGCTAATAGGAAGAAAATCAACTCATTTGAAACGTGTGTCATCATAAGTGTCTGCTGGATGTGTATTAGAATATGTTTTAGAATAGGTTTGCTCGCTTAGATATTGCTATAGCCTGCTAAAGTGCTACCACACATCGATTGCCAATTGTTGATTGCGACTATGGGCCTTTCCGCACTACACTGTTACAGTGCTCTTATTCCACTTTCAACCTCCTATGGAATCCTGGGGTTTGTAGTTTAGGGAAGGGCATTGAGAATTCTCAGCCAGAGAGCTCTTGGACTTCAGGAAACTACAAACCCCAGAATTCCATAGGACGTTGAAAGTAGAATAATAGCACTATAACAGTGTAGGGCGGAAAGGCATCTGGTTGAAGCTTGCTAAGGTAGCCCCGGGTGCCAAATGATAAACTGCTTTATTGTTCACTGCTACAGTGTATCTAGGCAAGGAGGAGAGGATCAGAGGAGGGAAACAGAAGTATTGAAAAGGTGTTATGGGAACTAGCAGTGCTCAAAGATAAGAAGACAGACACTTGTTCCTGCTTCAAGGATGAAAGAGATGTAAACAACTGAGAGTCTGGGAAAATGTCTAAACTGGTGGGATGATGTGAGATTTATGACCTTTCCGATCACAGCTTTGTGCACCTAAATTTGTACGACAAGGTACAAAGCCCGTAACCATCCTGTATGCTGTAGTCTCGGCAACTTCAAAAGACGGTTGCTGTTGTACTTGCATTGCTACAAATAAACACTGCTGTTTGACTCTGAGCGAAGTTTGTGGAGTGCAGGTTATAAAGGACTTGACAATGTGCCGAAGGAGAGTCCTACAGACACTGTAGGTAGCTAAAAAGACAAATGGATGGGTCCTAGCCTGAACTCTCCCTAGAGGCCAAGATGACTAAACTGAGGCTGTCGTACTTTGGCCACATCATGAGAAGACAGGACTCACTAGAAAAGGCAATAAACCTTGGTAAGGCAGAAGGTAGTAGGAAAAGAGGAAGACTGCATTAAAGATGGATAGACTCTATCAAGGAAGCCACAACTCTAAGTCTGCAAGATCTGTTGACGATAATGTGACTTTTCTCATTCGCAGGGTTACCGTACGTTGAAGCCAACCTGACGGTAGTTCACAACACCACAAAGACAAATTCTAGCCAGGACTAAACTAGGATATAGGCCCCAGTCCCACAATTTTTGTGTGTCTCTCTCTGTGTGCAACATGTATAGTTACGTCTACACACATCACGTGCGCCTACCTGTTCCATAGATGCAATTAAGTTACATGCATGGCACATATTTTTATTTATATTTCATAGTTATTTATTTAATTAGGAACAACTGCAAATCAACAGAGATTGATAGGACTGCTTGAGTGGGATGCAGACGGTCCCAGAAACTCACTGTGATAATGAAGGGCACAGTGTTGATCATTTCAAGGATGAAGGATACACGGAAAATCTGCTCCCAAATGTTCCCCTGCAAGGAGAAAAGAGAATCAGTTGTACACAGGCATGTAGAGTTGGCCACTTCTTATGAAATTGGCCCGCCGTTTCCAGCTTTTACGCCGTCCAGAGGTGGTGGACTACAGCTCCCAAATGTACTCTTAAATCTTGTAGGTCAAGGCCTTCTACTTTCCCACCAACCTCTTTCCCAGACCTTCTGCTCACCTTATAGCTGAGATAGATCAGAAGCATCGTCTCCAGGAAGCTAATAATGGCTACGCTGACCTGGAAGGAGAGAAAGAAACGGAGGAAGTTCATCCTGCCAACGACAATCACGGCTGGAGGATTCTGCAACTGACTAACCCAGTGGTGGTTAACTTGGTGGACCTACACGTGAGATTCACTCTCGTCGTTGTTGCGCGTCTCAAGTCGTTTCCTACTGATGATGACTCTTAAGGCAAACCTATCACAGGGTTTTCTTAGCAAGATTTATTCAGAGGGAGGTTTTGCCTTTGCCTTCCTCTGAGGCTGAGAGAGTGTGACTCGCCCAAGATCACCCAGTGGGTTTCCATTGCCGAACGGGGATTCAAACCCTAGCTTCCAAAGCCATAGTTCAACATTCAAACCATCGCACCTTAGGATGTATATAATGCAAGAGCAGCAAGCGTTCTCGGCGTTGGAGCACCAAAAACTGGTGATCCACCATGGAAAGAGTGAGCCGGTTTCTCCTGATCTAGTGTGGGTTAGTTTAAAAAAAAAAACGGAAAAATTCCTGGACATGAGTGGCAGAAACCTACACTGCAAAAAGCATGGGTGGGTAACCTGAGCATTGCAATGAAAGGGAAAGATGCTGAAGGTGTTTGGAGCTCAAAGCCCCTCTGTTCCCACACCCAATGCCTGCAGGTCCCGGCACATGTGTCACTATGCACTGTGCTGATCTCCTGGCATAGGGCTGTTTTTTTAGCTGCAGTACAAATACGCATATAACTTAGGACCCGTCCCTGCTTTCTCTCCTGTTACTGTGGCCCTGTTTCAGTGCATGCTTTTGCAATGCATTTGATAGACACACTGGGCAGCAAACCAAACTCTGAGTCGTCCTGCTTCGGGTGCGCAGTCTGCTTTTCTCCCTCCTAATTTTAAAAGTAGTGCTAGCATATTTATTCCATTCTGTGTACATTTATTCTCTTCTCTCCATCTTCCAGAAGGTTGTTTTTTTTTTTTTGAAGTGGGTTAGTGGCAACACAGACGCTGAACAATTAGTGCTGTGCATGACAATGCCTATTGTAAATAGGAAGAGTAGATTTCAGCTGGGCTCGATTCAATGGAGTGTACGTTTAAACAGTAAATGGTGACTGAGCTTGCCTGGAGCAAATGGCCTCTAATGTTAACCCCACTGCGGCACAACATGTTTTAATCTGCCTCCATTTCCATACATGAAGCTCAGGGTTGAGAAAGCAAAAGTCAGGGATGATGGAGACTGGAGTCCCAGAACATCTGGAAGCCCATGCATTCCTCATCTGTAATTAATCCCAGATAGTTCCTTCTCCTGTTAAAATGGCTGAAGATTTCTGAATTTATAACATCCTGATGTTCTAAACCCTCTGCATTTTGATTATTTTTACAAGACCCTCCCTTCTGAAATCTGTGATTGGGTTCTTTTGTGAATTTCAGCCATCTCTCTTGACTTTCTTTCTCCCAGACAGACAAACATACACACACATACATGCTTGCTTTTGTCGCTCACTTACTTGTATTGCCCATAAAGGTTTGTTTCGGTCAACCCAAATGATTGGATCCCTGTGGAAAACATTTGAAGGAGACAGAACAAAACCCTTACTTTGGGAATCCGACATTTGAGTTTTAATTCAGCTATCAGAAGAGAGAAAATGACACCGCCCAGTAAAGGATGTAACTTTTTGCTTGTTTCACTCTTGCACAAAAGAAGAAAAAAAACTTTGAAAGTTTACTTCCTTTGAGCAAGATTATGTGAGAGTGGTGATGTGTTTTGGTTTGCTTTTTTAATTGCAATGATTTTCACACTTTTTGAAATATTTTACCTCTAGGGGGTAGGTTTTTGTTTTCATTTTTGGAGGTTTGACACAAAAAAAGTTTTGTAAAGTTTTTAACAAGTGCCGTTGGCAGCTCCAGTCAGGCTGCAGAGCCCTTTAAAAACTTATTTCTGATCCTTCTCTTCTTCCACCAACCGCTGCTTGGCCAGCTAAGGATGAACCCTCGCCTAACGCCTCTCCATACCCATGGAAGGAGACGGCCGAGAGAGAGGAACTATGGGGCCACCATACCAACCTACCCCCTTTCCCTCCCCATTCCTTGACCTGTTTTGGAACTTGGGTACCGATCCTCCCCACCGTGCCTTGACCCCCTTCTCACAGAAACAAACACACATTTTGATATTTGTGGTTTCCCCACTTTTGCAACAGTCCTGTTCCCCCAACCCTAGCGAATGTGGAAGGCCAAGTATAGTTAGATCAATATCTGTGCTGATTTTTTTGCCCTTTAAACAGAGGCGACTGCAGGCTTCCGTGTCAGTGGGGTGGTGGATACACTCCAGGTTTTCGTCCGAAGGAGAAAAGGAGGTCTCCGAGGAATGCCGTTGCCAAAACAGGTTCACGATTTTGGCTAGTTCTTTAAAACCGCCAAGAGATATCTGACAGCTCCAAATCCTCCAGAGCTTTCCGAGGTACTGAATCCTATCCGCAAATAAGTTCAGGACCTTGGAGACCACCTTGAAGCTCAAAGTAAAACCCAATGAACTCACCCCTTGAGCAACCTGGAAGCCAACAGTTGCCTTTGCAAGAAAAATACAGTTTAACGCTGATACTGGAAGAAGTAAATTAAGAATGAAGTAAATTAAGAATGAACACATAAGGCTTCATCACAGGCTTTGTACCAAAATTAAGAGATTTTTGGGGGTTTTTTTGGGGGGGACATTTAAACTTGCACCTTCATCCCCACCCTACCCTACAATAACCATCAGAACAAGTGCAGCTGATTGATTTTACAGGTCTCATAAGCTGAACCAAATCGTACAACCAAGCCAAGCTATGGACGAATTCCCCCCAAAATATAATAACCGCTTACCAGTTGATTTGGGTAGATGACTGGTTGAAGGTTGAATAATTGTGTTTTTCGCATTCCCAACTGAGGGAAAAAGAACGAAAAAGTTGGGCAGTTCAAACATAAAATTCAGTCCGTAGTGAGCTATCACAGGCAATCAATACTGAAGATGTTTTGCTGTCTCCCGCTCAGCTCGGCGAAAGAGCAAAGGAACTGTGTCTACAGAACTGCAGTAGGTTCCATAACAGGAAAGTTTAAAGATGCTTAATGGAGCGTTTAATCTCACCATTGATCTGACTGAACCTATTACAGAACAGCTGTTTTTTTAACACATCGGATACGTTCTGCAACATTTGCCGGTTGGCTCGGCTGCGGTTGTCAGAGCAGGTTGCAGGGGAAAGGGAAGGGGAAATGGCACGTTCTATCGCTGAGCAACAAAATGCACAAGCAGTGAGTGGCTCCCATGTCAGTGGGGAAGTGAATCCATTCCAGGTTTTTGGTAGCTTTAACAGAGCTAGCTATCCATGGTCCTGAAACTGTTTAGAAATAGAGTTCAGCACCTTGGAAAGTTTCTTTGCAACCTGGATTAAAGCCTGTCATGGAACCGCCAGCCCAAGAACATGGGAGCTACCAGACACCCTGTTTTTAGGAAAAAATCCACAAAGAACTCCTAAATGGCGTTACAAGGGCACAACAAGTACATTGGTCAAGCAGGAATGGGTATTAAAAGAGCAGGAGTGCATCCTTTTATGGACTGGGGAGATTCGGACAGAAAGATGGTGAGACACACAGGATTTACCAGCCACCTCCCAATTTGCTAACACCAACTGTAAGGAACCTCTCGAAGTCCAAGGGCGAAATTCAGTTTCAGAAAAGTTCATAGGGGTGATGGGCAGGACTAAAAGAATACGATAGGAACCAAAATGCCAATGTATCTCAGCTTGAAGTTTTTACTGCTAGTCACTAAACCTTAGGAGAAGCATTTAAGCTTTGACAATGGGGGAATAAACCCATATAAAAGCAGGGAAACCCTCAAATGATGGTGTCATAGGGGAAATCTAGAGATTCATATTGGGATTTCAGAAGGACTGCATTCAGCCCCAAGGCCAAAGTTCCCTACCCCCTGACTTTATAAGGATGGCATCGTAAAGATGGGGCAGAAACTCTTTTGGTTTATTTTTTTTTTTTTAATGTGAAGGCACCTAAGCCAATTTCTTGAACCAATATATGAACTGAAACAAAGTTACGTTTTATAATTAACACTTCTCGGAATCTTTGAAATGCAGTTCTCATTGTTTAAAAAAATAAAGATTAAAAGGAGCGGCTCAAGAAAAGGTGCCAGCGAGAAAGCCTAAAATGGTATAATTCATTCAGAAAATGTAATTACATCAAGGTAAATGCCTTGCAAAATGTACATATTGAGTAGATATTCATGTGAAAATGCACATCCCAGAGCAAATGCTCCCACAAATCCGGGGAAATTTTCACGCAGAATTTTTTAAAAAACTTATCTAGAAATAAGCCGAAACGGATATAATCTTGGAAAAATGGGGAACATGGAAAACCAAAGCGATACATCTATTTTAAGATGATAATGAGACTGGATCCAGATCAACCGTGCCAAGTTATCCGTGTCTGCTCAAAGATAAGACAACTTGTCTTTTGACTCAGACACCGAAAACAATTATGGACTGTGCGTTAGACTACAAGTCCCATCCTCCTAAGCCCAAAAGAGTGTTCTATCCTGGCTGTGAACGATAGTAATCGTAATCTGATGTTATTGCACAAGGTTGTAGAAGGCTAGTCTAAGAAGCCAGTTCACGTCTATGGTAGATCCCACTATATCTTGGTTTTGTTTTAGCACGGTGTGATCCCAAGGGACTTTACCCATTGGAGAACTGCTGTAGTTCCCCAACTGAACATCGGCAAGCTGGGCAGATGGACACGGTAGCAGAAAGGTTGGCAACATGTGGCTCTCCAGATGTTTTTGGATCGGTCTCCACTCCCAGCCATGCTAACAACGATGGGTGTGAGGAGATGAACTCCAACAACCTTTGGAAGGTCCATATGTCCCACACCTTTGCTGCGGCATCAAGACAGATCCTCACCATCCTATCTGTTCTGGGTCATCGAGGAGAACGCGAACGATGTAAAGAAGGCAGGTGAGAAGCTTCAGGGAGAAGTTGAACAGACGTATCCTCAGACCTGCAGCCAACAGGACGGATGGAAGTGATTGATCGGTTAAAACAAAAACCATCCCTGCATAAAAATATTTGTGCGCTAGGGCAACAAAATGGAACCTAGGACAACAACAGCGATGCACCATCCCCGGTTCAACCGGGCCACATAAAAGGCGACTCACAATAATATGAGGATAGTACAATTCCAACTAAAAATGCAAGTCTTCACTTTGCTTTCGAAGGAAGCAATGAGTAATTCGAGCAATGTTCTTCCCATTGTGAGAAAGTCTTTGAAGACTAGGCAGTTTTCAAAGCCTATTAATATGGGATTTATTCTGTGCAAAATTGGCACGTAGTATTTTTTTTTTGGCTTGGAAACAGCATTTTCTGTACAGAAAAGAACATTTCTCTGCAGGAATCTTATTTTCTCAACAGAAAATGCTGTTCGCTGCCCTGAAAATGAGTGAAAGAAAACTCCAAACCGTGTGCAACTTTTGTATAAAATTAGCCCCGAAGGGTCTTGTCAAAGGAGGATACTTCCATGAGAGTTTTGCAACACTTAAGAACCATTTTGTTAATATTTTCACATATTCTTTCTATCCCCGGTTTCAACTAATAAACCAGCATGGAGGCAATTTTTAAAATTCTTCAGATAAATATGGTTCTCGATTCCAAAGCACTATCCTAAATGAGGATGGGAAGAGAGTGAGGTCTAACCTTTCCAAAAAAGCTACACCACCCTCATTCAGTAGAAACGTTACCTTCATCTCCTTTCGACAGCCGTGAAATACTGACCGTGGCTTTGTCGGGTGTTCAGAATACACACAGTAATTTGGGCTGCTTATTATAGCAAACCTGCCTGGTGATTGTCTTCTTTGGATCTTTTTTTTTTTAATTTTTATATCAACACCCCATACCAAACACAAAACAATACCTAGTAATGCTACCCAACACTAATCTATCATTAATCAAGCACAAGGACAGCACTAAAAATACACCTAATTTTTTAAAGAATCAATTATTGATTATTACAAGCAGTGGGCATTTTTGTGATGGATGCATTTTTGCACAAATTCTCCTCCCCTGACGAAAGCATCTTCACACGGATTTTAAAGTTTGTGTCCATTTTCTAAAAGTACACATGGTGTGGTGCTTTCTTCCCCACTGAAACACCCTGCAAACTGTGTAAATATTTCCCTTCCCAAGACAAAATTCATTCTGTTCCATTGCAAGGCTCAAGACGGGCCTTTTGCTGTTTATTTGCATTTCTATATAAATTTCTTTCCCCTCTTTCCAATTCCATCCTGTGCTTGGGACAAACAGCTCCAACTAATTGCTCATCAGTCAAAAGTTCCATATAAGGCTATGGTCCAAAAAATTTATTGCCGAGACAACATTGCAACTGCCAAATATTTAAAAGTAAACAAAAATGTGCGGGGACTGCGGAAAAGAACTACTGACTAGGAAACAGCAAAAGACCTTCAATTTTCCGATAAATTAGAGATGCTATCTCTAAAATTGCCAAACTCAGAAATAAAAAATCTCCCCCAAGGAACGAAGCAAGGTATTCTAGTCCATAGGAAAATTGGAAGGTGTATAAAACATCAGCAATCTGGTCAAGGCAAGGCTGGAATATTTGTACTCGGCAGATGGCAGTATCGTGCCATGAAAGAATTCTTCGGAAGACAAGACTCATGGCCGGCCACAGGAAAGGAAGACTCGAACTGTGAATAAGGTTTTATTAGCAACCAACACTGATTGTTCAAATTCATAAGCACATGAAAGCAGATGAATCACATGGCATATTCAGTGTTGCATTACATCCATTGGCTGTTGCAAAACAACAACACGAATTAAGCAGATTGGCGATTCGTGTTTGGCCGTGGTGAGATATGGAACAACAACAACAACAAAAAGTAACTTTTGCTGTTGTACTTTTAAAATGTTCAGCTGTCCCACTCACACAAAGTCCTTTATTTACTTAAAATCCAGGAAAATTTGGAGTCTTTCAACACCCATCATTCCCTAATCTCTGGACGTCTCGACTTCGTAATGACTCTGGGCCTTTCCGCACTCCGCTGTTACAGCGCTATTATTCCGCTTTCAACATCCTACGGAATCCGGGGTTTGCAGTTTAGGGAGGGGCATTGAGAATTCTCAGCCAGAGAGCTCTCGGACCTCAGTAAACTACAAAGCCCAGAATGCCACAGGAGGTTGAAAGTGGAATAATAGCACCATAAAAGGGGAGTGCGGAAAGGCCCTAAGCCACTTCCAGCCCCTCAGAGACTCCCAAAGGTCAAAAACTTGTTTGCAAAACTTTTCAATTTTTTTTTTTTTGCCTCGAGATGCCCTCTAGAGGGTGCGGGAGAATTTTTCCACCACATTTTGCAGACCCCTAGGGATAATTTAGGCCAAAGAACGACCTTTTTTTGAAACAGCAAATAAACAGGAAGTATCTTCCAGTTGCTTTCTGTTTAAAAAAAGACCTCTTCTGGCCTAAAATGACCAAAGAAGACCCCAATACCTGGTGAAAATGACCCCCATATTCCCTAAAGGCTGTCTGGGGGCATTTGGGGACCAAAATATACTATTCATTTACTTATTGCTTCAGGAGCAGGTGTGGTGGGAGTGCACAGCCCTCCAAGGACTCCAAGGACCCTTCCGCTGCTGGCCACCCCTGATCCAGGATGTTATGGGAAAGATAAATCCCCAGCTGAAATTTTCAATCATTTTCCAGGGCGGCGTGCCCCACTCCACAAAGCCGGGGGAGAAATCTCCATCCTTGCTCATCCCACCCTATGAAGTTGTCTGGATGGCATAGTCTGTTTCTTCTACACAACCACAGTGAAATTGTCTCCATGTGCGTGTGTGCGAGAGAGAGAGAGAAATGTGTGAAGCCTGGAAGCACAAACACTTACTTGATCTTTGGTTTTTGATGAAGAATAGCTTCAGGCGCTCCTTAAACGTATTTTCGTTCACATAAAACTCCACTTGGACCCTGCCGGGGGAAGGAAACCAAAACAGAATTACTCAAAAGTCACTCACAATCACATTATGGCAGCTATAGTGCGGGTTACAGCAGGGATGAGTGACTCTACCATTTTCACTTTATCTTTCATTTTATTTTATTTTTTAATTAAGTTCTTTCTGTCCCACTGATGAAGGAAATCATGCATTTTGGGTCAGTCCTTGGCAGCAGAATTCTGGCTCACCTGGACCGGCCAAGTTTGTTCAGGAGAGCTGTTACCAACATGGACGGAAACTGTTACCCTTGCTTGCCATATAGCCAAGATGAGAAGCCTCTCGGAAATAAAAGAGGCGGCAGCCTTAATTCAGAATTTCAAACGTGGCTGGATTCATCGGAATCTTGGCTCAGATTTTGAAGATCCGAACCCTCAAAGCCCTTTGACTGGATCACTTTCTCCTACAGTCACACTTTAACAAATCTCACTTTCTTCCTATTCTGGAAAAGAATTGGACATTGTGGGTAAAGTTCTTCTCAGAACAGCAACTGAATATCCTCACTCATTGCTGCAGAGATCCCAACGTACGGGTGTGAAAGACGGACAATGAAGAAAGTGGACAGAAAGAAAACCAGTTCATTTGAAATGTGGTGCTGGAGAAGAGTTCTACAGATACCGTGGACTACTAAAAGATAAACGAACAGATCACAGACGAAACCTAGCCTGCGCTCTCATTAGAAGCAAAGATGGCTAAATTGAGGCTGTCATACTTTGGACACGTCATGAGATGAGGTGGTTCATTGGAAAAGATATAAATGTTCAACAAAGTGGAAGGCAGTAGGAAAAGAGGGAGACCGTACTACCGGTGGACTGAGTCAATCAAGAAAGCCATGGCTTCGAGTTTGCAGGACGCGATGACTGGGGATCTTGGATGTCTCTGTTTAGAGGGTCACCATCGGTCAAGGTTGACTTGACCTCAAATCACAACAACAGAAAGCAGGAAAGAGATGTCTTCCCGCACATGAAAAGCTTTATGGGCAAACCATGCAACTGACCCTCTTCTTCTGCTGAGGAAGTATCTCGACCCCGTTCTGCAGTTACCTGACTTTCACAAAGGGAACGCTGATGGCATCTGATGGAGCCATATTCCAGCTAGAAAAGTCCAGCCCAAGTTGAGCAAGTAACCAAGTCTGGGCCAGTGAAGGTATAAGAGACATACAATCCAGTCAAGCTAAATACAACACGCAAGGAAGGATATGTTTAAAGCAGAAGCCCTCTTGTAGGAAAGACTGCAGAAAGAGGACCATGGAGAGCTTCAAGAATGCAAGAACAACAAGCCGGTGATGTTTCAGCAGCCCCCTCAAGACATCTGAAGCTTTTTGCAGGCAGCTCGTACACGGAGAGCAGTACAGTCCGCCTTCCATATCCGCGGGTTTGATTTTTGTGGTTTTGATTATTTGCATGTTTCTTCCACCCCGCCCTCCCAGCGCTTCTTTTCCAGGGGAACCTTCCCTCTCAGTGACTCCAATCAGGCCACACAGCCCTTTAAAAATCCACTTCTGGTCCTCCTCCTCCTCCACCAGCTGGTACCTGGCCAGCTAAGGACGGATGTCAGCTCACCTCCTCAGCACCACAAACGCTCTCCCACTGTGTCCCCCACACCCAAGGAAAGAGACGGGCCAGGTCCTTCACCCTTTGTGCCCTGTCCAAAACCTCTCCCTCCACAGCTGACCAAGCTCGGACTTTCTTTTTGAAGACTTTCTCATGAGGGGAAGAAAAAAATGTTCAAATTACTTCTTGCTTCCTTTGAGAATAAAATGAGCAAAGAATTATAGCCCCTAAGGCTGCCGTGTTTTCAAGTTTCCACGCTATTTTGCACCAAATGTTGCTGGAACTCCACCGTGGCCAGGAGAAAATGGCTTTCTCGCAGTGGGAGAGCCTTCCAAAGTCATCGCAGGGAGTGGGGACTTGGTCCAGTGCTTTTATTAGCTTACTTTCGGCCTCCTTGGAAGATAAATCATTGCTATCCTTGCTAGAGGCAGATTTTTGAGAGAAGAGATGATTAAAAACAAGGAGCACTTCTGTTTTATGTTAAACATCCAAGGAAGGGCTCATTAGTTACAATCAAAATGTAAACACACCATTAGACAAGGGGGACAAATGAACACATTTTTGCAGACAAAGGAAGTGTAAGTCTAGTGGGGCCTTCTCAAGCCCAACCTTGCCGCCCTTATTGTGTTGCGCAAGCCTTTCCTTTTGTCCATCCTGAATTTTCTGCTTGCACTCCGTTGCAGTCAACCTTGTGGCATTCTGGAATTAGGGTAGCAGGAGAACAACTTCCACTTGGTGCATACTGCACCCAGTTCAAGAAACTTCCCATTGCATCCGTTCTACCGTACATGGGAAATCCCAAACATAAAAACAATCCATTAAAAATGGTCAGCCAAGACCCTACATCAACACTGGGTAGCCTATATTTCTGTAAGCAGCGGTCCTGTGTCATGGAATGTTGGTTAAAAATTCTGCAAGTAGAACTAAACCGTGGTTTCCTCCTCACCCCCTCCAGGACTCACGGGCCATTTCCACACTACGTTGTTATAGTGCCATTATTCCACTTTTCAACCTCCTGTGGAATTCTGAGGTTTGTAGTTTCCTGAGGCCCAAGAGCTCTCTGGCTGAGAATTCTAAAAGCCCCTCCCTAAACTGCAAACCCCAGGATTCCATAGGATGTTGATGGTGGAATAATAGCACTATAACCGTGTAGTGCGGAAATGGTCATGGTTTTGCTGCAGAAACTCCAACTCCCTACACTGCAAATCCCAGGATTCCATACGATGTTGAATGTGGAATAATAGCACTGTAACAGTGCAGGACGGAAACGGCCCCCGTCTCTGGAGCAGCAGAAAACAAGTTTGCTCCGTCTTCAACATGTCACCCCTTCAAATATTTAAGCACGGCTATCATGCCTCCTCTTAACTTTCTTTTTCTCAGGCTAAACATACCTAGCTCCCTCAGCCACTCCTCACAGGGCATGGTTTCCAGACTCTTTGCCATTTTGGTCACCCTTCTCCGGACACGATCCAGCTCGTCAATATCCTTCTTGGATCGTGGTGCCCAGAACTGGACATGCTATTCCAGGTGAGGTCTAACCAAAGTAGACTAATTGGCTAGATTCATTCCAGCTTGTCAATACCCTTGCAAAGTTACAAATTCCGAGATTTCCCAGGACGGGGCCATGGAAGCTAAAGTGCTACCCACGTGCTACAGTTAGTGAAATGTGAAAGAGAGCTCTGTTGCCAACCTGTTCATTATTGTACATCTCCTTCTGCACCCCAGCTCTCAGTCCCTTGACAACAAGCCCCAAAGAGTGAAATCTGTAGGGCGGCATCACATCTGCTTGCGAGTGGGCTGTCTCGGTCCTGAATTAATTTAAACATCTCATGTCACATTAGCAGTTCTTTCAAGGGATGTTAGTTTGCCCTGGCACGCCTTTGGAGAATGACGGCAGTAATGGGAAGAAATTAACGAGTGTGCAGGCTAAACGCTCGGACTTATTGTTTCCTGGACTTGGAGAAAAAGACTGTCTATTGTTTTCACTGAAATCAATACCTTCTTTTCACATTTTGCTAGAACGACAAGCTTGTTCATGGCAACTTCCTGGTCGTCAACCTTGCACAGCATGAATTGTTGAGCGTCCCTTACTGATGTTTTGAAAACCTGGCAACGCTATTATGTATTTTGGGGGCTTTCTGCACTATGGAATCCTGGGGTTTGCAATTTAGGGAGGGGCTTTTGGAATTCTCAGCCAGAGAGTTCTTTGGCCTCAGGAAACTACAAACCCCAGAATTCCACAGGAGGTTGAAAGCAGAACAATAGCACCATGACAGTGTAGTACAGAAAGGCCCCCAGTTACTCTGTTTCTGGGGCATTCTGGAGGAAGAAGGTGGTGGCTGCCTTTAAAACACCAGCTATTTGTCTCTGGTGTGTCCTTCCAAGCCACCCAACAGCAGAAAGAAGACAGACATTCTGAGCAAATGGAACTGTGGCTCAACACCGGCCAACTGCTCCCCATGCCAGACGCTGCCAATACATCCAGCCACGTTGAGAGGCGTCTTTTAGAAACGCATGCAGCAAGGTCCCCACCCATGAATCACTCCATCGTATCCCTAAGGCGATCACTCTCTCCCTTTGTTAAAACGTTCTCCCCAAAAGACTGCAGGAGCAGACCAGCATCTCTACCATGTTTGATCAACAGATTTATCAGAGTCCAAGGCAATGAAACACTGCTGTTCCCTGGCGACATTCTTGAAACAGTGCCTCTCGCCTCAGCGAAAACATATGCATTAATAACAGAGAATTAAAACAACAGAATCTGTTTCAGTTTCCAATGGATGGTTGCTTGATGATGGTCCCCGGGACCACTACGAAAACAGGAGACTGAATGACTGAGCTATGCAAAGATGTCATGTTCCTGCTAAATCCTGTTGGAAAATTCCAGCATTTTCTCTCCCCACTGCTCTTGTTCTAGGGCAAGTGGGTCTTGGCTAGCATAGAGCTTCTTTTTCCTTTGCATGTTACAGCCTTCTGCCTTTAAATGCATGGCTATGGTATCCAGGTGACCAGGCCATGTGAGGACAGGACAGGATTAGACCCTGGGGTCATTGGCCTTACATAAAAGACCGCACGTCTCAGACCTCTCTTTCCTTGCCATGTTTGCTTCTACTTCGTTCCCTCACCTCTCCACCAAGAATAGGATGAGATACGAATGAAGCTACTCTCTTACCTAAACTTTTTGTTAGCTAGTTAGGATCTAGACTTTCTAACGCCTATGCGATTGTAAAATGTATTAATAATCTTTTCATAAGGTTTTGACCTGAAATTTCCTGCCTCGTTTTGCTTTGTCAGTCAGTCTCAGTTCAGGGAAGCCACACAGAGGTTGGGACATGCTTTTAATGCTACTCTCCTAAAAGAAGGCTGACTGCTAACAGTTTTAGCTTTCATAGAATTTTCCCCAGAGGGCTAACACCTTGGGAATCTCTAACTCCCAACAAATTCCCTAGTTTTCCTGCAAAGAACACTGCGCATTATGGACTGGCATCCTGTTTAGTATTGATGATGCTGCAAGATAGACTTATGACATTGTAATCGTCAGGATTCACACAACCCTCCACTATCACAAGTGTTTGGGGTGCACTAGGACAAAATGCATGGGAACGGGAGGGGAAGCTCCAGAGGGGGAAAAAGAAGGCCTTCCCCTCTCCCCATTCCCTTGTGTTTTGCCTCGGCACACATTCAAAAGATCCTAATTCTGGCTTGCAACCTCATGAATACCGAACAGGAGATTCAATATTCTGTTACAAGATCCAAAGTCCGGCTTACGACTCCATGAATATTGAACACACAATCCAGTTCAAAGAAAACAGGCTTTTGCGCCATGTGTTTTTCTAAGCAGAATAATTCCCGTGTAATACTTTAGGACATTCAAATACAGGGAGAATACACCGGAGGAATGTTTGTTTACTTCTGCAGTGGGGAGAAAATGACCGTAATTATTCAACTCCTCGCACCATGTGGGCACAAAATAGTCTAGGATTTCCATCCCTAGTAAATACACCCCTGGTATTTACCCTAGTATTGACTCTGTGGAACAAATACCGGGGCAAGCAAGCCATTTTTATTGAGAAAAATACATCGAATGAGGAGAGAGTGAGACCTGGAGGTACCTTCTCATTGGATTTACCCCTGTCTCATGGTTGTAATCCCAGTTCCCTTGCTTCCCATACATGAAATATAGATGTAGTGATTACTAATTGGCTATGCTTTTGAAGATACCTGGAAAGGGCACCGATAGGTTGACTTTGTATGGATAAATACAGCCCAAAAGCAGAGCTAGAAAAAGCCACCTTTCGCACTCCAGCTCTCAGAATGCTCTAGCTAGCCTGGCCACCAGTCATGATGGCTGGAGGATTGTAGAAGTTGCAATACAAAGAAACCCACATTTATTTATTTTTTTAGCTCTGTCCAAAGGTCCTGCTTGACAAGGAAGTCTGGCCTTAGTGTGCTCAATAAAGGAAAAATGGAAAGAAATGACAAGATCACAGGGAAACTAACCGGGCATTTGGAAAATGAAGAGTTCTCTGAGTAGCATTGCATTTAACTTCCAATGCAACTTCCCCAACTCTCCAAGACCGCCTCTTCAATAGCTCCACATCAGCACCTACTTTGTTCAACACTACAACACATAGTGATAATGCCTGCTTGTTGGTGAGTAGGAACAAGGAAACCTTTGCAGGAACTTTCTCTAGAAATCTCATGCAATCAATTGCAAGGCATATTATCCACCCATAATTCTTCAGATCTATCAACCACATCCAATGTTTATGGACTGAAGCATCAAAACAGCTGCTTTCTCCAATAACCCAACATCTCTCTGTAGCACTAACAGCTTCCAAGCTTTTCACGCCTTGCAACCACGTTAAATTCCCAACTAGCAACGCTGGGCCTGCTTTGACTTTGCTATTGGCCTCAGTCCTCTTGTTAGTCCCAAAAAGAGCAGACCACTGACCCAATGGATTTCTTTACCTCTCGGTTCACCATTCAATGCTCAGTTCAATGGATCTTGTCTAGTTGGAGCTAACCAAGAGAATTCAGGTCATTGTATTTGGGTCCATCTTCCTACCTGTCTCAGGTGACTGGATTTAAAGGCAGGAAAAGCTATCCAGTGGCTTAGAGCAGGGACATTTCTAATAGCAGTTCTGCGTCAAGAGGAAAGAGATAGCAGCAGAAACCTCCTTTCTATACAACAGTTAAAGTAAGGGAAGTCAACCTCTACGTCCAGATGCAACCCTTGGATTAAGTTCAAAAGCTCTTTTGCAAGCACCAGTTCAAACCACTAGGAACAATGATTGATCTCTCCTCATCCAACCCACCAGGTGGGGAGGAAGAGGCAAAAGAGAGAAGAGTGACAGAATGGAAAGAGTTGGTCCTTCCTATTTTGGACTCTAAGACACTTCCAGCATGCACTTCTGACCGATTACCCATAATTACCCTAGATTGTCCATGGCTTCCTCAAGAGAACGCTGAGAACTGTAGTTTGCCAAGAGCATTCAGAACCCTCCACTAAGGAGCCCTGACCACGTCTCTTGTTATAGAAGTACAGCTCCCCATATCCTCTAGGGGAAGGAAATGGATGCCCAAGCCAGTTTAAGCCGGGCATGCCACAAACAAGATCATGCTTTTTCTCTTCCGTTTACACAGATCCACAAATTAAAAACTTTTCAGTAACTGTGCGAGACATATACATACACAAAAAAAGGATTGATTAAAATGGAGCGCCGATGCCCTCTTGGCCCGCATGCAGCGTGAAGCTAACTTACTGTGAGAGGGAAGAATCCATGCTGAAATCTTCAGTATGTGGCCTAAAGACACAGGGCATAAGGAGCATTAACAAGGCAGACACACATCAATAGAACATTGAGAAGGTTCTTGGACACCACAGGTGGGACAGGACAGAAACAGTACAAAAACCGGCGAGCTTTGGAGAGCACCTGAAGGGTCCTCCTTCCTGCTGGAAGTGACAGAGAGGGCTTAGTGGTGCACCTCTGGAGGAACACAAAATCTGCTTCTTCATGGTCCACTTCCACCACTAGCTCAGCCGTGTCTGAACACAGAATCAAGTGGATTGCCCAAATGGCATGGCCCCTTTGTACTCTGCTTCCAATAGGGAGGGGAAATCTATCTTGGGGAAGAAGCGTGCCATGTGCTCAACCAGCATAGCTCCACCACAGCCGAGCTATTTTTCTTTTTAGTGAACTCTTTCCACCAATCCAACCTTTCCACTAGGAAGAGTGAGACCTGCAGGAAGTGCTGGAGGGCAGAATTGACAGTGTCCCCCCAGTAGTTCCTCCTGAATCCTCTGACTTCTCCCTTCTCTTGGAGGACAGAGCTGTGTTAGAGCCAAACAGCTCGGTCCTACACCCCCTAAGCTGAACCATTGCCCTTAGATGTTGGGGAGGACCCCATCCCACCAGAGATGTTGAAGTCAGGCTCACGTGGACATTCCAATCATCTTCTCTTCATGGAATGCAAGGGGTTACCATCTTTGAGGGTGAAATCCAGTTACCAGTAGCAGATTCCAATGAATCAATGGAACCAACACAACTGTTGACGGTTACCAAGTTTGCATTGATTCACGGCATCTACTCTACTTGACACGAGCTGTTGGATTTAGACCTCAGGCCTCCAAAAATGTCTTGAGCCAACCCTGAACCAGTCAAGTTATTTTGGCCCATGAGCAGAAATTTGACAGGCATCCCATCTCCTCCCATTTCTTGGCAGTATATCTCTGCCAAGAGGTCTTTGGAGATCTTTGGAGATCACGGTGAGATCTTTGGACAAAGGGTGGGATATAAATATTTTAATCAAATAAATAGCAGATAATAAATACATGGATATGGGTTAGACCTAAACCATGTCATACTTACAGCAGCCCAGCTGAAATCACTGGGTCTACTCTAAGTGTGGCCCCAAACCACTGTCTTTAGCCTAAATTCAACCTTATAAGTAGTAAAAATGTCTCCATGAGATTTAAATTTTGAGACATCAACAAAATAGTCCAATGCTTATCTATCTGTAAGTAAGTCCCATCGACTTCAGAGTGCAATCCTGTACAAAATTCAGTATGGAGTAAAGTCTAACAAATACAGGGAGACTTACTTCCGAGTAAACATGTACAGAATTGCTTTGCAGGTCAAATAACAAATGTGCATTCAGATCGCTGATGAAAACCTTCATTTTAGAAGGATGAAGAAGTGTTGTTGGTTTATTACACCAAAGGCATCGGTTTTAAATTGCCTCCTAAAACCCACAAATTGCCTCCAAGCATGTTGGATTGCAGCTCCCAATGTACCTTCTGTCTAGGGATGCTGGGATTTGCAACCCAACACAGCTGGAGGCACCAGATTGGGAAAGAGAGATCTTAAGTCTTATATTTTTGGCCTTGACAGGGTGGGGAAGAGGGTGAGGTAGAGAGAGAAAGGAAGAATGAATAAGTAAGGATACAAAGACAGGAACAGAATTGATGGCAAATGGATGTCCGAGAGAGACATAAAATCATTGGAAATATTCCATTCAAAATAGCCCACTCGTATGTACTGCATATTTGCCAGAGTGGAAGCTCAGCATTCATTTCCCTCAAACCTATCATCAAGCTGCCTTGGGTCTCACAGTAAGAGAAAAGCTGTATAAAAATAGAATAAATACCAATAGCATGAAGGTATCATTTCAGATAACCTGCTTAGAGACATCCCAGAAGCACCTGCTTAGCCATCACAAGTTAAAAAACAGAAGGCTGGACCAGCACATATCGCAAGAAACGAACAGTAAATGCAATAGATACAAATAAATGTTTTTGCAAAGTCTCCATAGATCAGGCATAACCTATAGTTTATCATTTTTCTTCCCTTGCAGTAGTAGAAACTGCAGTCTAGCCCGGGACTCTCTGGACCCAGAGGCCTTTCTAGACCTATAGGACTGGCAATGTACACCCTCGCAAGATACCATCCTCACGAGCGGTCCATTCGCTTTATCAGACAAAGAGATGCTCTGTGTTTTCCACCTATTTGCTTTCCTTTGTTCTTAGGAATAAAACTCCCTTCTCTCACACTGGAAAACATTCTATCCATGGTCTGAAGGAACCAAAATCCACTTCACTTTGGCTTCGGGCTTGTGCAAAAAGTGACAAAGGAGCAGATGAAACAAAATCCACCACTTTAATTATGATTGTGTTCCCAGGGCCGCCGGAGCGATATTAGCCAGCCCTGTTGTTTCATTAAAAGCCATCAGCGCTGATTGATTATATAGTTTAATATCTACTGATGGTGTCTAAAGCTGCATACAAATAAGACAGGAGTTCAGAAGAGCATGGCAGGGTTAGGAGAGGGCATATTTTGTCTTCAGATGGAGAAATGGCGATGGCCACACAGAAAATATACCAACCAGAATGCTGTCGGTGCCTTACATCTATGTAAATTCCCCTGCTGAAGCAGCTCTCCTGTCCTGACAAATTACATGACTGCTTGTAATTCAAGGTTGTGAAAATAGAGCTGCACATCTGGTTCCATGGCGTAGCCATGGGTGGCACATAGGTGTGCATTGTTTATTGCACCTGTGGTTGTGCATTCAGTTCCACATTTGCTGTTTTGGGTTCAGTTGTGCAATGTTGCCATTCAGCACTAGGGTTAAGAAGCACAATTGCACGGATACAAGATGGGTGATACTTGGCTTGACCACAGCACATACGAAAAAGATCCAGGAGTCTTAGTAGACCGCAAGCTGGACATGAGTCAGCAATGTGATGCGGCAGCTAAAATAGCCAATTGATACCCATGGCCTAAAGGCACTGAATACAAGCAACTTGCTAAAGCTAAGCAGATTTGAATTTGCACTGGGAGGGGAGGAAATTCTCCCTGAGAACTTCAACGCCAGAAATCTGAAATGGAGGTTCTATCAGGGAAGGACCTTATCGAAATTGCCTTCTTTGTACAGTAATGCATCTTCATCTGCTTGCTTCAAAAAGCAAGCCAACCCCTGACTCAGCATCCTGGACGTCTGCCCTAAAGTCCTGCCAATGCCAGTTCACCTACTACCAAACCGCTTGTGAGCACAAAGAGGTTGTGTTGTGTTTTTATTGGCCATGATATTCTGTCGGGGTCTACCTTGGGTAATTTCATGCAGACTCCAGATATTTACCAGAGATACTACTGAACTCTCCCAGTGCATTGCAAAGATGTGTATCAGGGCATTGGCAAGAGGGTCCCAATGCACATTGGATTAGACCGATGCATGCCAGCACTTCCTAGCCATTGTTCCAGTGTGCATCAGGACTGCCCAATGCACAAAAGCCACTTTGCCGGCTCTTCTAGAGAATAGCATCAAGGCGCCCCTTTGCTGCATACGGACATTGTGAAACTGCTCGGTCCTATTTCCCACAGATTTAAGTCCACTTAAGAGGACACCATCATCAACACCACCACTACCATCATCATATCTATTTCTTACATTCAGTCACTTCATGAATTCCAACCCTTGTTCTGTGCCTTCAAGTTGACTCTGACTTGCGGCGATACCAATACAGCATTTCCTTGGTCCAATTTCTCCAAGAGGAGCCTCACCGTCGCCTTCCTTTAAGGCCGAGAGGATAGAACTCGCCCAAGATCACCCACTGAGCTTCAACACCCGAGTGAGTGATTTGAACCCAGGTGTCCCAGTGTGTAAGGGCCTTTCCACACTACGCTGTTATAGTGCTTTTATTCCACTTTCGGCATCCTAGTGGAATTCTGGAGTTTGTAGTTTACTGAGACCCGAGAGCTCTCTGGCTGAGAATTCTAAATGCCCCTCTCTAAACTGCAAACCCCAGGGTTCCATAGGGGGTTGAAAGTGGAATAGCAGTGTAGTGTAGAAAGGCCCTAAGTCGGACGCTCTAACTGCTACACCCACTGGCTCCCAAGAGGCTAAGCAGAGATCTAATCTGTTTTACTTTGTGGGCTGCAGGGCTCAGGAACTGCCTTTCTAAACACACATTGCTTTTGTCTAGTTTTTCCTTCCATGGTTGTTGTTGTCTTGTTCAATGAGCTCCAGCCCTGAGTTATAACTTTGGCAGGGAAACGTTCAGATCTACCCGACCGGCTATGCCTTTCTCCAGCCTGCGCATCGCTCCAGAGACGCGTCGTGCGTCGATAAATATGTTGCTCAAAGCCAATTTTGAAAATAAAAAAACCCCACACACATCAGATCTCAGGGACGTCAGAAAAACAAACAGAAAACCTTGACAAAGAGAAATGCCGGAGAATTCGGGTGCCCTACAGTGAGCAGCTAATGTGATGAGGCACAAAAGAGACAGGCAATTTAATTCCCAATTAACAGGAGGGGTAAACCACAAAGTAGCTTTGAAATAAAGAAATGGTTTTAAGCTGAAGTGTGCTGTTTATTAAAATATGTTGCAAACTGCACTAGAGTCATAGAAACATGAAGTTGGAAGAGACCACCAGGACCATCCAGTCCAAGCCCCTTCTGCCACGCAGGAACACTCAAAGCACCCCCAGAAAATGGCCATCCAGCCTCTGCTTAAAAACTTCCAAAGAAGGAGACTCCACCACGCTCTGAGGCACCGTATTCCACTGTCAAATGGTTCTTACCATCAGGAACTTCTTCCCGATGTTTAGGTGAAATCTCTTTTCCTGTAGTTTGAACCCATTGCTCTGTGTCCTAGTTTCCAGAGCAGCAGAAAACAAGCTTGCTCCATCTTCAGCGTGATATCCCTTCAAATATTTAAGCAGGCCTATCATGTCCCCTCTTAACCTTCTCTTCTGCAGACTAAACATCCCTAGCTCCCTAAGCCGCTCTTCACAGGGTATGGTTTTCAGACCCTTCACCATTTTGGTCACCCTCCTCTGGACACGTTCCAGCTTGTCAATATCCTTCTTGAACTGTGGTGCCCAGAACTGGACACGCTATTGCAAGTGAGGTCTAACCAAAGCAGAATAAAGTGGTATTATTACTTCCCTTGATCTCAACACTATACTCCTATACACTATACAATGCCCAGAATCGCATTGGCTTTTTTAGCTGCTGCATCACACTGTTGACTCGTGTTCAGCTTGTTGTCTTAAATGTAAAGAAAAACAAAAATAATAAAAACCCTCTGTATGCAGCAATTACAACTGATGCAATTGTCCAACTGTAGTGCCAGCCCAACCAATGAAATAAAGAATTCACTCCTAAATAAATAAATACGCTGAAGAACTTTATTCTAAAAACTGCTCCACAGTGGAATAGATTGCTCAGAGGGTGGTGGACTTACATTTACGAAGTCCTCTTACAAAGATACAAGTCCCCAGTAGGATTCCAGCGGAAGCCCTTGGAGGAACAGTTCAAAAAGCCCGGTGTGCTTATCTTCAAAAAGAGATTATAGCCACCTTCGAAAACGGAATGCGTTTGTTCTCTCTTGCTTCAGAGTTCAAGACTAGAGCAAATGAGTGGACACGGCAGGGGGAAAGAATTAGGGACCAAATGGTGAGACCTGGACCACGGACCACACGGCCTGGGAAGATATCAGGGTATCTTCCAGGGACAGCAGGCTGGATGGACGCCTCTCAGGGACGCTGTAGCTCCGTCCTGCGCCATAAATCCATCAATGGGTTGGGCTGTATGAGCGCTGAGATCCCTTCCAACTCTATACTCCTTCCCCTGGATATTTAATCAAATATGTGTCCAGATTTCAACTCGGTCCAGAGCTCCATGTTCCTACGCATCAAGCTACGTCCAAATCTCTGCCAAGAAAGTTCAGTCCTGCCAGCCAAATATAAATGGAATTGAAGCAGATGGGAATGTATTTGCTTGATTGATTCAACAGCCTCCAGCAATACTGGTGGTACAAAGACCTACGGAGAATGCTAGACGACTGCAGCAGAAAAACTTGATCAAAAATATAAAATTACCTTTTTATTACCTAACTCCTGTGTATACGTTATTTTGTCCAGTCAATATTCTGCATTCAGTCATGGATCCTCATGGAAAAATATCATAGCCTGATTGCTAACAATAGCCTGGATCCAATAGTTAGAATCCACTAAAGTAGACCTATTGAATCAACATAACTTACAGAAGTGTTTGCAGAATACATTAAGTGGTTCCATTCCAGCTGAGGTTAACAACTGGATTTAGCTCAATATCTTCATGTTTGGGGTTCTATGTGATTCATAAACCTGGGAGGTATCCTCATTATACCATTATATTAGTTTCATTCCGCTTTAATTGCCATGGCCCCATCCTCCATAATGCTGGAACTGGTACTTTTGGAAGATGCTTGGAATCCTCTGCGAGAAAGGTTTGATGTTGCAGGCGGGGCAATTGTGCACTACATCTCCCTGGAGGAAGATTCCAAGTGCCTCCCCAAACTACACATCCCTGGATTCACTAGGACGCAGCCACAACAGTTAAAGTGGAATGAAACTGTTATAATGGCGTAATGCTGATGCAAATGGTTAACTTTGCTGGAATAAATTTAACTGCTGCTGTCCACTGTTGTTGTTGTCGCCGCCGTTTTCTCAGCTGCTGAATGAATTGTGTGAAAGCGACAGATCTCATCTCGGAAGCTAAGCAGGGTCAGTCCTGGTTAACACACAGATGGGAGACCATCGAAGAATCCCAGGTGCTGTAGGTTACATTTCCAAGGAAGGAACTGGCAAAACCATCTTTGAGTATTCCTTGCCTAAGAAAACCCTACATAATTCATGGGGTCACCACAAGTCAAAAGAGATGTGAAGGTCTACACGCACGCATACACGGAGATAATCTTCTCTTTCTGCATTTGAACTGTTTGGAGAAATTTAAGCTTAAAAGGTAATAAAAGCATTCTTAGATAATAATTTGCCTTGTATTGGGAAAGATGACTTGTTCATCTGACCATGTTTTATCTAGTCCAGGGTGGAGAACTTCTCACCCTGAGGCCAAATCTGCCTCTCTGGTTCTCTGTCCAGTTCTCTAAGCCATCCTTAGGTCTTTCCCGATAATACCATCGTTCGGTGGTTTCCCAGCCTTTCTGCAGCTCTTCTCCAATCTAAAATGTTGCAACGCCTTTTCTAAAGTAAGATAACGCTGGTATTTTGGGTCCCATCCTGTCACTGGAATGTGATCCCCAAGAAATACTCTGATTTTTTTTTCTTATGATAGGTAGTAAGAGTTTTTTTGGGGGGGGGGTCATACCCATGAACCCAATGAGCACACTCATTTAGCTAATGTACTAAATCATAGTTTATTGTGACGGGAACAAACTTCAGCAGCTCTTGGGTGTTCTTCCCCAACCACGTCTTCAGCAAGCAAGCTGCAAGGACTCTTCCTTTCTCGTTCCTTATCCACGTTTCAGTTTGTCGCCCAAATACAAAACCGGGGTTAATGTAATCCGCGGTTTGCTTGAACAAGCCAACGTCCAAGCTTGTGGTTGTGAGTTGTTTCAAACAAACCTGAAACAAGGGAGCCGTTGGTTCAGCCAAGCTGTGGTTTAGGAAAAATGGATCAGGGAACTCGAGGGTCCACCAGGTAGGAGATGGTACAAAAAAAGACTGCAGCTAGACTCATCCCCATCCCAATAAACTACGGTATGCTTTTTGCATTGGTTTTAAAAATATGAAAATGAGCAACAACAAATCAATACGACCGGAAAGTAAAAGAAAAAGGAGACAAAACAAAAAACTAGAAAAAGACCTTTTCTGAACCTGAATTTGGCCAGATTCAACCCATCTCTCCACGTTGCTTCCCAACCATGCAATCTCAAATCTTTTACTAAAGATGCCAGGAGATGGGTCCCAGGGGACCTTCCACAAGTGAAACACTCGCTATACATCTCTTCCGATTGCTTGGCATCGGCTTCTTCTTCCTCCATCTCCTAAGATTTGAAGTAATTTCTTGTTTGCGTTCCAACCCGCTTACGGATCCAGGAAGAGCAAATCATCCTGTCTCGCTTACCGGAAAAGGCAGAGCCAAATGAAATTCTTACTCATCCCTATTCCCAGGAAAATAGCTCAGGATCACAGCCTGGGGGCCTGGAAATCGAGCACCAGCCGCTCGGGCCGAGCCCGGAGAGAAAAGCAGTGACCGAAAAGATTGAAATAATATATTGTTCATTAAATGCTCACTGCCTCGTCTAAAGTTCAACCACAAGAAACAGTTCTCCAGAGACATGCTGGACCATTATTTTCAGAGGAAGCACGAATTTCATGGTCAGTCTGGCAGCTTCTGGTGCCGCCCCAATGTGATAACCGGCTCTTCTCGTCTAGCTTTTCTTCCACTCTGTCGAAGCTCCGTTCCAGAAATGGAAACCGGAATCTGAGTCAAACGTAGGTGTGTGTGCTGACAAATGTGGCAATACATTATGACTGAGAAATTCAATTTAGGGGTCTCCGATACAAACTGAACCAATCCATACCTCCCAAATTTGAAGGGATGTCTTATGGAGGATGGAGCAAGCTTGTTTTCTGCTGCTCCGGAGGCTAGGACATGGAACAAGGGATTCAAACCGCAGGAGAAGAGATTCCACCTAAACATGAGGAAGACCTTCCTGACAGTAAGTTTGACAGTGGACTCTGCTGCCTGGGAGTGTGGTGGAGTCTCCTTCTTCGGAGGTTTTTAAACAGAGGCTGGATGGCCATCTGTTGGGAATGCTTTGATGGTACATTCCTGCATGGAAGAATGAAGTTGGACTGGATGGCCCTTGTGATCTCTTCCAACTCTAGGTTTCTATGATTCTATGATTTCACTCTTCCTCCAAGGCTGCATTCACACGTATCAAAAAACATCCACCAATATTCAACATGGGCTACGTAGTTACGTACGCATAAGTAAGGAACACCTCCTCGCCTGACCCTCCCAAGCCAGCCTTAACATCCAGCAGCCACGCCGAGTGAAAGAGCATATCCAGCTGCCAACTGGGATACAAGGTTTGTTTCCGGCCCCCTCCCACACTGAGCAAGACTGCCATGAGGAACTGAGGCAGGGGTCCCGCTTCTTATTGTCATCAGCTTTGGTCATGGGTGGGAGGGGGCTAGAAAGATCCTCTTCCTTGTGTCCCAACTGGCGGCTTTGCCCAATGCAGCGGCTGGCTATAAAGGTGGGCTGGGGGAGTATGTACGTGGTCTTACAGTAAGACTACATAGTCTTACTGAATGCAGAACAGTTATGGATCTAAGGGCCTTTCCGCACTACACTGTTACAGTGCTGTTATTCCCCTTTCAACCTCCTATGGAATCCTGGGCTTTGCAGTTGAGGGAGGGGCATTTGGAATTCTCAGCCAGAGAGCTCTCTGGCCTCAGGAAACTACAAACCCCAGAATTCCACAGGACGTTGAAAGTGAAACGATAACGCTGTAACGGTGTAATGTGGAAAGGCCCTAAGTTATGAATCTCTGACTGCAATAGAGATCGTCAGCCGTACATTTTGGCAATACAATGTTAGAAATGTGTGCTTTGTGATTTAGCAATGCATATTGCAAGAGAAGGTATTTTTTTTTTGAAAAGGACATATTTAAATGAATATCTAAATGCACAGGTTTGTATAATTTTTCTTCTTTAAAACATGTAAATTCATGCCAAGATGGAATAGCATATAGGATATATGCACATAAGATATATATCTATATATCTATAGATTCCCAGCCACCGTGCACGGCTGGCCCCGAGATCTCACCAAGACCCAGCAAAGTCAGATCACCGCGAGGTAGTTCTCTGTACACGGTGCACTCCGACCACCATTTTGAGTTACTAAAACCTAATTCAGCCTCTGGGGATTCCCCAGGAGCAGAGAGATGAATGAAAACGAAAAAGCGGCTGACAGATTCAGAGGCATTATGCACGGTGGAGGTGGACCGTTCGAACAGTTCCCGGGAAGAGACGACCAAATTGTAAATTGCTACCACGACCAGAGCGATGCGGAGGAAAGGTGGGACAGCAAAAAGAAGAATTGCCTATTACATCTCTCTAATCTCGTTTCCAGCTAAGATTGCATTTTAAAGTCTGGCAGACGGCCCACCGCCCTCAGCTTTACGGAATGCCAAGCGGGAAGGAGCTCAAACAAAGACCCGCGGGCATCTTGTTGATCAAAACGGAGCTGGAGACAAACCAACGGCCCGCAGCCAGGTATTTTGATGCCACAGCAGTGGTCAGAGGGTTTCAGGTCGGCGGACTGGTGAATGCACGCTGGGTTTCAGTCTAAACTTTAAAAGAGCTATCCACGGTGCTGAAGCCAGCGACAACTACAGCAGGATGTGAAATAACAGGAGAATATTCCTACTGTTGGCAAATCGGTCACGGATTTCCCATGACATCGTAGCCCACAAATTGGTGCATCACCAAGAAGCGCTGACCCCTTCTACGCTCTCCGCCAGAGCCCCATTTCTGGCCTTTTGAAATGCCCGGTTGGCAAAACGGTGGCAGTGCCAGCGGCTCTTTGGCATTTTCCCTCAAAGGAGCACCGAGAGAGTAGAAAGCGTCACTGCTTCTTTTAGGTTCGTCCCGGGACGGACGAAGCTCTCGCCTTTCTCCATTCTACTCAGGGAAGGAGATGGACCCTTTTTTTGGATACGCGTTCATACCGTCCCTCAGCTCTTCTCCAAAAAGAACCGTCTCCTTCTCTGAGTAGAGCGGCAAAAAGTGAAATCTTAGTCCATCCCAGGAGAATCGAAAAGAAGCATTGCGACGGGCCCTTACTTCTTCCAGATTGGTGTGACGATTCCTAGTTTGAGAAGGTGCCCTACCTTTTTTAAAAAAAAATATTTTATTTACAAAAGGGCATATTTAAATACGGAACAGCAACCTAGACAAGCAGTAACGTGAAGAAAATTTACAATCTGAGGTACGCAACGTAAGAAAAAAGTTATAACCTAAGGAAAAAAAGCTACTAACTTTACATAATTCAGAACCAAAAGCCGGATAAGAAAATAAGGCAGAATTGACGAACGTGCATTGGAAAGCAAAAAAAAGACGGAAGGAAGAGAGAAGGAGAAAGGGAAGAAAGAAAAACAGCTCTGCATCCCCTTCTAAAAACACCACCTTTATGTAAAATGTTTGTTTAGAACCCCTTAATAATTTTATGGTAGCGGGTTTTCTGTGTTGCCTTATATACTGCACACAACTCAGCCAAGTCAGTACTTATAAAAAATGGACTGTAACATTTATTAAGATAACAAATAAGAATAAAGTAGCACTTCAGATTTCAAATGCAAGTCAAGTTTTACACGTTTCCTCGACGTGCTTTTTAGACAGTTCGCTTATATCCTTAGACTTGCATGTAAGCACAAGTGTCATATAATAGCCCCTTGATTAAACTCTCACCAAAGACTCAGCCCCCAATTTAGGTCACACTCTCTGGCCCGATTCTACTAAGATTCAATTGCTCTTCTGGCTCTCACCAGGTTTCCACCGAGAATCAAGCCTCCCGGCACAGTCACACTCTCTGGCTGACTGAGGTATCCAACTCCCTACCTTTTTGCTTTTTGCTTTTCGCTTTGGACTAAAAGAATGAATACCCCCAGGTACTTGGCTTTATATAACTTTCTTCTCTCAGATAACAAGAGGTAGGGCTGGTGGCAGTATTGGTACTACTGCCAGCAAAAGGTAGATGACCAAAGCAGCCCCAAAACTTTTATGTAGGAAAAGAAAAAAAGGGGATATTACACATGACGATAAGTTGTCGTGCAGTTGGTTTTATTAAAGAATTAAATCAATACCAAACCTTCCTGGGCAGAAAAGTGTGGGGAAAATCTCTTTTGAAAGCCAACAGAAGAGTAGATGAGGGATAACTTTGCCTCGAAGTGATTATTAACGGACATCAGTAGCTGTGCCTAAAAGCTAAAAGCCAAAGTGTTTTAAAAAAGCATTTTTTGGAAAGGGTTACTAGAGGCGTATGGTCTTTCAAAGAACTCAAATTCCTTAGAGCCCTCTATATTTAATGTTTTCCCCTAAAAGGGTGCTCTCTTACCAACGCAAATAAAGACTTCTGCAAATGCACTGTGGAAAGGAAAGCGGTGGTAAAATAAACAATTTCCCCCTTTGTTCTGAGAAGAAGTGACCACAAAAGGTAGGGCGGGCTTTTCTTTTACTCTGTGGTTTTTAAGATGGAACATGTCCTTTTTGGTAAGAAGCTTAGCTTTCACCCAGACAACGTTGCAAAAGCAAAACGAAAATCTTGCACACATTACGGCATGCAACACTTCACTAGCTCGGTTTCCAACACACCAGGGACCGGAAGAATCACTATACCACCCTGGCTTTAAATGCACACACCTTGGGCACGGGAAAATGCATTGTGGAAAGGAAAGCGGTGGTAAAATAACAATTTCCGCCTTTGTTCTGAGAAGAAGTGACCACAAAAGGTAGGGCGGGCTTTTCTTTTACTCTGTGGTTTTTAACATGGAACATGTCCTTTTTGGTAATAAGCTGAGCTTTCACCCAGACAACGTTGCAAAAGCAAAACGAAAATCTGGCACACATTACGGCATGCAACACTTCACTAGCTCGGTTTCCAACACACCAGGGACCGGAAGAATCACTATACCACCCTGGCTTTAAATGCACACACCTTGGGCACGGGAAAATGCATTGTGGAAAGGAAAGCGGTGGTAAAATAACAATTTCCCCCTTTGTTCTGAGAAGAAGTGACCACAAAAGGCAGGCCAGGCTTTTCTTTTACTCTGTGGTTTTTAACATGGAACATGTCCTTTTTGGTAAGAAGCTTAGCTTTCACCCAGACAACGCTGCAAAAGCAAAACGAAAATCTGGCACACGTTACGGCATGCAACACTTCACTAGCTCGGTTTCCAACACACCAGGGCCAGAAGAATCACTACATCACCCTGGCTTTAAATGTAGATACCTCGGGCATGGGCCAGCATGATGTGGGGTGTGAGCATTGGACTACAACCTTAGAGATCGGGGTTCGATTCCCCACTCGGCCAAGGAAACCCACAGAGTGATCTTGGATGTGTCACACACTCTCAGCCCCAGAAAATCTCAAGGTTCACCTTAGGGTTGCCAGAAGTCAGAAATGACTTGAAAACACACAAAAAACAGCAACAACCATGACTCAACTATGGGCCACCAGAAAAACAAAGGGTCCTAGTGCAAATTGAGAGAGCCAACATAGTCTAGTGGTTTGAGCACTGGACTACAACTCTGGAGACCTTGGGTTCAAATCCCTGCTCGGCCATGGAAACCCAGTGGATGACCTTGGATAAGTCACACTCTCTCAGCCTTGGAGGAAGGCAAAAGCAAGGCCTCTTTGAACCAATCTTGCCCGGAAAACCCCATGACAAGTTCACCGTAGGCTTCCCATTGTTATACGCCAGCAGTCAGACAGGGTTCCCCGCTCTTCCAACAGAGTCTGAGGCAGCAGCCAAGGGCAAAGTTTGCTATAGTTTGTCGGTCGGTCGGTGATTTCCGCAGATTGAGTAATAAAGTCTAAGTGACAGTCCAAAGGGAAGTATCCAGGAGCAAAGTCAGCATACAAAGCGAGGGTCAAGGTTCCCAGGAACACGAGTCAGAGAGCTGAACGTTGCTTCTACCAGAGAAAGCAATCGTCTCCAACAGATTTCTCCCAAAGTTATCCCTTGTATTTATCAGTCAGCAGCCTCCCCCAGGTGTTTATCTACTTGCATCTGCTCTATATAAATGCTCTGAGTCTCATGGGCTTTCCCTTTTCCGTCTATGCTGCCTGCCTTAAGCTCTGTCCTGTTCATGTCCCCGTGTCGTGGCTGTTGGGGAGACTCTCGTCCATGTTTGACCCTGAATCCTGGAACGGGGGCATGACACCCCTAAATCAGAAGTGACTCAAAGGCAAACGAAAAACAACCAGAGCAAACTGAGCTCGACATCTGCCTAGAAACCAAAACGATTAAAGTGAGGCTATCATACTTTGGTCATAGTGTGAAATGACATGACTCACGGGAAAAGACAATAGCACTTGGGCCATTTCCACACCACGCTGTTATAGTGCTATTATTCCACTTTCGACATCCTATGGAGTCCTGGGGTTTGCAGTTCAGGGAAGAGCATTTAGGACTCTGAGCCAGAGAGCAATTTGGCCTCAGTAAATTGCAAACCCCAGAATTCCACAGGAGGTTAGAAGTGGAATAATCGCACTATAACAGCACAGCCTATTTGCGTGTTCTCCTGCACGCTTTTGCCAGATGGGACAAGGACGCAGACCTCCAAGCTGGTAAACTTCTAGCGTGGAAAGCATTTACCTAGAATTTCTTTGAGAGAGTTGACTTAAGGCATTGAAATCTCATCAAAGTCTCCCTTTTCCCCACATTGCTGCTGAACTCGCTAATATACCTCTGGTTTTAAAAAAAAAAAACGCATTCCCTTGCTGCAGAATATTTCCCGCCATTAGAGAAAGCGCTTATTAATGTGCCAGTGGCTTTTGGCCTTGCCAAGCAAGAGAGACAACAAAAAAAAATTGACATCTCAAGCACTTTTGGAACAGCACGGAACCGGCTTGCAAATTTCTGCCGCGCAAGTCACAAAAGACACATCATCCAAACCGGTCCGGGGGTTCTGTTATGATTAAAATTTTGCCTGTTTATTCGCAGAAACAGCCTGCCTAGCAATGTGGCCAGAGGGGAAAGAGAACAGCGCTCAGCTTCAAACCGATTCTGGAAGCTCTCGGTTAAAACTATAATGCGGAAAAAAAGTTGTCGCAGCCACCCCAAGGCAGGACAGTCTTCAAACACAAGGTCCAACAATCAAGAATAGTGCAGATATTGTGATTCTATGGGGACATACTCTTCAACTGTCCGGATTTGGTGGAGCAGCCTCAGTTAAACCTCTGTGGTCCCACTTTTTTAGGTGCTTTCGGAATGTCCCAGTTTCTCCATCCACGTTCCCACTTTGTCCTCATCTTATTTCACTCGCTGCAAACTGAGTTCAAAGAGCAAAAGTAGTTTGCACTTAATTAACTCAATGGGAAGGTTACAAGAGCACTGGGAGGAGATCTTGCCGTTCCTTGCATGCTCAGATAAAAGCAAACTACTGCCGCCTCTCCCAGTTGTTCTGCTCTCCATCCCTAATAAATCTTGCCATCTTAACCACCCTCTTGCTTAGCCACATGTGTCTAAGGCCATTTCCACACTATACCGTTCTAGTGCTACTATTCTACTTTCAATGTCCTGTGGAATTCTGGGGTTTGTAGTTTCTGTAGGCCAAAGAGCTCCCTGGTTCAGGATTCTAAATGGACGCCCTGTGAGGGCTCCAGGGGTCCCGGGACCCCAAGTTAAGAACCACCGCTTTAGCCATTTTGGCTTCTAGGGACAGTTTGGAATCAATTTGCTATTGTTTTTGTATGCCTTCGAGTCATTTCCAACTTACGGGGACCCTAAAGTGAATCCATCGCGGGGTTTTCTTGGCAAGGTTTGTTCAGAGAGGGATTCCCTCTGCCTTCCTCTGAGGCTGAGAGAATGTGACTTGCCCAGGGTGGGTTGCCATGGCCGATGAGGGATTCGAACCCTTGTCCAGTACTCAATTGTAGTCCAACGGGGGGAACAATCCTGAACTGGCAACTGTATGGGGGGCGGGAACACAGCCCTCCAAGGTCTTCTGGAAGCCCGATGCGGCCCCCAGCCTCTAAAAGTTGCCACCCTGATGAGTCTACGCTTGGAACTAACAAGAGCCTTTAGGCCAGTAGATTTGGAGAAAGTGCACGCCAATATATATCCATGAATGAAAAAAAAAATTACTAAAAACCATTATAGAAAAGGCAACTCTTTTGTTTAAAATGCTTGTGTTACATTAAAAATGCCTACAGATACCTTTATATCGGAAGAAGCGGGAACAAAAAGGCACATTTTCCAGTGGACACATTTTTTTTTTAAAGGCAAGTGCTGGTGAAGAAATAGGTTGGAACGAGCCAAAGATTGGCCAGACGAGTAACCAACATGGACAGATTCAGTCACCCTTGAGAGCTGGCTATTTTTAAAACAGCTCATTAAACCTGGAGACGGAAAGACAGCCCTGAAAAACGTCCGCAAGGGGTTGTCGGTGGGCAGGATCTTGCCTCCAAAGGGAACATTTTCGGCAGCCTTATGTAGGGGTGTAGCAGTGGGGAAGGGGCAAAATGAGGGCGTTGCTTCCCTTCCGAAAAAGAATCCCGCTCCTCTGAAATGCAATGTTCCTTCAGGTCCCACATTTCAGAAACGTAAAACTTTAGTCGAGCATCCAAAGCATCCAAAGAAAAGGAGCAGGCAGACGGACCGAAAGGTGAATGCAACAAATATAAAAATACTAGCAGCAAATGATTTCCAACCTCTTAACTCTCTGCACTAATAGAAATGTGGGGACTGAAGGAGAATTTCCTGGAGCTGAGACTTCTTGGTTGGAGTGAGATACAATGCCCTCCTTTTGCCCTTCTCCATGCTTTACAACATTTCACAAATGAAAACTAAGGTCATTTCCCACACTACACTGTTCTAGTGCTATTATTCCACTTTCAACATCCTAAGGAAGCTTGTTTCCTGCTGCTTCAGAAACTAGGACACGGAGCAATGTATTCAAACCACCGTGGCAGCAACTGTGATACAGCAGCGGGGGAATGCAGATGTCGAGGGAGCAGGTTCAGCGAGGGAACAGTTTCGGCATCCACGGTTTCCAGCTACTCACCCCTGACAAAAGGAACACGGGCGGCAGGCGTGTGCACACACCCAAACTATGACTCCAGAGACCAGGACTAGAATCTCCAATCAGCCATGGAAACCCACTGAGTGACCTCAGGTAAGTCACATCCTCTCGGCCTCAGAGAAAGGCCAAGGCAACAAATCTTGCTGAGAAAACCCCGTGATATCATAGAATCATAGAACCACAGAGTTGGAAGAGACCCCAGGGGCCATCGAGTCCAACCCCCTGCTATGCAGGAACACCCATCAAAGCATTCCCAACAGATGGCCATCCAGACTCTGCTCCAAAGGAGGAGACACTCCGAGGCAGCAGATTCCACTGCTGGACAGCTCTGACCATCAGGAAGTTCTTCCTGAGGTTCAGGTGGAATCTCCTTTCCTGCAGCTTGAATCCATTGCTCCTTGTCCTGGTCTCTGGAGCAGCGGAAAACAAGCCCGCTCCCTCCTCGACATGACATCCCTTCAAATATTTAAACATGGCTCTCATGTCCCCTCTTAACCTTCTCTTCTATATTTGCCTTTGGGTCGCCATAAGTCAGTTTTCAAAAGGGAGAGACAGGATGTCTAGAAAAAAGAAACCGCTTAAGAAATAATACCCACGTGTGCTCCTAAAACTGGCATGCCAAATACAATGACAGGGGAATTCTCGACAACTGCAGAAAAGCCTTTTGGAGATCCCTGGTCTGACAATAACCGGATATCATTCTTGTTGCCTCGTCCTGATTCGGAAATGTGAAACACAGATTAAAACGTTGTGCTCCATCTTGGACGGGTAGGATGAGACAGATTTCTGCGGGTATCCTTTAAAATTGCCTTTCAGGGTGTGTCGTCTCTTTTTAATTGCTTTCTGGCCTCTTTTCTTAACCGCTGACTTCTTGTTTCCAAACGCTTCTGAAGGATAGATGTTTAATTACCCATTTAATCATGGGTGCTGGATTTAATTGTCAATGTTTGTTTGTTTGTTTGTTTACATTTTTAGTTGATCTAATTCAAGCTCCGTTATCAAGACAGGGCGGGGAGTGAAGTCACTGCCATGGTTCGCTGCAACACAGCCCATCAAAGCAAACAAACTTTATTAGAGGTTAGCAGAAGTATTAACTTTCTATAAGGTAGGTTCCCCCTTCAGCTTGAGTTCCAGGGATCGCACATGCTTCCCTCCCAAGAACTAGGAAGCCCATTCTGTCCTTCAAACCGTCATGGAACCAGGGAGCAAATCAGCAACGGAGTGGTCAATGTGGTCGGATCCTGCCTGCTTTCATTGTTTCCAAAAGATGGGCTGGAATTCACGTTCGTGGTTACAAAGGTGTAACCCAGGCCATTTCCTCACTCGCTGATCATTCCCTAGCTAAACCGGATCAAGTGATGAAAATCGCTTCCCGGATTCAAACTGCAAACCGCTCTCCGTCTTTTCCGGTAAGCGTGTTCTCCAATATGCGAGCAGGGAGAAGCACCATCCCTCTGAAATTCATCAGTCAGGGGCTGAGAAATGAGTCGGCGAGGCATCTGGAGGACTCAAGTCCCACACGCAGAGCTCGATTTAGAAAGGTGTCAGCATTACAAAGGGGCGGAGAAATCTCAGCAATGTTGAGACAGACGCAAAATCGTAGTGCACGCCGAGGGAGAGAAATTGTGCACCGAAAGGAAATACACATAGCCAAGCGCACACATTTTTCAGTATCACCACCTGATGAATTTCCATGAAATATCCCCAGTGGTGAGGACAAGCAACACTCTCCAGATGTTTTGGACTGTATTCCGCTTTGGTTAGACCACGCTTGGAATCCTGTGTCCAGTTCTGGGCACCATAATTCAGGAAGGATAGTAGCAAGCTGGAACGTGTCCAGAGAAGGGTGACCAAACTGGTAAAAGGCCTGGAAACCACGAAGCCCTATGAGGAGCGGCTTGGGGAGCTGGGTATGTTTAACCTGGCGAAGAGAAGGTTAAGAAGCAACACGGTAGCTATAATATTAGAAGGGATGTCATATGGTGGATGGAGCAAGCCTGTTTTCTGCTGTTCCAGAGGCTAGGGACACAGAGCAATGGCTTCGACATTCAGGAAAAGAGATTCCACTTAAACATTAGGAAGAACCTATAGATGGTAAGAGCAGTTCAATAGTGGAATATCTTGCTGCCTGGGCGTGTGATGGAGTCTCCTTCTTTGGAGGTTTTTAAAAAGATGGCTGGATGGCCACCCGTCAAGAATGCTTTGATGGTGTCTTCCCGCATGGCAGAACGGGATTGCACTGGATGGCCGCTGGGATCTCTTCCAACTCTATGATTCTATGATTCTATGACTACTATCCCCATGAAAGCCAGAACTTGAAAATAGTGGCCTAAAGCCTACTCCCAGCTTCAGTAGACCCATTGAATCATTGAGGCTTCCCGAAGGGTTGGTTCAACATTTAGGAATTCCTTTGTAAGGGTGGTTGTTGTTGTTGTTTAAGGACTGCTGCCCTGAGGTCAGAACAAAAAAACTACAAAGGAAGATTAGCCGGGTGGGAATTCAAGCCCTGGTCTCCCAGATTCCCTGTCCAACACTTCAAGCCACCACATTAGGCTGGCTCCCATAACTTTGTATGACAACCGACGGAATCTCAGCCAATCTTTTGTTGTCAAATGCGACCAGGTAGACATGCAACACTACTAGTAACAAATTACCTTGGGATGTTCACAACGAATTACATAAAGAATTACTTTTTAAGGTAATTTAAAACTTTGGTAGCCTCTGGCTTATTAGCTCTTGGATTGCTTTCCAGCTATCGTAAGTTACACGCGGATGCAAGAAGCTGGCTCATACTGGCTTGGATTTTTTTGCCCGTACCCACGCTGTCAATCGCCCTCCAAGAATTGGGGCAAAGAAGTGGATCCTTCCTCTCACAGATACCTGTTCCTTGTAACCGAAGGTTTCAAGGACTGAATCACTCTGCATGCAAAGCAGATAGAAATCCTCCCCACTGAACAGCTCTTCTTAATGATGCCGAGCTACCCTAACCCGACGCAGTGAAAAACAGAACACAAAAATATGAGTTGAAAGAAACTGTTTGTGCCAACGATAACCTTGTTTCTGCCCTTAGCCTTGAATCCCCAGAGGTGCAGTTCTTTCACTTAACTGCCTCGCAGAGAACGCGATGCAAAGCCTTGAGCCTTACTAGGGTTTGGCTTTCTCTCTGCGGAGTTGTGCAATTAGAACATAATTAATTGCCTCGTGCGTCTGATCTCCAGACATTCAGCCGGTATTTGTGGGAGACAAAGAGAGAGCCGTGATACTTTGCATAAATGACTCATCTAGGGCCATTTCCGCACCACACTGTTACAGTGCTAATATTCCCCTTGCAACCTCCTGCGGAATTCTGGGGTTTGTAGTTTCTCGAGGCCAAAGAGCTCTCGGGCTGAGAATTCTCAAGGTCCCTCCCTAAACTGCAAACCCCAGGATTCCACAGGAGGTTGAAAGGGGAATGATAGCACTATTATGATGTAGGGCGGAAATGGCCTCGGTATAGGAGATGGGGTATCTGGGATGCCTTGCTATCGTCCCTTCCCTCTCCCATTAAAACTCTTCTTTTTGTGGCTGTTCGCACCACTGTTTCTTTTCTCTGACACCACATTCGCTCCTGCATGCTGTTTGGGTTCTGTGAGAAATCTATTTAAGAATACTGGGTCCCCTCAGTTTACGCCATCTATTCCCCTCTGTTTTTCCACTGCATGCTTTTAAGCGAGCCATTAAAGTACATGATATCTGGAGTGATGAAAACAAGGCTGGGCTTTGGATTTCATTTTTAAAAAACAAACTCTAATTTGCATTCCCTGGAGCAATCTTTTCTTTAGTTTGCCACCGTATTTCTCAGCGGGAACAGGTATCAGAAAACGGCCAGCGGTACACAGCTAGAGGAACTGAGATGGTTCAGAGGGACCATCTGTGTGCCTTCAAGTTCGTTCTGACTTATCCTAACCCTAAAGTAAACCTACCATGGGGTTTTCTGGGGCTGAGAGTATGTGACACGCCCAAGGTCACCTAGTGGGTTTCCACGGCCGAGCAGTGACTCGAACTCTGGTCTCCAGGGGTGTAGCTCAATGCTACACAATGCTGGCTCTCGCAGAGGGGCTATACCTAAAACAAATCCTGCTCTTTTGCAAAAGCAATGCAGCTCAAACCAAGGATATTCATTTCAAAGAAGCTTCAACCGCATCCAAATGAACTCTTTTCATTCACTGATTTCCCAGTGCCCCCACAAATAGGCTCAAGAAATAAACGTATCCTGGCCACTTAGACATTCCAGATATTGCAGACGGAAATGAGGCCTCTTCAATTCATCTCATGCCTTACTGTCTTTGCAGGACAGATGGAATCAGAGCTATCCCAGTGCAATCCTATACATATCAGAAATCAGAAGTAAAGCCCATTAACTGCTGTGGGTCTTGTTCCCACGTAAATTTGCTGAAGAATCCACAAAATGAACCAGCAAAAGAAAACCAGGGGTTGATTTCATGAAACCTCCAAAACTAACAAAATGAATTTCAACAGGCAGGAGTGTAAGGTACTACGCTTAGGAAGAAAAAATGAAATGCACAGATATAAGACAGGTGACACCTGGCTTGACCACAGAATATGTGAAAAGGATCTAGGAGTCTTAGTAGACCACAAGGTGTGTGATGCAGCAGCTAAAAAAGCCAATGCAATTCTAGGCTGCATCAATAGGAGTATGGTGTCTAGGTCAAGGGAAGTGACAGTAGCACTCTGCTTTACTTTGGTCAGACCACACTTGGAATACTGGGTCCAGTTCTGGACACTACAGTTAAGGAACGATATTGACAAGCTGGAATGTGTCCAGAGGAGGGTGTCCAAAATGGTAGAAGGCCTAGAAATCGTGCCCTCTGAGGAGCAGCTTCAGGAGCTGGATATGTTTAGCCTGGAGAAGAGAAGGTTATGATAGCCATGTTTAAATATTTGAAGGGATGTCATACGGAGGATGGAGCAAGCCTGTTTTCTGCCGCTCCAGAGACTAGGACACGGAGCAATGACTTCGAACTACAAGAAAAGGATTTCACCTAAACATTAGGAAAAACTTCCTGATGGTAAGAGCAGTTTGACAGTGGAATACAGTACCTGGGAGTGTGGTGGAGTCTCCTTCTTTGGAGTTTTTTAAAAAGAGGCTGGATAGCCATGTGTTGGGAGTGCTTTGATGGTATACCCCTACATGGCAGAATGGTGCTGGACTGGACGGCCCCTGGGGTCTCTTCGAACTCTACGATTCCATCGTTTTATGAAACGAACAGATTTCCTTGTTCCTAGGAAGAGCACCAACAGATAACCCAAGCTGTCCCTTCTTATAGGAGAGGTTTTTTAAGGAGAGCCGTGCCATCAGGCTGTCTGAGACACGCCTTTGGGATGCAGTCAGAGAGAACAGTGGATGCTCGGTGTGGGAGACCTGCCAAGAAGACACTCCTGTGCTTGTCTCCACGCAGGACAGGCTTCCTAGAGGGCAAAATGCATTAGTCATGCTTTTCCAACCCTAGCGGAAGTCTTCCAAGAGCTCTGAGAGCTCGGATTTGACACGAGCCACATGGAAGAGCGTAGGTCATTCTGGGGTGGCATCGCTCCCCTCTTTAACCCGTTCAGAGAACCTTAGAGAGGGAAAAGATGCCGAAAATTCCACCCTGTGCAAGGACATGGGAAAGGGCCTTCTCGGGGTGGCACCCCAATTGTGGGACGCCCTCCCCGTCGAGGCCTGATTGTCGCCAACTCCAGTTTTGGGTAGGCACCACGTAAAAACGTGGCTATTTATTAAAGTGTTTGGCCTCAAAGATTATACGTGAAAAATGTCGAATAGTGAGGAGGTGTTATGAGAATGGACCATGCCAAGATAAGGAGTTCGGAACTTATTACCACTCCCAAGATGAAAAAATATGTAAAGAATAGAAGACATGGGAAAATGCTTATGTTGGCGGGGCAATTTGACTCTGATTACTTTTATCCAGTCCTTGATGTGTGTCCCTAACTTTGCATGACAAGGTATAAAACCTGTAACTTAGGTCATTTCCACTGTTACAGTGCTATTATTCCACTTTCGACATCCTGTGGAATTCTAGGCTTTGTAGTTTACTGAGGCCAAAGAGCTCTTTGGCTGAGAAGTCTAAATGCCCCTTCCGAAACTGAAAATCCCAGGATTCCATAGGATGGTGAAAGTGGAATAACAGCACTACAACAGTGTAGTGCGGAAAAAGCCTTAGATGCTTTAGTCTCAGCAATTTTGGGGAAAGTTGCTGTGTTGCATGCTTTTCTAAATCAATGTTTGTGTCTGAAACTCCGAGCAAAGTTTTCTTTTTGAAAGCAAGCGAGTCAGGACATGACACTGTCCAGCCTGGAGGGGGAGAATCCCAGCCACCTAGCCGGATTGGGGCCCCTTAAGAGGAAAGAAGAGAGACCAGCAGGCTACCAACCGAGATGCGAGGCACGGCCTGAGGCCAAATCTTAAGCAAGAGCCAAGGAAAGTAAACCATGACATAGCAAAGAGCTTTTATTTTCAGGGCAGGAATCAGGGGGTCATCTGCTGGAGCAAAAGGGCAAAGAATAAAGTTTCCCAGCTCTGGAAAATGCATGAAGTAATAATGAGGCTTTCAAGTTTAAGCATTGCTTGTGACAGCCAAGCATACGGCTGGAATGGGAAGCATGCTGCACTCCCGATGTTGTTGAACTGCCGCATCCAGAAGCCCTAGCCAACACAGTTGATGGCTGGGAAAGCTGAGAGTTGCTATCCAACAAGGCCTAAAAAAGCACACATATAATACTATTTTTCTTTTCCTGTATGAGGGTGCCTGCTTCAGGTTAGCAGCTTAACCCTAGGAACACTTGTTTGTCATCCAAGAGCAGAAGAAGTTTACGAATGGGCTTGTTTTCCACTGCTCCTGCAACTAGGAGCTCCAGAAACTATTGAAGGTTAAGACACAAAAGCCACGTTTAAATATTTGAAGGGGTGACATATGGAGGATGGAGCAAGCCTGTTTTCTGCTACTCCGGAGACTAGGACACGGAGCAATGGATTCAAACTACAGGGAAAGAGATGTCACCTAAACATCAGGAAGAACCTTCTGATGGTCAGAGCTGTCCGGCAGTGGGATATGCTGCCTCCATGGAGTGTGGTGGAGTCTCCTTCTTCGGAGGTTTTTAAACAGAGGCTGGATGGCCATCCGTCAGGAGTGCTTTGATATGTGTTCCTGCATAACAGGACTGGATGGCCCTGTGGTCTCTTCCAACTCTATGATTCTATGATTTTATGATTCTGTGAATGTGAAGATAATGACGCCAAGGCCTCCGCGTTCCAACCGCAATTGCTCTGGCCTCTGAGAGAGAGAGGACCGGCCACCCGCAGCTCTACAGCGCCTTTGTCCCTCCCTCCATGTTCCCACTGACCTTGCTCTGCCCTTTGAGGGACAGAAGAGCAGCCAGCATCTGCTTTACCCAATCCACTCCCTCACTGACATTCCCTGTTCCTGGTGTGTCGTGCCGTATTTGGATTGTAAACCTGAGAGCAGGAGACGGCCAGATTAATTATTTGTAAGCCACCCTGGGAGTCATCGGGATGAAAAGTGGGGTATAAAAACTCTACACGAACAAACAAACAATTTCTTTCCTGCTTTTTCATAGGGTATCTTCTTTTAAAGGCGATGCTCTATCACTTTCACGAGCAAGAGGGTACCGTCTGGTGGTTCTGGACTATTTCTCAATGGATTAGTAGCCAGTTTTGAAGCGCGGGAGCTCACTCTGACAACAGCCACGGACAAAGCGATTGAAAATGTGCAAGTGGCTGTATTTGAGACCTACCGGTTTCACAAAAGATCTGATCTTGGCGTGGGAGGGTGGCAGCTTTGATGTTAATGTTTTAGCCTGAACTTGGAAATGAAAACTCAGGCCATTTCCGCACTACACTGTTACAGTGCTATTATTCCACTTTCAACATCCTATGGAACCCTAAGGTTTGCAGTTGAAGGAGGGGCCTTTAGGATTCTCAGCCAGAGAGCTCTTTGGCCTCAGGAAACTACAAACCCCAGCATTCCACAGGAGGTTGAAAGTGGAATAATGCCACTATAAAAGTGTAGTGTGGAAATGGCCTCAGTGTGATGAACCCTATCCCCAAAATGGATTCAGGACCTTGGATGGTTCCTTTAAACCACCGCCCACCTGGCAACGGAGCATCGACCCTCTCCTGGTTTTTTAATGGAGATATTCTGTATAAACAAAGCAGTTCTGGCCATCTTCATCTCTACCAAAAGCAAGAAGAGGCTGATGCTTCAGTGTCACACAGTCTCCTCTCCTGGCTAACTTGCTCTGAAGAACTTTGCTCAGCGTTTCAAAACAGAAGCACTTCTTTCAGAAAAGCAAGCAACACAGCCACATTCCCAAAATTCCCAAAATGTAGCTGACACTACAGCACCGGAATCGGTTACAAGGTTTATGAAATTCCATATGCATTTTAGTGCACATATCAATGACTGGCTAAAATCTCACATGTCCAGTCACCCCAGCACTTTCCCAGACTTACAATTATTCACATACTTTTCATCATGGGAGCCAGAACAAGTTCCTCTCTCCTGTCTTATGTGTTCCCGTAACACTTCCTTGTCCTTCTGTTGTTTTCCCCCTTCTGATCTTTCCTTCCAAATGCCAGCTGCAAGACAACATTGACCATACAGCAATCGCCCATTTGGAGCCTATTGATATTTTAAACGTTAAAACCAGACTCATTGTTACAAGTGTCAATCGACAGCAAATGCATATTACTGCTAGCAAACTTTACCCTATGGATCTATTGCAACTCCTATTGCATACACTGATGCCACATATGACAGGAGCAAAGCAACCTGACAGGAGGGTAGCAAATCTATTCTGGGTTTTAGGAATCCCAAGAAAATGCCAGGGGAATCCATTTTAAGGGATATGTTTCATGACATTGGAAAAGCCCTGTAACACTCAGACTAAAACCTGCCACCCATCCCCACTGCCATGAGCAGGTCTTTTGTAAAGCTAATAGGTCTTAATTCTCTCTTCAGGACCAATCCGTTTGGGAAGCAAACTGCCTATCATTTTATCATCCCCTCCTGCTGTGGCAGAAAACTCCACAGTATTCTCCCCATATTCAAAGATCTGAAAGTATTGCAATGAAAGTATTTTGGAGGAGGGAGTGGGAGTTTTGTGCAGAAATTCAAGTGCCCACACAGTATTTTCTGGCCACAACATTGCAACCAACACAAGGTTTTGCACATGCATGCAAAATATGCTTTCTACATTGAATAATTCTTCCACAACATTTCAAGACATTCCACTATGGGGAGAAAATTGCAAAAGGTCTATTATCCTTCCTGAAAAGGTTTTCTAACCATAAGGAAACCCCCTCTTTTTTTTTTTTTTTAACCTGGGAATGTATAATAATGAATACACTTTCCACCCCTATAAGCCCTCCTAAGGTCCTTTGCATTACAACAGTAGCATCTCACAACTCTATACCATGAGGATTTCTTCTACAAAAACTCCAGCTGGGCTCAGAGGAAAGCAAGGAGTCAGGGGTGCTGGTAAGGGCCTAATTCTTCACTAAGTTTCTTTTTTAAGGCAGCAATGAGTAAATTTAGCAAATTTCTTCCTGCTGCAAGAAAGCCTTTTTAACAACAGTTATCAAAGCCTATTCACAATTCTGGACTTAAATCTACACAAAATTTGAAAGTGGTTGTTTAGCAGAGAAAACAGTATTCTCTGAGCAGGAAATGTTATTCCTGTACAGAAATACCTATGCAGAAATATTTTTTTTGTGCGGAATATTTTCTGTTTCTAACCACTTTACACTCACTTTCCCTTTTAGAAAATGAGACAGGTAGCCGAAAAAGAGAACTTCAGACCAGGGGCATTGTGAGTACAGGGGAGAAAATCTGAAGGTTTTGGTAAGTTTTCCTTTTTAACAAGAAATTCTCGCCATTCTGCACTGGCCAGATTCAACAGGCAGAGCTTTTCCTAGCTGGGAAATGCCTGCCAAATACCTGTTAAAGACGAGAAGCCTCATAGAAAAGAAGGAGATGCAACCTTAATTCAGCACAAGAAGCATGAATCAAGATGCAAACTCAAAGCCCAATGTTTAACAACTCAAAGTCATCGGCCTGGACGAATAAATCTGTCGGCTTTGCTTTCTCCTCTATTCATTTTTAATATACAGATATACATACACACACACACATATGAAACCCAGTGTGGTGTAGTGGTTTGAGCACTGGGCCATGGTGCTAGAGACCAAGGTTTAATTCTCAGCTCAGCTGTGGAAACGCACTGGGTGACCTTGGGTGCATCACACACTCTCAGCCTCAGAAAACTCCATGACAGCTTCAGCTTAGGGTCAACATAAGTTGGAAACAACTTGAAGGCACACAAGAACAACAACAAACAGAGGTTGGACGGGCATCTTTGGAGACTGCCGCAATTGCGTGTCCGTATATGAAATTGCGTATCCGTATATGAGATGGCCGTAGTTGTGTATCCGTATATGAGATGGCCCTTACGGGTCCTTCCAACGCTAGGATACAATGATTCTATGAACTTCACACCATCATTCAGCTTCAGTGGAGGCCACCAAGTTCTAGGATGGTGACAGAAGGAGAAACACCTCTCCCCATGTAATTTTTCCCACATCACTCACGCTCAACATCATTGGACAAGGGGAAAAATACCCCGACAGTGTAATCGGTCCAAGGAGTGCACTACGCAACGCTCCCTTTCCCAGACCATTTATAACCCTTCCCATTGTAACATGTGAAGAAATGCTCAGCTGGAAGGAACCCAATGAAGAACCTGTGGTGGGCAGGGGCTTTTGGTCCCGCCTGGTCCACGAGATGATCTCTGACCCCGAAGTAGAGCCCTAAATGGCATCTTTTCCACGACGCAGGCATGGTAATGATTGGAAAGTTGGTGGTGAAAGTGTTTCAGACCCAACTTCCGACCGAAACTCCTTTCTCCACGTAGCTGATCACATGAAGGCATCTACAGTAGGGGTTTGGAACAGTGAGAAGAGGACTTGAGAGAAGGATTCGATGCATCCTTCTAAAGCTTTCCAAGTCTAGCAAGCCTGAGGCGCAGCTTTCGAATGGAGAAAGTGGGGTGCTTGGTAGCACCCAAAACCACTTCTGCCACCTGTCTACCATCAAACTGAAAGAGATCACAGGCCAACCCAAGGCCACTCATCAGAGAAGCCAACCAAGCGCCCAGTCAGACAGCAATTTTGCCATGACTTGTAAAATAGCCCCGCAATTTCTGCAGTTGGTATTTGTAGAAGCACACAATGTATTCTCTCCACGCTCCCAAGTTATCAGATGGAATACAATAGGATTTCCCCTGTCTCCCCCCCGCCCACAGCCCCTGACACACACCAGGGATTCCTTGCTACCTCCCTTAAAGTCCCTACTGACTCAGTTAAAAAACTCCTTCCCCCTCCCCGTTTTTTTTTTTTTTTTTTTACATTGTGTGTTTACATCAACACTTTTGGCCAGGGGGGAATAAAAAGGAGCATCGTTGCTACCGCCAAGCAAATATGCAGTACATCTTTCATGGAGGTGGGAGAAACAATTTGCGGAGAGGAGACCAACAGAGCATGCTGACGGAAAGGTGGTGAACGGATGGGAGAGGGAACCATGAAAGACAGAGAAAGGATCAGAGGGAAGGAAGAGAAATAGAAGAGGAGGGGAAGGCTTGTTCTGGCTATCTGCATTGCTGGGATCGTGCAGACATGATTTCACGGGGAAGACACAAAACCACATGCCGATTTCAAAGAAGAGACTATGCTTCTCCCCCTCCCCTCCATCTCCTCTCTCTCCGAGTCGTGTGTGCATCCAAAAGACGGCTGCAGCATTTCGCTTTGTTTTCTCTCCCCAACCCCTCTCTTTTTCTTGCAGTCAGATCTTGGCAGGCATGAGACAGACAGAGAGGAGGGAGAGATTTTCTACGAAGATAACCCATTTCCCAAACGCGGGCTGCCCTCTCTCCCAATCCTGATTCCCCCCAAAAAATGGTGCATAAAAGGAAAAGCTGGGGAAGCCAGCTTCCCCTCCAAGCCAGGGGATGATGAAAGCTTTGGTGTTTTTACTGCACAGATTAAAGACAGAGCCTTAACAGGGCTGAAAGTCTCAGGATCTCAAACCAGCTGGCATGCATGGACTGGGCTGGGTTTCTCCAAAGGAGGTGTTTGGATAACAAGACCAAATCTCCATTTAGAATGCCCCAAAACACACCCATACATTTTAAGAAAATAGGCACTGGCTGCTAAAGAGCTTAGGTGTGGGGTTACCCAAGAGGTAATCCAATCCTCCAAATCTTTCATCAGCCCTTTGCTGCTCGGTTTAAGTCCGCACCAGGGCTGACCGCCTCCATCCCATGGCATGCAGCCACTGCGGTACCTGTGTCCAGTTTCGCTCCCTAAGGATCCCATCCTCCGGGCAGGCAACAGGGGGCTAACCCCTGGGACATCTTCCGTGGTAGCCAGAGGTGGGATGCTTTTCTGGTGGGCATTGCTGTCGGACGGTGACTTCTTCAGCTTTGCTCTGGCCATCCTCTCTCTTTTATAAGAATTGTTTTTTGGAAGAGTAAGGGACTTCTCCCCTCACTTTCCCTCCCAACAAGAACTCCGGGGTCTTCTTTCACTCATTGCAATCCTTTGCTCCGAATGCAGTTTGGGCTGAGAAGAGCTGGAGGCATGTACCATCTTCCTTCTCAGAACATGCACCACGCACACCCCCGCACACAGCCGCGCAGTGGAACGATCCTGCCCTCGTAGATTTATCGTGGTAGTGAGGAGGGAATGCTGGGGCTGTATTGCCTGCTATGAATCAGGTGCCATGCAGCAGAACCAGGAGGAGATGAGCCATCAATGCCTGGAGCTAAAAGGATTTACGCCAGGGGTGGCACATTCCACGCCCTGAGCGCTTAAGAGACCGGAGAAGCTGACTGCTCTTTCTGCCAAGTTTTATTGGAAGGAGCCTGACTCTGCATCCAGCTGCTGCTAGATTTGCATCTCTTTCTCTTCAACTGTCCATCACTGACTGCCATCTCCTATTAAATATTAAACAAGCATAGATAGTGCATTAAAGCTCTGAAGTACTCCAGCAGGAACTAAAAGTTTTTCAAGATACCCATGCTTCTTCTGGACATTTGTGTGTGTGTGTGTGTGTGTGTGTTTGGCTCTTTATGCATTGTTGTTGAACCTCTTTTATTTAACCCTCTGCATGAAAAATGGTTCATTCTCCATTTAGATTTCCCTTACTTGTTCTCACTCTCCCTTGCCCTTGCTTGCCCCCAGGGACATGACATAAAAAGACTGGGCTCTCTCAAATCAAGACATCATTATCTGATTCACGATAAAATCCCCAATGGGACAGAGAGCTCCCGTGTGACCAATTGAGACACAAGAAAGCAGAAGCGGTCAATAGTGGGGTGGAGATCATACGGCAATAAGGCAATTTTTGCTAAACAGCTAAACTTTTTTTTCTCCAAGGAGAGAAATGATCCTTTCCAAACAGCCCCACTCACAGAACTGTTTTCAGCCTTTTAAAAAACCGAAGAATATAGAATACAGCCCTGCTTCAGTATTCCACTATTACACGGATGTTATTGGCATGCCCTGGATAACTCACCATCCAAAAGCTCCACTCTGAGGTAGCCAGTAGGTTAAAAGGCAACAGGATAGCTATAATATTTGAAGGGATGTCATACGGAGGATGGAGCAAGCCTCTTTTCTGCTGCTCCAGAGACCAGGACCCAGAGCAATGGCTTCAAACTTCAGGAAAAGAGATTCCATCTAAACATTAGGAAGAACTTCCTGACGGTAAGAGCAGTCTGGCAGTGGAATACGCTGCTGTCTGGGAGTGTGGTGGAGTCTCTTTATGTGGAAATTTGGATGGCCATCTATTGGGAACACTTCGATGGCGTATTCTGCATGGCAGGGGGCTGAAGTCGATGGCCCTTGTGGTCTCTTCCAACTCTATGATTCTATGATTTTATCCAGTTCTCAAACCACTGCACCATCTTGGCTCTCCCACCCCTAATCTAAAGAAACTGCTCCCTGGATAGATACAAGAAATCTTGGTAAATCTCTTCAGCCTGAAAGAAGGAGGGCAAGTACACTAAACACCCTAGGCTTTTCCTATATGGTAGGAAAATGAATTAGTTTGTGGTTCTCAACCTTTGGTCCTCCAGATGTTTTGGACTTCCACTCCCAGAAGCCCCAGACAGCTTGGCTGATGGTCACAAATCCTAGGAGTTGAAGTCTAAAACATCTAGAAAGCTGAAGACTGAGACCCACTGAACTAGAATGCTGGAGATGGCTCATAAAAATAAACAGGAGAAATTCAGCACCATGGACAGCCGTGGCTCTGTTAAAACAGGCATCCTCATGCTATACATCTGCCGAAATGACCTCTCCCGGTCAGGCATGAAGATAGCTGTACGTCCATAAAAATGGTTCATGTCAGTGAGTTGGGCACGACATGTGCATCTGAATATGTTCCTGAAGCTTTGCCTCCAAGCTTGCCCTGGTGGGCATGGGAATCTTAGACCCTTGGTTGCCAAGGTCGGTGCAAAGGCAAACCCGAGCCACGACAACTGGAAAGCCTATGATTCTCGTTAATTCATTATAACAATCCCACAGCAGACAAAAGTCTTCTCTAAAACAATTGTATTTTTCTATGCACGGGGGGTTCTTCCAAGTGAAAAAGCACATGTTTCCCAAACCTGGTATATCACATCCTTCCCTCTTATCTTTCCAGTGAGACCTCCTAGATTTTATTACCATTCCAAAGTACCCTAAAGCTCATACTTCGTCAATCACTTGTCGATTGCTATTATGTCTGAGAAAAAAGAGCCGTGCCTTAATAGCATGGCTGAACACACACTTGACAACAATGAAGTTTAGCACGTAACACATGGTGGCCTGTAATACTTGAAATTAATCCAAGCTTTGTGCTACACCAAGGGGATAACTCACTCCAACAAGGTTTTATACCAGCATACAGCTTTGTACCAGCATAATCAACAGGCATTCATTATCACGGAGGAGTCACATCATCAGCCATGGCGTGGAGCACAGCCGACATGACGCGGGGTTCGAATCCCCGCTGGCCGACCTTGGGCAAGCTGCACTTTCTCAGCCTCAGACAAAAGCAACGGCAGAGCCCCCTTTGGACAAACCTTGCCAAGGAAACCCTGAGATAGGGTTGCCGTACGTCAGAAATGACCGGTAGGCACACCGCAGCAATGAGCTTCCATGACTAGAATACAGACCCCGAGCACTTCTCCGGCGCAGCAATTCTCTCGCACAGCCCCAAAGGAACAGTGGGAAGGATTCTGCATCTCTCTGTATCCCTGGCTTTTGTTGTTGCTATCCTCCCCCCTCCCACATCTATCTCTTTCTCTTTCGAAAATACAGATGCCGCTTCAGTCTGCCTTTGTATTTCCATCTCCAACCTAACGTGTGACACGCTGTTCACTTCCAGGTGGCTCGTTTCTTGGAAGACAACCTCCGTGTACTTGGCAACAAGAAAGATCCATCTTTCAAAGAAGCCACTGGGATGATGCAAGCATGCAGTTCTTCCTCGGGGAGGGGAGGAAGGCTCGACAGAGCTACAAGGGGCTTTCCACAAGAGCTTCTATTGCCTAAGGAAATATGCCCCACTGAGTATAAAAGAACAAAGCGTACGGCTGCTTTCTCTTTCTCCAGCATCCTGACCCCAAACACTAGCTAGAGAGTAGGATCACACAATTACCTATCAAAAAGATAGTGTGACAGCCACGACCAGTCTATAGTTAAGGAAAAACACACATAGTTATGCCTGTTAGCATTTTTACGACTGCAATCCTGCATGGCTTAGCCCAGTGCAATAGTTCCACGTGCAAGCCTACACACGGTTGAGCCCCTGTCCCACATTTACCACATATCGTCTGAAGCCCCCACCCACCCACAGACTTTCCTTGTCTTGCAAGGGATAGGAAGGATGGGAAAATCATCCAGCTACGTCGCTGTGGCCAGACGCTAAATGATGACATCGGTGCTGAGATCCACCGGGTCCTTTAGAGGTCGCCACACTGCTGTGATCATTTTGCACCTGGCTACAGGTACATACACTGAAATTTTGCAAGGTATTTGAAGATTCTGGTGACCTCTTTTCAGAAAGAAACCAAGCCTAAGGAAACATTGGATAGCTGGATCATCTGCTTACAGAAAGGGTAGAGTGGTAAATTTTGGATCAGGCACTCCATCAAGAAAAGGGAGAATAAATTTACAGTCATGAATTTACACGTTCAGGGCCTAAATGTCCTAAAGGCACCAGATCCTGTCTGATCTTGAATGCTAAGCTGGGTCACCTCTGGGTTAGTACTTGGATGGGAGACCGCCAACAAATATCAGATACTGTAGGCTATATTTCAGAGAAAGGAACTGGCAAAACCACCTTTGAATATTCCTTACCTAAGAAAACTCTATGAAATTCATGGGATCGCTATAAGTTGACAGGCGACTTGAAGGCCCGTGTACACACACACATGTGCAATGCCTGCATTGTAATGCCAACGGCATGCATGCCCCAGCATGTGCGACGCACACTGCCCAATGAGCATACATGAACAATGAGCAATGTGCATCCCCGTCCACCCATGCTGTGGATGGGAAGAATCTTCAAAGATACTCGAGAATTGATCAGAAAACATGTATCTCAAGTGCTGGGAAATCCTATCAAGACCGGTAAGAATTTTCACCATTCGGGACCTAGCCTCTGTCATATTTGCAATTGGATTGTGACCTGAATTTTTTGGCTGAAAAGCATTGGAGGGGGGGCAAACGCGAGCCATTTGAGGCAGGACTTCCCAGAACAACTTCAATTTATCTTCAAACAACAAACAAAAGTGATAAAATGTCACTTCCGGTACACCAGAATCACAACCACAGCGGGGTACTCCAGCCCTTCAGAGCTGTAGAAGAGTGCAAAATTGTGGCCTCTGTCTCTCCATGATCTGCACCGCGGCCGTCCAAGGCGAAAAACCAAACTGCCGTTACTTTCCAGAATCTGACCGACTGACTGAACTGCCTCCGAGACAATTCATGTCTCCCAGAATGCTCACATCAAGAGACAAGGAGACAAAGGGTGAAAGCCCTGGCGATAAAGCTTATAAACTAAAAAAGACAAAACCCACAGCAAGAGGAGAGCGGAGGGGAATCAAAGGGAAGGAAGCCCAGGCTCCCGGGTCAGACTCAAGCGATGAGCTATCAGTAGACATTTATGGTCCGTCCAGGGCAAGCCGATGTCCTCTTGCTGTCTATTGTTCTCACAACAGAAGGAGCCAACTCTATTTGGCCAACAGAAGGGGCCAACTCTATTTGATTCCCATCCTTTCGCTTGGCAGTCGGCTCTCCTTTTCATTCCAGGGACCCGGAATGGCCAATTTGCCCATTAGCGTCCAATAGCCTCCCAGGCTGTAAAAGCCATCTCCCTGCCACCGTCGACAGATCAGCATGACTTGCAGGAACGGGGATGTTTTGGCATCCAAGACCGGTCCACCCGTTGGGCGAGAGAGTTGAATAGCGGCACCAGAGCCAACCATGTAGATGCCTACTGCATAATTACTAAGCACTTTAACCCACAAGCTCCAAATCGTGGATTAAGATCAAACGGATGGGGTTGGGGAGATCCCAGTTCTTTACCCCGCAGCAGTGTTCAGCCTGTGATCAATTATTTTGCCTTGTCGATCGATCTATCAATCTATCTATCTTTTCAGTGGCAGCTGGGGGCTTCTGGGTCTCCAAGGAGCCATCCAAGGTACTGAACCGTATCCTCAAAATAGATTCAGTACTTTGGATAGCTCTGTTCACAGGGAACCACGGCCATAGGAATATATGAAGCTGCTTTGTGCTGGAGTTAAACCCCAATCCTGACAACCCAGTACTCTCAACTCCGGCAGGCAGCAGCGCTCCGGGATTTCATGCAAGATTCTTTCCTAGCCCTACAGGCAGAACTTAGTGGTTTCTTCTTAGTGGTGGCCAAGTATTAACCAGGTCCAGCCCTGCTTAGCTTCCAAAATCAGAAAACAGCGGGGTTGTCCAGGGGGAGGTAGTGGTAGCCACAGCTCTAAGAACTACGAAGTTCTCATGCAATGGGAAAGCCATGGCAATTTAGATATTGGTGGCCTAGAAGCCCATCATGCCTCACCAATCTAGCTTGGGCCGATGGGAACGGGAGCTCCACAGAATCGCCACCTCATCGTTCAAAGTATTCACTACTGAATGAACAAAATCTGTCCATTCCATCCCCCCATATTAAATTATTTTAGCCTCAGGTATCAAGGAATATGCACACATGCATGCATCAGATGAAATGCATCCAAAGCATTTCATCATCCAAAGATGCATCCAAAGTAACTCTCACTCCTCCTTGTCCTAGAATATTATCTGGAAGAGAGGTCCTGGTATCTGATCTTACCCAGTTTGGGCTCATCACAACCTGTCACCCTCATGTGGAGAGGGCTGCCTCGGAGAATCCCACGTGGTCAGGAGCGCATGCAGAGACGGCATTTTGCTGGCCCCCTTGACAGCCCGCCTCCACTGAAGTACCAAAGCAAGGTTTATTTATTATTAACACATTGCTTTATCAATGGCCCCTGGACAGAATACATTTCTCCATCTCCTTATGACTGTGGGAAAAACTCACTGCTCGGCGAAAAAGAGAAACCCTATTCAGTTGTTATAAAATAAACACACAAGGGATGAAATCCGATTAGTGGCATATGAAAGTGTAAAGATGCCTTATACCCGCGTATGTTTTTTTAAATCAATGCGGGAGTTGATATTCCCTTTTTCCCTCTACACTAAACAAAGCCACCCCCAGACTTAGGCTGTTTCCGCACTAGACTGTTATAGTGCTCTTATTCCACTTTCAACCTCTTCTGGAATTCTGAGGTTTGCAGTTTCCTGAGGCCCAAGAGCTCTCTGGCTGAGAATTCTCCATGCTCCTCCCTAAACTGCAAACGCCAGGATTCCATAGGATGCTGAAAGTGGAATAATAGCACTATAACACTGTAGTGCGGAAATGGCCTTACTGTGGACCAATTCCTAACCTTTTCCTTACCAGGGGCCCCCTGCAAATATAATTTTTTTGCCAGGAACCCTCAAGACACAACTCACGATTTCAACATTTACATTTCTATTTAACTATTTGAATATTTATTTAAATGTTCAAATATCTATTTATTTATTAAAGGCTTCTGAAGAGTGGGATTCAAACCTCTGCTCAGATACTGGGTGACCTCGGGCAAGTCACATTCTCTCAACCTCCGGGGAAGGCAAAGGCAACCCCCCTCTGAACAAATCCAGGCAAGTAAATAAATAAATATCCCTGCGATAGCCTCACTTTAGGGTTGCCGTGAGTCAGAAGTGACTTGGAGGCCCACAACAACAAAGTGCCACTTGCAAACATTTGCAAATGAGGGACAAGTTTTGGCATCCGCTTCCCGCTTCCCAATGCCATATCCAGCAGCAGGGCATTTTTGCCCCCCTGCGACGGCTCCACAGACCCCCAACTACTGCCAGGGAGAACACTTGCATAAGGAGGTCTTAGAGATCTCCTTATGCAACCTGGTGAAAGCTATCCAACTGCCGGCCAATCTGGCCAATTACACAACACAAAGCCTCAACAAACCCTAAACGCCGGTGTGCTTCAAGGCTGGCATAAGCATACGCGAAAATGTCCCCGTTCTTTCAGCTTGACGTTACATAACAGCTTTTTAAAAATCAGGAGAAGACCTGTCGGGTGATCCACAGTCACACAGCCTGGCGTACAAAACCAGATTGCCGTAGGAAGGGATGGCACGCCGCCAGTGGAACTCTCCACGTAATGTTATTAAAGACTTTCTGAAAATTAGAGAAGCAAACAAAAGCAACCTCAGCACTCGCTGTCAGGCTGGCAATCAGCCTAATGACCGCCTCTGGCACAGGGCTGTTTTTCAAGCTGGGTTCGGATTTTGTGGTGACGGGCCCGGGCTCCTGCTGGTTTCACCACCACCAGAGGAAAGGGCAGCAAGGGCAACTGGTGTCTAGATCGAGGCAGGTAACGGTACCACTCTATTCTGCTTTGGTTAGACCTCATCTGGAATACGGTGTCCGGTTCTGGGCACCTCATTCCAAGAAGGATACGGACAAGCTGGAGCGTGTCCAGAGGAGGGCAACCAAAATGGTGAAGTGTCTGGAAGCCATGAAGCCCTATGAGGAGCGCCTTAGGGAGCTGGGGATGCTTAGCGTGCAGAAGAGAAGGTTACGAGGGGACGTGATAGCCATATTTAAGTATTTGAAGGGATGTCAAGTTGAGGAGGGAGCGGGTTTGTTTTCCATTGCTCCAGAGACCAGGACAAGGAGCAATGGATTCACGCTGCAGGACAGGAAATTCCACCTCAACCTTAGGAAGAACTTCCTGATGGTCAAAGCTGTCCGGCAGTGGAATATGCTGCCTTCACGGAGTATGATGGGGTTTCTTTCTTTGGAGGTTTTTAAGCAGAGGCTGGATGGCCATCTGTCGGGAGTGCTTTGATGTGGGTTCCTGCATGGCAGGATGGGGTTGGACTGGATGGCCCCTGGGGTCTCTTCCCACTCTATGATTCTATTATTCTAAGTCCTGGGCAGTGAAGGCAGGGACTGAAGGTACTGAGATGGAACAGAGAGAAGGCAGCAATAGCTATAGCATTCAGCATTTCTATACCGTTTTATAACGCCAAGCACTCCCTAAGCGCTTTACAATGTGTTAGCTAATTGCCCCCAACAAGCCGGGGACTCATTTTACCGACCTGTGGAAGGGTGGAAGGCTGAGTCAACCTGGAGCCCTGCAGGATCGAACTCACAACATCGTGGCTGCAGTACCGGCATTTAACCACTTCTAACACAGTTCAAAGTACTTTGTTCTGTGTCTTCAGATTAACTCCGACTTGGGGTAGGATTTTCTTGGCAAGATTTCTCCAGGGACGGTTTGTCATTGCCTTCCTCTAAGGTCAAGACAGTGCCATGGAAAACTTTTTGGTGAGCAAGTCACACCCTCTTGGCCTTAGAGGAAGGTAATAACAAACCACCTCTGAATCAATCTTGCCAAGAAAATCCTACCATGATTGGGGATTCAGACCCTGGTCTCTCAGAGTCCTGGTCCAACATTCAAAACGAGTGCACCAGGTTGGCTCCATCATGGTGACTCTATCCTAAGGGATTTTTTTCAGCAAGATTTGCTGTAGTTTGCTTTTGCCCGAGCCTACTGGGAAGGGCAAAATTCCACCTCTTCCTCTCTTTTCCCTTCTAACAGGGTGCAAGGGAGAAGGAGGAGAGAGAAACCCGGGACATTATAAAAGCGGATGAAAAAGTGGGATGTCAGAAGATTGATCAGGACTGTCTCTGCCAAATCAGGATAGCTGGACACTATGTATGAAGTTCACTAGGTCATCTCTCTCTCAGCCTGATCTACCCCACAGGGCTGCTATGAGGATAACTTAGGGTGAGGTGAGCTGTCTACTGTAAGGAAAGGCAGGGTATAAGAGAAGAAAAGGTTAAGACACAGCATGATAGCTATGTTTAAATATTTGAAGGGATGTCAGATGGAAGATGGAGCAAGCCTGTTTTCTGCTGCTGCAGAGACCAGGACACGGAGCAATGGCTTCAAGCTTCAGGAAAAGAGATTCCATTAAACATTAGGAAGAACTTCCTGATTGTAAGAGCAGTTTGACAGTGAAATGCACTGTCTCGGAGCGTGTTGGAGTCTCCTTCTTTGGAGGTTTTCAAACAGAGGTTGGATGGCCATCTGTTGGGAATGCTTTGACGGTGTATTCTTGCACGGCATAGAGTGAGGTTGGATTCTATGGCCCATGTGATCTCTTCCAGCTCCACGATTGGATAAACCTAACACATAAATAATACATGCATGTCTTCAAAAGCAAAACAAAGGAATTGCTGATCTCTCTAAGCCCCTCTCTGAGCTTTTCTTCCCCATGAAAAATGTATTTTTTTCCAAAAAAAAATGCAGCTTTGCCTGTCCATGTGGCCTAGCCAGGTCTATTATGTACTCCTTTCAGATGAATCTGTTCCCACATCCGCTCACTTCTCTTGCATCCAAATTTTAGTTCCAGTACTCAGCCGCCTCTCTTCCAACTCTCTCCCTGAATCTATCTACCACGGGGTTTGTTAGAAATACAGGAGAGAGAGCTGCTGACTCATTTCAAAGCACTAAGCTTCGAGAGTTTGGACGTTTCGGTTCTCCACTCGCTCCTTGAAAAAGCTTTATTCAGCCGACGGGGGTTAAACCTGCTCTCTTTCCCCTCTATCAGATATGAAAAATACATTTTACAGCCAAGCCGAGTGAGGAAATTAGCTCTTAGCCGAAGCTTTTGTGCAGTTTCTAGCTAAAGGCATTCTCTTTCATTGGGCATTAAACCTTACAAAAGGCCAGCTCAAGCACAGTGATGGATTTGTGTCCAAGCTAAGCACGTTGAAGCACGGCGCCAGAGGTCGGTAAAATGTGCCCCATGGAACACGTTTAGCCCTTCGGAGTCATTTCTGCGGCCCACCAATGTTCCTCAGCGGCTGTCCATTGGGAGCATTTTCGATCCCGCAATGGACAATAGCAACCTCCAAACCCCTTGAGAGCGTTAAATGTCGGAGAGGGGCTCTCAACCCCCATTTTAGGCCTGTTCAGCAAAACTTTTTAGACCTACACAGGCCAGATTTATGGGCCTTGACTAAGCATTGCAATTACATCTGGATGTTGCAAAGAGAACCATAAAGAATTGTTCGGGCACATCCTCCCAGGGACGCTTGTAATCGAAATACAAGCACACGATGCACAAAGAACCCTCACGTCACTACAACTGGAACATGGCACTCTCCCGTTATGGATCTCCAGAGCGTCCTTCCCAAGCTGTGAAGATTTGCAAGAAGCCTATGTACGGCATACCAAGCTTTGCGCTCCAGATGCCACTCTGTCCAGTGTATGTGAGAAGTGTTTCCCTCGGGCTGTGCGGAAAACCAAGGCTTCCTCCACCGGCTGGTTCGAGGCCCTGGAGTGCAATCTTGCCAGTATTACCCATCCTTTCTCAGCGTCCGCAACCTCCTCTTGTAAACAGCCATTTTTCCCCAGTATCTTCTCCCTTCCACAGAAGCGTATAATGCTGAGAGCTTGCGGAGGCTACTCAGACTACAAAATCCACAATCCCCAGCCAGCAGGGCCTGCAGTGGCAGTGGTGGCAGTGCCAATAATTATGGTTGTTGCTGTTACTGCCGCTGTTGTTGTTTCTTGGATTTATATACCGCTTTCCTTCCAGGGTGGGATCCAGGTTGGCTTCTGGTCATTTAAAAGAAGGTTCTGTTAACAATCTTATTTTACAAATTAAATTTAAATTTTACAAATTTACAAAAATTAAAGAAGAATTAAATAACAGAGGAGTTATTAAAGAAGAATTAAATACAGTTGCCCCTCCATGTTCCATAGAGTTATGGGTGCAGGGCCGTCGCCAAAGTGGAAAATTTGCAAATATCAAAATGTGTGTGTGTGTGTGCGTGCGTGCGTGTGCATGGCCCTACACTTCCTCTCTCTTGCCGACCTTCTTCCTTAGGTATATGGGGAGACATTGGGAGAAATTGCTGAGAAACTGGGCTGTAAACAATTAAGTCTACAATGATTACATGGGTTCAAAACGTAGGACATTCAATTCAGTTAGAGTCCTGGGAACAGAGCTGGAAAAGAACACAGAAATTCACAGCTGCCCAAAATCTAAAAGAAAATTATTAGAAGATGTTTCATAGACGGTACATGACATATGTGGCGGTCATGTCCCAAAGCAAAGAAATATTGGGGAGAAATGCATAATAAGATCTGTACAATATTGAAGATACAATTCGATAAAACACCAGAAATGTATTTGTTACATATGACGCATACGATTGACGTTACCGTTCAAAAGAAATATTGGCGGATAATATTGTATATGATTACGACAGCTAGAACTGAGTTTGCAAGACTTTGGAAAGGGCAGCAAATTCCCACAATTGATCAATGGTGGGCAACTTTTATTGAAAATAGGAATGCAGATATAGTCTCTCGGAGATTAAAGGGGAAATCAGACGAAGAGATAATGAAAGAATGGCAAATAGCGTCAGGTAATTGCTGGGGACTATCAGATGACGATGCTTAATGTAGAAGAATATAGACTGTATATTAAGAATAAGCAACTGGGTGAAAAGATGGATATTATGTTATACTGTGTCTGATGTATTGCAGGATCTGGCATGAAATATTAGCATTTGACAGTGTGGTACAGCAAATTTCAACATGATGATTATATAGAAAAGAATCGAAATCTAGCGAGGGATGGAAGATAAGCAAAAATAATTCAATGATATGTACAATTATATATGTTTATTTTATATTATGGAACTTCAATAAAATTATTATAAAAAAAAAAAAGAAATTGGGCTGTGAGCCATCCTTAACTGGCAGGGAACGGCTGGTGGAGGAGGAAAAGGACCCGATCGTAGCCGCTGAGAGGGAAGTTTCCCCCAGAAAAGAAGACGCCGAGGTAGGGGGGGCAGGAGTTGGAGAAACGCACAAATAATCAAATCTGTGAAAGACAAACCCACAAATGCGGAGGGCAGACTTGCGTCTTCACCGGTCGACTTGCACCCGCGGGAATGAGAAGCGGGCAGTTCCGTAACCTCCATATTCAGCAAGGGGTTTGTGTGCTATGTTGCTGCATAGGAGAGCTGGCAAAGTAGCCATTTGAACTGATGTACGGGGACCTGTGCACGGTGGGACTGAGGCACGTCGGTCCCGTGGCACGCTGATCCCATTGTGCATTGGGAAACCGGCTGGGGAGCACCGATGCTCCTTGGCAGAACTCAGCACACATCACTCTCTTCAGTGTCCTGTTATACTTCTTCACAACTTACCGGAAGGGTTTCTTAGCACCTCTGCTACATAACTGAGTACACAGAGAGTTACACAAGAGGCAAAGCGGTGGATATAGCGTAGCTTGACGTCAGTAAGGCCTTTGACAAAGTCCTCCGTGATATTCTTGCAAACAAGCCAGGACAACGCGGGCTAGGCAATGCAACTGTTAGGTGGATCTGTAACTGGTTGACCAACCAAACCCAAGGGAGGAACCCCAACGGCTCCTCTTCATCCTGGAGAGACGTGGGGTGTCACAGGGTTCTATCCTGGGCCCAGGGCTATGCAACATCTTCATCAATGACTTGGATGGAGCAACAGAGGGCATTTTTACCAAATTTCAGATGACACCAAATCAGGAGGGGTAGCTAAACACCTCAGAGGGCAGGATCAGAATTCAAAATGATCTTAACAGATTGGAGAGCTGGGCCAAAAACTAACAAAATGAACGTCAACAGCGGCTGCGTGATGCAGCAGCTAAAAAAGCCAATACAATTGTGGGCTGCATCAAAATGAGTACAGTGTCTAGGTCAAGGGAAGTATAAGTACCACTCTATTCTGCTTTGGTGAGACCCCATCTGGAAGCCTGTGTCCACTTCCGGGCACCACAATTCAGGAAAAATATTGGTAAGCCCGAAAGGCGTTTAGAGGAGAGCAACCAAAATGGTAGAAGGGCTGGAAACAACGCCTTACGCGGAGAAGCTTAGGGACCTGGGTATGCTTAGCCTGGAGAAGAGAAAAGTAAGAGGCAACATGACAGCTATGTTTAAATATTAGAAGGGATGTCATATGGAGGATGGAGCAAGCCTTTTTTTGGCTGCTCCAGAGTGTAGGACATGGAGCAATGGCTTCAAATTCCAGGAAAAAAGATTCTATCTTAACATTGGGAAGAACTTCCAAACAGTAGTAGCAGTTTGACAGTGGAATATGCTGCCTTGGTGTGTGGTGGCGTCCCCTCCTTCTTTGGAAGTTTTTAAACAGCAGCTGGATGGCCATCTGTTGGGAATGCTTTGATGGTATCTTCCTCCATGGCTGTATGGGGTTGGACTGGATGGCCCTTGGGGTCTCTTCCCACTCTATGATTCTATGATTCCATCAGACGTCAGAGCCCAGCCTTAAGAACCATTTGTGATATGCCCTGGAATCAGAAGAACGTAACAGAAGAACCTTGAGATTTATCTCAACTGAGGTTCAGGGTTGTTATGATAATAACGGCGAGAAGGCGGATCCTGTAACAGTTGCCTGAAATACCTTGAAACAGAGCCAAGATCCAATGTAGCAACTAAAGCACGTACAATTTAAAAGCATACTTCCAAAATACTTTGAAGAAATTGAAAAATACATTAAAGTGGGAAAGTGCCACCGTGAAACAAAGCAAACAACGTATATACAGAAACCGCAAATGCAAATATTTTAAATGAGCTAGAAATCTCAGGATATTGATGTATTTGCCTTCACATAAAATATTTATGGCTTTCCAGTTGCATTATTTTCTTTTGCCTTGTGATGATAATTTGACTTCCTTGCCTTTGTTTTTAACGGCTTCCAGATACTTGGGGAATGCAGTAGAGAAACATCCCTTGTTTTAACATCACAGACACCCCGGCAGTTTTCACTAATCCAAAGTAACCAAGCTTTCAAGTAACATGGGCCATTTCTGCACTAGACTGTTATGGCACCATTATTCCACTTTCAATCGCCTGTGGAACTCCGGGATTTGTAGTTTCCTGAGGCCAAAGAGCTCTCTGGCTGGGAATGCTAAATGCCCCTCCCTAAACTGCAAAGCCCAGGATTCCACAGGATGTTGACAGGGGAATAATAGCACTAGAACAGTGTAGTGTGGAAATGGCCATAGAGTTGGAAGGGGACGCATCGCTGAACTGTTCTTACTGTGAAGAATTTCCTTCTCATGTTCAACTGAAATCTATCTTCCTGCAACTTAAAACCATCAGATCACAGACAATCCTGTCTAGAGTCTGACTTTGGATACAAGCCAGTCCATCCCATTCTTCAACCTAGGGTCCATGAGGATTAGTAACCTGTTTTCTAGATAGAAAAAAGATAAGGAGGAAATAAAGGATTGGAGCCGGGGGAAATTTAAACCCATGGCGACAAAGATCCCAATTTTCCCCACATGAGGAACACAGGCAACTGTGGCCATTTCCGCACTACGCTGTTATAGTGCTATTATTGCACTTTCAACTTCCTGTGGGATCCTGGGGTTTGCAGTTTAGGGAGGGGCCTTGAGAATTCTCAGCCAGGGAGCTCTTGGGTCTCAGGAAACTACAAACCCCAGAATTCCAGAGGAGGTTGAAAGTGGAATAATGGCACTATAACAGTATAGGGCGGAAACTGCCCAAGTATAGAGCCCAGCTTTGGGCACAAGCAATCTGAGCTTGTTTCCAGGGCTGTAAGCAGATGAGGCACAAAAGTGTCACAAACAATTGCAGCGGATGCATTACGAGCTCAGCTCCAAGGGAAACGATGACATTATTTTTAGCTTCGGGACACACAGACGGCTACTGTACCGACTCCTGAATTAAAGAAGCAGCGTTAGAGAGCGGCGAGTTTCCCTTCAGATCCACTTCTCTCCACAAAACCGGAGAGGCCGAGAACCTTACGCTTACGTGGTAATTTGGCGTAGGAGAAACTCCAGCCATCTGGATTAGGATGGCGGTTTCTGCTCTTAGTGCAAAGGGAGAATTAAATTATACAAAGGAGACAATCGGAAGCCGGTTTTTCTGCTCCCAAGTCGGCCACTACAGTACACTGCGATAAACCTAGGGAAGGGGAGAGATGGCTGTTGTTGCCACGGAATTTTGCCAAAAAAAAAATAAAACGTTGCCATTTATTAGATAAATTAATGGACCGTGTGGTTGTCTATGGCCATTTCCGCACTACACTGTTATAGTGCTATCATCCCACTTTCAACCTCCTGTGGAATTCTGGGGTTTATAGTTTGCTGAGGCTCAGGAGCTCTCCGGCTGAGGATTCTAAAGGTCCCTCCCTAAACTTCAGGTCCCAGGATTCCATAGGATGTCAAAAGTGGAATAATAGCACTATAACAGTGTAGTGTGGAAAGGTCCTATGCGTTGCGCAGCAAAGAAGGTAAAGCAAAGAAGGTAAATGGCCCGTTGGGAGATGCGAGAGTACGGAATGTTGCAAGTGATGGGCAATTGTTCAAACGTTCAAAAAGATGTTAAAAAGTTACGTGGAGGTCAGTGCGTGAGAGAGCGACAGATACGTGTCAGAGAGAGGAATACAGACAAAAGATGGGAGTTAGTTAGGGTCAGTCGCGATGTAGATATGTAAAAAAAACTTCCTGTATGTTGACCCTCTCTTTAACAGTTACGGCTGGCTTTCTGCTTGGATTTAAATCTTCATAAATGTTTGAAAGGACGTCGCATTGAAGATGGAGCAAGCTTGTCTTCTGCTGCCCCAGAGACTAGGAGGCGGAGCAATGGATTCAAACTGCAGGAAAAGAGATTCCACATAAAGACTAGGAAGAACTTCCTACAGTGGAATAAACTGCCTTGGAGTTTGACGAAGTCTCTTTGGAGGTTTTTAAACAGGGGCCGGATGGCCATCTGTTGGGAATGTTTTGATGGTGTTTTCCTGCATGGCAGGGAGTTGGACCCGACAACCCTTGTGGTCTCTTCCAACTCTATGATTCTACGAAATAGTCTTGCCGGTGTGCAAAACTGAATAGAGCGGGAGCTGCTGTGACACTGCCGTGCGGAAAATCCATTGCACGATGTTGGCGTGATTGATGAATCACGGCTCAATGCGCAACGATGCGCATCAGAGCACTTCCCAACGCATACTTGGACACTAGTGCCGGAGCACAACAAGAGTGCCCAAAATGCACTCTGATGTATCAGTATCAGATGTATCAGAAATGCACAGGGTGCCTTAGAAGTCCCTGATTCGCATTAGAGTGCTCGTACCATTTCCCAGATGTGCATCATCACAATTCACCAAGGGAGTTGTATTGCACTTCTGGAACCTAGCTACAGATTTGTGCAGTTATTAAACACTGTCTATGATGTAGGGTCTTGTCCTATTTTTTGTATTATACATCTGTGCCCCTAAGAACGCTTCTGAGGGATTTGCTATAGGTAAAGACTGGTGAAGGCCATGGGTTGCTGATCCCTTGCACTCTGCACGCGTGGAGTTTTCTTGCATGGCAAGACTCGACGGCCCTTGTGGTCTCTTCCAGCTCTATGATTCTATAATTTTATCACGGAACTATACTTGAGTTCAGACACATAGCATCTGTTGTGGTAGCAGTTATTCAAGATTGTCCCATGATGGGAGGAACACTTTTTGATGCCATATTTGACGTTACAGTTGTGGGATGGAAGGAGGTCTCCACATTTGGTGGGAGTAATGAGAAGGCAGTAGACGACCCTCATAGATGGTAAATCTGTTTTTGCCATCACTAAGCAAAGGTGAGGAATCTGTGCCAACCCGATGACGACAAACTACTCCCTTCGCTCCTAGCTGTGCTAGCAGGGGCTGATGGGAACTGAAGTGCAGCCAGAAGTTCCTCACTCCCATTGTTGAAGTTCCTTATTTTCCCACCAATATTCTTGTTCTGTCTTCATCCCACCTGAGATTGCAAAACTTCTTCCTCTCACACACAGAAAGAAACAGGTGTGTATTTTGAGCGCTCCATGCTTTTTTAAAGATAAATAATGCATCCTCCACTTTGTGCATTTTTCCACTGAATGAAGCATGCCAGTGTGTAGTTTTGAAGCATGCGCATTTTTAGGTGTGAACATTCTGCATATGCATGCCTAGTTTGACACACAGCAGTTGAACTGCAGTTCTGGAGGGAAATCAGAGCAACCACACAGAGGTATACGAGGCACCCTCTTCTGAAGATAAGTCACTTCGGAGCATCGCAGAGAGATTGCACGTTCTAGTGCCGGATGCCAAGATAACCTCCCGATCCCAGCCGAGGATAATTACAAGGTACCGATTTGTGTCAAGATGCAACCAAGGCAACCTCGTTGGCGGATGGGTGATCGGGGCCTTGAAGCATTTCACGGTGAATCATCTTGCCAAAAAAAGATTAGCCTCCAAACACATCCAGCAGCTTTTTAATTTTCTCAAGCCGCGCTCTATCATTCCATGTCTTTCTGATGGTCACGCTGCGAGGGCCGCTGCTTATGTAACCGAGACAGCACCAGCCATGCGTAATGGGAAGACGGCAGCAATTGGCTTGAAAAGCCCCATGCAACAAATCTTTATGCAGGGAGAAAACTACAGAGATGGAGAGTGGAGGGCGGGGGGAGAGAGACAAACAGCCCAATGAAGAGTGAGTCTGCTCGGTGACTAAAGAATGCTGGTTGGCTGTTGGGGAAGGCAAATAGAACATGAAGTGGATTCTCCGACAGATTCTCCAGTTGGATAACCAGAATCTTGAACAGGAAGCCCTTCATGCTGCAACACCGTGTTGCAGCCCTATCCGATTTTTTTCCTTCCTTACCTTGGTGGATGGCGGTTCCCATGTTTGTGGAGCAGTGAATCCATTCTGGGTTTCCGACTGCACTTTAAAGGAGCGATTCAATGCTCTGACCTGGTTTGGAGAGGACGGTCCCACATCTTGGGGAGGGTCTTCCCAGTTCAGGTTCAAAACCAGACTGGTTTTGCTGCCCAATGGACATGGCAGCCACAAGGGAGGTCCCTTCCTTCCACCAAACGGTGGTCAAGGTGGCTAACAGCAACCAGGGAGAAAGTCAATGCAATGCAAAGGCAAATCATTAAAAAAAAATTCATTGTGGATCAACAAAAACTGCAAAACCAACAACAAACGTATAGTCCCACAAGAGCTGGTTAGTTTATGAGCCCAAAGACTTGTCCAAACAAAAATGCCTTTGCATTCTAGGGCAAGATTATCCACAATGGAAATCGGGGCACAAGCATAGTATTTGGAGAGGGAGGTCCAAACTTGGAACGTTGGCCTCCAAAAGATCAAGATATCACACATCCCATCAAAAGACCCATCTGCCACACCCATTTCAGGACCAAAGGCCTGAACCTCTAATGGTTGGGCAACCACCCATTAAAACAAAAAAAAACACCTTGAGCCTGCTTCTCTAGTTTCTCGTCGGCCCAGCAAACAGAATGAGATTTTTCAGCTGCGGACATTTCTGAGGCTGAGTAGCATATTGGTATGTACAGGCTTCCCTCAATGTACAAAGATTGAAATGCATTGCAATGTATTATGTAGCTGTTGTGGTATAATCCTGTGTCGTTCTTTTGATTTTTAATTTGAGATTTCTATTTGCATTGGTTTTTCTGTAGCCCCTGAAGGAGGCCAAGGATCATATACAACACATTGGGCTCGTTCCAAAAACAAAAGAATGAAAACATTCCCCAAGCACTTGGAGACGCATCTCTCTCTCTCTTTTTTCCAGTGGTCTCCTAGGAGTGCTCTCCAGTATTTGCTCCTTTGGGTGCCCTTTTTGGCAGTCTGCATGAACGAGAGCATTGTCGCTCCAAACAAAAATTCAGCCCCCTCAAATGAATTTTTTCTTCATCCCCAAATCCCTAGCATTGGAAAGAGACATTGAAAATTGTGCACATCTAGGACCCTTCTATTCACCGTGTCCCTCTGGTCACCTCACTGGCCCATTTCTTTGGACACCTTAATTGTCTAACTATGCAACTGAAGTATAAAATTACTGCAAGGCTAGAAATTGATGGACTGAAATTAAAAATCACTTGCAGGTAGAATTCTTGTTTGAGAAGGCAATGCTTTCATTTTGTCTCTCCGACCCAAAGCTACACCCCTGCAAAGTGAGGCAAGAAGTTACGGAGACACCACGACCGATAAAACGCTTCCAGGCGTGACAAAAAAGCCATCACTTCCCAATAGTGAGGCCACCGCATAATGGAAAGAATGACCTTCCCATGAAACCACTTTACCCAAACCAGCTGAGCCTTCTAGCAGCTGAAACCGGATACCGTGTTCCCAGTAGCCTTCATTCTTTTCCTTTCGGAAAACACACACTTTGACAGGCAAGATTAAACCAAAGGGACTCCAGTGGGCCTCTTTGCCAGTTGGGTTATTCCAATCGATTCCTCCCTTTTCAGCAAAACTGACAAATTTGTCCCAAGCTCTTCAGAATTCCACTGAAGAACAGGTAGCAAATTTGCCTTCTGTTTTGCCTATGTTGCCTGATGTGTTTTTTTTCCCATTAATCCAGCCAAAATCTTCTCTCTCTCTGCTTCAAAATAAATGGATCGGCACTCGCCGGTCTTCGGCAAGCAACCATCAAAACAGCGAGCCGAGACAAGTCCTTATTAAAAATTTAAACAAAAAACAAAAAACAAATCCTTTAGGGACCTTTATTTTCATAGATGGTATTTCACTTATGTAATGTCCATCGGTGGTTCCGAGGAGAAGATCCGGGCTAACAGGAAGGAACGGACTGAAACGATGGGCAGGGATGCTGCGGAGGGCAGAGAGACAAGTCCCAAGACGTGAGGGTCACGAAAGAACTCCCGCTTTCATTGCAAAGCTTAAACGTTTGCCCGCCCTTGCTAGTTTAAAGGGTTTTGCTTCATAAATCCAGGAGCTCTGCAAGGCGGTAAGTTGGGGTTCAGCAACTGGACTCTCTCATTTGGAATCTGAAATAAAGCCACCCATGGAAGTTTGGGGGTTTGATTTCCTCACTCTTATTTTTAACACATACCCAGCAGATAGGCACAACATGGTCCTTTCCATGTTGGGAAAAGTCCTTCTCTTTGAATCTGGCCTGGACAAATAGTGGACAGTTTCACAGAATCATAGAATCCTGGGGTTGGAAGAGACCCCGGGGGCCATCGAGTCCAACCCCCTGCCATGCACGAACACCCATCAAAGCATTCTGTTTAAAAACCTCCAAAGAGGGAGACTCCACCACACTCCACGGAGGCAGCAGATTCCACTGCAGGACAGCTCTGACCGTCAGGAAGTTCTTCCTGGGGTTCAGGTGGAATCTCCTTTCCTGCAGCTTGAATCCATTGCTCCTTGTCCTAGTCTCTGGAGCAACGGAAAACAAGCCCGCTCCCTCCTTGACATGACATCCCTTCAAATATTTAAACACGGCTATCACGTCCTCTCTTAATCTCCTCTTCTGCAGACTAAGCATCCCCAGCTGCCTAAGCTGCTCCTCAGAGGGCTTCACGGCTTCCAGACCCGTCACCATTTTGGCCGCCCTGCTTTGGACACGTTCCCGCTTGTCGTTATCCTTCTTGGAATGAGGTGCCCAGAACTGGACACAGGATTCCAAATGAGGCCTCACCAGCGCAGAATAGAGTGGTACCATGACCTCCCTCGATCTAGACACCGCACTCCTATTGATGCAACCAAGAATCATGTTGGTTTCAGTGCAGTTCTGTTTTTAATAACCCTTTACCCAAATTATCATACAACACCTCAAGTCCAGACAAAGGGTTGGTCAGACCTCGCCTGGAATCTTGTGCCCAGTTCTGGGCGCCAGAGTTCAAGAAGGATATTGACCAGTTGGGACAAGTCCAGAAGAGGGCAACCAAAACAGTAAAAGGGTTAGAAACCAGGCCTTATGAGGAGCTATTAGGGAGCTGGGTATGTTTAACCTGGAGAAGAGAAGGATAAGAAGCGATGTGACAGCCATGTTTAAACATTTGAAGCGCTGTCATATGGAGCAAGCCTGTTTTTTGTTGCTCTAGAAACTAGGACGCGGTGCAATAGCTTCAAAGTTCAGGAAAAGAGATTCCACCTAAAACATTAGGAAGAACTTCCTGATGACAAAAGCCATCCAACAGAGGAATATGCTGCCTGGGAGTGTGGTGGAGTCTCATTCTTTGGAGGTTTTTAAATGGAGGTTGGATGGCCATCTGTCAGGAACGCTTTGAATTCCTGCATGGCAGAATGGGGTTGGACTCAGTGGCCCTCAGTGGCTCTTCCAGCTCCATGGTTCTATTATTCTATGCTTTCCTGCACATTTTATTTAACACCAGCAAAACTCAGGGACTTATATCTAGAATAGGAGAAAATAAGACTGAGGGTCAAGGATTGCCAAAAGACGTTTTTGGCGCCCCAGACGAGGAGCGCTATGAAGCTTCTGTACTCTAGAGGGCACCATCAGAGTACAAAACAGAAAGGACACGAAAGCAAATGGAGATTGTACAGAATCTGCCTGGAAGGGGGAAACTTCACATAAGGCTAAAGCTAGGGACACTGGCTGAAATGCAACCAGAAATCGAGGATAAGGGAAGACACCCTGTTCCCGGCAGCAGCATGCCAATATTCTTACGGACTGCACCATTTGCTCGGTATAGGAATTAATTCAAAAGATCCCCCGTTGATCTGCCAGGAGGCTTGCGTCTGTCAGCCGCAGAGGACGGCCAAAGCAAACCCACTCTGAAAAAAAAGCTTGCGAAGTAAACCTCCTGATAGGGTTGCCTTAAAGTGGCCATAAGCAGGAAACAACTTGGAGGCCCTCAACACACGGGGCTGGGTAGGATGGGTTAGCCTTTTCTCCGACCCTTTTCGATTCCTGTTTGAGATCGTTTTAATTCCATAGATGGGTTCATGCGACTTTTAATCTTAACTTTTTAATGTTTCAATGTGCAGTTTTATTTTTAGTCCTTTTTGCCGTGCAAGCTACTTGAGACCCCGTCTTGGGGGGAAATGGGGCATAATTAAAGTGATGAACCGGTGCGGTTTGAGTATAGGAAGAAGACAGGTTCTGTCCCGGGCCCAGATACCAGGACCCTGAGCCACTAGATTACCACGGGGTAACCTTGGGAGGGTCGCACTCTCTCAGCCTCAGAGGAAAGTGATGGCAAAAACTCCTTATTTGGACAAGAAAACTCAAGGAGAGAGGGTCACCAACAGGCAGAGGCCAGTTGAAGAGGAGGGGCAGTGTGGTGTAGCGATTTGACTGTTCGACTAGGACTCTGGCGAGCCCAGGGTTCCAATCACGGCTCAGTCCCGGACCTTGAGCAAGCTACACCCTCTCAGCCTTCGAGCCATGGCAAATTTCCTCTGAACAAATTCCGCCAAGGAAACCCTAAGACTTACGGCAAGCCTGAGTCAACGGGAAGGCACGTAATCAGAAGAGGGGTCTTTGGGGTGCTTCGAGGGCCAGAAAATGCCCCCGAGGGCCACATGGGCTACACTTTGCCTGCTCCTGGTCTAGGTCCTGGAGGATCCCCAAGCAAGAAGCAGAGGAGGCGAGGTCGAGTTTCTAATATCAATATCCCCAAATCCATCTGGGTTCGGCCTGTATGTCTGCGGTTGTTCTCGGTTTCATTTTTCGGTTTGTTCCACTGTTGTCCTGATGTCCCTGGCCACCGTGACCTTATCCGCTGCCTCTGCCTGCTTCGTGCGACCCTGTGCCGTGCTTTGCCTCTCGCCGCCCATCGTCTGGCCACCCGGCGAAAGGTGGCAGGGAGGAGGGAGACCACCCGCCCGTTTTCGTACGAGGCTCACGTTCCTCGCTCGGGCGAAAGCCCAGCTGCTTTGGAACCGACGGGAACACCGTCCACCGAACAGAACAAACCCGATAAGAGGCTAATCACAGAAGAGCGGCATTTGGCGAAATATAATTATGTGCGCCATACAGCTACGGGGAGAGCGGGCATCTGTCTCCGAGATGGCCGCTGCTGTCGGTTTCAATTTGGGTAGTTTCGGCGGCCAGAGGACGGTCAACTACCTCGGGCTCTCCAGCTGTCGGATTAAACAGCCACGCTCTTATTGTTACTGGTCCTGCCAGCCATCTCGCTCAACGGCATACGACAGGGCTGGGGGAGGCACCTCCTTCCAAATATTGCTGGATTCAGTTCCCACCGGCAAGGGGATGATCGGAGGGTTTCCTGTCACGGGGGCAAGGGATCCGCTCTGAGTTTTAGTCCAAACTTTACGGCGGCTATAAAGACCAGATTTCAGCACTCTGGATCGTCCCTTTAGTGTTTGTACTAAAACCTGGGATGGATTTCCGGCTCCGCTGACACGGAAGCTGCCAGTTTCCCCCTAAACAGACTGGATAATGGAGAGGTTATCAGTCCGTGTGACAACCACCTTCTATTGTTTGAAAGTACTGTCACGTCAAAGATTGAACAACCCTGGTTTCTTCCTGTTCTGGATAGTAGGCCCAGAACCACCAGATTCAAATGGAATCTCAACTTCCCATTAGGAAAAACTAGGGGAATTTTCTTGTCCTTGACCAAAAAGTTGGGGAAGGGCACGATGGCACCTAGAGACACGTGACCAAGTATATGGTCAACCCCTATAAGATTTTTCCCATTTCAGGGTTTTCTCTTTTTTCGGCACAGGAAAGAGCACGCATGATGAAAAAAAATACATAATTTTTGTGTGCCTTCTAGTCTCTTCTGACTTATGGCAATCCTAAAGCAAACCTATTGCTGGGTGGGGGGTTGACAAGATTTACCCAGGTTTTTTTTTCTTCTGCCGAGGCTGAGAGAGTGTGACTTGCCCAAGTTCACCCAGTGGTCTGAGGAGGGATTTGAATTCTAGTCTCCAGAAGCCTCTAATAAATAAGGGAAGGAAGGAAGGACGGACGGAAGGACGGACGGAAGGACGGACGGAAGGAGGGAATGTTTAAATAACTATTAAATCTAAATTTAAATGTTTAAGTTTTGAGTTAAGTCTTCTAGGTCCCCAGAAAAAAAATATATTTGCAGGAGGTAAGGAACAGATTAAGAACAACTGGGTTTTTTTTAGATAGTAGGCCTTTGGCAGGACCCAATGTTTTTGGTTGTTTTACCTGCAAGGCGCCACATATATGGATGGTGCTATACAAATTGAAATGATTTTGAAATGATTCGGTCTTGCATACAAGGATGGAATCCGCCAAGATTTGCCTGCCTGGAAAGAGCTATTATAATCCTGGAACTGAGTGCTTCAGAGGGCAGGGAGGCCGTTCTTATTGGAGATTTTTAAATAGAATTTAGGGATGTAATTCTTGCTAATTTTCCTCTCGACAGCAGTTTTCTTCTTGGACCAAGAAAGTCTTCGAAAACTGCACACTTTCCGAATACTATTCCCAGTTCAAGACCTGCTCAGCACTAAATAATCTCATGTGGCTGTTTCGTGCAGAAAACAGCATTTTTTTTTCCAATGTAGAAGCAGTCTGCATATTCTGCACAGAAGAGAATGAACAGGAAAACGCTTTTCTCTGTGCATACAACAACATTCTGCACAGACATATTATTTTTCTGCATGGATTTTCTTGCACAAAGCAACCCCAGGCAAATTTTGCATAGAGTCAAGCATCAAGCTGTAAAGATTCTCATCGGCGCAGAATTCTTCTTGTCAGAGTTTCTCAACACGCTTTTGAATCATTTTATCGAATATTTCCCAGTATTGTCCCCATCTCTAATAGAAAGTGGACAGTTGCCAGTTGGGATGCTTTAAATCTGGATTTCCTCCATTCATAGGAGGTTGCAAGACCCTCGGAGTCTCTTCCGTCTGGAGGGCTGATATAGGCAAAGTACGGCCAAAGATGATCCAAGAGGATGGCCAAAAAGACAATACTACACCCAGTTAGGATGAGACAGAATGACCTCTTCTGGCTGTGCAACGGTGACCCTTTGTGGTGCACTTCTGCCTTTCAAAATCAAAGAAGGCAATGGATGACTTTTTTTAAAAAAACAGTGGGCATCACATTTTGTTTGCCTCCAAGGCCATTTCCACACTAGACCGTTATAGCACTATTATTCCACTTTCAACATCTAAACTGCAAATCCCAGGATTCCATAGGAGGTTGAAAGCGGAATAATAGCACTATAACAGTCTAGTGCGGAAATGTCTCCACTAAGATAGGAAGAAGACAGGTTCTATCCTGGGCCCAGTGATATTCAACATCTTTATCAGTGATTTATCTTCTTTGATGACTAAACGAGATGATGGTAGAGATGGTAAGCTGGCATTTATTCAGCTCTACCCTACCTATGAAATTCACGGGACTGCCGTAAGTTGACATGCGTATGCACACAAATGCAAGGCTACTTACAAAGATGTAAAGTTCCCGACAGAATGCCAGCCATAGTTTTTGCATTTTATTTTTTAAAGGAAGATTTTGACTGCCCAAAGAGGAGTGAATCTCGTTTCCTGTCATTACTAAAGTATTTGCAAAAATTCACAAATGTCTTCATACTTAGGAAGGAAAGAACTTGAGGTTGAAACAATCTGGAGGCAGGCAGGAAAAAAAAGACTGATGGATTTGCCCATCCATAGCAGCTTCCTTCCTGATCTCCCAGCCAACGACCCAAACTTTGAACTGGTTCCTTTGGACTACAGCTTCCAGAATCCCTGGTACTGGGTTGGGGAGTATGGGACGTGTAGTCCCAAAAGGTACCGTTTCCAGGTTCTGCTGATAAAGAGAGATGAGACTGTGCCTCCATTCAGCTCTTGTAGCAGCAAGGGAAATGGGGAACTCCAGTTCCACAGAACGCTTAGCCATGGATATGCAAGATGGGGTGGGAGGCGATGTTTCTAGTGATTTTAGAACTGAAAACATGAAAGAGAACACATTAAAAATTCATTACCAGTGACACTTGACACTGTATAAATTGAAAATGGATTTTTGACTTCGATAATGCCTTTTCTTGGCTAGCTAGGAATTGATACACAGAGTTAATTGCTTCTGCAAGGTTCTAGGGGCATTGCAAAAAGGATGCCTTTCAAAAATGGGAAATTGTCTTGTAGTAAGCTGGACACATTATGAAGTATTAAGATGTGTCAAAAGTATAGTTTGAAATGTTTTCCTCTCTGTTTCTCTGCCTATTATGCAACATCTGGGTGGGAAAAGTTCATCCCATAGACCACATGTGGCCCTTGGAACTGTATTCTCTGGCCCCCGAAGGCCTCCAAGAGCCCCCTGCTTTTTTTAAGTACTCAGACAACTCATAAGTTCCAGTGCATAGTAGTTCCTAATATTATATCATGCAGTACATTTGGAACTTTACAAATCCATAGCTACATTGGAGAAATGCCACGAAATCCTGCCAGGGAATTGCAAAGATGAACATTCAAGTGCCAGTGAGAGCGTTCAGTGCACATTGGGTATCTTTGATGCACATCAGATGTTCCTGAAGAGCATCACAAAGCACTTCTGAGGAGCATCGGGTACTTCTGAGGCCCACTGGGCACTTCTAATGTGCATTGGGCACTTCTGATGCGCATTAGGCTCTCCTGTTGCACCTCAGCACTTCCTAGCTGGTTCCTTGAGAGCGCTCCAATGTGCACTGGTGCCCCCAGCACATCAGGGCCATGGCACATCGGTCACTCCACTAGCTACTATGGCGCAATGAACATCTGTACATTGTAACTTCATGGGAGCCCCTTGGAGAATATGGACGTGGAATCTCCCCCATGTTTAGATGGAAAAGAGGAAAAAAAGATTCCATTTAACATTAGGAAGAACTTCTTGGCGGTAAGAACGCTTCAGCAGTAGAATGCGCTGCCTTGATGTGTGGTGGAGTCTCCTTCTTTGGAGGTTTTTAAAGAGAAGCTGGATGGCCATCTACCGAGAATGTTTTGATGGTGTATTCCTACATGGCAGAATGGGGTTGGACTGGACGGCCCTTGGGATCTCTTCCAGCTCTAAGATCCTAGGATTGCAAAATGACTCAATTCCATTTCCTGCCCGTGAAAGGCCACTTGCAAAGTCACAGAGTCCACGCTGAATTCTAGCCCATTTTTATTTATGTATCAAAACGCACGTCTCTTTCAAGGCTCTTGCAAAAATAAATTCTGTGAGTCCGAAAGGTGCCGCGCACCCCTCGGGCCTTTCCCATCTGCCTGGCCTGGAGGGAGGTTTTGCCCACCCCAAAAAACAAAAGGCAAGCCGTCTGCCCACAATATCAAGTTGGCAGGAAGGAGAATTGGATGGATTGGCACTGCATCAGCAAGGGCAAGAGGGGAGCGATGGCTGAAATAAGCCAACTTTCTTTGTATTCTTCGTTCACCCTGGTTCCTGCTGCTTTGAATAAGAGCTGTCCCCCCCATCCCAGGTTCTCTGGCCTCTTTGTGCTGACCCCTGCCAACCAACAGAAAGCCAAGGCAACGCAGGCCTAAGCAATCCGCCGGTAGAAAATTAAGCGGAATTACACGAACAATAGCTTATTCCTTTCCTAAGCCATCAATTTTATAAATTTCAAGAGCCTCCTTCCCACCTGATTACAGCATGGCTCCCGTTCTTACTCTCAATGGGGGATCTTGTCATTTCCCACACCAAAATGAAGGTGGGGAGGAGGAGAATATTAGCTCAGAATGGACCAATTTGCTATTTTCTTGTTGACGGTTATGACGACGGTGATGAATGGGATGATGATTAAGAAGAAGATGGGGATTATTAGGATGCCGTGCTTTTCTGGAGCTCTCTGGGTTGGATATTTTGGAAAAGAAATTTCAATAAAGTGCCCATTTGCACACTGACCGGGAACTGTAGTTTTGCGCCTTCAAACCCTGCTCTCCAGGACACTCAAACCATGCCAGCATGCCGGCTCTCTGCTTGGAAATGACGCCTTCATATACGGCCTTATGTATGCAAAAAAATGTTTTTATTTATTTTTTATCGTTTGCTCAACTCTCAAATGTATCTAAAAGTTTAAGATACGTTTTATACACCTCAATTTACATACTAGGGAAATTGGAGTTAAAGCAATTTCCAGTTGCAAAACAAGGGAGAAAGCATTCTGCATATTGAAAACAAACCTTTATTCAAAAATATAAGCAGCGCCAAGGATGTTGCAACTGCTCATATTTTGCAGTGCGTGACTACAAAAGAGTATATTTTGTTGCCGACTTCCGGCAATCCTAAGGTGAATCTATCACGGGGTTTTCTGGGGCTGAGAGTGTGTGACGTGCCCAAAGTCACCCAGCGGGTTTCCATGGCCAATTGGGGAATCAAACCTTCGTCTCCAGGGTTATAGTTCAATGCTCAAACCATTAAACCATGCTGGTTTATTCTCTCTACTGGGGAATCACACCTTCATAAATGGCCTTACAGATGCAAAAAAATTTAACCTAAAAAGAATCACAAGGTCTGGGTGCACCCAGGGGCTGCCATGACATTACAAGATCCAGGCAGTGACAGTCAGCGGAGTGACTGATGCTCCAAGGCCCAAGGTGCACTCAACATCAATGCATGTCCGGACACCAGCTTGAAAGCGTCGGAGCACCACAGCGCATCAGAAGTGCCCGATGCTCAACAGAACGACTCAGTGCACATCCGATGGGCCCAAAGTGCATCAGAAGGCCCTAACCCGCATTGGAGCACTGTTGCCCATGGCTCAATGCGCATCTTTACCATTTCCTAACAGGGTTTCTCGGCATTTCTGCAACATATCTGCGGATTCATAAAGTTACAAAACAGGCTGCGTCGCAGAATCTTGGCCGTTGTTCATACGCCCATGTTTTAAGAATGAGATATCGTTTTGCACACATTCACACACACAGCGGGCCTTTCCACACGACACTGTTCTAGTGCCATTATTCCACTTTCAACCTCCTAGGGAATCCTGGCGTTTGCAGTTTAGGGAGGGGCATTGAGAATTCTCAGCCAGAGAGCTCTTTGGCCTCAGGAAACTACAATCCCCAGAATTCCACAGGAGGCTGAAAGTAGGACAATAGCACTATAACAGTGTAGTGCGGAAAGGCCTACAGTTTTCTGGCTCTGTGTCCCCAGCCTCAAGGGGAAAAAAAAACCCCTTCTCTAACTTCTAATTTGGAGGAGAATTAGTGCATGTTTGTCAGCCACAAAACCCAATTAGATACGTAGGCAGAATAAATACATGTCGAGAAAGAGGAGGCTTTGATTCCGGCACTCGCAGCATGAAGAGTTGGGACTGACTCATGGTTTTCTTTCAGAGAGAAAGGGAAGGAAAGAACTGCCACCCCACAACTCGCCTGTGCTTAAAAAAAAAAAATCTTTAAGGGGTTCTATATTTATTCGGTCTGCACAGCAATTGCCGCTTGTCAGGGCTGTCTCTGCGAGAGATTTCGAATAAAGGGCCTTTTCAGACAGGCAGCCAACGTATAGAAGGGGACTGGGGACCAGGATCACGCCCACCGTCTCCACTTCTGGCTTCAGTGGCATTCATGGATAATTTGAGGCTCCAGGAGGCAGAAAGCTCTTGGCAGCCTCCGGCAGCATAGCTGGGGATGATATGAGTCAGGGGCAAGGTGGGCAATGGGCCACACGGGGCCCCAAACTCCACTTTTGGGGGCCCCGAAGACCGCTGCTGGTCCCTCAAAGTCTCCCAACCTCCAGAAGTTAACAAAACAGAGGTTATCCGTATAATTGGTCGACGGAAGCCGTTAATCAATATTCCCGTTAACCGTACTCACGAGAGGACAATTGAGAATCTTCTAACATCCCTCGCGTATATTTTAAGCCAACGTCCCAACATGCGAAGAGAAGGCACAAAGGAACAGGCTGCCTGCGCAACTCTGTTTCTGCTGCTATCGTCCGTTGCGCAAGGATGGGTTTTTGGCCCTGCCGCTTTGTTGTGCGCCTTCGAGTCCTTTCTGACTTAGGGCGAACCTATCACGGGGTTCCCTGGGGCTGAGAGTGTGTGACACGCCCAAGGTCACCCCATGGGTCTCCACGGCCAAGCGGAGAATCAAACCCTGGTCATAGTTCATAATGCTCAAACCACTACACTATGCTGGCTCTTTTTGCAGCATGACTTACGCATATGTTCCTAACTGGATGCCAGTCAAACTGTCTATCTTACCATCCATCCATCCATCCCCTCATTTCCCACAGATCATTTTCTGCATTTTTCATTCCTACCAAATATTCAGAAGGTTCTTTTCTCCCCACCTAGCCTGTCAACAGCGGTTAGATGAGCCGCACAAAACCCAAGCCGTGCAGTGATTAAAGCCGGCAGTTTTGCAACGTGGGTTGCTCCCCTGCCAGTCCGTCTCCCCTCGGGGAAGCCGAAAGGCAAAGTGACCTTCAGTTTCTCCCACAGTTAAAATGACCTGCCTATTACCTTAAATTGGGACGCCAGGGTCGGGGGAGGAATCACGAATCTGATGCTGGTGGAAATTAAAAGGTCAGGCTTTCTTTGCCCCCCTAGGAGGTGCAAGTGGCATTTGACAAGTTTTGCTGGATTGACGGTTTGGGAAGCGATGGAAGCTCCACTTTAAAGACCAGCTCCAGCGAAATCTAACCTGCTGATCTTTGGGCTGTCGCTTTTCTGTTTGATGCCCGTTCGTCATGCCAAAATGCCAAGATGGTAAACAGCAATAGCAAAATGAGTGTTGAGAAATTTTTACCTAGTGATGGAGTAGGCAGAACGGCAGCCCTGGGTCTCTTTCACACCACACAAATTATAGCACTTTGATACCACTTTAAGTGACGGGGCACCATGCTGTGGAATCCTGGGATTTGTCATTTGGACAGGCATCACAGCTGTCTGCCAGAGAATTCTAAATACGTCCTGAAACTAGAAATCCCAAAACTCCATAGGGTGAAGTCATGGAAGCTACAGTGACATCAAGGTGCTACAATTGTGTAATGTGAAGAAGATCATTCTTTTTAACACACATGAGGGTTCTTCTAGTTCGAAGGTGGCAACGTACGGCTCTCCAAATTGTGTCGGACTGGAATTCCCAGTAGCTCTGGACATCCTTGCTGGGCTCCAGGATGCTGAGAGCTGCAATCCGGCAACATCTGCAGAGCCACAGTTTCCTATTTGTGTTCCATTTCAAAAGGTCACATAATTCAGGCTGCCTTCTATCAACGACTCATCTTTTCTCTAGGAAGCTCCAAGGGGTACAAATCGTCAACCGACGTTCATTAAGGAGCCCATGAAGAAAATCTTAAATGTTTTCTTGAAAGAAAGGAAGGAAGGAAGGAAGGAAGGAAGGAAGGAAGGAAGGAAGGAAGGAAGGAAGGAAGGAAGGAAGGAAGGAAGGAATGTACCGAAAAAAGTAAACCTGGATAAATCTCTCTTTTTCTCCACCTAGCCTACCCAACAGGGCAGAGAGAATCACATATGCCAAAAACTTCCAAAATACACCTTGCTTTTTTCCAGTAGAACCATCCGCAGGCACTACTCTTCAGCACAGCTTGGAAACAGTATCTTTTGGACTGCAAATCTCAATATCCCCCATCTGGCAAGCTCTGGCCATCCCACAGCGACCTTTCCAAACATCGACCCTGTTCTCCCTTCTTCTTAGCCACAGAGCATCCATGCCACCCCAAACGACTTGGAGGAAGTGTGAGCTGGAAATGCAAGAAAATTAATAAATAATTGGGGAGAAGGAAAAAAAAAGACTTCTCCCCAGCCGCCTGACAGCAAAATCTAGAGCGTGGATAATAGGAGGAAAAAAAAGATGCCTCAGCTGTTTAGCCGAGAAAGATCAGTAGGAAAGGAGGAGTTGGCTTTCCCTCTTTATTCTCACCCTCCCAACTTTTGCTTAAATCCCCCGAGGCATCGGTTATGAAATATCAGCAGAATCCTCGCTTGAAAAGAAGGAATGATGAACGCTTTAGACCGAAGTCCCTTGCCTTCTTTCTGTGCGTGCTCGTCTCGTCCCCTGGGACCGAAAAACATTAGATTCTGGAAAACTATATTTAATCGGGGGCTCGTTGCCACCGTGCAATGACCCCGCCGGTTCCCAGCAATGGTTTCTCAGGAGAACAGGGCATCTAAAGCAAAAACAAGGGTCCCCGTTTGACTGTTTTTTATCAGGATCGCCATGTTCCAAGCCAAGCCAGGCTCCCAAAGACAGAATAAGTGACAAAAGATGTAATTTGTTGGCTCAATAAAGTTGGCCCAGACAGTCCCCGGATGCTCTTAGCTTTTGAAAAACAAAACAGCCCTTCCAACACTGTCCTGAAAGAGACTCAAGCCAGTCAAATAAACCATATACAACTTTTTCTTAACCGCTGCTTCGGGGAATGATAGGAAGCAGTTGTCTTTCCAACGGGCTTACAAATATAGCGTATCGATGTTTTTGCCCTTGGAATGAAATCCCTTGAGAGTTTGAATGTGATGTAGGGATGGGAATATTTAAAAATATTCTGAAAACTGGTGGAAGGGCATTTTTCCCAAGCGTCAAGAGAGCCTGAGGAAAAGCGTTGGACTACAGCCCTGGAGTAAATAGAAATCTACTGGCTCTGAGTGGGTCACAGACTCTCAGCCCCAGAAACTCCACGGATACGTTTGCCTCAGCGTTGCCGTAAGCCAGAAATTACTCAAAGACGCACAGCAGCAATAATTCACTGAGTCTACTCCGGTGAGATAAAAGCTTACCCAGAGTTCGAAAGCATCCCTTTTTGAGACTGTAACTCCCAGAATTCCCCAGTCATTAATCACGCTACCTGGGGTTTTGGGAGGTGGTAGTTCACCAAAAGGAACCTTTGTGAAGCTCTTACTGCAAAGGATGTCATGTAAAGGATGGGACAAGCTTGTTTTCTGCCATTTAAGAGATTAGGAGCCTTTCCACACGACGCTGTTATAGTGCCATTGTTCCACTTTCAACGCCCTATGGAATCCTGGGGGGCACTGAGAATTCTCAGCCCGGGAGCGCGTTGGCCTCAATAAACTACAAACCCCAGAATTCCACAGGATGTTGAAAGTGGAATAATAGCACCATAACTGTGTAGTGCAGAAATGGCCTAAAAATAGCAGGCGGGGTGTTCAGGTTTCCTGCCCCCAACCTAGCAGAGTTAAGAAAAACACACACACACACACACACACACACACACACTTTGATATTTGCAATTTTTCCACTTTTTGCGGGGGGTCCTGGGCCCCAACCCGAGTGAATATAGAGGGCCAACTATATACACAATTTCAGCCACGATCTCTCACAAATGGAAGAGGAGGTGGGTAGCTTATTCATGAGCTTTTGCTTTCTTTATCACACGCCATTTTCGGTCTCCCACCAGGGATCGTAGTTAGGCATACCAGGAGACATGCCATTTTATTTTCCCCTGTATAAATTAGATTTTGTGTATTAAATATTAAGTTAAGAAGCAGCATGCACCCACCAAGCAATCACAGCATGCAAAGTATTTTTTTTTAAAAGAAAGCACATTACTGAATTGAATTTCATTCCATTGGTTCCTCGAGGCGTATGTAAATGTTAACCCACTTATTAATTAAAAATATAAAATATTGAACTGTCCCCACTTCACCTCTGAGAATACAGCAGAAACAACATTTAAACAACTGGGCCATTCCGAAGAAGCATTATTCTAGTATATCCCTCAAGAAAAGCTAAGGGATAAACATGCTGTTCCAATTTCTGAAACAATTTTTTTTTTTTTTGTTAAGTATAAGCCTGATTTATAGCCCAGGATGATATTTCATCAATGGGAGCTAATGACAGCCTAGAAACATTTTCCTGATGGTGGACAAATCTCTCTCCAGCCTTGGAATGCTACACTTATCCATCATTGCCATTCGTGGAAGTGACGCCTTCCAGCTAACACGATGGAGCAGAAAGACAGCTGGGCACCAACTGGCCATTTCGATTACCATTAAGAATAATAACATTTACAATAGCCTTTCCTTCAAAGAGCGGAACACAGAGTCATAAAATCACAGAATCACAGAGTTGGAAGACAGAGTTGGGTATGTTTAGTCCGCAGAAGAGAAGGTTAAGAGGGGACGTGATAGCCACGTTTAAATATTTGGAGGGATGTCATGTTGAAGATGGAGCAAGCTTGTTTTCTGGTGCTCCAGAGACTAGGACAAGGAGCAATGGATTCAAACTGCAGGAAAAGAGATTCCATCTGAACCTCAGGAAGAACTTCCTGGCATCAGAGCTGTCTGGCAGTGGAATCTGCTGCCTCCGTGGAGTGTGGTGGAGTCTCCTTCTTTGGAGGTTTTTAAGCAGAGGCTGGATGACCATCTGTCGGGAGTGCTTTGATGTGGGTTCCTGCATGGCCGGGGTTTGAACTGGATGGCCCCTGTAGTCTCTTCCAACTCTAGGATTCTATGGATCTATAGCGAGACTGCAGCAGCCATAGAGTCCAATCCCCTGGCATGCAGGAACACACACTCAGCATTCCCAGCAAATGGCCGTCCAGCCTCTGCTTAAAAACCTCCAAAGAAGGAGACTCCACCACGCTCCATGGAGGCAGCAGATTCCACTGTCAAACTGCTCGTACCATCAGGAAGTTTCTTCCTACGGTTTAGATGGAATCTCTTTTCCTGAAGTTTGAATCCATTGCTCCGTGTCCTAATCTCTGGAGCAGCAGAAAACAAGCTCGCTCCATCTTCAATGTGGCATCCCTTGAAATATTTAAACTTGGCCCTTGTGTTGCCTCTTAACCTTCTTTTCAACAGGCTCAACATTCCCAGCTCCTTAAGCTGCTCCTCATAGGACATGGTTTCCAGACCCTTCACTATTTTGGTTGCCCTCCTCTAGATGTGGCCCACTGACCTTTACATCGACATATACAGTCAGGGAAAAAGAGAATAAACATAATACTATAGCAACACGTGGAATGAAATGCCCAGCATCCCACCAGTCGCTACCCCTTCTCAGCACCTTGAAACACAGCTCAGTGGCTTAAGACGGTGAATCAAAGAGAAAGGCTGCATTTAAAACAGTGGAAAAAGCCTGCAGGTGTCTGGCCTCTGTACTTTGACTATTTGCTGCTCAAGGCAGGGCAGTAAAAATCTCTTGGAACACTCCTAGCATCAAACGAGCATTTTCAGCCAACTAAATTTTCCCTGTGACTCGGCAATACCTTCCATCTGCCAGTAACCAAATTTTCCTACCTCCCATGGAACAAAACGAACCTGTCCCACCATTTAAGGAACCACCATTTTCCTCTGCCTTGTTCTTGCACGATGCAAGGGTTCAATGCAAGTCCAAGCCCAATTTTTTCTGCTTGGAGAGCCACCAGAATAGGAGGGGAAAAAAGAAAATCTCCCCCACCACACCCTCAGCTGTCACCCTGGCACCGTAACTCAGGCAAACAGTTTTAATTATTATGCTCCGAGCTAATCGCCAATTCTCTGTTTCCAAAGCGAGCATCACTTTGGGAAGCTGCTGCAGCTTGACTTCCCCGAAAGAAGAACAAAATGCATTGGAGAAACTTCTCACCCTGGGAGTGCATTCAGGAAAAAAAAGGAGAAAGAAAATGAGCACGTTGTTATTTCATGCACACACATGTGCACCACTTAGACTGGCTTTCTAAAAGGATTAGACATTTACCGCTATTGTATGCAGTCTGATTGGGCCACAGCTGGGTTGCTATAAATGCAAGGAGAGTTTTTCTAGTGTCTGTACGCTCTGAAAATCAAAAAGGAAGGGGGGGGTAAGTGAAGAGGAAGGAGAGAAGAAAGAAAAGGAGGACAGAGTTGCCAGTTCCTTCCTCTGAAATAGAGGCTACAGAGCCTGATATTCGTTGGCGGTCCCCCATCTGAGTACTAACCAGGGCTGACCCTGCTTAGCTTCCAAGATCAGACAGGATCTGGTGCCTTTAGGGTACCTGTGTGCACGTGGGTGTGCATGCATGCGTGCACTCACATGCCTTAAGGTCACCTGTTGATGTACGGTGACCGCATGGATTGCATGGAGTTTTCTTCGGCAAGGAATACTCAGAGGTGGTTTTGCCAGTTCCTTCCTCTGCAATATAGCCTACAGCACCCAATAGTCGTTGGCAGTCTCCCATCCAAGTACTAACCAAGGCCGATCCTGCTTAGCTTCCAAGATCAGACAGGATTTGGTGCCTTTAGGCTGTGTGTGTGTGCTTTCAGGTCACTTGTTGATGCATGGTGATCCTATGAATTTCATAGGGTTTTCTTAGGCAAGGAATACTCAGAGTTGGCTTTTCATTGCCACCTTGCCTCTGGAGATTTCGCCTCTGCAAGATGTCTTCAAAAACTGCACAGTTTTTGGACTTCCGGTGGCTGTCGTGGCGAAGTAAAGTCGCCATGCTAGAGCTCCGTGTCAAGGGGGATTCAAGCAAGGCATTTAGCTGGTGAATCACTTCACGATCTTGCCGGCAGTGGTCTCTCCAAGAAGGGGAGATCGAAGGCTATCTACAAGCACCCATTTTCTGTTACCTAGACCCCGATATTGTAAGTTGGGAGTCGGAAGGCGCGGCGGGATGAGGACCACATCCAGCCAAGCTGCGTCTTAGCCTCCGTGAACGGGTTGGAATTTTGCTAAGAAACAATTCCACACATTGGTTTCTTAAAGGCTGCGATCGGTGCTGAGAATTTATTTGACATTCATATACTTTGTACGCTTACCCGCCTATCCTTCCCCCTCCTCTCTTTGCTTCTCTTTCGCTACGCATTGAACAGTCAAGCATAAACTAAATAAGTTGAAAATATACACAGATGTATATAATCACATCCTTGCACGGCAAGGCATACCTTTGTAACCTTCCATCGGGATGGATGCAAAATGCTGTCCGTGAGGCTTCCTAAAGGGCTCCGGCATTTCTGCTGGCCAAAACACCAGACTGTAGACTGGGACTGGTTCCAGGGAGCGCATGATTCCCCCGTTATAAGAGTTCTCTTGGCTACTTGTCTGTTTCTGGGCACAATTCAAAGAGCTGGTCACGACCTACAGAACCCTACTTGGGACCAGGCTGTGTGACAGGGTCATGTTCTCCCATACAATCCTATTCAGACTTGGAGAATTAGGAGGGAGACCCTTCTCTTAGTGCCTTTCCGCACTAGACTGTTATAGTGCTATTATTCCACTTTCAACCTCCTATGGAATCCTGAGGTTTGCAGTTTAGGGGAGAGGCCTTCAGCATTCTCAGCCAGGGAGCTCTTTGCCCCCCGTCAGCTACAAACTCCAGAATGCCACAGGATGTTAAAAACGGAACGATAGCACTTACCAGTGTAGTGCGGAAAGGCCCTTAGTCTCACCACTCTCGGAAGGAAAGGCGACGAGGAGAAAGGGATTTTCCACTAAAAACAGCCCGGATGGTGGAACTCCCTTCCTTCCAAGGAAAGCTGGACTAACTCTAACCAGTTCTCCTTCCACTGGTTGGCAAAGACCTTTTTTCATTCAGGGTGGACTTTGAGCAATGCATCAAGGAAGCAGTTTTTAATGATGAAGCCTTGTCTTAGGAACATGATTTTAATCTTTTGCAAAAAAAAAAAAATTTTAAATTGTGCTTTTGGATTTACAGCTGCTTCAGTCGAAGATCTTGCTTTGTGTTTCAACAGCATCTTTTGGAGGAAAAGGCTGGATATACATCCACTCAATAGATAATAAATATATATACACTGTGTCCTCTCTCACTCACAGCTCTCTAAGCAAAGTCCCTCTGGCAACATGTGTTGCACAAGGAGGTGCTGGTTCCTTCTTACGCAATGTCTGGGAAAAAGATAGTTACAGGGGCATAATATCCAGTTATACCAGAATAAATCTGGCTCACAGAAATAACCACCAAGGTCCTACATCACAGTCTGCGTTTTGTAACTGTATAAACCCATAGCTAGGTCACCGAAATGCACTGTTAATGAATTCTGAAGATGTACATCTGGAAATCTATTGGTTTCATAGAATCCTCGAGTTGGAAGAGACCACAAGGGCCATCGAGCCCAACCCCCTGCCATGCAGAAATATACCATCAAAGCATTCTCGACAGACGGCCATCCAGCCTCTGTTTAAAAACCTCCAAAGAAGGAGACACCACCACACTCTGAGGCATATATTCCATTGTCAAACACCTCTTACTATCATGAAGTTCTTCCTAATGTTCCAATGGAATCTCTTTTCCTGGAGTCTCAAGCCACTGCTCCGTATCCTAGTCTCTGGAGCAGCAGAAAACAGGCTTGCTCCATCCTCCATATGACATCCTTCAAATCTTTAAACGTAGCTATCATGTTACCTCTTAACCTTCTTTTCTGCAGGCTAAACCTACTCAGCTCCCTAAGCCTCTCCTCACTGAGCACTTCCAAAGTACGTCAGGTACTTCTGATTCACACTGAGCGCCTCCGATGCACACTGGGCATTTCTGATGCGCCCCAGGTGCCCCTGCTGCAGTTTGGCAATTCCTAGCAAGTGCATACTCACCGAGGAGCATGCCAATGCTTAACAGCACCCTTTCCGTATTGGGCCATCGCATAGTAGTCTTTCCACCATCATACAACAGATGCCTGCACGTTGCAACATCACAGCAGCCCCTAAGTGAATATAGATATTGTGAAATGACTCGGTTCAATTTTGCACACACGGAAGACCTTCTAGGAAGACACAAGTCCCAGGCAGACTGCCAGACAACTTTCCCAGGCTCTGCGAACAATAAAGCAGCCAGAGAGGGGGAGAAGAGGGCAGGCAGGAGAAAATCTAGGCCCTTTTATTCTCCCCTCCTCCCCACCTTGCTGGCAAATCCTTTCCTTCCCGCTCTGCCAGGGAGAAGTATCAACCTGAACAGTTCTCCGCCTACGGAACAACCCGTTTGATCTTCTGCAACAAAAGCCAGCTGCCACCCGTGGATCCATACAGAGCTATTTCTTCTGGGAGAGAATATCTTTCTGTGAGGGGAAATAAAAATGTACCATATTGCCGAGTGGCCCCCTTTGGCAGGAGATGATTGCTAATCCAACCATTACGACAAGCCCACATTTCACCAGAGTGCAATCATTTCGTTATTGCTGTTTGCTTTAACTTGACTCCCCCCCCTTTTTTTTTTCTGGAACTCATTTGCAGCTAAGCAACTGTTCTATGCTTTCTGTTTGGTGATAATTTTGCAGGCGATTTAATAAATCATAGCAAACTGGGAGGAAGGGAGGAGAGAAAGAAGGGAAAGAGACAACCCTGAGCACCACAAAACCATTTGCAAATTAAGATAATGAGTGTTTACCTCCCACATACACACACAGAGAGAGAGACAATCTCAGTCAAAGGTTTGTTTACAGTCACCCAGATGTAAGTGTCATCAGCCATGAGAAATGAAGCTTTCCTGTTTATATGCAGCCAAGCGTGCATGTCTTAAATGGATACAAAGTGAGTGGCCCAAAGCACCGAAAGGAAACATCAGGTACACGTGATTCTCTGGCCGCATATAATGGTAAAATTGCCACGGACTGGTCATCACTTGGCTTTAGGAACCTTCTGATAAAACCAAACCCACTGCAGGAAGGAGATACGGAACAAGAGGGAGCAAACAAAATGAGTTTCAACAGAGAGAAATGTAAGGTCCTGCACTTATGCAGAAAAAATGGAATGCACAAATATAGGATGGAGGACATGTGGCTGGACAACAGTATGTATGAAAGGGATCTAGGAGTCTTGGTGGACCACAAGCTGAACATGAGCCAGCAGTGTGATGCGGCAGCCAAGAAAGCCAATACAATTCTCGGTTGCATCCATAGGAGTATGGTGTCTAGATCGAGGGAGGTAATGGTACCACTCTATTCTGCCTTGGTTAGACCTCATTTGGAATACTGTGTCCAGTTCTGGGCGCCTCAATTCAAGAAGGATATCGACAAGCTGGAGCGTGTCCAGAGGAGGGTGACCAAAATGGTGACGGGTCTGGAAGCCATGAAGCCCTGTGAGGAGCGGCTTAGGGAGATGGGTATGTTTAGTCTGCAGAAGAGAAAGTTGAGAGGGGATATGATAGCCATGTTTAAATATTTGAAGGGATGTCATGTCGAGGAGGGAGCGGGCCTGTTTTCTGCTGCTCCAGAGACCAGGACAAGGAGCAATGGATTCAAGCTGCAGGAAAGGAGATTCCACCTGAACCTCAGGTAGAACTTCCTGACGGTCAGAACTGTCCGGCAGTGGACTTTGCTCCCTCCATGGAGTGTGGTGGAGTCTCCTTCTTTGGAGGTTTTTAAGCAGAGTCTGGATGGCCATCTGTTGGGAATGCTTCGATGGGTGTTCGTGCATGGCAGGGAGTTTGTCCGGAGGGCCCCAGTGGTCTCTTCCCACTCTATGATTCTACAATTCTATGAAATTCTGAGCATAATCCTATCTCTTCTTTGCCTCCAAGTTATATATTTATCAGCTACACTTCATGATCATTTGGGAATGGGGAACTTGGCTAGACCCTACCACACAGCTGCGGAGGAACTTAACATGGAACTTAACTTCAGTCTTTCTCCCAGACTGAGACTCAAAACAGCTTACCAACTGAAATGATTTCAACAGCTAGCATTCTGCTTGGGTTTTGCATCTTCGTAAATGGCCTTACGTGTGCACAAAATTGAACTGAGTAGTTGGGCAACATCCATCTTCACCTAAGGGCTGCCATGAAGATACTGTTTTTGGGCATCCCTTGTAAATGGACGGTCGACGCATCATGGCCCAGTGTCCAAGTGTGCACAACAGGGCATTATCGGCTGTGCAATGCTAGCCAGGGGAGCAAGAGAGGTCCCATGGCCCAAGGTTCATTGGGCATCTGCGCACATCCAGACTCCCCAGTCCGCAGGCAGGCACCGGCTAGGAAGTACTGCAGCACATCAGGAGCACCCAATCTGTATCAGAAGGGGCCAAAATGCACCAGAAGTATCCAGTGCACATTGGAACATTCCTGCCAATGCCCAGACGCACATCTTTGCCACTCACCAACAGGACTCAGTTGTCCTTCTGCACAACATATCTACGGATTCGTAAAGTTATGAAATACAGTCTGGAATGTGCAATGTCAACCATCCTAGCTAAAAACATTACAGAAAGTCAACATTAAATTGGAATTATACTACCAACAAGACTAAAAACTGCTATTTCTTAATTTGTTTGTTTGTTTGTTTATTGTATTGCTATGCCGCCTTTTCTCTCAAAGTGAGACCCAAGGCAGCTTCCGAAAGAGCTCAAAAACATTTAAAGTATACACTTAAAACGCTAAAGAGCAACTTAAAAGAGTACAATTTAGCCCTATTAAGGATTACCTGGACCTGTGCATCCCAATGTTGCAGGGGATTTGATGCCCTCCCTGGAAGAGACCAGCATGCCTAGTGGCCAGGAGGGAGGGCTATTTAAGCCCGGTCTGCCCTACACCTGGCCACATTTGAGACTCTGGGAGTGGGGAAGGAGGCCGCCCTTGAGGAAAACCTGGGTTTGGGGTTCTCACCTGCGGGGTCCTGGGACTTCGTGGGAACCCACTGGTTTTACCTTCCAACTGCAGGCAGCCGTGAAACAATCTAGAAGTTTTGGATCACACTTGGGACCCGGGTGTGTTGCCCAGGGGTGGGCTGAGAAAGTAGTGGAGGAAGCCACGCCTGGCTTCAGCTGGACCCCCATCAAGTTTTTTTTCCCCTCTCTTGCTACAAAGCCAGGCCAATATACCTTTAAAAGTTTTGGGTCAAATAAAGTGGCCTCTTATTATCCCAGTGTCACGTGTCAGGTCTCTTTATTCCAGACTGGGCCTCCAATGCCCTTTCTTCATAAACCTTCAATTCTGAAAGCCCATCAGAATGACCAAAAGCTTTGCCCACCAAGAGAAGGAAAGTAAGGGGGAAACTGCTTTAGCCTCAGTAGGAAGGGGGTTCAAGAGCTTAGGGGCAACCACTGAGAAGGCCTTATTTTTTGTCTCCAAGATAGTCAAACCTCTCCAGAGAACCTTAGGATCTGGGCAGGCTCATACAGAGAGGTGGAAGTAAAAGAATGCACAGGGAGGGAAATCAGGGTTTTTTTAAAGCTTTGGAAATCTGGGCCAAGATTGGGGGGTCGTGCCACGTAAAACTCTGCACCCATGCAAGAATTGTGCAACGGGGCCCTTGTGCTGAAGGGACCGATGAACCAATACACCAAGCACAATGCTCCACGTTCAGTGTGTATCCAGGTGCAAAGGCATCACCTGTGCGACTTTGTTTCTTCGGCTCTGAACGGAATGGAAAGGTTCTGTGCTGGGCAGAAATGCTCGCCCACTTTCATGGGGGAACTCAAGGCCTGCTGACGACAACTGCCCAAGTGGAGAGCTTGGTTAAGGTCTTGGGGATGGGGTTGGCCAGATGAAAGGAGTCATGGCAATTGGGATGGAGTGAAGGAGGCCTCCCAAAGCTAGCAGAAAGGACAGGAGAGCAAACCAGAGGGAAAACTGCCAACTGCCCTGGGCTCATCCCAAGGCAGCCAAGGGATATTTAATAATACAGGAAGCAGTGGAAAGGAAGTCTGGAGAATATCTCATCCAGCTTGATTTGATTTATTTGATAGATATATCAGGACCTGGCCTGCCTCAAGATAGCTAGGGATCTACATAAAAATACTCCAGTCTAAATCTGTCAGTTCTGGGGTTCTCGTACGCCATCATCTTGACTCCAACTTACAGTGTCCCTCTCCTGGGATTTTCTTGGCAAGGTTTGTTCAGAAAGGGGCTGCCTTTGCCTACCACTGAAGCTGAGTGTGGCTTGCCTGCCATCATTTTGGAAGGAAAATGGATGTATTTGAAACAGTGGAGAGTTCTAAGGAGGTAGGCAAGGGCAACCCCTTTCTGAACAAACCCAGCAGGTTTCCGAGGTTAAACCAGGATTCCAACTAGAGTCCTAGTCCAACATTCAGCCCACGACGCTGCCCATTGCAAATATCTAAAATGACAGATCGCAAGTGTCTGAGACAGCAATTGTGCCCAGTTTGCTCTGTGAGCTTCACAACTCAAGAAGGATTTGAACTCAGGCTTCTGTTACTTCTTCTTCTTTTTTCTTTTTTTATGGAATGATTTGGAAAACTGGAATTTAATTCTGCAACCAGCACACAACATAAACATGCTTGCTCTTTAACATCGGCATTAGACACCCTTTTCCAGGGGATGAAATCTTCAGAAGTGAATTTGGTCGGCCGTCATGCAGCAGCCTTCCCGGCAGCCATAAAACAAAGACATGAATGGGACAATGCTTACTGCAGCCAGCGTAGGTGGAAAAGGGAGAGTCTATGAGACTCAGAGCTTTTATACAGTAGGGACGCATCAATTAGGCAAACAGCTGGGAGAGGCTGTCAGCCTATATAAACAGGGAAAGGAATGGGAAGACGCCATTGCAGGCAACTGATCTTACCAATAGAAGCAGCATGCCTTACGTTCAGATCCCTTGCTCATGTTCCTGGAAACCTTGACCCTCACCTTGTGTGCGGACTTCGCTACTGGCCTATCACTCTGAATTTACTACGGACTCAGACCGCAAAAACAACAGTCGGTAACTGGCTAACAAACTGTTATAAACTTTGCTTGTGGCTGCTAACAAAAGACTCTAATTGGGGAACTGTACGCCTTGGCTAGCTGCCGGCACAGGACAGCCGGCCTATTTATTTAATTTTGTTTTATTTATATTCTGCTTTTCCTCTGATAGAGCTTCAAGGCCGCATCCATGGCCCTTCTTCTTGTCCTCACAACTTTTTTTTCTCACAACAACCCTGCAAGGTAGGTCAAGCAAGGGAGAAAGAGAAAGAGGACACTGCTCCAAACTCTCCCAGTGAGTTTCTTGACTCATTGAGAACTTGAAACTCCCTTCCCCAAATCCCAGTTCGATGTCTCAGCTGCATCACACAGGCTCTCATCTCATCCATCTTTTCCTCTCAATTTCCCTAGTGCAGGAGTGACCTCCCAGATTCATTTTTGCAGCCCCAGAGGCCCCCATACTGGTCCTCAAAAGCCCCCAGTGCTCCCCCAATTTTAGCAATACCTTTAGCTTCAACCATTTTTATCTGAAAATTGCACGCAAAGCCTCCCCAAATCTCCTCCATTGTTTCAAATACATCCATTTTCCTTCCAAAATGATGACAGAAAATAACACAACATCACTTCCAGTTGTTTGTTTTGAGGAAAAACAGAAGGAAATGGCGCTTTATGGGAAGGTTGGCAGGGTACAGCCCACAGGAGTGGGGAGCTGGGGCAAAAATATAACCTGGTCTCTACGTCATGGGTCAGCCCTGATTTAGTGTGATTTTCCCAGCGAGTTTCATGACTGAATGGGAACCTTGAATCCCATGTCCAGAGAAAAGCAGACATAACAAAGAAACTTGACCTCAGATCTCAAACTCTGAGTTCAAAAACCTAAACCCAACACCACTCTGATGTTCCCCAAAGCAGTTGAAACTGGGATGGTTGCTTTTTTTTTTTTTCAAAATAAACAACTAAGAGGCATTCCAAGTCCAGAATGAAGCCAATTTTCACATTTCAGACAGAAACACGAGGCTTCTACGAGTACTTACTGTCACCGAGTCTTACTACCAAGTAAGTCTGCACGAGGCTGAAATTTGAGACCTAGCCACTAATGCCTATGTAGGTGATCATTTGTTTATGTCGTGCTCATTTTAATTTATACATATTTTCCCAGAACTGAGTCTTGAGGAGTTAAAACAGAGACAAGGGGATGCTATAAGTAAAGCTGTACCAAAAGTTATTGTTAAAACATTCGACTATCTCCAGTAAAATCTCTTTCACATTTTCAACAGACTCTCTTCGATTCCTTCCCTTCGCCACTTCCTAAAGCCAAGCAGACACAGCGGGTGCAGAAATGGTACCCAAATGTGCCGGAAGGCACCATGTTCGAAAGCCTTCTTCGGCCAAGAAAAATGGAACGTGCTGGAGGGACGTTTGGACACACAGAGACAGAAGCTTCCAGCCTGCGCTTAGACCAAAATTGCTTCTAGAAAGCAGAAACGTCCGCGGTTAGAACCTCAACAAAGAAAGGCTCGGGGCTGTCCCAGCGCATCTTCCCCACTCGATTTAAAACTCCGCATCCATGAAATCGGGGGAATTCGATTCAGGATCCGGAGCGCGCTTTCCTCCGAAGGGTGCCTTCAGCACGTTGGAGAGCGCAGTGCGTAAAGGCGAAGGCACAGGCACGGCCCGGAACGCAGCGCGTAAAGGCGAGACGCGGCGGTCGGGACCCTGGAGAGCTCCCCAGGACGCCAGCCCGCAACTCCAGCACGTCAGAACCCGGCCGTCCCGAGGATCTCGGCTCCACCGCGCGCGCAATTCATCCTCCTGCGCCCCGGGCGCGCGTCCTTCCCGCCGGTTTCCCCTGCCCTTGTTGCGTCCTCCCCCTCTCCCTTCCCCTTCCCACGGCTCTCTCCTTACCTGTCGTCGTTCTGGAAGCTCTGATCCCCCAGGAGTAAGTCCCGGAACCGGTAGCGAGGCGGCAGGGGGAGCACCTCGGACTCCACGTCGTTCATCGTCAAGGAGGAGATGTCCAAGATGACCCCGCTTTTGCTGTTGTTGCTGCCGCCGCCGCCACCTCCTCCGAAGCCGCCCGGGGACGACTTGAGCCTGCGAGGAAGGAGAGAGGGGCCAGGGAGATGAGTGGTGGGAGCCAGGCTGAGAGAGAGATGAAGAGAGAGGGAGGCTCTGCCCTCTCCTCGCCCTGCAAGCTGGACGAAAGCGTCGGTGGAGGAGGAGGGAGACTACAAGCCAGCTCCTCCTTTCTGCTCCCCGCTCTGACTCCTCTTAAGTTCCCCTTGGGGTGGATAAAACATTTTTTTTTAAATCCCCTGGGAACGCGTGGCAAGGAATCTGTGAGACCCCACGCGTAATAATGCAGACATCTCCTGCTTCAAAGATAAAGCAAACCTCACACACGCCCTATCCCGCATCCATCAGTCTCTCCTCCCCTCTTGTGGGTAGCTAAATACACACACATACACACACACACGCATCAAAGCCGAGAGCCAAAGCTTAGAGCCGAGAGATGGACCCTTCCTTGTCCAAAAATCTTCTGGTCTCCCCAGGTTGGTAAGGAAAAAAGAAGGAATATGGGGAGGGGATGGGGAGGAATACTAGCTAAGGGGTACTACCGGACTTTGACACACACACACATTTATAGGGAGAGAAAGAAGTCTTGGAAAGAGAATCGGTGTGGCTCCGTTTTCTCTCTGGAGGGTTCACGCGTCACTGGCATAGCAAACACACAGAGAGACAGAGAGTTTAGAGAACTGGCCCTTTGGCAACTAGATTTCCTTGAATGTACTGGCCACACTGCGTGGGGGATTTTGGGAAGCGAGACAGAAGATTTAGATAAATGACCCTTTGGGAATTACACCTCCTTGAATTTACTGGCCACACTGGGTGGGGGATTTTGGGAGTTGTAGTCCCCCCCAAAAAATAACTTTATTATGCTCTGCACACAACTGCCCAGGCCAGGGTCAGTGAAGCTGGGAGAGAAGAGAGGAAAAGCAAGCCAAGGGAGGTCTGTGAAGAAAATACTTTTTAAAAAATCAGCAATAGCTAAGAAGAGCCATCTTCCCCTGCTGTGGACGCTTTGTGAATGCATTCACTTTAAGTCAATATTTGTCTTTCATTTCACCCTCCCCAGTGAGCTCAGAGTTGCATCCATGGTTCTCTTTTTCCCCCACTGGGCGCTCACAACAACCCTGCAGAGGTAGGTCAGGTGGAGATGAAGACAAGCTGCCTCAGTAAGTATTGCGGCTCAACCGTTTCCAGGGTTCACTCTAACCATTACACCACACTGCACAGTCCCGCTAACAATTGGAACTTCTTCACACACTCACCAGTGATTTACCACTTGCAAAATCAATTTCCTGAAAGGTAATTACTTCGCTTTATTTCATACACTCACAACACACCAGTTAACCCAAGTAAAAACAAGACGGCAATTGCATTACTGGGACTCAGGAAAATGATGCAAATTAGCGAGCGAGCACTTAAGAGCTTTTCTTCAGGCAAGCAAGAGAAAGAAGAGGTTACAATGGGGTAACAAGAAAAAGGGTGTCTGTTGTTATTATTATGGGGTAGCTCAAAGCTTGTAAGACCCAGCATGGTCTAGTGGTTTGAATGTTCAGCTAGAGCTCTGGGAGACCAAAGTTCAAATCCCTGCTCAGCCACTGAAACCCACTGGGTGACCTTGGATACGTCACTTTCTCTCAGCTTCAGAGGAAGGCAACATGAAGAAAATGCTAGGAGAGGTCAGAGTCGCCCTCAGCTCTGTAAATCAGAGTCGACCTGAAGTCTCATGACAACAAGCAAATAAGAAAAAGCACAGAAGGACCAATCTCTAAGGATACTGCAACAATTTGCACTGTTCAGGATTCCAGCACTTACTACAAATATGAATTCCTGATATCTCATGTGCGGCAACCTTTTTTCTCACCTCAAAGTGAGGTGCAAACAGTGACTTCCATGTCAGAGGGGCAGCAAATCCACTCCATGTTTTACAGGAATTTTAATGGAGTTTTCCAAAGGACTGGAGCTTACTACTCGCACCTCTCACAACTTCCTTGATATTTCAACCCTCCCATGGATGTGGAAACCATCAGCCACCACGGGGTACAAATGCTGAGGTACAAAATGCACGTGGCCTAATCTTTAGTCTTCCAATTCCAAATGGAATTTCCTGTAAAAAGACACTATGGTGGAACTAATCCAAAGTGCATAAAACAGTTCTCCACATAAGACAAAGGTGGGCATGTATAGTTCTCCAAATGTTGGACTGCAGATCCCATTAGCCTCAGTAAGGAATACTGAGAGGTGCAATCCATCCAGGTATCCAGAGAGGTACTCTCAGCCACACCTGACTTGACATGTGAATGTACCAATTTAAGGGATTCTCAGAGCTGCAGTGCTGGAAACTCTCTAAATGGGCATCCAGCAGATGTTTAGCATGAATTTTCAAATTCATTTGAAAGAGACAGGGTTTAATCCAGAAGCTACGAGTTTAACCCAGAATCTACATGTGGCAACCTTGAACATTCTTCTGTAGTTTTAAATCAAGATCTTAGCATTTTAACTTGCACAAGATCCCAACAATATTGGGTGGAATGGGAGGGAAAAACATCCCAGTAAGGGCGATGGTAAGCCATTTTAGACCCTAGACTAGCGAAGGCAAAGTTCCTGGTCATGAACTAGATCTGACCTGCAGAAGTTTCCAGTCCAGCACACATCTTCTTATCTAGCTATCCTCTATCAGGGACTTGCCATAAGAGATAAAGTTACTTAAAGCTCCAAAGGTTGATGCACTGAACTGAATTCTGCCTTTCAGGCCAGGAAACTGTTGCAAGGAATTGAGCTTTGTTTTGCACATGCTGCACAGGCCTGAACTCTGTTTTATCAGTGGGCCCCTTTTGCAAGGGACTGCGTTCTGCTTTGCAACTTAGGGAAGCAACATGGGAAGCTGTTACACAAAACTGTGCTCTCTGCTTTGCAGCCCGGCCATACGCCGCATGAATCTGAGCTCTGCTTTGCAGCCTGAGCAGCTGTTGCATGAAACGGTGCTCTGCTTTGCTATCAGGGCCGCGGAGGAGGCACAGAACTGAGCTCAGCTTCCAGTGTGGGCAGCAGCTGCAGCACAGAACGGCGCTCTGCTTGGGCCAATGGTAACTCTAGAATCCCTATGAATAGAGCTGACCCATGCTTTGCACATCCTCCTGCCTACTTTGGCTTTGTCCTACCTGTGTTCCAACCCACTGCTGGAATGCCGCCCCAGAGAGCCTTCCCAAACTTGAATTTGGATCACAAGTGGTGGAAAATAAGGTTCTCCAGCCTGGAAAGTCCTTATCTCACTACAGGAAGCCCCCACGTTTTGGTGCCCGTTATCTGACAGCTCCGTCTTTGGTTGCTTCCAAATTAAAGGAACAAGTTCTGCTAATTCTTCTGCTTTTTCATCAATTCTTTCAGCCTATAGAGGCTTCCTTGGAACGGCTTGCACTTGCAGACTGCTTGAAAAGCAAGCTGAGAGGAGGGAAAAGGCACTAAGCCGGCCAAGAGGCTTTGCAAGCAGCATGCAATCGATCCCATGTGAGCCTCCATAAGTCCTTCGTGCTCCCTACGGTACAGTACATGGGGTCCGCTTTTCAACCAATTCCATTTTCTGACAGTGCCCTGGTCCCTAACCTGTCAGATAATAGCACTGTTATAGTGCTATTATCCTACTTTCAACTTCCTGTGGAATTCTGGGGTTTGTAGTTTCCTGAGGCCCAAGAGCTCTCTGGCTGAGAATTCTAAGTGCTCCTCCCTAAACTGCAAATCCCAGGATTCCATAGGATGTTGCCCTGGCAGCTGGAATTATAGCACTATAACAATGTAGTGTGATAAGGACCTTAATGATATGGCCATGAGTATAACTGCCATCATGAATGACACAACTGAATATTTTTCTGCTTTCCTCCCCTCTCCGCTGCCCTTCCACTGCTTTACAACTGCTTCTATATTCCTGATCTGTTAGAGTAAAAGAAAACTATCCAGGGGAAAAAAAGAGAGAGACTCTGAGCACGTGCAGTTTGATATTTTATACTCCCTTACATCACAGCACCATCAGGAATTCAGGAACCAAATCAAATCTGTTTCTGCTTCTAAGTACATACTTCCATGTGGGAATAAACACCTTTTTTTTGTTCTACAAAACAATACGTGTGTTTTAAAGCAAAAATAATGACATGAACATCTGGGGCCATGTGCACGCTGGACCAGCTGCCCTTCTTATATAACACCATTTTTAAAAAATAAGAAAAAAGAGGTATTTCTTAATATATAGAGAGGCCTTTGGTAACTGATTGCAACAGATGGATCTTTTAATGGTGATGCTGTAGTTTTGCTTTCCTCAATACATTTTGCATGTGTTTTCAAGCTGTTTTCAATTAGTGCTTTTAATAGTTGTTTTTAATTTAATTTTTTTTTTTACACTTTTATACTCTACATTTTTCTAACTGTAGTGTGCTTTAGCCTATGCTATGAGACATCCGGGATATAAGATGGGATATAAATTAGAAAAAGTGTGGCCAGGATCCCACATTGAGGGTGTTACACAAAACCACCCTGTTAGCGAATTGCAATGCCAAGCACACGTGCACATGTAGAATCACAGATTTATAGAGTTGGAAGAAAACCCAAGGACCATCCCGTCCAACCCCTTGCCATAAAGGAATACACAATCAAAGCATTCCCGACAGACGGCCATCCAACCTCCAAAGAAGGAGACTCCACCACACTCCGAGGCAGCGAATTCCTGCCTTGCTCTTACCATCAGGAAGTTCTTCCTAATGTTTAGATGGAATCTCTCTTCCTGAACCTTGAAGCCATAGCTCCATGTCCCAGTCTCTGCAGCAGCAGAAAATAACCTTGCTCCATCTTCTCTACGACATCTCTTCAACTATTTAAATGTATCTATAATGTCACCTCTTAACCTTTCCTTCTCTAGGCTAAACATACTCAGCTTCCCAAGCCACACTTCACAGGTCATGGTTTCCATGTGCAGCGTGCAACCAGCAATGGGCATAAACATGCAACCCACAATGCACATAGGTGTGCATCCATAGGCAAGGCACACCCATGCACAACATGCACCTGTGTGAAGTGGCAACATGTGCAGGAGTCAGCTTTCAAAGTGCTGGCTATGACCTATAAAGCCCTATATAGCCCAGGGTATTTGAATTTTTTAAACGATGTGTTATTGGTGTCATTTTCTTCCTTATTGTGAGCTACCTTGATTCCCAGTGTGGAGAAAGGTGGAATACAACTAAAGCGATCGGGGATTAGAGGGATAGGTGGGTGGGTGGAGGGATGGATTATTGGATAGATCGATGATTGGATGAACGGATGGATGGATGGATGGATGGATGGATGGATGGATGGATGGATGGATGGATGGATAATTGGATGAATGGATGGATGATTGGAAGGAAGGAAGGAAGGAAGGAAGGAAGGAAGGAAGGAAGGAAGGAAGGAAGGAAGGAAGGAAGATTAGAGGGATAGCTTTCATAACATCGCTCTGAATGCAGCCATTCCACATAGGACAAAAATGCCCACCTGCCTCTGCAGGGAACTTGCATATAAGTAAGAAACCACAGCACGCCAGCCAATACATAAAGCCTGCAGTGAGCAGCACTGGTCTCACTAGAGACCAACATGCCAGCCCAGTTCTCGATGCTGAGCCTGTATCCCTCGGCCTCCATCACCTTCCAGGTAAGGTGAGTGCACGTTCCAGAAACTCTAGATTCTGGCCCTGGGGTCCAACCTATCAGCTCTACTGAACAAAACCAAACATCTGTGTTCAGGCAGATGTTCACCAAAGGAGGGAAGAAGAAAGGAAAGGTGATGAGGCTATTGGAAAGGGTTTTAAATACGCACTTTTCCTGTTTTAGAAGCACGGGCTCCAGAAAAAGGGTTTCGAAGATGCACTGTGCCAGTTTTGGCAGCCCAGGCGTCACCCAAGATAATCTGTCAAGTGCTAAAAAGTCAATGAGTTCTCCTTAAAGTGCATTCCCTCGGGGTGACGGGGAAGCAAAGGGCATCTGATATTTCTGCTGAATGCTGCACCGATGAGCCAAAGGAAGCTGCTCCTCAGCACTTTCTGAGTTCAACTTTCTGCCCGTTGTTTGCCAGCCTGAGTGCCTTCGCTTAATTCTATTCCCCCTTGAGCAAGAACCGTGGATTCCTTTTTCCTTCTCTGAGTCAGGCTGTGAGTCAGATTCGGTGCCAGCTGAACTCCATCCGTGCACCTTGCAAGCATTTAAAATCAACACTCAATTTGACCTTCTTGCTAACATTTCTGAAGATTGTTAACTAACCCTGTTGCTCTGTCACCATCTCCATGCATGCTCAAAGTAGCATACAAAACAAAGTCCTAAATTAGCACAGAGAATGTAAACAGCATTCTTCGAACGAAATCACAAAATATTTGGTTGCTAGAAAACATAGTTACACACAACCCTGGATAATGTTAAAATAACTAAAATAAGTCATTCTGGATTGCACTGTAGCTCCTTCTGAATTTCACTTCTTCCTTTGAGGCTTCAAAAAGATGCTGGACAGTATCTCTCAGGGTGCCATAAATCAAATATTCTGCAGTGGTAAAGAATCAGTGTTTTTTAGCCTTCAGTTGTCCAGATATTCTGGGCTGAATGGCTGAGCTTTCGAAAGGGTATCTGAGACTTCTGGGAGCTGAAGGCCAAAACTTCTGGAAGGTGAAACGTCAAGAGAGACTGGACTAGATTATGGTTGGATTCCCTTCCAACTCTATGATTCACTGGGGTTAAAAAGCACAAACTAATCAAAAAGACTCCAATCTGTTGAAAGTCCCATGATGCAGAAAACATTCAGAGGTCCCACTGAACATTACACTGAACGTCTTCACAAAGAGGCTGGAGAATTATCTGCCAATGATGCCGTAAGCTGAAGATTCTGCATTGAGCAGACGGTTGAATCTGATGGGTCGTGGTGCCCCGTCCACTTTTATGATTCCTCTGAGGCTGCGAGAGTCATAGAATCATAGAATCCTAACACAGGAAGAGACCACAAGGCCACAAGGTTCTCTTCTGCAGGTTCAACAAACCCAGCTCCCTAAGCCTCTCCTCCTAGAACATGGTTTCCAGGCCTTCTACCATTTTGGTTGCCCTCCTCTGGACACATTCCAGCTTGTCAACACCCTTCCTGAACTGTGATACCCAAAACTGGACACAATATTCCAAGTGGGTTCTGACCAAAGCAGAACAGAGTGGTACTATCACTTCCCTTGATCTAGACACTATTGATGCAGCCCAGAATCACATTGGCTTTTTTAGCTGCCGCATCACACTGCTGACTCATGTTCAGCTTGTACTCTACTGAGACTCCTAGGTCCCTTTCACATGTATTGTGGCCAAGCCAGGTGTCACCCATCTTATCTCTCTGTTTTTCATTTTTTTCTGCCCAAGTATAGTACCTAATACTTCTCCCGGTTGAAATGCATTTTGTTAGTTTTGGCCCAGCTCTCTAATCTGTTAAGATCATTCTCAACTCTGATCCTGTCCTCTGGACCAAGGCCACCCAAAGTGTTTCCTTGGCTGTGGGGAGATTCGAACTCTGGTCTCCAGAGTCATAGTGCAACATTCAAACCACTACACCGACCGTCTGTGAGCCTCCTGCAGCAGAGGATTAAGGGAAGGAGTCTCGGTCGGGCCAGGGAATCGTTCAGAGACATGAGAATTAGGCCTCTATAGTTTGCTGAAAGTTTGGGGGAAGAAATCTCTGGATGTTAGCTATGCTTACACCATGAAGTGACTGACCAAGAACCTACAAGAGCTCTTCTTCTTAAATATTGTCTGTGCGCGCGCACATTCAAGTTGCCCATTGATGTATGGTGACCCCACGAATTTCACAGAACTTTCTTAGGCAAGGCACATTCAGAGGTGGTTTTACAAGTCCCTTCCTCCAAAATATAGCCCGTGGCACTAGCGAATACTGGCGGTCTTCCATCCTACTTTTACTCTTACCCCCCAAAAAGGGCCAAATGAGCCAGACCTGCCAAATATCGGCTCCCTAACATCATCCCTGGAGCCAGCCGGTGTGTCTCAGCCGCTTCTAGCAGACACTAACCTCATCAGCTTTTGAGCAAGATCCTCCCGCCTGGAATAAAATCTCACCGTCATCGTGGGCACGCGGATGCCGGAACCAAAACCGAGCCTCGGACTCCCAACGAACACACCTTTCCCGATCAAATGCAAAGAAACACCTCCACGTTTGCAGTCAGGGAGAAAATCCGCTTGAAAGAGCTGCAGTCATGCCTGTGTTCATCTTGTTCGGAAGAGGAGGGGAAACGATTTTATTTTTCCCTTTCTTCGCAGACCTCTGAGTTTGCCTCTTGGATAGACTCTCTCTCTCTCTCTCAGTCTCTCCCTGGATCAGCAATTTCAAGTCCCAAGGACAAAGAAGCTCACCTTTGAGGAGAAAAGGAAAAAAAGGCGACAAGCCAGACAGCTCCCATGCCTACAGGGCTGTCCGAGCCACATCCGTCTCTGTGGCTACGAGACGCCCCGGAGCCACGTGCGGCCGGCTGATGATGCAAGAAAATAACCCAGTTCTTTGGACAGGAGGCAAGCATCCTCCGTTTTCTCAAAGCATACCCCAGTTATCTCTTCTCCACATGCAGACTTGTTACTATTCATAGGTTACAACAGAGGAGAAGAAAGGGCCATGCGACAGCGGCCTTTGGCGATACGAAGGGATCCTTTATGGATGATAGAGCAAATTCAGATCTTGGTGGAGGGAAAAGGCGCAGGGCGGAGTGACCAAGAAGGAGTAAGGTGCCGGAGGAACAGGCTGCTCCGAGCGGCTCTGTTTCAGGTTTTGTTCACACTGCACAATCACAGCACTACGATTCCGCTTTAACGGCGAAGGCAATACCCTAGGGAATTCCGGGGTTCGTGGCTTGCTGCTTCTGCGCACCTTCGAGCAGGAATCTGAATCCCGATATCCAAAGTCACAGTCTAATGTTCAAACCATTACCCCATGTTGGCCCTGATCTTAATCCATAAAGAATGTATTATACACCAACATTTGCTATAGGGCTAAGCCTCCATAAAAGCCAGGTATATGCACATGAATGTAAAAACTTCCCTACTTTAATACTTTATAAAATATCTTCCAGAAACAGCTCCATTTGCCCATTATTAGCAAAGCATCTCACTGTGTATAGGCGTGGAGGGCTTTCACAAAGCAGATGGAAAAGTGGAGGTAAGTGGGAGAAGCAGCTGCTAACTCATTTCCCAACTGGCATTTCCTCATCTTTAAAACCTTTTACGGGGAGAGACAAGGGTGCGCCCCTTTTAACCCAAAGCAAATTTAGCATTAAGCCAAAAATGGAAAGGCAGAGGCATGCCAGCGGGAGCCCCGAATCTTTGAATGGAAAGGTCACCGAAGACAGGCGTGTTGGTTTTTCGGGAGGCAGGCTCTCCCATCGAGGAGGCCGCGAAGTATTTAAGGAACTGTAATTGTGGTTCAGTTTAAAAGCCCCGTGAAAAGCCATAAATATCACTTAGAGCAACCGTTAAGTGAGACTTTCAGCGAAGAGCCGATCGCCACAAGAAGGTTAGAGAATATCTGAGGCTGCCGGGGAAATGTTAAGATGTGCCTTTCACTCGAAAGAAAACGCCAAGCCATTTTGATAACACAGAATTCTTTTCAAGGAATATTTTTAAAGAACCACAAACAAATCAACCACCTTTGTCCCATTTCATAGAATCATAGAGTTGGAAAAGGCCCCAAGGGCTATCAAGTCCAACCTCCCACCATGCAGGAAAACACCATCAAAGCGTTCTCAACAAATGGCCATCCAGCCTCTATTTAAGAAGGAGACTCCACCACACTCCCAGGCAGCAGCATATTCCACTCTCAAACTGCTCTTACCACCAGGAAGTTCTTCCTATTCTTAGAGGGAGTCTCTTTTCCTGAAGTTTGAAGCCATTGCTCCGTGTCCTCATCTCTGGAGCAGCAGAAAATAGGCTTGCTCTACCCTCCATATGCCATCCCTTCAAATATTTAAACATAGCTATCATTTCGCTTCTTCACCTTCTCTTCTCCGGCTAAACATCCTCAGCTCCCTAAGTCCATCCTCACAGGGCTTCATGGTTTCTAGGCCTTTTACCATTTTGGTCGCCCTCATTCAGACACATTCCAGCTTGTCAATATCCTTTCCGAACCAGGGTGCCCAGAACTGGGCACAGGATTCCAGGTGGAATCTGCCCAAAGCAGAACAGTGTTGTACCATCACTCCTTCGTACATTTAGAGGGAAAGAAGGTGAGAGAAAACAAGACTCTTTAGTTTTTAAATTAAATTTAGATTTAAATATTCAAATATTTATTTATTCAAGGCTTCCGGAGACTAGGATTCAAATCCCTGCTCAGACACTGGATGACTGTGGGCAAGTCACGTTCTCTCAGCCTCAGAGGAAGGCAAAGGCAAACCTCTCCTGAGCAAACCTTGCCAAGAAGTCTTCTTACGGTTGCCATAAGTCAGGGGTGATTTGAAGACGTGCAACAACCTATCAGGAATGAGAAAAGGGTTGGAACGCATGGAGCATCAGTTTAGGGGGTTGCTGGAGCACCATGTTAGTCGTGTATTTCATAACGGAAATAATCCACACGGCCGTATGCATGAAGTCAAGCAGTTTCATAGAATCATAGAGTTGGAAGACACCCTGGGGCCATCCAATCCAACCCCCTGCTATGCAGGAACACCCATTAAAATATTCCCAACAGACGGCCATCCAGCCTCTGCTTAAAAACCTCCAAAGAAGGAGACTCCACCACACTCCACGGAGGCGGCAGTAGATTCTTCCTGAAGTTTAGGTGGAATCTCCTTTCCTGCAGCTTGAATCCGTTGCTCCTTGTCCTAGTCTCTGGAGCAGAGGAAAACACGCCCGCTCCCTCCTCGACGTGACATCCCTTCAAACATTTAAACATGGCTATCCTGTCCCCTCTTAACCTTTTCTTCTGCAGACTAAACATCGCCAGCTCCCTAAGACGCTCCTCATAGGGCAAGGCTTCCAGACCCTTCCCCTTTGCTGGGCTCCTTTCTCTCAGCAACTGAATTGCAAAGAAAAACAGAAGATGCTGAAAGCCTCAAACATGAGGATTCTGCAACAGAAAAGCTAGCAATTTCAAAAGGCCATCACCAGCCACATTTCATCCTTCCTGTCTTGTTTAGCAGCCGATCCCCTGATTTCTTGCCAAATGCCCAGCGTTATTTGAGAAGCGGGAAAACTTCTGACTGTGTGTTTTGGATGCTCGGAAACTTGAACTCCAGTGACCTTTGCCAGCCAGATAGATTACTACGAAAGAGTTGCGTCTTCCCCCCTGAGCTTTGTGGATCCCACGAGTAAGCCGTTTTCAGGAAGTCGGAGATGTCCGTTTGGCTCAAGGAATCAACCAATCTCTCTTAGTAAATAATTATAGGGCGTCCTGGGATTTCCCAGGCTGTGGTTCCAGTTAGTCACGTTCAACCTGGAGGCCCAACTCACTCATGGCTGAAAATAATTGGGAGCCTGCTTTATTAGTCTCAGCAGCCTGCACATTTATTCTGGACCAAATATTAAAAGATTCTCTTTAGGCATCATTTATTATAGGCATATGGACGCATACTTCACATCTCAGAGAAATGGTGTTGGTCTGGCATTGGCCGGCTATAAACCACAATCAGTCCTTCGACGGCAGCTTTCCCAAACTTAATTCCCTGCAGGCATGTTGGAGCACAATGCCCATCATCCCTTGACATCTCATTCCTGGGGAAGATGGGTGCTAAAATGTCCGCAGAGAGGCAGGTTGAGAAAAGCCACCCCGTATCTATTTTTTTAGAAATGCACATCCAGCTCAAAACACCTGCAAAATTCAACACAGTGCCATCCTAACGAAATATCAAATGGGTGACTAGAATATTTGCTGTTTTTCCACAGAAACACAAATCCTTCCCAATAGCTACAAATGCATGCAGAATTTCTTCTCCAATTCTGAATTTGGAGCTCATTTTGTTACCAAGTAGGACACCTTCACACATTAGGGCTCCAAGTATAGTAGTATCTCATAGACCAATATGGATACAATCAGGCCAAAAGTTTAAATCCGTACATCAAAATGAGTACAATACCCATTATCCCCCACCAGCTTGTGGTTGGGGAGGCTAGATGTTGCAGTCTCGCAGGTCTGCAGGTGCCACTTTGGGAATAACACCACCCTAGAACATTTTTGTAAAAGTTGTTGTTGTTGTTTTTTGAGTGTCTTCAAGTTGTTTCTGACTTATGGCAATTCTAAAGGAACTCTATCACATGGTTTTGTGGGGCTGAGAGTGTGTGAGGCACCCGAGGTCACTCAGTGGGTTTCCATGGCCAAGCGAGGAATCGAACTCTAGTCTCTAGGGTCACAGTACAAAGCTCAAACCACTACAACATACTGGCTCTCATACCCAGTTCAAAATACCTGCTCTGTTCAGCACAACTCAACATTAACAGAATAAGGAATATCAACAGAATAAAGAGTTTCTCTAGAAACACATTTCCCAGGAACGAGAGACGCTTCTGGAATTTTTTCTCCATTTCTAGACTTTTCAGAAGCCTTCCTCTTGCTTCTAAGCCAGAACTAATGCGTTAGGAATCCATCAAAAATAGAGTAGCATCGATACAGCTAAAGCCACCCTTTGGACCATTAAATCGGCATTTCTCCCAGTCACATTCGCGTGGCTTTTAATCGTCTTTTTCCCTGCAAAACCCAAACTCCAACAATCCAGCTAGCGCCTTCAAAGGCTGCGTACAATGTGGCCTTAATTTCAATCTGATCTCTGCCGAAAATGAAGGGCATGGATAGAGTCACAGAGCCGTACGGTCATGGATTCATAGAGTGGGAAAGGGACACTCCGAATACAACCCCCTGCTCGATGCCGGATCTCCAGCTAAAACATCTCCAGTACCCAGCTATCCAGCCTCTTTTTGAAGATGTCCAGAGAAGGAGACCCTACCACCTCTCTAGGCAAGTGGTTCCATTATCCAACTACTCTTACTGGCAAAAAGTTCCTTCCAATGTCCAGCCGAAATCTAGTCTTCTGAAACTTCAAACCCGGTCCTTTCCTTCGGGGCAGCAGAGAACAGACCTGGTCCCACCTCTCTGTGACAATGCTTGGAATATTTAAAGAGTACAATCATGTCGCCTCTCTGTCTTTTTTCGACCAAGGTCACTGTGCCCGGCAGGCAGAACCTCTCCAATGTTATCCAAATATAAATGTGCGGAAGAAGCCATGCCCTGGAACGTTCCTTGTAATGGGACGGACTTGGGGAAAACATGCAACCCCACAAATATTTAGAGAAAAACCTTTTGAACTAAAAGTCAGAAGGAATTATCCACTGTGTATAGCAATGTTGGGCAAAGTGTGGCCCAGGTAGCCCTTGGGAGATCTAAGTATGGTCTTTCAACATCCCCAAAGCCCTCAAAATCCTCAAATTTTAATTTTCCTTGGGCCAAGTTTTGGGTGATTCACCCAAAAACCAGCCCATAGCGATCCACAAATGGAGCAGTTTGCTTCCCGAGCCTACCCACAGCTGCCAGACTTCCCTTTTAAAAATGTGGAACATTTTTGGTGCAATTTGGGGGTGATTTTTCTGCTCAAAACCCATCTAAAAGAACTCCCCAACCATCCATAAATGCAGCGGTTTGCTTCTTCCAAGCCCTCCCCGGGAAAAGAAATTTTAACACCAAAAATCAGCCAACGTGGCAGATGGGAGTGACATTACATCGCTTCTGACATGCACGAAACATCCCCATAGAGAGGGGGAAATGGAACCGACCTCAGCAATTACAGTGTGCAGTATCACACCGAGCAAGCACAGTTTGTTGTTATTGTTGCATGCCTTCAGTGTACAGTATAACACTGTGCATTTGCAGCTTGTTATTGTTATTGTGTGGCTTCGAGCCATTTCCAACAAATGCAGCCCTAAGGCAAACCTGTCACAGAGGTTCTCTTGGCAAGATTTGTTCGGAGTGGGAGTTGCCTTCACCTTCCTCCGAGACCGAGACAGTGTGACTCACCCAAGGTCATCCAGGGGCTTTCCATGGATTCACACTCTGATATTCACAGTCATAGTCCAATGCTCAAACCTCGACAGCGTGTTGCTTCTATGCCCGTGCAGCTTATCACAGCTTTTCATTCCATTGATGCATTTATATGTTCCTTCCCGCTTTGCGCCCTCAAAGCACATGGAAGACACACAGAAAACAAGCAACCTCAGTGTGCTTGTCTGTATGGCTTGTATAAGCCTCTTTTGTATTATTTGTGTCCAAGTTGACTTCGATTCATGGCAACCCTATGAATAAAGGATATCCAAGGCCCCTAGTCATCACAACTATAATGGGTGAGGAATTCTGAAATTGTCATCAAATGCACCCACACATCCGAATTGTTTCTTTCGCACATTCTAGCAGTGTATCTGGGTTGATCAGGACCCTAGTTAGGGGCTATGCGTAATCTGCAACAGCTGAAATCTTTGAGAAACCACACAGGGTCTAGTTCCAGAATTTATTTTAGAAATTCCCCTGGGCGGACTGAAATTTCAGGAAGCATCGGTGGCACAGCGTGGCAAGGGAGGGCCATGCGCTTTAAGAACATAAGCAGAGCCGCATTGCAAAAGACTAAAGGCCAACATGCATAAGTACAGCATTCTGTGCCAATATGTAGCATTTGGAAAGCCCAGGAGTAGGATATAACGGTAATTGCATTCTTCATTTCATGCACCCCAGCAATTGGGATATGCAGTCATGTTGCCTGAGTATCTTGGAGGTTATATATGCAGCCACTGGTGCTCCTGACTTCCATGGATTTGTCTAACCCCCTTTTAAAGCTGTCCCAAGTTGGCGCCATAACTACATCCTGTGGCAGGGAGTTCCACAGTTTAGCTATGTGTTGTATAAAGAAGAATTGCTTCCTCTTAAACAATCCCTGATTTCCTACCATTCAGTTTCAAATGGATAAGCCCGATGGATTCTAGCATTAGGAGAGAGAGCAGAGGTGAACTTTCTCCTGTCTACCTCCTCCACACTGTGCACGAATTTATATATTTTTCTCCTGCCACGCACACCCCTTACTTATGATTCCCCTCACAGACCGGACCATTTTGCAGGCGAGGAGCCCCTCAGAAAAAAAGAGGTGGCAACTTTAATCCAGCCCTAATAAGGCGGAATACGTGCAGACGCAAAGCCACACTTTAAGAACTAGGTGCTTGATGTCTTACGCCCGGATAGACAAATATATTAACCTTGGTTTTGCCTACATTGAGAATTTTTTTAAAGAAATCTTTAGTTCTTGCTTAACTATTTGCTAACAGAAAGGAAATTTTCACCCATCCCCAATTCCAAATTCTGAACTCCGGTTGGGAAAGGTGCAAACCTCCAGATGTTGGACTCCATCTCCTGTCAAGCATGAACCAGGAATCTTGGGAGTTGTAGTTCAACAAAACCCGGAAGGCTAGCTGTTGCCAACCCTTGTTCTAAGCACCAAGGGAAGCAAGTAACTGGGTCTCTTACGCGTTGCCGACGTTTTGCCTTTGGGCATGGAGCGCGGCCTCTGGAATCAGCATCCTCACCCTCTTTCCGGCTGGCAAGCAGGTGTGGAAAGTTCCCTACTAAGCCCGGTCCCCAGCACGGGCCTTCTTAAGTATTTGCAGATCTTTGCCCGTGGGACCAATGTTTCCCAACCTAATCTGCTTCGGGATGTTGACATGGGGTGGCCAAAGGTCAGCTTCGATTATTCACTCAGGAAGGAAGGGAGACAAGAGACACCTTCAGGACTTAAGCATCAGCACGGTGTCGGAATCTGAGTGTTAGACTAGGAAAGGGAAACGCAAAGGGCGGCCTCGGGCAAGTCACACTTTCTCAGCCTCAGAGGAAAGCAACGGCAAACCTCCTCTGAATAAATCTTGCCTAGAAAACCCTAGGAGAGGGTTTGGAGTTGATGGGAAGGAACGGAACTGCTACCAAGTCTATCATAGACTCAAGCTCTCAAGTCACAGTCTCTCAGCCTCAAAGGAAAGCAATGGCAAACCTGAAGAAATCTTGTCCAGAAAACCCTAGAAGAGGGCTTGGAGTTGATAACAACAAAGCCCTTTTCTACCTTAGAATCAAAAGCGTTCGAAGGGAAATATATGTGTGTGTGTGTGTGTGTTTATACACACACACACAGACACACACAGACACATGCATATAATGTAACTCAGACAGCCAGCATATTGTAGTGGCTTGAGCATTGGAGCAGGGCTCTGGAAGACCAGGGTTCCAATCTCCACTCAGCCACGAAAATCCACTGGGTGGCCTTGGGCAAGTCACACTCTCTCAGCCTCAGAGGAAACCCATGCAAAACCTCCTCTGAATCAACCTTGCCAAGAAAACCTTAGAATAAGGGTCAGTGTAAGTCAAAGTCAACCCGAAGGCACGTAACAACTGCAAAGTTTAGCCTTTTCCTCTCGCTTCACTCCTGAACTTCCCCATTTTCTGTGACAGTGCTTTCCCTGTGGAACTCCCCGCCTCAGGAATTCTTCCTCAGCCAATTCTCTGGAGTCCTTAACTAAACTGCAGGGCTTTCTCCAGGACTGCAGTCATCCTCAAGAAAAAAAAATAACTGAGCTCCCCTTTAACCGAGGCAGAGCCCAAAAACAAACCCTGCAATGCTTTTACACTATTGGGCATCCCATGCAATGTGAGAAAGGAACTATTTGATTTTATTTACAAAGAATTATAAAGGCGCACAGTTAGAAGAGACCCCCAAGGGCCATCTAGTCCAACCCTCTGCCAATGCAGGACCCCACCACTAAAGCACTCCAAAGGTGGTCATCTCACCTCTGCCTTTCAGTAGTAACAGGTGGTCTTCATGCCAACCGGACAGAGAATTTGCTCGGGGCCGGAGTCCAAACTTTAAAGGTCCTGTATTCTCAGGCTATGTTTTAGCACTTTGAACAGCATCTATAAAGCCAAGCCCAGAACCCACAATGGCGTCAACAACCCACAGACATGGCACTCCCCAGGCAATACGACGTCCCTTCCCACCAGACTCAAGGCATCTCACAACAGGCTTTTTAAAAGATGCAAATAGAATACAGGGAGTCATATATATTTTTAAAGCAATTAAAAGCATTGGTTTGAAACTTATTGGTTACTCCCAGCTATTGAATTAATGGGATTTTACCCATGTATTGACTTGCCATCCAATAAGTCTACCCCAGCTGGAACTAATAAATAGGATTTCAGCCGGCGTCATAGGAAAGCAACACTAAAATACCAGCAATCTTTAAAACACATCAGCTTTAAAAAGAGAAGAGCACCCATTAAAAGCTAAACGCCACTTTCTCACCAGCTGATCTGTTATCAAAAGGTAGAAGGAAAAAGGAAAGGACCCAGCCTAGCCTCTCCTTGAAGAAAAGGTACGTTCCAAAGTCCCAAACCTCTTGGGAGCGGCTACTAAGAAGGCCCTTCTCTGCACTCAAAGTACCTCCAAGGGTAGTTGCGCTACTTCGGGGGTGAAATGTCTCTTGCCGGTCAAACGTCGCAGCTAGCAAAACCCATCTCCTTCAAGGGAGCTTGTTTGCAGCAATGATGGGGACATTATTTGTATTTTGCATCAGTTATAAATAGCAGGTTATAAATAACTGCTTTCAGTTTCCCTTTTCCGGGGACACGGCCAAACCATACCCGTGGGTACACCCCCAAAGCAGCTGCTAGGTCCAATCCCTCCACCTGCCCCGAAGCCAAAAAAAAAGTTGGATTTTCCTACCAAAATTCTGGCTTCAGCTCTTCTCGCTCTTCCCGGTGCTTTGAACCTTGCAAGCAGATCCTAAACGCCTGAACGTACGTGTACGGAAGCACCAAGACTTCTGAAATCCGATTCACGTCTCCTTTCCCCTCACCACCCTCTCCCTCCCTCTTCCAGCACGGATTATATTGGAAAGGGATTCCCTGTCTTTCGTACGGCTGTCGCTTCGCACGGGAAGGCCGTCCTGGGTTCCCTTACATGGTCAAGAGAAGGGATTTGACGGTTCCCAGCAAAATGGTCTCTATGCCCTATATACAAACATCAACAGAAGGTCTCCGTGAGAAAGGAGCAGGAACGAGAGCAGGAGTGAAAGAAATAGAGGACAAAAAGAGAGGAGGGGAGAGGGGGAGAGACAGAGAGAAAGAAAGAGGAAGGGCGCTGCCATGAATAATACGTGCAAATAGCAAATCTTGTTGGCACAATGCAAAAAAAGATCTCTGCCAATTAACCTGTGGGATCTTGCAGCACACAAGTAAACACACTGGACCTGGCTCCCTCCGGAAGTGCTGGAATACAACCTCCATCATTCCTTCCCCCAGCAGTGTTGTGGTACAACACCTACAGATGAAGCCAGGATTACTTCTCTGGCTGACTGACTTGTTTCTTTTTCCGGATCCCAAATCCTAGCAGAATGATTGACTGCAAAACCTTTCTGACCGGGCATGCAATTGTACATCCAGCCCGCAGAACACAACTCCTTTGTATGCAAAAGGTCTCAGGTTTTATGAGGAGGGATGGCTAACACTCCTGGGGATAGGATCAGAATTCATAATTATCTTGACAGATTAGAGAGCCCGGCCAAAACTAGAAGTGTAAGGTACTACACACGAGCAGAAAAAAACGAAATGCACAGATACGATGGCACCTGGCGTGACCACAGATCATGTGAAATGGATCTAGGAGTCTTAGTTGAGCACAAGCTGAACATGAGTCAGCAGTGCGATGTGGCAGCTAAAAAAAAGGTCAATGTGATTCTGGGCGGCATCAATAGAATAATATCATTCTATTCTGTGATGTGGCAGCTAAAAAGGCCAATGTGATTCTGGGCAGCATCGATAGAACAATACCATTCTATTCTGTGATGTGGCAGCTAAAAAGGCCAATGTGATTCTGGGCGGCATCAATAGAATAATATCAATATTCTGTGACGTGGCAGCTAAAAAGGCCAATGTGATTCTGGGCGGCATCAATAGAATAATATCATTCTATTCTGTGACGTGGCAGCTAAAAAGGCCAAGTTGATTCTGGGCAGCAGCAATAGATTAATACCACTCCATTCTGTTTCGGTCAGACCCCATCTGGTATACTGCGTCCAGTTCTGGGCACCACAGTTCAGGAACAGTATTGACAAGCTAGAATATGTCCAGGGAGGGTAACCAAAACGGAAGAAGGGCGGGAATGAGGAGGCCCAACGAGGAGAGCTGAGTAAGTTCAGCCTGGAGAATAGAACGTTAAGAGGCAACATAATAGCTATCGTATTTGAAGGGATGTCATTCGGAAGGTGGAGCGAGCCTGTTTTCTGTTGCTCCAGAGACTAGGACACGGAGGAATGGCTTCACATTTCAGGAAAAGCGATTCCTGTTAAACATTAGAAAGAACTTCCAGACGGTAAGAGCAACTCGACAGCGGAATGAATACGCTGCCTGGGCGTGTGGAGGAGTCTCCTTCTTTGGAGGATTTTAAACAGAGGCTGGAGGACCGTCTGTTGGGAAGGCTTTGGGCGTGTGTTCCTGCATGGCAGAATGGGGTTGGACCCAATGGCCACTGCGGTCTCTCCCAACTCTACGATTCTACGATTCTGGATATGCTCCAGCACTGCCAGTTTAAAAAGACGGGGGACCAGATCTGGGGAATGCCTCCTCTTTGGCGAAGCCCCCGGAAAGCTGCTGCCAGTCAGAGTAAGCCAATACTCCTTCTCTTCCGCCGTTCCCAAGATGGCAAGGCACTAGAACGCACCGTGGTGCCGTGATCCAAGCACTAGACTATTGCTCTGGAGAACAGAGCTCAGAGCCACACTCGGGCACGGAAACCCACCGGGTGCCCTTGGGCGAGTCACACTCTCTCAGCCTCGGAAGAAGGCAAGAACAAATCTTGGCGAGAAAACCCCGTGACAGGCTTGCCTTCGAGTCACCGTCGGCTGGAAACGTTTTGAAGCCACACAACTGCGACGCAAAGGCGCTCAAGCCCTCTGGCTGAGAATTCTGAATGCCCCTTCTTAAACCGCAAATCCCAGGTTTCCATGGGACGGAACCACAGCCGTTCGGGTGGCATCATAGTACTATAATTCTGTGGTACGAAAGAGCCCAGGTGGTAGGTTCCGCATGCAAAGTTTCCCTTCCTGCCTCGTCGTATTTCCCGCAACTGGATTTAAATCCCCGGTCAATTCATTTCCATTGAGAACCAGCAAGATTTGCACGGGGAATCCTGCCAAAGGCGCTTTGCAAATAAGCCAGTAAAGCGAGAGCAGCCGGGGAACAGGCCGAGGACTCCTTGAAATGTTGGTCATGCAGCTGTAGCTACATTTTCGTCGGGCAAGGGAGAAAGACAGAAGGGTCCAAGTGCAGGATAAGCATTAAAAGTCTACAGAGAAAGGAGAGAGAGAGTGATGGGTTTTCTATCTTCCCCTACTAATACCCACAGTTGAGAGCACCTAGTACCAGTTTCCAGGAAGAAACAAAAGGCCTGTTCACACTATACAGTTATCGTGCTACGATTCCGCTTTAACCACCATAGCAAGATCCTGTGGAATCCTGGCATATATAGTTTAGAGAAAGGCATTTGCAATTCTCAGCCAGACTGCTCTATGTCTTCACACATTACAAACCCCAGGATTTCATAAGATGCAGCCATGACCGTTCAAATGGAACCGTAGCACTATAATAGTGTAGTGTGAATGGGGCCAGAGCGGGGGAAGAGGGCACCAGACCTGATTTTGAAGCTTTCTGGATGGACCTGATGGGACTTGGTGGGTCAAAAGGTGATAAATAAGCACATTGAATAGTTAAATTTAAAAAAAAAAAACTGGCCAGAGCTTGGAAAAAATGCTTTTGGACTGCAGCCCCCAGAATCCCCAAGTCAGCATGCTGGCTGTGGCATTCTGGGAGTTGTAATCCCAAAGGAAATATTTCTAGGCTCTGAACCTGGTGCCCCGCAGAGACTTTGCTCTGTTCCCCGGCATCTTTAAAGTGTTGGGGTTTGAACCAATGCGGACGAATAGTGCTAAAAGGGGTGCTGTTCAAACCCCCATACGAATCAGCAGCAAAGGCACATTCCTTTGTTAGAGCAACAACCCAGAGCCCCAGTGGGTGGCTCCCACAGCAGTGAGGGCAGCAAAACTGCTCTGGTTTTTAGTCTGAACTTTCATAGAGCCTCAAAAGGTTCTGAACCTTTCTGGTTGGGCAGCTTAGGCCCTTGAAAGTCCAACGGAGATATCCAAGGTGCTGAATCTCTTGGGGAAAATAGGGGCCAGCCCCTAAGTACCCTAAAAGCACCAGATCCTGTCCGATCTTGGATGCTAAGCAGGGACAGCCCCGGTTAGTACTTGGATGGGAGACCGCCAACAAATACCAGGTGCCGTAGGCTATATTTCAGAGGAAGGAACTGGCAAAACCATCACCGAGTATTCGTTGCCGGAGAAAACCCTAGGAAATTCATGGGGTGGCCATAAGTCAACAGACAGCTGGAAGGTACGCACGCACACAAAACCTTGAAATTTCAGACTGAAACCCAGAACGGACGCACTCTCCTGCTGTCACCATCTCCTCTGCCTCCCCCTAAAAGCATGAGGAGGTACTTGGAGAAGAGGCTTCACTCTTATCTGTCTGCTTTTTTCCAGTTCCAGAGAGAGGAAAACAGGGGAGAGGGTTGGACTGCAGTCTTCCGAGACGCAAAGAAAGCGGAGTTTTTTGTAGGGGGGTCTCAGGTGGTCCGTCTTCTGCAGAGGTCTGATGCAAGGCACTGGACTTTGTCTCTCTGTCGGAGTGTTTAAACAGGACCTCCACCTTCTGTACTCAGCCTTTGCGTTTCTCTCTTGCCCCAACAAGACTTTGGAACAACTTATCTGCAGAGATTTGCTTCTCCTGCCGCTTTTCTAACCTCCCTCCACGGTGTTAAAACCTTTCTTTCTTAAAGGAGGAAGACCTCTGGCCTTTGGCCACCGGGGTTTTTTTTATTGCTTTCCTACCAAAATCACATAGATCCTTTCGGCTTTCTTTAAAAAAAAATATAATAATCTGCCGTTAAGTAATTTTTAAAGAAGTAAATGTGTTACTCTCTCGCAGCATAAGAAGGGGCGGGCAAAGGAATCTGGCTGAGCCTTTAAGACTTTTTTTTAATATATAATTTTTTTATTTAAAAAAGGGGAGAAAAACATTGTTCTCTATACAGTCTCAGTACAACAAAAAAGGAATATCAGCATCTTCACGAGCGAAGTCTATAGACCCCCATATCGCAAGTATTTACTCAATAACATAATGTTAAACTTAAATATATATTCAATATAATAAGAATTTTCACAGCATAAATTGGGGTACAAAAACTGAACTTCCTTTCTTCCTGTGTTGGAAAAAAAACAAAGACTAATTGGTTTTTATTTTTGCACGAGTTTTTGTGGCTATAAACCCCCTTCTTTGATGCACTACAGGGTCCAAAGAAGTTGGTTTATATCTACAAAAGCTCGTGCAGAAATGAAAAACAGCTAGTCTTAAAGGTGCTGCTATATTCCTTCCTTTAACCTTCCCCTTCCTTTCTACCTTTAGCAATGGAATTGCTTTTATGGTGTTTTTAACAGCTGTCTCCTCTTGCCTCTCTCTGCTGCATTTTCAACTCTGGTTCAGAAACTGCCTAGAACTATGTGATGAAATAAACATATAATTGAGACAAAATAGCCCTTTGGGTAGAAAGCAAGGAAGGAAAGAAGGAAGAGTAAATTGCTTGGAGAACTTACTGGATAGTTCCTTTATCCTCCCAGCGGTGAAAGCAGAGAAATGCAAGCAGCAACAGTTAAGGAAGGAAAGGAAACATAACGTCTCCTCACTGAGGTCTAGGAACTTGTCTAGTACTCCCCCAGTAGACAGTTGAGTCTATTGTCACAAACACCATGATTTTAAGCACACATAGAATTATAGACCTGGAAGAGACCACAAAGGCCATCGAGCCCAACCGCATTCTGCAATGGAGGAATACGCCATCAAAGCATTCCCCAAAGCAGATGGCCATCCAGCCACTGTTTAAAAACCTCCAAAGAAGGAGATTCCACCATACTCTGAGGCAGTATATTCCACTGTCGAAATCCTCTTACCATCAGGTGGTGTTTCCTGATGTTTAGGTGGAATTTCTTTCCCTGAAGTTTGAAGCCGTTGCTCCATGTCCTAGTCTCTGGAGCAGCAGAAAACAAGCTTGCTCCACCCTCCATATGACATCCTTTCAAATATTGAAGCATAGCTATCATGTCATCTCTTAAACCTTCTCGTCTCTGGGCTAAGCACACCCAGCTTCCGAAGCCATTCCTTCATACGGCTTCTTTTCCAGGCTAGCACTCTGTTTCCGTATCATCCCAGCACAGCAGCATTACTACAACACACCCAAACCTTCAGATTCCAGGGAACGTTTGCTGGAATTAAAACCTTCATCTCTCCAAATGAACACGACAAAGGAGTAGAGCTTGGGGGGAAGTCATACGGCCTGGAGGATGCTGGGACCTGCAGTAACTTTTCCAAGCCCTGCAGTTGAGGAAGCAAACGGGTTGATCTGATGCCTAGAGTTTGGGAAAACGTCCCCTACTCAAACATGGGTGCTATAATAATATTATTCATCAACCAGGGCTATAAAAAGTTCCACTTTGTTCCCCAAACATTCCCGTAATCCAGCCTCCCATGGTACTGCTGTGAGCACATTTTTTCCCTCGTACTATAAAATTTCGTCAAGATCCAATATTCCCGCAAAGCGACGTTTTAGGACGTGTTGAGTGGAGTCCCAGACCCACAGCTGACCCCCCAGTGGGACAGAAATGTTTGTTTTATTCCTATATCCATACTTTGACCTTGTTTGGTCTCATCTAAAGACAGGGGCTTGTTAGTTTAAGCCATTGCCGCCAAGGGAATGGACAGCTTCGGTGTCTTGTATGAAATTTGGGTGCTCTGTGCCATGCTTGGACGGACACCTGACGGAAACTTGCAAAATCAGTCACACGTGACAAGCCCTATTTGGGCATCACGATGCCGATTTCTTGCTTGCCTGCCAAATTTAGGGGATAGAGGGAGAAAATAAAAACATCACCTCATGGCCACTCCGACAAAAGGATCAGACAAAATACCAGTCCACCATTTTGTTCCCACAATGACCAACCAGATGCCTACTGGCAGGACATAGGCAAAAAAAGAACTTCTCATTCATCTCCCCAGAAAAGGCACGTATCCGTTCATAAAACCTCTGAGGATGAAGCTCCTTTTCACAAAGTCTTTTGATGTCCACCCAACCCCCATGCATATTTTTCCTTCTCATCCTCTGTCTAGCTGGGATTCTTTAGCAGCATCAGCACTGAGTAGATGGTGAAGAGAGGCTGGAGAATCTCGGGCTTTCAGGGTTTGGTCGCAACAGCCACAGCTCTGAATTTGTAAGATCTGGATGACCAGGGCTCTTGGAGTCTTGTCCCCACGTGCCTTGAAGTCGTTTCTGACTTACGATGACCCTATGGTGAACCCATCATAGGGTTTTCTTGGCAGGGTTTGTCTTTGCCTTTCTCTGAGGCTGAGAGAGCACGGCTCGCCCAAGGTCATCCAGTGGGTTTCCATGGCCAAAAAGAAATGCATGGCCAAAAAGAAATGCAGATTTTTTCCCATGTGGAAAGTGGAAAAAATCTGCATTTCTTTTTTCCGTGGACGCATCTTTTGTGGGGTAGGAACAAAGCACCGCCTCAAGGACTCATTCAGGTTATTCAAGGCATACTTCCTTCTCACGTTGCAAAAGGCTTCAGAAAACCAGCTTTTCCCTTCAGAACAAAAGCTGTGCTTCCGCCATCAGGTTTTTGAAATTCACCGGCCTACACTTAACGTCGGTGTTCAGAGGGTACTGGATTGTAGCTAGATATTAAAACTTCTCCTTTGGGTGACAGCAGCAGGGAAGGGCACTCTTTCACATTGGGAAGGTTCTCCAGATTTCAAATGCGTTGAAGAGCTCTGTGTGACTCCAGAAGTCTAGTCAGCAACATAACTCGATAAAAGGCAGCAACTTAGCTATTCTATACCCAAACCCAGAGCCAATGGGGTGTCGTGGTCGGACTACACCCCTGAAATCCAGGGTCTGAATCCCCCACTCAGCCATGGAAACGCCCTGGCCGACCTTGGGGAAGTCACACTCTCTCAGCCTCAGAGGGCGGCACCGGCAAACCCTCTCTGAACAAATCGTGCCAAGAAAACCCCAGGATGGAGTCACCTGAAGGTCATCCCAAACAACTCGAAGACGCACCATGTCGTCGTTGTCGTTATTCCGGGAGGATCCCAAGGTCCCGATCCAACGCGGATGGCTGATATGATGGAATATTAACTTGAAACCTATGTGTCAGTCCCAACTAGAGCAGACCCACAGAATGGTTAAATCAACCCATAATTATGTAAATCCCTTTGACTCAACGGGTTTCCTCTAGTTGGGAGACTCACTGATACATTTCAAGCCATCGTCAGCCGCTTGGATCTAGGGGGACCTCCTCGAAACACTGAGGCCAGGCAGGGTCCATGGGATCAACTTTTACCAAGCTTGGATCCAGTGGGTTGGCTCAAAACATTATCACCAGGCTGGATCCGCTCCGGATATTATGAACAGGACAGACACGTTGGATCGATTGCACGCGGGTGGGATGGGTGCGATCGACACATCATCACCGTCATCAGGGCTACAGGATCTACAGGATCCCCTCTCAATAATCAACCGGATGGAGCTACTGGATCTGTTCTGAGTGGCGTCCCCCAGGAGCTGCGGGACCTCCTCTCAAGGCAATGGACCGCTTGACTTTCCTCTAAATTTTAGCAGGTTTCTTGGGTCTGTCCCGAATGGCAATAATCAGGCTGGATCTATGGGATCAACTCTAAATGCTGTTGGATCCATGGGATCTCCTCTGGAGCCAACCTACTTTCCTCATCTTCAGGGCCACCAACACCATCACCCACTATGATATAATTATTATTCTTTATTATTCCTTATTATTATTATTATTATTATTATTATTACCTGCGTGAGCTTCCATCGTCGAAGACAAAGGTCTGGTTGGTGTAGCATTCGGATCCAGTCCTTTCCATCCGTCGATGCTGCCCCGGGCTGGGCTTGTAGACCCCTCCGGTCGCCCCCCGACCTTCCTCGGGGGAAGGCATCTCTCCCCGTCGGGACTGACGCTGCGCCTCCGCCGCGCGGCCGGCCAACGCATAGGATCGCGCGCCCGCCCTGCGCGTTCGAGGCTCCCTCCGGCTCGCTCAGCCCTCCCCGGGCTCCCGGCTCACCGAGAGCTCCCCGGGCCGCCCCCCATCGGGGCTCCCCGAGGCAGAAACCGCCTCGCCTCGCCGGCGGCCAAGAGGGAATAAAAATCCCTAGCCAACTGCGCCTCCCCGGTAGCCAAGAGCATCCGGCAAGAAGCCGAGCGGCGGGGGGGCCATCCCGGGCATGGCCAAAGCAGCCGAATCAGCCTCGTCCGCGCAGCCCAGCCTCAAGATCTCGCCTCTTTTAGACGCGCGCAAGAGAATCAACAAGTCATCCTGGAAGATCCGGGTGGAACGGAGACCTTTTCTCAGCAAAGCCGGCGGAGTTTCCTCCTTGGGGAGCCGTTGGAGAGCTGGGGAGAAGCTGGGCTGGACCCCCGAGGGGCTCTGAGCATCCTCCTGGCTGGAGGGAAGAGGAAGGAGCCCGTCGCCGGCAGGTGCGGCATCCCAGAAGCGCCTGCACAAAGATGTCAGGTTTTCGCACCCCGAAGCGCACGCACCCGCCTCTCGCCTTTCCGACTTGCCTTTTAATTCGCGTTTCCCGAGAAAGGGGTCCTTTCCTTGCCCTCTGGCGCCATCTAGGGGTCGCCGGTGGGGAGACAGGAGGACCACCGGGGGAGAGAGAGAGAGGCGACAAGCAAATCACGGTCTGCCTTATCTTAGGGCGTTTCTGCACGACAGCGTTATAGCGCTATTATTCCACTTGCAACCTCCCGTGGAATTCTGGGGTTTGCCGTTTACGCTCATCAGCCGCCTGCTCAGATCTTGCAGACCGCGACTTCCTTGAGTCTGTCCATCTGTAATGGAGTCTTCCTCTTTTCCTGCTGCCTTCCACCTTACCAAGTATCCTTGTCTTTGCTGGCGGGTCCTTGTCTTCTCAGGATATGTCCAACGTATGACAGCCTCAACTTAGATATCTTGGCTTCTGGGAAGAGTTGGTGGTTGATTTGCTCCAGGACTCAGGTGTTTGTCTTTTTAGCCGGCCTGGGCATCTGCAGAACTTTTCTCCACCGCCACGTTTCAAAGGAGTTGATTTTCTTCCCATCTGCTTTCTTCACTGTCCCTCTTTCACGACCATACACGGAAATTGGAAATACGAGGGCATGGAGAATCCTAGCTTTAATACTCACTGATATATGAGTGATATATGATATATGATATACACTGATATATGATATACACTTGAGGATCTTGCCTAATTCCTTCATATCTGCCTTTCCAAGTCCTCGTCTTCTTCTGATTTCTTGACTGCAATCTCCATTCTGATACATGACTGAGCCCAGGAATGGAAAAAATCTTCAACTGTTTCAAAGTCTCCATCGTCTGTTTTAAGGTTACATACATCATATATGCTCATTCTTTTTGTTTCCTTAATGTTCTCTCTATAAAGACCACTAAAAGAGAGACCACCACATTCCACCATCAAACAGCTCTTACAGGGGGGGAAAAAAGTTCTTCCTTATTTTTAGGTGACACCTCTTTTCTTGTGTTTTACATCTCTTGGTTCCTGTTCTAATCTCCAGAGCAAGAGAAAACAATTTTTCCTCTTTCTTGCACATGTCGTCCCTTCTGATAGTTCCCCTACAAGGAAAAGTTAGGACATTCAGAGCTAATAGCTTGGGGAAAATGATGAGAAAGGAGAAGTGTGATCGAAGTACATAAAAGTATCCAAGGTGTGGAGGAGACAGACAGGCAGGAGCTTTGCTATGTCCAAAATCTCAGAACACCAAAAGGCAATCCAGGAATGATTCTGGACAGATTCAAGGAAGGATGTTGTCACACAGCAAATATTTAAACTGTGGAACTCACTGCCACAAGATGGAGCTATGGTGACCAACTTGGATGGCTTGAAAAGGGGCGTTAGACCGATTCATGGCAGAGAGAGTCAACTATGGCTACTTTTCAAGATGACAACATATCACCTCCAGTTTGAGAGGAAACGTGGGCCCATTTGTCAGTTGCAAGGAACAGGAGGGTGTGACTTTACTCACGTCCTGCACGTGGGCTTCCCAGATATATCTTGTGAGTTGTTGTGGGAACAGAACGCTAGATTTAGGCTGATCCCAGGTGAATTCGGGATGATCCATAGTAAAATATTCTGCATTGCAATGGCAAAAGCTTACAGCGTATCAACAGAGATCATCTGTTAGAGTTGTGTAGCATAAATGCACAGGTGCATCCAAACAAAATGTGCGTCGTGCCTCCTTGCAACGCACATCGGTTCACAAGCTCCATGGGAATGCTCCTTCAAACACTATGGCACTGCAGTCACAACTCAGCGGGCGCCACTTTGAACGTAACCATGCCACACCACACATCAAGGTCCAACCACTTACACGTGCACACCCAATTCCCTAAATCCCAGAACCGTCACCTACGGTGCAATCTGCGTGCATGTCTACTTGGGCACGTGTTGTGTTCAGTGGGGCTTCTTCCCAGGTACGTAACATGCAGAGGAGCACAGCTTTAGAAACTTTATTTAGAACAGATTTTTAAAAGGCTCTCTTTTCTCCTTCTTGGATCTTCTCCGTTTCCTGTTCGTGTCCTTTTGCTTCTTGAACAAGTTACATCGCAGATGGGTTGGCAATCTGGAAGACAGGGAACAGAGCCCAGATTTGCTTTAGTTTGGCTAGTATAGCCACTCCTCCTCCCTCTTTTCCCCAGTTCCCACTTCCAGAACACTGGCATTACCCCTCCATCAGTTTCTGCCTCTCAGAGGGGCGTATCGTTGCTTCTGTAGCCAAAACGGCACCATCCGCATCGAAGAGCAGCGGGCTCAGGGGAATCTCCAAAGTTTGCAAAAGTATGCACAGTCTTTTGGATCACTGATATGGGAGGTGGGCTCCAAAGCAGCCAAGATGGATGGATGGATGGATGGATGGATGGATGGAGAGAGAGAGAGGGAGAGAGATGGATGGATGGATGGATGGATGGATGGATGGATGGATGGATGGATGGAGAGAGAGAGAGAGAGAGAGGGAGAGAGGGAGAAGGAGGGAGAGAGGGAGAGAGATGGATGGATGGATGGATGGATGGATGGATGGATGGATGGATGGATGGATGGAGAGATAGATGGATAGCTGGATAGATAGGTAGGTAGGTAGATAGGTAGATAGATAGATGAGAGAGCGAGAGAGAGAGGGAGGGAGAGAGATGGATGGATGGATGGATGGATGGATGGATGGATGGATGGATGGATGGATGGATGGAGAGATGGATAGATGGATAGATGGATGGAGAGATAGATGGATAGCTGGATAGATAGGTAGGTAGGTAGATAGGTAGATAGATAGATGAGAGAGCGAGAGAGAGAGGGAGAGAGATATGGATGGATGGATGGATGGATGGATGGATGGATGGATGGATGGATGGAGATAGAGATAGATAGATAGATAGATAGATAGATAGATAGATAGATAGATAGATAGATAGATGAGAGAGCGAGAGAGAGAGGGAGAGAGATATGGATGGATGGATGGATGGATGGATGGATGGATGGATGGATGGATGGACGGACAGACTGAAGGATAGACGGATGGACAGACAGACACAGAGAGGCAGACAGATGAACAGAAAGAGACAGATAAACAGATTTATAGACAGGCAGGCAGGCAGGTAGGCAGGCAGACAGATAAGGTTACCAGGTGTCTTTTATTTTAGTGGGTGTCCTTTATTTGAAGGCCAGAAACTTGTCCCTTGTAGGACAGGCAGGTGTCCCTTATTATACAGGATGTCCCCCGTGTGAGGGTTGCAAAGCCCCATATTTTGGGGCACAGGCCCTTCACAAAGACAGAAGCGTGTGCATTGTGTAATTTACAAATGTGGACAATATGTTAACTTTACCGAGAAACACACGGCGAGGTTAATTGGAACCGATACTTGCATGTGGCATTTAGGGAGAATGCAGACTTGTTAATGGCTGCTTCCTGATGGTTAACCCTGCCTGTTCCTTACTGCTGTTTTGAAAACCTGGCAAGACTAAAGCTAGACAGACAGATAAGGAAGACGAGAGGGAGAGAGAGACAGACAGACAGACAGACAAATGAGAGCGTTTCCATTGGTTAATGTCAAACTATGACTCTGGAGAGCAGGATTTGAATCCCCACTCGTCCATGGAAACTCACCGGGTGACTTCAGGCAAGGCACACTGTCTCAGTCTCACAGAAAAGCAAAGATAACCAACCTTGCCAAGAAAATCCCTGTGAGCGATTCGCCTTAGGATCACTACGAGTCAGTTTGCAAAGGGGAGAAACATGATGGCTAGAAAGAACCTTCTCCTGTCAGCGTCACATTGTTTTCATGTGTCTTCAGGTGAACCTATGACAGCATTTTTCTGGCAAGATTTAAATAGATAAATAAATGTTTAATTTAAATATTGAAATCCTGAGTTAAGTCTTGAAGAGGGGAGGGTACCTGGCAACAAATTTTATTTACATGGGGTCCCCAGGAAAGAAAAGGCTAAGAACCGCTGGTATAGTGATCTATTCGAGTTGCTGAATCCAATTCCAAAAATATATTCAGCACCTTGGATAGCTTCTTACAAGTTCAGAGTAAAACCTGGAGCAGATTCGCCACCAGCCTCAAAGCTAGCAGTCTTAGTTGGCCGGCTCCCCCTCTGAACTGGTTTCTGTCATTCCCACTGTCCGCTGATCTTTTTTCGGCACTTGTCTGCCCTTTTCTACCTGTCTGCACGCTCCGACGCATGCACACGTGCTGTCTGGGGCGATCAACACTTTGTTCTCCTGGCTTCCAAGCTTTCACTCTAAAGCTGGGCCAGTCCCTGCGGGGAGATCTTCTGTCAAGCGCTCTCCAGAAGGGAGCGAGCCAAGAGCAGGAAATGTCACGGAGAGGAGCAAGCAAGATGCTTGCAAAAGGCAGAAGCGTTGAGTCATCCGTCACCGGCTGGCCTCTCCCCGGTTCCAGCCATGTAGAACACCCCGTCCAATAACCAATATCTCGCCAGGACTATCCTGACCACAGGGACCGTGTGCCAGGGTATTCTCCCAATCTTTTTCTTTCCGCTCTGGTTGAATTTGGTCAGTTTAATTTATTAACGTTGTCTTTATGCACACGTGCCCTCCATTTGCCTCTTGACATACAGCGTTCCCATGAATTTCGTAGGGTTTTCTTAGCCAAGGAATGCTCAGATACGGTTTTGCCAGTTCCTTGCTCTTGCAATACAGCCTACAGCACCCGGTTTTCAGTGGAGGTCTCTCATCCAAATACCGACCACGGCTGACCCTGCTTAGCTTCCAAGATCAGACGGGATCTCGTGACTTTCGGGTGTTTAGGCACAAGGAAAACAGCCAGAGAGTACGTCTGTGATTTTCTGCCACAGGGGCCAAAATAACTTGGCTCAGTGCTATTTTATTCTGTGACTCAGGGTGGAATTGCCCTTTGCTATTCCGCCTCAGGCTGCAAAAGATCAGCCTTGTCCGCGATGTGCCCATCCTGGGAGATGAACAAGCGAATGCCACCTACCTCCCATTACTTGGCTGAACTGTGTCTCTCCGACATGGGGTGGGGGGAGAATAAAACTCTGAATATTGATTCTTTAGCCAGCAGTTGAACGGAGTATAAATCTGGATCTCCTGGTAGTTCAATGTGTGATTTGCACCAGTAAGGACGGCCCTACTGTTGGGCACAGTGGGGAAGACAATACTGGATGACATTAAATTGTTTGCTATTTCCGTGGGTGTTGCATTTTTGACTGCTCAGAACAGGAGGAAGTACTTGGGGGTTTTCTTCCCCTCGTATCAAAGTAACTTGGCTGGCTTTGCGTGGTGTGCAGTGTAACTTGGGGAGGGGGAACGCCGCCTGCTGTTCCACCTCGGGCAGCAAACGTCTCCAGCCTCTTCAGCTAAAGGCTTGCCGCTGTTGAGTAAAAAAAGCAAAAATAGATTCTCCTTCCTCCTGCCCCGAAGTTGTACTGTGCAAGTTCTGGGGATAATCCAGAAAAGGGGATTTGGGCCTGGACGCGAAGACTGTGAGTGCTTCCGTTTTAGTGCCAGAACTCGAGAAGAACTCTGGAATTCTAAGCGCGTCTCTTTTGCAGCATGCTCTGGTTTTCAGATCTGGGGTTTCACACACACACACACACACAGAAAGCAGATGCAGTAAATCTGAATTTTTGCCCTCCTTAGGACACAGCAAGATGCAGTAGCTGCTTGTTTGGGGATTACAGACCATTTGTAGCCTCCTGCATTGAAAGAGTATGGTTGACATTAAAAACAATAGTGAATAAAGCATTGCCACAGTGTATGACTTTTGATGTCACTTCTCCTGGGTTTCACACACACAGATCTTCAGTGGGATACATTCACAAGCCAATGTGTTTAAGAACAGTGGTGTAATAGAGCCAGGATTCCACCGGTTTTGCTGAGAAAGGCTGGTGGGAGCTGCACTCCAGCAAATCCTGGAGGATCACATGTTTCCACATCCTGGACTTGTTGTTTCGTCAATTGGCTTCCTAAAAAGCCAGGCTTTCACTGTTTTTATCCCTTCCACATTACTGATGATGCTATTTCTGTCTTGCACCATAGAATCATACAGTTGGAAGATACCGGAAGGGCCATCCAGTCCAACCTCCTTCTGCCGTGCAGGAATATACCATCAAAGCACTCCCGACAGATGGCCATTCAACCTCGCTTTAAAAACCTTCAAAGAAGGAGACTTCATCACACTCCAAGGTAGTATATTCCACGGTCAAACTGCTTTTTCCATCAGGAAATTCTTCCTAACGCTTAGGTGGAATCGCTTTCCCTGCAGTTTTGAAGCCATTGCTCCATGTCCTAGTCTCAGGAGCAGCAGAAAACAAGCTTGCTCCATCTTCCATGTGACATCCCTTCAAATATTTAAACTACCATGTCACCTCTTAACCTTCTCTTCTCCAGGCTAAACATACAGAGCTCCCACTTCACAGGGCAGGGTTTCTAGATCTTTTTTTTCAAGCCAATAGTTTCCAGGCCTTTTGAGGTTCGTGATATTAGTTTCGATATGAAGGCAATGTTTGAGGCCCCACATATCATAAATTGGTTCATTTCAGTTCAAATCTTGACTCTGCAGTCTTTAACACCACTCATGGCTGATCTCTGACCCCAGTAAGTTATTATTATTGTACAAGTTCATAGCTTACAAACATTACTTCTTGGATTAGAACTCCCAGTGGCAAAGCTGGGTGGAGGATTCTGGGAGCTCCAGCAGTCCCCAAAATTAACTTTTCCAAGCGTAGAATGAAAACACCAGTCAAACCACTCAGTTAACAAGATGGACCTTCTAGGTAACTCACCTCTTCCTTTGCCCAAAGTTATGGTCTTCTGCCATCCAAGTTTTACCCTCAAAAGGGACCACTTTACTTTGTGTGAAAAATGGAGAGGAGAGAAGGGACCACAACAATTTGTCCAAGCATCATTCCAAACAATCCTGGTGCCTGTGGTGCATACACAAATCTTCAGTGGGATCTATGCACAACCGGTATGTTTAAGGTCTCACTGCTGTAATAGAGCCGGGACTATACAGAAAAATTGGGGATGACTAGCATGGGACCACACGATGTTGCCTGCTACCACCTTCCAGTCTTCTTGCCCTCTCTTGCTTTTGCTGCAGCCCTCCCAAGACCTGGTGGATTATGGTTATTGTGAGCAATTCCTGTCATAATGCAATTTATTTTGCTTGGTCCAGAACAGGCAATTCAGACCCATTGGCTTTACAAAAGACCTGCTCCCAGCAGGAAAGACAAGTACTGGGACTGATGTGTTGAAATAAACGGCATCAGGAAATAATTCTTAATTCATGGTAGTATGATAGCTAGAAGGAGAAAACCAGAGAAATATCATGGAACATGTAAAGTTGGGTTGAAATGCGGGAACTATCTTGGTAGGGTAATAAATTAAGTGTGATGCATAATGATAATATGTCAGTGATATAACAGTTTATGTAATCCAGAGAGGGGTGGAAGATAACGGTAACAATTCGGTAAATGTACAGTGAGAAATGTATGGTTTATATGGTGAACTATAATAAAATTATATATATATATATAAAAAAGAAATAAAGGGCACCACCTCCATGTTGGGAAAAGAAACTAACGGAACATGCATGCATGGATCGACACAGCTTCCTGTCTGGATGGATTGTCCCTGATGAATGTCTGCTTTTCAAAACATGAATGCCAGGGATATTCCAGAAGCCTCCTGAATTTCCCTTCTCCCCCTTTCTTGCCCCCAAAGTGGCTAACAAACAGATCACTCTGCAAATTTGTTTGTTTTTGAAGAGCAGCCAAGTAATCTTAGAGCAACGAATAATCCAAAGTCAAAGAAAAGTCCCGAGAGGAATTGACGCGCTCCTGTTTGCCTTGCTGAAGAGACATACCCAATAGGGCTGAATGACTAGAGTTGAAAGTTTGAGTGTGGTTTTTTTCCAAAAGTTCCTGGGGTTTGGAGAGGGGAGGGAAGAAGCTGCAAATAAAATATGTGTGGGAGTGAAAAGGAGCA